>OU015763.1:24183205-24255377 GCA_907173295.1 Fagus sylvatica
TTATCTTTTTTAATATTCTTTTCTTTTTGTTTATTAAGATTTAATTCATTAAGATATTTTTCTAAATCTTTTTCTCTTTCTAGATCTTGATCTCTTTTACTAGTTGAAGAAGAACCAGAAAATGAGTGTCTTGAGTTAGAATATTTTATCATTGGGGGTATTCTTGGTTTACTATGGTCGAATCTTATTTTAACAGTTCCATCATGGTACTGTGTAACAGATTCTAAATTATCTGTTTCATCAATGTTTATTGGTTTTTGAATTGTGGGTGGCATCTCATTTGGGAGATTCCATTCTTCAGGAAGTTTGATATCTTCCCATTTTATCATTTTTGGGACATTTACATTAATGTCTTCCCTACTGGCTTGCAATAACAAAGTTTGATCTTTTGGATCTTTTATTAAAGCTTGAGGGTCCAAATTTGTTTTAAACAGCTTATAGTATATCTTATATACTAAAGCAAGAGGACGACTTCCTTCTATCATGTGATATCCAAAAGTATTTATTCTTAAGGTTAGTGCCTTGTCAAGAGCACCATCATCAAGACTTAGAGTTAAGTCTGGGTTAACATTGAAACTGATTGGACCATGACTGACATTGGCTTCAACCATTCCTAGACGAGCTTGATTCTCATTTGTGAATCTAGCATCAATTAATCTTAACAAGACAGAGGCATTGATTCCTCGTCTGGTGAGGGGTTTAATACCAACTTGGATTAATCCAATATGGATGAATCTGAAACCTTTATTCTTGAATTCCTTCATTTCCTTTTTTCGGAATAAAGGACATTCTTCTTGATTTTTATTAAGAGCATAAGCTCATTCAACAGTTTTTACTTTGTGTTCGGGCTTGAAAACACCCAGAACCCATGAGGTTTGATAAACCTCTTTTTTATCAACTTTTGGAAGACTCCAATTTTGGAGATCATTATCAGAATGAAGAATTTCATCTTCTTCATGCACTATATCACTTAATGATGCCAAAGTACTAGATCCAGATCTAGTACTGACAGTTGAGTTAGATCTGCGAAATTTATTCAACATTTTCAAGTTTATCAATTTATTGAGTTAATCAAATTAATCTCTTTAAAGTTTTCTTACTATTATCCTATTTTCTCTCTCTACTTGTATCCTGTCCGCTCATGCCCACCGTTCATGCCACTCTCTCGGGACTTATTGTTTGGAAAAAGGACTCACTGTTTGGGTGAGGACACACAGTTTTGAAATAGATAAGAGAATAACAAGAGATAGACAATAGCAAGATTAATATGAAGAACACAAATAACTGAGTAACAAGAAAGGAAGAACAAATTTAACAAATGATAACACAATAGTCAACAAAATTTTTAGTAAAGACAGTAACCGCACAATCAAAATTTTTAAACGAGTCTTGTCTTTAGTAAAGACAAGGTTCAACCTAAACTTTTCAATTTTCAGATAACCGTTCTGACATCTCTGACCTCTCTCTTAAAAGTTGTACTTTAAATCAAAATGAATCTTGTCTTTAGAAAGGATAAGATTAAACCAAAATTTAAAAATCCGCACAGTACATGCACATGCTCGTGACTGTACAAAAAATTTTAAATGAATCTTGTCTTTAGAAAAGTCTTGTCTTCATAAAAGACAAGATTCAATTTAAATTAAAACAGTACGCGTGCCCCCATGACCCCACATTATTCAAAAAATTTAAATGAATCTTGTATTTAGAAAAGACAAAATTCATCTAAAATTACACAGTAACCGCACAGTCAAAATTTTTAAATGAATCTTGTCTTTAGCAAAGACAAGGTTCAACTTAAACTTTTCAGTTTTCAGATAACCGTTCTGACACCTCTGACATCTCTCTTAAAAGTTGTACTTTAAATCAAAATGAATCTTGTCTTTCCTAAAGACAAGATTCACTTTAATTAGCACTTTTACATTACTTCATACTCATTCACTTTAATTTAAGTTGAATCCACACATCGTTAGGAAAGACAAGATTCATTTTGATTTAAAAGAGATGTCAGAGGTGTCAGAATGGTAATCTGAAAACTGAAAAGTTTAAGTTGAATCTTGTCTTTGCTAAAGACAAGATTCATTTAAAAATTTTGAATATGCGGTTATTGTGTAATTTTAGACGAATATTGTATTTTCTAAAGACAAGATTCATCTAAATTTTTTGAATACTGTGTGGTCATGGGGGCACGCGTACTGTTTTAATTTAAGTTGAATCTTGTATTTTCTAAAGACACGATTCATTCAAAATTTTCTATATGTGCGGATTTTCAAATTTTGGTTCAATCTTGTTTTTACTAAAGACAAGATTTTTAAAATTTTAACAAACTTGTTTTTTAGAAAAACAAGATTAATTGTAGATTTAATTGCACCCCAACTAGAAAAGTTTGAGGTGAACTAAATTTAAAATTAAATCTTGTTTTTCTAACAAACAAGATTGACAAAAAAAAAAAAAAAAATTATTTTCACCAATCTTGTGTTTTGTAAACACAAGATTCATTTCAATCTTGTCTTTACAAAATACAAGATCTATATTTCAAATTAAGTTCTAATAGATCATGTTTGGCAAATTAACTTAAACAAATGCATTTTTTTTTTACCAAAACTCCCCCAAAATGTATTGTAAGACAAGTGCAAAATTACGTTATTCATCTAATGGAATAAAATTCTACTTACAAATTCTAAAAAATTATATATATATATATATATAAATAATAAAAAAGGATCTTGTTACATGTAATTTTAAGAAGTTATTCTAATACCAAGTTAAAAAAATAAAATAAAGTAACAAGACATAACTTTGATAGTATAATTACGTGTATGAGAAAAACAGTACAAATGATCGATACATGTGGAGGTTACTAATTGGAGACGTGATCTGAAAAATTTCACCTAGAGAACTGTCCATGACAAGAAATAAATCAAGGATTGAACCATTAGAAGTGGCTAGAAGTGACAGCGAGAGAGAGAACCTAGATGGCTAGACGCTATCTACAATATAGGGAATAGATCAAGATGAGACTATTGCAAAGTGATTGACAACAGTAGTGAGAGAAGGAATTTGGATTTAGGGATTAAAGTAATGGATAAAATATGGATTTGATACCATGTTAGAAAGTGACAAGAAATAGTTTTTATACCATGATAATGGGTATGTGAAAATATAAATCATAAAATACATAAGAGAAAAAGAGATTGAATTAATATGGTTCAGTCTTAGAGATACCTATGTCCATATATAGTTAAAAACCCTTATGAATACATCCTAATTGTTAAGATGTATTACAATGAATCCTAGGTTAAATTCTAAACTAAATTTGGGTTGCAATACTTGCACTACAGGTATATATGCCAAGAGTACTTTGCATAAATTATAAGTAAGATTATGATTAATTTACTTACATTTTATTTAGAATTAGATACAATGATGTAGACTAAAATTATATATAATAGAGATTTAGACTTTGTTTCGCAATTAACCTTGAAATATTTAACAATAACCGAAACCTAAAAATTAAAAAATTTAAAGTGTTCCTGTCATTGAGGTGTGGGATCCCTGAATTCAAATCAGACAATAGCTCCATGGTGGATAAATATATTGTTTCATTCTTATTTAGTACATCTCTAATACGCAATCTAGTTGTAATACGCATCTTTTTGACAGGAATGTCTTGGTAAGCAAAAATTTAAATTGTGCACGGCGTGGAACTCTAATCCTCTTTAGACTTTGGATGCTTGTGTAAGACAATAATTACCCTATAACAACCGTAGTAGCCATCTATAGTTCTATACTTGTCTTTTTAGGACAATCATCATTATTAATTTATGCTTTTTAAAATAGCTGTCCAAGCGTTGGCTTGCTCAATACTACATGGCTGTAATTGTCCACGACGTGGAACTCCAATCCTCTTCAGACTTTGGATGCTTGTTTCCTATCAATGACTAGGACCCCATTGAAGCGTCTAAAAACAACTTAAAAGCCTGTAATAAAAGAGTCCAGTGTCTTTGGGATAATAGTTAAGAAAATATTTAATATTTTTATTTTATAAAAAGTAATAAAATTTTAATATTAAAATAATATAAAAACAATTTTTAAGGATATTTTAATCTTTTTATTTATTATTTTAATATTAAAAATTTATTATTTTCGTAAAGTGTAAATATTTAATGCTCCTTAACCATTACCCTAAGAACACTATTTAACAAAATCCATAATAAAATAATTTTGGTTTGTTTGTTTTATTTGAAAAAAACAACTAGGCACCGAATTTTGTTGTGTGAATTTAAAAATGCATGGATCACACTGATGCACATGCCAAATAGAAAATAAAAGGATTTTGTTAAGTAGTGTCTTTAGAGTAATAGTTAAGAAGCATTAAATCCTTATATTTTACGGGAAATAACAAATTTTTAATATTAAAATAATAAATAGAAAAGACTAAAATACCCTTAAAAGTTGTTTTTGTATTATTTTAATATTAAAATTTTACTACTTCCTATAAAGTGAATTATTAAATGCTTTCTTAACCATTATCCTAAGAATACTTGTTAACCGGACTCAAAATAAAATAATAATAATTACATAATTCCTTCTTTCTTCCTTGAATGATTAAAATCTTCTCCCAAAAAAAAAAAAAAAAGAAACTGGTTAAAAGATCTGAACCTGAAGGAAGTCATAAACTGTTTGATTGCGACGTGGATCATTTCCCTTGTTGCTTTTCTTTTCTATTAAGAGTACTAGCGTATAACCCGCGCGGGATAATTGTTATTATTATTCTGATCAGGAATTTTATTTGTATGTACATAATAAAATGATGTAAAGATTTTAAAATATATTTAAAGTGTTTTATTTTTATTTTTTTATAATAAAGCTCCAAGTTCACCCCATTAATACGACCATGAAAAACCTTCTCCAGTATTTTATTTTTTTTATTTTTAATAAAGCTCCAAGTTCACCCCATTAATACGACCCTGAAAAACCTTCTCCAGTATTTTATTTTTTTACACACTATCAATTAAATCATCCACTTCAAGTAAATGATATAATCAAATAATACATTCAAATACAAACATGATAGATTATTAGCATCGTATTTTAACAAAAAGTGTATGCAATGTGGAGTATTTCTTAAGTATATGGATTTCATATACACACGCCAAAGGAACATTACAACATATATGGATTTCATATGATTATCACAAAAAAAAAAAAAAAAAAAAAAAAAAAAATCATATAAGTACATCCTTTGAAAGAATGCTAAAGCAAATAATTGTAATTTCATAATACAACAAATGGAAGTACGAAAAAAAAAAAAAAAAGATTTCAAGAAACACACCGACAACAACTTTTTAGAGAGTGAATTGTTTACGGAATTAGCAAGATAGTGTGCATGTGGGTTTTCATATGATCTTTGCCGTGATTTTTTGGATTCTTTTGTTTTCTTCTTTTGGGAATATGTTGACATTAACAGAATTGTCTTACACTTCTATATAGTATATAAAATTAGTGTAATCGTGATAAATAGTAAATTGCATAAAGAAATAAAAAATATCAAAACTTTGGTTCTTCTTTTTTGTTAATGATACGTGTCTAGCAAACAAAAAATCCATTGCATTATAAACAAAAATTAAGAGAGAGAGAAAAAATAAAAATAAAAAAACAATTAGACTGCCCAAACCTTTCAACTTCTTTGGATGACTATTCTTGCAGAAATACCAAGATCTTACTTCCTTAAATTCTATTTAAAGATAAGCCAAACCTTGCCTATGTAACTACTTTGCAAAGGAAGAAAAAAGTCAAATCTAACATTGTTGAGAAAATGGTACCTACCCAAGAATGTGTCCATTGGACTTTTTATTTAAAAGTCCTTTTTTTTTTTTCTTTGAATTGATGGCATATTAATTTTTTATTTTTGTTTTTGGTTGTTGTTTTTAAAGAATTTCATGATGGAATTTTATTTGTGTTTGGTCGTTGATTTATTAAAGGAGTTTTATTAGTAGTAGGGGAATTAATTGGACTATTTTTTTTAAAAAATTATTGAAACGGTGGTAGATTTTTTTTTTCTTCATTGTTTTCAAAGAATTTCTGGATTTAATTTTTTAAAGAAGTATAATATGAATTTTTTAAAAGAAAAAGTTTATGTGTTTGGGCAATGTTGTTACGTAAGTTTGGTTTATAATTTCTCTTAGCTAGAGAAGTGAATATTTGAAAGAAGTTTATTTAGTAATAGAAGAATTAATTTTATTTTTTTTAAAGGACATTTTTTTTTTCTTTTTGTGTTTGGACATTATATATATATATAATATAAGATTTATTGGTGTTGATTGTTAAATTGAACTAATTGTTTTAATATCTTTTAGAGAAGTATATTTTATTAAGATGTCTTTTAGTAATAAGAGATTTATTTTTATTTCTTTTTAAAATCTTTAAATTGGACTAATTATTTTAATATCTCTTAGAGAAGTATATATTAAGACATCTTTTAGTAGTAAGAGATTTATTTTTATTTCTTTAAAAAAAAATGGTGTTGATCGTTAAATTGACCCTTTTTTTTTTCTTTTTCTTTTTTAAGTGAAGCGATAATTGAACTAATTGTTTTAATATCTCTTAGATAAGTACATTTTATTAAAATATCTTTTAGTAGTAGGAGATTTATTTAAAAGAACTTGTGAATATCTGTTTTTATTTAAAAGCTTTTTATTATGATATTTTATTAAAATGTCTTTTTAGTAGTAAACAATGTATCACTTGGGAAATTTAAGCAACGTATCACTTGGGAAATATATACGATAGATAGACATATCACTTGTCATAATGTAAGACATTCTAGATTTATTCCGGTAAAACCAGGGAAAATCTTGGCGATCCAAGAGTTGCACGTCGTGTCTGAACTTGTCCTCTTTCTTAAAGTTCCAGACTTGCGGATCAAATTGCAGCGAGTAAGGAAGAATCTGTGCGCGAAGGCAACCTTTCCGGGGGAAAACTATGAAATTTTCACCATAGTCTCCTTTCTTCCGTCGATTTTCCCGTGCACGGTTGATGTAGCTCCCGATGTCGGTTTTCAACAATCTTAGTGTCCCTGGAAAGCCTGTGATACCTTATTTCTTAAAGTTTTGGACTTGCAAAAAGGCAAGCTTGGGTTCGCGAGATACGGTCCTGTGAACAGAGGCCGTCGGAGTGTTTTTCCATGCCGGGGGGTCATTTTCTGATCGAGATTCCGGCTTGATCGGGGAAGCTCTTGACGATCTGAGAGTTGTACGTTGTAGCTGAAGTTACCCTCTTCCTTAAAATTTTGAACTTGCGGACCAAATTGTTGTGGGTCAGAAAGAATCTATGTGCAAACATCGCACCCCCAAATGGGCTGTTTTGTCAACAACACTTAGCAAAATTTAGCTAAGTGTTGGACCGATTTTTTCGATTTTGCCTATAACTTCCTCGTTTCTCGTCCGTTTTCAACCCGTAAAATACCAAATCGAAACTCTCGATGTGCTCTATCCAATGGTCGGGGGATAGTTCATCAAATCTTGCTTTTGGCCCGGTCAAGGTCTTGGTCAAACTTGGTCAACCCTGGTTAACTCTGGTCAAACTTGGTCAACATTGTTCAAACCTTCCCAAACCTTGAGAAATGTGCTCCCGGCTGTGTTTTGAGAGTTCTTAAGTGCAACTAGGCCCCTCTTGAGTCAACTCGGCTCGATTCGGGTTACCTCATTTTGTGTGCTGACACCTAAGAAAATCCCAGGGGGGAAAATAGGGTTATAACACACGGCAGATGTGCATTATGTGTTTTTATCAAAGTAGTCAATTTCGTTTTGGAACTCTATCTGGTACTGGAAACACCACTGAAATGTACCTATTAATATTTCAGAGTGTTTCGGGTTCTACTAGCCGGATTTATTGTGTTTCAGGTCGAAAAAATCATTCTGAGCTAGTATATGTTTTACACATATCTGACTTTCTCTCCCTCGATCTCTCCGGACCTACTGGAACTTCTTTTTCTTCTTCCTCTCTCTCTTGGATTTTCTGCGTTTCAGCTGCTGCTCTTCTTTCTTCTTCCCCCTCACTATCTCTTTCTTTTTCAATTGTGTGCTGACTTTTCTTAGTTTTCTACTTAATTGTTTAATGGTTGCCACTCACTTTAATTAAAAAAAAAAAAAAAAAAATCTTTACTAACATACTGTTATGGCAGACATGAGACAACCATTCACCCTTTTTTTCTTTTCTTTTCTTTTTTAATTAATAGTTAATTGTGGATTATATAAAATGGGCCAATGCATGGCTTAGATATAGACTAGCATTTTTAAAAAAAGTTAAGATTTTAGGGACTTGAACTATGATTAGATATATTAATTCCTAAATATATAAATATATAAATATTTATATACACATTATATTTTTATGGACTATTGTACTCAAATTATATATATATATATATATATATATATATATATATTGCGGTAACCCTAAAACGGTACACCGGTATCGAAATATTTCATTCCCCCTACAAAACAAAAATTACCGATACCATAGAAGGGGAAAAGAAAAAGATAAGAGATACGTTACAACGTTGCTTCTGTAAGAGCTATTGATGTGAGCAATGTTTTTGAAGTCCCCTTTCATTTTCCCTTGATCAAACTGACTTTTAGGTTTTGAATATTAAAAATGTCCTTACAAATGAACAATTTGTGCCAGAATATTTTTAGCTTTTGATGTAAAAATGTGCATGTCTAGTGCTGACATATATCTTGTTCTATTCTCTCTGATTTTTCTTATAGGAACGCAGATCTGGAATTTAACAGAATGCACAATTGCACATTATTGCTGCTTGACTAGCCTATATGTCCATACTTGGCCCGGTTATTGAGAAATAATCTTCTTGGGTCCATACTTCAATGTCAACTCGTAAAGAGTACTTTACAATTTAAACTCTCTGGGATTCCACATAAGACATAATAACTAATAAGGCAGACTTATTGTTTGAATACTGTACATAATATAGGACTTAACTGTTACCACAAAATGTTCTATATATTGTGTGTTTGTTCTAAGAGGTAACTATAAAATATAAATGCTTTGTGGATTTTGGTGCTTTAGGGTTTACTATTTTTGTGTCTTTTGAAACAAATTCAAAGGATGAAATTTCAGAAAACATGATTTTCTTCATTTTCTTCTTCTTCAAAAAAAAAAAAAAAAAAAAACTTTGGTGGGCTTGTAAACTTGTAATCCACACTTTTAATGTCTTAAATGAAATAAAATAATACTGAATTGTGTGTGTGTGTTTCCCTGTTCTTTACCAGGTCGTTTTTAGTATAACAAAAAAAGAACAGATAATTCGGTAAATAGATTTTTAGGAAGGAAGCTTTTGAATGGTTTGGTTTTGGTAAAGATGAAACGTAACAATAAAATACACCGAAAAGGACTTTATGTAGTTTTGTTTTTTCTAATAATTCCAAAAGGATGTTTTGACAGGGGAGATAGGCACCACGGTCGTTGTCTTTGAGGGGGGACTCACAGATGGTGATGGTGGTGGCAATGAGTGAGGAAGAGGCTGTTTGTCAAGGATTCGAACACATTCTTGAGGATGCAAAGGAGATGGCAACAAATTTGAGGTGGTGGGTGTTGAAACATGAAAGAAGACAAAAGCAATACTATAACCCATGTATTAACTTGCCATGCCCAACATTTATATAATGTACTAGCGTAGCTAAGAATGTCCCAAAATGTATTGTAAGACAAGTGCAAAATTACGTTATTCATCTAATGGAATAAAATTCTACTTACAAATTCTAAAAAATTATATATATATATATATAAAAGGATCTTGTTACATGTAATGTTAAGAAGTTATTCTAATACCAAGTTAAAAAATAAAAATAAAATAACAAGACATAACTTTGATAGTATAATTACGTGTATGAGAAAAACAGTACAAATGATCGATACATGTGGAGGTTACTGATTAGAGACGTGATTTGAAAAACTTCGCCTAGAGAACTGTCCATGACAAGAAATAAATCAAGATTGAACCATTAGAAGTGGCTAGAAGTGACAATGAGAGAGAGAATCTAGATGGCTAGACGCTATCTACAATATAGGGAATAGATCAAGATGATCAGACTATTGCAAAGTGATTGAAAACACTATTGCAAAATAACAAGACATAACTTTGATAGTATAATTACGTGTATGAGAAAAACAGTACAAATGATCGATACATGTGGAGGCTACTGATTGGAGACGTGATCTGAAAAACTTCGCCTAGAGAACTGTCCATGACAAGAAATAAATCAAGATTGAACCATTAGAAGTGGCTAGAAGTGACAGTGAGAGAGAGAACTTAGATGGCTAGACGCTATCTACAATATAAGGAATAGATCAAGATGAGACTATTGCAAAGTGATTGACAACAGTAGTGAGAGAAGGAATTTGGATTTAGGGATTAAAGATATGGATAAAATATGGATTTAATACCATGTTAGAAAGTGACAAGAAATAGTTTTTATACCATGATAATGGGTATGTGAAAATATAAATCATAAAATACATAAGAGAAAAAGAGATTGAATTAATATGGTTCAGTCTTAGAGATACCTATGTCCATATATAGTTAAAAACCCTTATGAATACATCCTAATTGTTAAGATGTATTACAATGAATCCTAGGTTAAATTCTAAACTAAATTTGGGTTGCAATACTTGCACTACAGGTATATATACCAAGAGTACTTTGCATAAATTATAAGTAAGATTATGATTAATTTACTTACATTTTATTTAGAATTAGATACAATGATGTAGACTAAAATTATAGGCTAAAATGCATAATCACCCCCTGGGGTTTGGCTCAGTTGCAAACAGACCCCCTGAGATTTTGATTTTGCAATATAATCACCTTGGGTTTTTAAATTGGTGAAATTGACCCCTCTAAGTATATTTTTTTGTCAATTTTGCTAACAAAATTTGTCATATACATTGCACCTGGGTTTATAATAATGAATTTTTTATTATAAAGTGGTTACATACAATGCATATGACAAATTTTGTTAGCAAAATTGACAAAAAATATACTTAGAGGGGATAATTTTACTAATTTAAAAACCTAGATGGTTATATTGTAAAATCAAAACCTCAGGGGGTCTGTTTGCAATTGAGCCAAACCCTAGGAGATGATTATGTAATTTGGCCAAAATTATATATAAGAGAGATTTAGACTTTGTTTCGCAATTGACGTTGAAATATTTAACAATAACCGAAACCTAAAAATTAAAAAATTTAAAGTGTTCCTGTCATTGAGGTGTGGGATCCCAGAATTCAAATCAGACAATAGCTCCCATGGTGGATAAATATATTGTTTCATTCTTATTTAGTACATCTCTAATAAATTATCAAAAAAGTACATCTCTAATACGCAATCTAGTTGTAATACGCATCTTTTTGACAGGAATGTCTTGGTAAGCAAAAATTTAAATTGTGCACGGCGTGGAACTCTAATCCTCTTTAGACTTTGGATGCTTGTGTAAGACAATAATTACCCTAGAACAACCGTAGTAGCCATCTATAGTTCTATAATTGTCTTTTTAGGACAATCATCATAATTGTTCATTATTAATTTATGCTTTTTAAAATAGCAGTCCAAGCGTTAGCTTGCTCAATACTACGTGGCTGTAATTGTCCACGACGTGGAACTCCAATCCTCTTCAGACTTTGGATGCTTGTTGCCTATCAATGACTAGGACCCCGTTGAAGCGTCTAAAAACAACCTAAAAGCCTATAATAAAAACTTCGGTTAACGAGTGTCTTTAGGACAATAGTTAGGAAAATATTTAATACTTTTATTTTATAAGAAGTAATGAAATTTTAAGGATCAATTATCATTTTGGTCCTCAACCTATAACCTTTGTGTTAAATTAGTCCCTAACCTTTCAACTGTGTCAATTTGGTTCTCAACTTTTTAACCTTATGTCAAAATGGTCCTTACTATTAAGTGATGGATGAAAAATACTGACGTGATTAACGATTTTTTTTTTCTTTTAATATTAAAAAATTATAACATGGCATGACAACTTTATAAAAAAAATAAAAAACTCAAAGGAACTCACGTGCACGTGACATCCCCATCACCCTCTCTCTCTCTCTCTCTCTCTCTCTCATTTTGCTTTGTTTTGGTAAATCTCATCTCTCAGTAGGCATTCAAGTTTCTGTTGGTGGTGCAGCAATAGCTCTTGTGGTTTATAGACAATCTGTAGAACTATTATTACGATGTTGTTTTCTTGGCCAATACCCAAAAAAAAATAAAAAATCAACAGAGGAATAAATCTCTATAATCCATGGTCCAAAGAAAGAAATACCATTAGATTGTTTCTTTAAAGTAGAATCACCAATCAAACTTCTAAACCAAATATTGAGATTTTTACAAATTCTGAAAGCTTCAACTCACCTACTGCAACTTCTATGATCAAGTAAGATCAACAAAAGTAAATAACATATTAACATTCAATAATCGTCAACAACGCATTATATATCTCATAACGTTGCAATTATTGTTCATCACTGATTCAGCTAAGGGAAAGAGAGAAAGGGTGAAGGGTGGAGAGTGTGGCGGTGTTTGAGCTCATGGGGCCAGCAGGAAGTGGCTAGGTGGGGGCGGAGGGCAGGGTTTGGTTTCTTTTAGGTACCCCAAGAACCAGAAGATGGGGATGTCACTCACGTGCCATAGTTTGATTTTTTTTTTTTTTTTTGAGTTGTCATGCCATGTCACAATTTTTTAATATTAAAAAAAAAATCATTAGCTACGTCAGTATTTTTTATCCATCACTTAACGGCGAGGATCATTTTGACATAAGGTTGAAAGGTTGAGGACCAAATTGACACAGTTGAAAAGTTAGGGACTAATTTAACACAAAGGCTATAGGTTGAGGACCAAAATGTAATTGAACCAAATTTTAATATTAAAATAATACAAAAACAACTTTTAAAGATATTTTAGTCTTTCTATTTATTATTATAATATTAAAAATTTGTTATTTTCGGTAAAGTGTAAACATTTAATGTTCCTTAACCATTACCCTAAGGGCACTGATTAATAAAATAATTTTGGTTTGTTTGCTTTATTTGAAAAAAACAACTGGGCACCGAATTTTGTTGCGTGAATTTAAAAATGCATGGATCACACTGATGCACATGCCAAATAGAAAATAAAAGGATTTTGTTAACCAGTGTTTTTAGAGCAATGGTTAAGAAGCAATAAATCCTTACATTTTACGGGAAATAATGAATTTTTAATATTAAAATAATAAATAGAAAAACAAAAATACCTTTAAAAGTTGTTTTTGTATTATTTTAATATTAAATTTTCACTATTTCCTATAAAGTTGAATCATTAAATGTTTTTTTAATCATTGCTTTAAGAACACTTTTTAACAGGATCCAAAATAAAATAAGAGAAAAACTTAGGTACAGTTCCTTAGGTTAAATACATTAGGTTCCTAGTTGAATTCAAATACATTGAATTTAAATATTCTTGAAAAAGATAATATTGTTTGTGTTTCATTGGTTGATGCAAACCATGTGTTTGAATTCAATTGAGGAACTTAATGTACCTAACTTAAGAAACTGTACCTAAGTTTTATCCATAAAATAATAATAATTACATAATTCCTTCTTTCTTCCTTGAATGATTAAAATCTTCTCCCAAAAAAAAAAGAAACTGGTTAAAAGATCTGAACCTGAAGGAAGTCATAAACTGTTTGATTGCGACGTGGATCATTTCCCTTGTTGCTTTTCTTTTCTATTAAGAGTACTAGCGTATAACCCGCGCGGGATAATTGTTATTATTATTCTGATCAGGAATTTTATTTGTATGTACATAATAAAATGATGTAAAGATTTTAAAATGTATTTAAAGTGTTTTATTATTATTTTTTTTTTTAATAAAGCTCCAAGTTCACCCCATTAATACGACCCTGAAAAACCTTCTCCAGTATTTTATTTTTTTACACACTATCAATTAAATCATCCACTTCAAGTAAATGATATAATCAAATAATACATTCAAATACAAACATGATAGATTATTAGCATCGTATTTTATCTAAAAGTGTATGCAATGTGGAGTATTTCTTAAGTATATGGATTTCATACACACACGCCAAAGGAACATTACAACATATATGGATTTCATATGATTATCACAAAAAAAAAAATCATATAAGTACATCCTTTGAAAGAATGCTAAAGCAAATAATTGTAATTTCATAATACAACAAATGGAAGTACGAGGAAAAAAAAAAAAAAAGATTTCAAGAAACACACCGACAACAACTTTTTAGAGAGTGAATTGTTTACGGAATTAGCAAGATAGTGTGCATGTGGGTTTTCATATGATCTTTGCCGTGATTTTTTGGATTCTTTTGTTTTCTTCTTTTGGGAATATGTTGACATTAACAGAATTGTCTTACACTTCTATATAGTATATAAAATTAGTGTAATCGTGATAAACAGTGAATTGCATAAAGAAATAAAAAATATCAAAACTTTGGTTCTTCTTTTTTGTTAATGATACGTGTCTAGCAAACAAAAAATCCATTGCATTATAAACAAAAATTAAGAGAGAGAGAAAAAATAAAAAAAAAAAAACAATTAGACTGCCCAAACCTTTCAACTTCTTTGGATGACTCTTCTTACAGAAATACCAAGATCTTACTTCCTTGAATTCTGTTTAAAGAGAAGCCAAACCTTGCCTATGTTAGTTGCTTTGCAAAGGAAGAAAAAAGTCAAATCTAACATTGTTGAGAAAATGGTACCTACCCAAGAATGTGTCCATTGGACTTTTTATTTAAAAGTCCTTTTTCTTTTTTGAATTGATGGCAGATTAATTTTTTATTTTTGTTTTTGGTCGTTGTTTTCAAAGAATTTCACGATGGAATTTTATTTGTGTTTGGTTGTTGATTTATTAAAGGAGTTTTATTAGTAGTATGGGAATTAATTGGACTATTTTAAAAAAAAAATTATTGAAACGGTGGTAGATTTTTTTTTTTCTTCATTGTTTTCAAAGAATTTCTGGATTTAATTTTTTAAAGAAGTATAATATGAATTTTTTAAAAGAAAAAGTTTATGTGTTTGGGCAATGTTGTTACGGAAGTTTGGTTTATAATTTCTCTTAGCTAGAGAAGTGAATATTTGAAAGATGTTTATTTAGTAATAGAAGAATTAATTTTATTTTTTTTAAAGGACATTTTTTTTTTCTTTTTGTGTTTGGACATTATCTATATATATAATATAAGATTTATTAGTGTTGATCGTTAAATTGAACTAATTGTTTTAATATCTTTTAGAGAAGTATATTTTATTAAGATGTCTTTTAGTAATAAGAGATTTATTTTTATTTCTTTTTAAAATCTTTAAATTGGACTAATTGTTTTAATATCTCTTAGAGAAGTATATATTAAGATATCTTTTAGTAGTTGGAGGTTTGTTTTTATTTCTTTAAAAAAAAATGGTGTTGATCGTTAAATTGACCCCTTTTTTTTTTTAAGTGAAGCGATAATTGAACTAATTGTTTTAATATCTCTTAGATAAGTACATTTTATTAAGATATCTTTTAGTAGTAGGAGATTTATTTAAAAGAACTTGTGATTATCTGTTTTTATTTAAAAGCTTTTTATTATGATATTTTATTAAAATGTCTTTTTAGTAGTAAATAACGTATCACTTGGAAAATATATACGATAGATAGATATGTCACTTGTTATAATGTAAGACATTCTAGATTTTAATATTCATGTCTTCTACTTTTATATATTATATAGATATAGATATAGACATAGACATAGATAAGGGTCTACAAACGTGTGACCTAAGAGTATTTAATTATAAACTGTGATATGTATATGTATTTTTAAAAAAGATTTTGTTAATGAGTGCCCTTAGGGCAATGGTTAAAAAGTATTAAATGCTTACACTTTACGGAAAATAAAGAATTTTTAATATTAAAATAATAAATAAAAAGACTAAAATACCTTTAAAAGTTATTTTTGTATTATTTTAATATTAAAATTTTACTACTTCCTATGAAATGGAAGTATTAAATGCTTGCTTAACTATTGTCCTAAGAACACTCATTAACAGGAAAAATGATTTTATACTTCCGCTATATATGACTTCTCTCTCATAAGCATATACAATGGATATACCAAATGCTTAATTAATTATTTATTTGGTAGCAATCAAGGGAGGCAAGTTTGAAGTTTTATTTTTGTGTGAATTAAACTATTAATTATAATGTGTTTCTCTAATAAATTTTAAGCGAAGTGCAAGGTTGTGGATTTAAGATTTATTGAAACGTGTACAACTTATCAACCATTAAAAAAAATGATTCTATATTTCTATTCACATCTCAAACACAGGAAATTGTTCTAGAAAGTTGCGCGATCGAGTTTTGCTTGCAAAATTGACAGGCACCAAATTTTAGGTTGGATTTTCTTTGTTAAAAAAATACAATCGACAAGTTAATCAATTCCTGCAGATCTGCTTAACCCACACGCCTTTTAAAAGTAAAACCGTTTTCCTATTGGCGTTAGGTGTGAACAGTATATAGCACAGTTTAAATACATATGAAGTCCCACCGACTGGGACTTGGCACGAGGCCGTATCTTCTCTATGCTGTCCTACCATGCTTCCCTCTAGAGGGTACTCTTGGATGGAAAATTCAATTTTGAGCTGTCCACTTGACCCATCTCTTCCAGCTAGTCCTCGCACTGAACCTGTTTTGCACTTTTACTTTCGGAAAGAAGAATAGAAGTGTGAACCGACAGAAGAAAAGAGGGGAGAAGGGAAGAACAAATTGAAGACACATTTTTTTTTTGAAATCTTTAATATGTGTTTTTAAAACGCTCGTTAACAAGACCATATATATATATATATATATAAAAGATGTGTTTTACACATTGTGCTCACATCATATGGTTAATTTTAAGTAAACTTTTAGGAATTTTTAATATGTCTTTTTAAGACACTCGTTAATAAGACTATATATATATATATATATATAAAAGTTGTGTTTTACACATACACATCATGTGGTTTTAAGTAAACATTACACATTGCATGAAGTAATTTTCTCGATATGAACATTAGAAATGGTATAACGTGCTTCTATGCATTTAAAAAGTTAAGCTAATTTAATATATATGAAACTCTATTACAAAGTTTTAAAAAATTAAAATATTACACCAATAAAAAAATTATTACTAATTAAGGAATTTAGAAAGAAGTTGTATTATTTAATTTTAATTATTTTAATAATTTTTTGATGTTGTTGTAAATTGGGTTTTTATTAAAAAAAAAAAAAAAAAAAAAAAAAAAATCTTGCAGAATATGCTCTTATTACATAGCTCAAGCTAATCATTTGTTTTCTCTTTACATAGCTTAAGCTGATCATATTTCTCGTCGCATAGCTTTAATTAAGAAGATGAAACTGTTCCAGTCAAATTCTTCTCTCGTCTATGAAATATGAATAGCACATGTAGGCAACTGCAACCATTACTGGATTATTAAATAAATGAATGTACTAGCTAATAAATAAGGGTTTGGTGCAGGGCGAAGAATGGGCTAGCTAATAAATAAAGTATTTTCTTATTAAATTTGACAATAAGTTTACCTAATCCAAAATGAATGGACTAATCAAAGATGGACTTTATTTGTACAAGCCTAGTTAATTACCACTGTACAAAATACAAATATATTGAGACGTATGAGTTATGACATCTTGGTGGAGTGACCGGCACGACTGGTAATTATGTCATACCTCAAGGACAAAAGGTCATTCACACAAAAAATAGGACAAAGGTCATCCTTCAAGCAATTGATATAAATTGGGAATTGTTATTTCCAAACCTCGTTTTTATATTTCCGTATTAATAGTATGGAAATATAAAAAATAGGAGGAAAATTTCACTCCATTATTTGATATAGTGCGGAAATATAAGAAATGAGTGTGGAAATAACACCCTCCTATAAATTATAGGCCAAAATATTGTTTTTTTTTTTTTTTTCAAAGTTCAGGGACGAAAAACGAACTTTTTTCAGGGACGAAAAACGAACTTTTCAAAGTTCAAGGACGAAAAACGAAACTCATGTATAATTTAGGGACGAAAACAATAGTTTAACCTAAATTATAATTTTTTTTTTTCTTGATAAATAGATCCTTCAATAGATATTACTAAGGTACTTAACTGAAAACAACCCAAAAACCCTTCATCTAAGTTATCAAAGTTAAAACAACATAAAATAGAATCTGGAAAAAAGATATGCAGAGAAAATATATTCTTAATCATGTTCTTTTCCTTGGGTTACCCGTGCATCAACATAAACATTCACCTCCTTGTAAGTGTGCGTATATAGGAGCTCACCAACCACTTATTGTGGTGGCTAAGTGGTAGAATTAAGAAGTCGAATCGAATTTCTCATCTTGCGAGTTTGAGGTTGGGGGGGTTCGATTCCTGGCTTGTCTAGTGGTGCATAGATGGTCTCACGCCATGTGTTTAGGATTTAAGTGGCTGAGAGCTGTGAACATACCAACAAACTTCTATTTTTTCCTAAAATATATATATATATATATATATCACAATTTTTTTTTTTTTTTTGATAATCTTGGGTGTCCGGGCCAGCGTTTCCGTAGATATGCGCACCTCAACTAATCTTAGGGGACACACAACATCCTACTAGCACATGTACCACAATAGGCGCAAGGTTTTGACTTAGGTAGATGGTCCTGAGGGGACTCGAACTAGTGATCATTGGAGAGTACACCCAAGACCAGACCATAGAAAGTTCAATCTGAACAAAGAAATATAATATTTTAAAAAGAATAATAATTATTAATTTTTACTAAATAAGTTACCCGTCAAGCCTATTTATATAACCAATATCTATAAATTAAAGGTAACATAATTCCAAATTATTAATCTGAAAAAACAAACATGCCAAATGAAAACGATTGACTTTTAAACTTTTAACAAAACTGTCGTTCCACGTTCCAAAACTGTCGTTCCAAACTTTTAATAAAAATAATTGTTTTTTTAGATGACTGGGCGATAATATTAAGACAAAGAACCAAAATACAAAATAAAATAATTGGTGTACGTTGGTGTCAGCACTTAACAATATTATCTTTAACTTGATCTTGAAGAAAATGGAGATCTCATGGAAATACAGGACTCATCTGCCTCAACCTTCATCATCCTGTCAATCGGTCAACTCAACATACTAAATTATTTTGGGCCAGGGCTATGGTCTAGATAATTGAAAGCTACACTACAATAAGTAAAAACTTAAAATAGATAGAAAAGACGCTAAGGAAGAAAGAGCTAATTTAGGATTGTTTGTGTTTGTGGCATTCTTGTATCATATTTGATATGTTAAATTGAAAAGTTATTAAAGTTAGAAGAAGATGCGTGCTTTACTGAACATTACAAGTTGTTAACATGTGGTTATAAGCATCTACAGGGTCCCACCTTCACCACTAAGTTTAATAATGTTAGCCTCACGTCTATATATACCGTACTTCAGGATTTTTCTAAAAACTACAAGACATAAAAGAAAGATCATAGAGGTTTCCATCACCCACCACAAAAAAAAAAATGTGGTTCATCCTGAAGATTTTCAATCTGCAAGTCTTAGGGTTGCTATTTGTCGGTGCCATCCATTGCCAAGCTTTGGTTAATTATACTTTTGTAGTAAGTATTACGATAAAATATTATCCCTTTTACTCTTTTAGACACTATTCGCTCATATGAAATATAAATCTGAACTAACCCCAGTGCAACACATACACCTCAACTCCAATAGAACCAAAAGGGCATGCGTAAAGTAGTACTACTTTGTAAACCATCATAGTACTTATTCATTTCCTATGATGATCATGTTATTTATTATTTGATTTAATTTCTTCATCATACATAGACTTTGCATGCATGTAGAGCTGTGTACCTATATAACATATGTGTAAACTTTTGATTATTTTACGTAGGTAGAAGAAGCTCCATATACGAGACTGTGCAGCACAAAGAACATCTTGACAGTAAATGGCCAGTTTCCTGGACCAACACTATATGTTCACAAAGGAGAAACTATCTTTGTTGATGTTCATAACAAGGGAAATTATAACATAACTATTCATTGGTAACCACTCTCATCCGTGCACTCTTGTTTTTTACTTCTTCTTTTTTCCTCATAATTTGATAATGACCACAATCAGGAGGGGGATTTAAATCTAATTCTCCTCATAAAGGAAAACAAGACAATGTTATAAGGTTTTAGTCGTCACTTTTGTTTTTAGAAAAGATAATGAAATAAATAACTGTTATTATGTAATGTATATATAATAATATGTTTATAAAAAATTTGCAGGCATGGAGTAAAACAACCAAGAAATCCATGGTCAGATGGTCCTGAATATATCACGCAGTGTCCGATACAACCAGGTGGTAGGTTTAGGCAAAAGATTATATTTTCCACGGAGGAAGGGACCCTATGGTGGCATGCTCACAGTGAGTGGTGGCGAGCAACTGTTCATGGAGCTATAATTATATATCCCAAGAATGGAACCAATTATCCTTTCCCACTTCCTCATGCAGAGGTTCCAATCATATTTGGTATTATAAAATTTTAAAAAAATTCCTCAATTCTTGGGATCTTTTTTTTTTTTTTTTTTTTTTTTTTTTTTTTTTTTTTTTTTTTTTTTTTTTTTTTTTTTTTTTTTTTTTTTTTTTTTAAATTTGACTAGTCAAGCTATATACAATTTACAACTAAAGAAATGTTAGACAATTTGATAAAAAATTATTTTTGAAATGACCGAAAATCTTGAATATTTCAGGAGAGTGGTGGAAGCAAGATATATTGAAGATTTATAATGAAACTGTTGTGACTGGAGGAGCCCCCAATGTTTCTGATGCTTTCACTATCAATGGTCAACCTGGTGATCTTTATCCTTGCTCAAAACCAGGTAAAAAATTACTAAAGTTAATTTTAGCCGTATAGAGTGCCTTTTTTTTTCTTTTTTCTTTTTTCTACTAACAATTATTATGATGAACGTTGGAAATTAAAATAAAAAATGACAAAGATAAAGGGTAAACAAACTACCAATCACATGGAAACACTGTCCCCAATAAAATGTAGAAAAAACAATGTTCTTGAGTTTATCCTAGGACTACAAGGGGCAAGTGGAGGTGAACATTAATTAAATGTACATGGTCAGTTTTTATTAAAGCATGGTCTTATCACTTAGCTATTGTATGTATTCGATTCAAATATGCGTTTGGTTAGGTGATCATTATAGTTTAGTTAGGTGATCATTATCAAGTTAAGTAAGTGGATTAAATCTCATGCTTATTAATCTATACGATAAAAGATTAAATCAAGTTAAGTTATGCTGGACCCAACCTCATTATTCAAGCCCCGATGTGTGTTTATTTTTGTTAATATTTTTAGCATCCAAAGTACGGGTTTCATTATTCATTTAAAAAAGAAACATGTGTGCATGTGTATGTGTGTTTTTGTTTTTGTTAATCTTTCAGCATCCAAAGCATGGATTTGACTATTCATTTTATAAAATAAATTAAAAACACACACACAGATTTATGCGTTTGGTTGTAGCTTGTTGCTAATAGCTTATTTGCATTGTCGATGAAAGTTGGTTAAATTAATAATTGTAACCCAAAAAAAAAAAAAAAACTATACATAAGCAAATAAATTAAAAGGTTTAAAGAAAAGGTTGTTGTCAAACAACATCTAATTTGTGTTTGTAACGTACTTTTTTGGCTCAAATTTAAGGCTTCTTAAAGCATCTCCAAAGGAGATGTCAAAAAAAAAAGGGGAAATTGCACTTTCCCCCCTTTAACTATTGGTCCAACTCAATTATTCTCTTTATCTATAAAACTGAGCAATGTCCCCCTTTATGTATTGAAAATATGCAAATAGCATTGTCTAATTTTATGTTAAATTCCAACAAAATTAATTAAATGTTTTTATGTATTTTGTCAATTTCTATCATAATTTTCAAAACCTATCATTATATATTAATATACTATAAAAATATTCATTATTTTGGCTTGGAACTAAAATTAAACGGTGGGGGGCAATTTGCAATTTTCAATACATAAGGGCACGCTAATTTTATAGATAAATGGGGGAATTGAGATGACCCAATGTTAAAGGGGAAAATGCATTTGCCAAAAAAAAAAAAAAAAAATTTAAACAAATAATAATGGACAATACTAACTGCTTTGCCATAAATAATAATGGACAATAGCAAAATAATAATGGGCAACATATATCTTTTGAATATAATATAAAAAAAAAATGATGAAATAACTCTTCAATTTGAAGATGTCAAATTTGAAACTTACACCCTTTATACCAAATGACATGTCAAACTTGACAATTCAGTTGGAATTGCACAAGCACTATAATTAGCCGTTGGATGGAGAATTTGACATCTCTTTTGGAGATGCTCTTAAGTATAATTAGTGCCACTTATTAGTTAATTTAAAAATAAGTAAAAATAATTCAAAAATTAAAGGTCATTGATTTATAGCCCCAGAGCTACCCGAGTGGTGGACTCACTGGCCTTGGGTGTGATCCCGAGATTCCAATTCAATTCACCACACTATTAGCTAATTGAGTTTCTGAGATATCTCATAGGCAACTAATAGATTTAGTTAGACCTAAATATGTGATACCACTTTTTTATAAATAAAAAAATAAAAAATAAAAAGTAATTGATTTATGATTCATATAATTTAAATTGATAAATAGTAACATATGATACTTAAACTTATTAAGGAAACTACTTCCAATCGGTAATGAATGTCATAGCTCAAACAGCTGTACTTTTGCCTTCTTTTTTACCCCCAGACTCGGTCAACTTTGACCTAAGAAGATGCAAGTCGCTGTAATATCTAAAAGTTTTTATGTTAGTCAACTAATTAATACGATTCACTACTTGCAGATACATTCAAGCTACAGGTTGATCACGGCAAGACTTATCTACTCCGCCTAATCAACTCTGCCGTGCAAGACATTCTCTTTTTTGCCATTGCCAAACATAATGTCACCGTTGTGGGAACAGATGGTAGCTACACCAAGCCATTGGTATCAAATTATGTCACAATATCCCCTGGCCAAACCATCGATATTTTGCTAAAAGCTAACAAGCAAGCTGACCACTATTACATGGCTGCTAAAGCATACTCTAGTTCATCAGCGGTTACTTTTGATAACACAACCACCACTGCTATTCTCCAATACAATGGAAACTATACCCCATCTTCACCTCCTTCACTACCTCATCTTCCTTCCTATAATGACACTAATGCCTCAATTAGTTTCACCAATAGCCTCAGAAGCTTAGCCAATGAAAAACATCCTATCCATGTCCCAATAAACATAACCAAAAATTTATTTTTCGTAATTTCAATCAACGTGTTCCCATGTGCAAACAATTCGTGTGCAGGGCCTAATGGGTCACGACTAGCCACTAGTGTCAATAACATAAGCTTTGTGAACCCCTCCATCGATATATTACAAGCTTATTATTATCATGTCAATGGGGTATTTGGGACTCGTTTTCCAGATTTCCCACCATTGCTATTTAATTTCACGGCCGAAGACTTGCCATTGTACCTAGAGACACCAAAACATGGAACGAAGGTTAAGATACTGGATTATAACACGAATGTGGAGCTTGTTTTCCAAGGCACAAGTTTGGTAGGTGGGAATGATCATCCAATGCATCTCCATGGATTCAGTTTCTATGTTGTTGGATCAGGTCTTGGAAACTTTGACAAGGATAAGGACCCTTTGGGATATAATCTTGTTGACCCTCCTCTTCAGAACACCATTGCTGTCCCCATAGATGGCTGGACTGCCATTAGATTCAAGGCCGACAATCCTGGTTCGTCACTCTATACTAATACTATAATAAATGTTACGTCATTCAATATTTTTTTTTTATTGATAACTCAAGCTAATATTACTAGCATTACTACTAGATAATGAAGTTGATGTTTATGATTTGTGTTAATAGGAGTTTGGTTTATGCATTGCCATTTTGATCGGCATATGACATGGGGCATGGACATGGCATTCGTAGTGAAAAATGGGAAAGGTCCACAACAGGATATTTTAGCACCACCACCAGACATGCCACCCTGTTGAAGTGGCTTTAAGTTCCTAATTATATTAATAGATGGATTGTCAATACTCAATAACTTGTTGGTTCATTCCAGAAGATTAGTTACATCGAATGTCAGTTGAACCGTTTGTGGGACGGGCTAGTCCTTTCATTTGTTTGTTTGTTTTTTCTTTTTTCAGGATGCTCTTGTTCTTTATGCTTTCTATAATTATTGTATTTGTGTCATTATTGTGGCCATAACAATTACTGTTGCTTCCACAACAATATTTTAGAATAAATAATGAAATTGCGGTGGAAGAAGTAAATTATTTATGGTTTAGATTGAGTATAACATTGTTGGCTGGGTATGCGTATGATTCATCAAGATTGGATTATTTACGTCATTGTATCAGTAGTCATCATTTCAGAATTACCAATAGATATAGAGAGAGGGAGAGATTGTTAAACTTTAGAACTTACATATTTATTTAAGACATTTTATCAAATGCAAACCATATTCCTAGCCTAACATGTTAGCCCATATAGTATGTTCACCACCCTCCCCTAATCAATACGAGAAAAACAAGGGAATACATGCGGAGAAATGAACAATGTTCACTTGGAGATATTCATGTAGGTGGATGGAGAAAACGAAAAAGAAAAGCAACCCATTTGACATTTTAACCAAAAAGCGAAACCTAGAGGAAACAAAAGACAAAAGACTACTTGTAGGCGGAAGACGTAAAGAAGGAGAAGGGATTTGACAATTAATTGTTATATCTTATATGTAGGTCCCATTTTACCCATATTTTTAGTATAGAATTTAATAGAAGAATGGTACATGGAGCATATCACCTATAATGTTGTTTTTTTTTTTTTAATTGGCAAAGGAAAACTATGATGTGTGACCCAATAAAAGTAAGATACATCAATAAAAAAAAATGTCTAAGTAAACAAATAAAATTATGTATATCATCTCCATCAATAGCTCCACATCCTTGGCTTCCTCTCCATGTCTGCACCGCCAAATTCGACCAGTTATTTTGTTTTAGCTGAACCACTTTTAATAATCAAGTGCTGCAACTTCTTCTCAAATCAAACTTTTTCTTTTGAAAGTGGGTTTTGTGTTATGTTCATGAATGATCTTTTGGTGCAAATGTGCAATGATATCATAAACTACTCTGATTTCCATTATATATACTCTCTTTTTTCTTCTTATCATTTTCTTTACTTTTATTTATTCTTTATTTTTTTCACTATTTGATCTATTTCTGTCTTTAGTAATAACTAACAAAAAAAATAAAAAAAATTATTGGGATAGGAGGAAGGGAAGCCATGGATATGGGCTCATAATAGAGAATTGAGATTGTTTGGCTAGGGGGCAATGTGATTTAAAATAACTCAATTGAATGAAGAAATATTTTGTGTATTTCAATATCAGAATCACTTTACAGAGAAGGATTATATATACAACTATCTCAACGTAAGTTCTATGCTAAGGATTACAAAGGTTTGAAATTGTATTTGTGATAGACTTCTATTTAACTTGTATATCTATTCTTATCTCTATCTATATCTTCACTTGTTTGGTTAGGTGTTGTAGATGATAAGGACTTGGCTGGATTTTGATTTCAGCTTTATTTATGTGTGTGTTTAGTTTAACTTATTTTTAATGGTTTACTTGGCATTTTCAATTTATGTGTCTTATTTTTAATGGGTCACCTCTTATACATTGTATGAATTACAAATTCGTCGATTGTAGGTGATACGCTTAGACTCTTAGTATATATATCCATTTATTTATACATAATCATTTCATTTCCTTTCCTTTCCTTTCCACCCTATATTTAAATAGGGCATTTCATTCCCTCTCATTTCTTTCAATTTTTAAAAGTGCCATATAACAGGGGGATATCTCTCCCTTCCTCTCATTTTCTGTCCCTCCAAACTTTCAAACAAAATAAATGAAATGAAAGGATGCGAAGAGTGGGTTAGCCATTCAAGTTGTAACAAAATAATCTTATTAGTCCTTTTGAGACAAACCTACAATTGCTACAAAATTGGACTCTCTCTTGATAGGATGGTTAAACAGAGTGGTTTAAGGTGATTGATCTCAATTGCTTCCTTGGAATCCTATTAAAGAGAGAGTCTTGTCCCACATTGATCAAGTATTCTTAGGTTGTGCAATTTATAAGCCATGGACATCCCTCATCTCTTAAGGCGTCTTTTGAGATTGAGTTAGGCCTATTGGATTTTAACATGGTATCAGAGCCACCCCTTGGGTGTTGGGCAGATCTCCCCCCTATTATGGTCCACGTGTTTGATTGGTCCGCCACACGCGAGGGGGCATATTAAAGAGTGAGTCTTGTCCCACATTGACCAAGTATTCTTAGGTTGTGCAATTTATAACCATGGGCATCCCTCATTCTTAAGGTGTCTTTTGAGATTGAGTTAAACCCATTGGACTTTAACAAATCCCAAATACAACTATTAAAGACCAATGCATATAGATTGATTGTATTTGTAATTGGGACAGTTCGATTGGGTTTGGATTGCAATATTGTATCTAACAAGCAGTATTAGTGTTGAGAGAAATACTTGAGTAGTGATTACGTTTTAACATGATTTAAGGAAAAGCGTTAGCCATATCTACACTATACCCAAATGGACTAGTTACATACTTACATAATTGTTTATGTAACTCAGATTGATCCAACAAACACCTGATGTGAAACTCAACATACACTTATGCATGCAATACATTCATAATCCAAAGTCTCCTCCACTTGAATCCTTAAGGTCCTCGTTAGGTTACGTTGTGCTGTAATGCCTCTCATCCATACAACATTACCAACTTAACTCTAACATCATTTGTCACAAACACTTTGTTTGTTTTGATAGATTTTTTATTTTTATTTTTTTTGGAATGGAGAACATCCTCTTCCATGGCACTTCCTCCTTCTACATTATGGGATAGGAGGTAAGATCATGAATTTAAGACTCATTAGATGCATGTGTAACATACCAAGTTACCAATAAAAATAATAATAATAAGTGTTCTATCAGAAAAAGATAGATGCACTACTAATCAACATTCGTATAGTAAACACTATCCGCGCGGGTGCACACACACACAAAGAGAGAGAGAGAGAGAGAGAGAGAGAGAGAGAGAGAGAGAGAGAGAGAGAGAGAGAGAGAGAGAGTAGGAAAATTGAAAATATTTTTTACAATTATTTCAAATTGTAAGTGGTCATAAAATGTTCATGATCAATTTTTATTAAATGACGCACGGTCTTATCACCAAGTTAGACTATATACTTAACATCATATGCAAAGACAAAGACAGACCCAAGAAGGGACTTGTGGGGGCCATGGCCCCCGCCTTTTTTTTAAGTAAAAAAATAGCATATATGTGTGTGCATTTGAAATTTGGGTCCAAAAATATGTATTCTTGAACCTTTCTTCCAAAAAAATTACAAATGAGTCCATAAAACCTAAAAAATAAAATTTTAATTTGGCACATCAAGTCCCAAAGAAAATAGTAAAAAAAACTTTTAGGCTTTAGCAAAACAAATGTCAAATCCCTAATATTACAAATACCGAACATTTATTTTTTTTGTGTATTGTTGTGCCAATAAATAATTAACAATAATTGTGTGGTGGTTAATGGGGACGTGTGGCATTTTTATTATTTATTTTTTAACTATAGAAATGAATGATTTTTGTTAAAAGAGTATTATTAGACATATAATAAAATAATTCATATATACTTTTATTTGATTTTTAAATCAAGGGAAAGTCAACTATAATTTTGGACTTTTGCGAAAGAAGAAACATGAATAATTCAAAATCCAATACTGACGATGCATCATTGCCAATCTCTAATGTAGATATCTCAATTACCGAAAATCCCCAAAATTTTTAAAAATTCGATATCGATGAAATTGATAATAGTTAATTAGTATTTTTTTAAATAATATGTTAATTTATATATTTTTAATTTTTTTTTTGTTTATACTTTAGTCCCCTACCAAATTCAAATCCTGCTTTCGGTCCTGATCATATGTTTTTATTTAAGATGACTAAATTATACTTTTACCCTTTAGTCATGCAAAACTTTTTTCTACCGGATAAAATAATTGTTTTTTTTTTAAAAAGAAATAATTGTTTTTTTAGATGAATGCGAGATAACATTTAAACAAAGAACCGAAATACAAAATAAAATAATTGGTGTTGGTGTCAACAATATTATCTTAAAATTTTTTTTTTTTTATGAATAAAAAGAGCTTTATTGAAAATCAACACGATTAAACTTCACTCATCCGAAGGAAGAAAACCAAGGTGAATACAATAAAGGACCCTACGAGAGGGGGCAAAGATCTACATAGTACAGAACCCTATATGAGGGTAGCAACAACAACAACAACATACGTCATATACAGAACCCTCATTTATGACCCTGTCAATTGGTCAACTCAACATACTCAATTATTTTGGGCCAGGGCTAAGGTCTAGATAATTGAAAGCTACAATAAGTTGAAACTTAAAATAAAAACAAAAGATGCTAAGGAAAAAAGAGCTAATTTAGCATTGTTTGTGTTTGTGTCATTGTTGTATCATATTTGATAAAGTAAATTTAAAAGCTAAATTTAGAAGAAGATGTGTGCTTTACTGAACGCTATAAGTGATAGTATGGTCCCACTTCACCACTAAATTTATTAATCGCTTTTATTCAAAAATTGTGGTTGATCCTGAATTAGTATTATTGTGATTTTTCTAAGGCTTCTGTGGATGGGCCATATTTTATTATTTATTGATTGAGAATAGTGGGCTTTTAACATATATATTTTTACTTACAAGTGGAAGCGGGGGAGGGTACCTCTCCTCTTGAGAAAATCAAATAGACCGTTAATTGACAGCAATGAAACAACCTTCTTCTCATGGTAACTTTAAAAAGACATTCTCACTTTCTCTAAAACTGAAATCAATCATTTGAAAGATAAAAAAATTATAGGTTAGAATCCATCACATATGAAAACATGTATAAAAGCATTTATATATTGTGGTCCAATCCTCGAATTTTTTTTTTGTCAAAATAGGAAAGTGGAATATTCCTCAAGTCAACGTTGATAATCCTTCACAGAATACACACACATAGGATAGAGCTTCCGCCAAAGCAAACGCGTTCAACACACACATTTATTCTTCAATCACGCAATACATTAGTCTTATATAAACTAAAAAGACAGGGATAAAGGTTTCCATCACCCACCAAAAAAAATTGTGGTTGATTGAATTTCGGTGCCATTCATCGCCAAGCTTTTAGTTCATCATACTTTTGTGGTAAGTAATACGTAAAATATTATCCCTTTTTAATTTAGATACTATTCGCTCATGAAATATATATATATATATATATATATATACTTTACATGTTTATAAAGAAGAAGTATAACAATAAAATGCTAATAACCTATCATGAAAAAAAGGTATTAATTAAAGAAATACATACCAACCCACTCAAAAATAAGATAAAATTCAAACTTGTTCTTTAAATAATACATGAAAATTTGAACTTACAAACCGGTTTGTAGCAAACTTTTTAATTAAATACATACCTCAAAAATTAAAATTCAAACTTGTTGAAATTTGAACTTTTCACTTTTGATAAGAGAGAAGTAATAAAAGAAATTGAGATTAAAGAGTAATAGAAATCTAGAAAGATGAGAGGATATTAGAATAGAAGACTAACAGTACCGTGTAAAGAGAGAGAGAGAGTAAGAGATGAGAGAATACTATAATAGAAAAATAAAATTACTGAGTAAGAGAATCAGAGAATGAGTAAGTGACTTTTTAATATCTAGAGTTGTCAAAGTCATAGACGACTAAGTTATAGAGACGGTGAAAAATTTATTTACTTTTACCTTTTTTAGGATTATTTTATTATTGTTAGGATTTGAGTTAGATAAATTAATTATTGTTGGACTTGTTTTAAAGAATTAATTTCAATATTTGGACCTTTTTATTTTTATTTTTTTTTAGGTTTTGTTTTAAATATACAATACTTTTCAATTTTTTGTATAGGTATTTTTTTCAGGCCTTTCAAATTTATAAGAATTTAAAAAAAAAAATTTAGGATGATGCCTAATTTTAGAACGAGGCCTAGAGCAATCACCAATGCAGCCATGCCTAGGGCCACCCTGAGACTTATATATCTCCCCACACGGCCATGCTTGCATGCATGTAGTCATGTGTACCCATTTATAATTTTATATATGTGTAAACTTTTGATTGTACATAGACCAACACTTTATGTTCACAGAGAAGATTATGTAGTTGTTGATGTTCATAACAATGGGCAACGATAACTGATGGACACTCTCCATTTCATTTCAAATGGAGATGATCCTTGTCCCTCTCATCCGTGCACTTGTGTGTGTGTTTTTATTATATTATTCTTATTTTTATTTTTATATTTTATAATTCTATAATTACAAAAATAGGAAAGAGGGATTTGAATTACAGTTCTCTTCATAAAGGAAAGCAAACTAATGCCACTGTGCTACAAGATTTTGCCTTGTACTTTTGTTTTGAGAGAGGAGATTGAAATAAATAACTGTAACTATATAAACCACATATATATGATATTATTTTGTAGGCAAGGAGTAAATCAGTCGAGATATTCATGATCAAATGGTCCTGAATATATCACACAATGGCCAACATAGGTAGGGACATTATGGTGGCATGCCAACAGTGAGTGGTGGCAAGCAAGCGTTCATTGTTTTATAATCATATATCTCAAGAATGGAACCTATTATCTTTTCCCCCTTCCTCCTGCAGAGGTTCCGGTTCCATCATCTTTGGTATAAAAGCCTTCTCAATTATTGATATGGTTCTTTTTCTTTTTCTTTTCATTTTTTTTTTTTCCTTTTAAATCTGACAAGTCTAGCTATACGATTCACAACTATTAAAGCTATATTGGCCCATGAGGCCCAAACCTAGTTTATGACCCAGTACTTATAGAACAAGCAAACATAGTCCAAGTTAGTTTATGATTAGTATAGGTTTCTTTAGTATATAAATCCTACATTGAGTCTACTGTATCACATTATAGGAATTATGTTGTGAAAATTAACTATTAGCACAAGATTAAAGAAGAGAGAAAGAAGATCAAACAGACAAATAAAGAACATAAGAATTTACGTGGTTCGGCAATATGTAAGCGTTCATGAGTAGCGACAGGGAGAAAACTCCACTAAGAAGATAGGGAGATAATAACAATGGCACCAGACTCTCTCAAAGAACTCTAAACCCCAAATACACCATAACCTCTCTCTCTCTCTCATAAGAATAACACCAAGAGAAAAACCCTTCTCTAATTTACTCGTTGCGGCACACACAAGTGAAACACAAACCCATATACCTTTATTCCAAGCCACCAAAGTCGGTTACTGTTACTTGGGTGCACAAAATTTGTATTGCACTAACATAAGGACTTGTGGTATCCTAATACCACTAGAATAACATAACCTCACCGACTTTGATAAACGAAGTCAAGCCATATACTCATCAATTTCACATAGTAAAGATGTAGCTGTCAAGGCTTTCCTTCGTAGACGTAGGCTTTCGTGACCGAAACATGTTAAACCTTTTGTTTCCGCTCATTAATTATGTTCCCTTCCACTTACTCAATCACTCAACAACTCTAATTATCTGGGAATTACAATAAAGTGGTGAAAGCAAGATATATTAGAGAGATTTATAATGAATCTGTTCAGACATGGGGGAGCCCCCAATGATTCTGATGCTTTCACTATCAATAGTCAACCCGGTGATCTTTATCCTTGCTCAAAACCAAGTCAAAGATTACTAAAGTTAATTTTAGATTTTTAGAATGTCTAATAAAATATATTTAAATACTATTTATTTTCTACAAAATGCTATTGTAATTAACTTTACTAATTAGAATGAAAAAGGGAGAAAGATGAAGAGTGTTGGTAAGAAGATATACAAACTGCTTTTTGATAATTAGTAGTTGCAAGTTACAACAAGTAGGGGAGAAGGAATTTGAATCTTAGTTCTCCTCATAAAAGACACATAAAATGTCACTGAACTAAAAGGTTTATGGAAATAAACAAATTACTAATCGTATGGAAAACCATGTCCCAGATAAAATAAAATAAATGAAGTAGCAAACAATATTTTTGACAGTTTAATTCTCCTTGTACTCCAATTGGAGTTGACCATTAAACGTGCATGATCTTTTTTTATTTATTTATTATTATTATTATTTTTTTAAGCATGGTCTTACTCTTATGATCACCAAGCTAAGTAGCTAACTATGTATTCGAGTTTGGTTCATTAGTTTATCAAACATGCTTGAGCTTGCTTGATTAACTTTATTTCCTCTTACACAAGAATTAACAAGCATGATGAATGGAGTTTTGATTTGTGAACCTCTATTAATTCATCCTTACTTCCCATCGATCTCTTTTCACTAAATAATGTGGTTAAGGTGGTCTTTATGAAGTTAAGTAAATGGATTAATTATTCAGTTATAAATCTATAAATTCAAAATTCACAAATTTAAATATGTATTTATGGAAAAGTAATTTTTAGTACCAAGAAATTAACTAGAAGTACAGATCTTAAATACTTGTTTGTGAACACTATAATGTTCAGTTGGCATGTTTATAAGTTAAGTTTTAGAATGTATCGAAACTTGGCTTTATTGTTAAATAAAAAAAAAAAGGTTTAAATACTATTTTGGTCCTCAATCTTTGACCTTTGCGTCAAATTGGTCCCTGAACTTTTCAACAGTATCAAATTGCGCCAAAAGGGTCTTTGTTGTTAAGTGTTTGATGGAAAATGCTGACAGAGCTAACTTTTTATTTTATTTATTTGCCTCAAATACATGCCAATCAAAGTTTTAATCCAAACTCAAAACTTATCATCAAACTCACGTGCCAGCTCAAATTAAATTAGTGAGTTTGATGATCAGATTTATTTATTTATTTTCTTTGCCGGATTTTTTTATTCCATTATCAAGTTGGCATCCACGTTAGACATTTTTAAGATTAAAAGAAAGTTAATTTTATCCAACACTTAACGACAATAATCATTTTGACACAAGATTGAAAGATAGAACCAATTTGACAAGTTGAAATTAAGGTTAGAGAGAGAGAGAGAGAGCTAGGCCTCCAAGAGAGGTTCAACCTTTGGTAATAGAAAATTTTAATGAAGAAGGAGGTATTTAATGCTGATGTGATGACTTTATTTATAAGAATTTTTTCACCATTAGATCTAATAGGAATGGACAGTTTAAAAAAATGTGTATATATAAGCGAATAGAGGAATATTCAACATCATAATGACCACAATAACAATATTTGACCACGGAAAATAAATAACACGAGTTATTTGGTCATGAAGAGAAAATCCCCAAAAGTCCAAACTGAGGTAAAAAATATACCGGTGATTATGGCCTCAACCATAAACACCAAAGATTCCACTATGTTGAGATTCGAAGTTTTTACATTACATTTTTGCTGGCTTAAAAATAAATAAAAAAAATTCAACGGCTCATCAATAATATAGCTTTATTGACTAGACTTTTTCTAGGCAACAGGTCAACGGCTTTTTGCTGTCGTTAATAAGTTTTTGCGACAGACTTTCATGTTTTAGCGAACATTGGTCTTCACTAAAAAACTTATTTCTTATATCAAAAAAAAAACTTATTTCTTATAGGTCATTGATATGCGAAAATCTGGTACCATCGGCCATAGATAGTTGGCTACTGATTGGTGTATGAAGTGTAGAAGTGTTTGGATTTTGGATATAATTGGCTTTGATATTACTTGATAGGAACCTTCTATCTATGAATTATTTCGTAGCTATTAATTCAAGGTAGCTAGGCCTCCAAGAGAAAAGAGAGGGAAATAGAGAATTCAAAGACAAAGAGACTGAATTGCATTTATCATGCCGAAAAGATGAGAGGTTCTACCTTATATAATTGGTTGTCTTAGTATAAAGTAGCTAGGTAACTCCTATTTAGCTAGGCTAGCTACAGAGCAATTGGTTACAAGAGAGTATGTGCAAAATGGGATGTAACAACTTGCACATGGCTAGCTAGAACGCTACCTAACAACCTAGGATACTTCAAATATAGGCATGGCCTAGCCTTTTCTGACTTAGGCTTCATGCGTAGATGCTTCATGGAGATGCCATGCTACTTGACTTGGCATCTTGGTTGAGCTGGCTAGGCTACCTTAGCTGTATGCCTTATTGTAGGGTCTTATCACCAAACCTTAGCTAAACTATTTCTAGCTATTCGAGGTAGCTAAGCCTCCAAGAGAAAAGAGAGGGAAAGAGAGAATTCAAATACAAAAAGACTGAATTGCATTTATTATCAAGCATACCTACAAAATGAGAGGTTCAACCTTATACAATTGATTGCCATTGTACAAAGTTTGGAGCTAGGTAACTCCTGTACTACTTGCTAGCAAACACTCCTATTTAACTAACTAGCTATATGGGAGTTGGTTACAAGAGAGCATATACTTAATTAGCTTGCACATGGCCAGCTGGAAGGCTGCGTAACAACTTTTTTCTTTTTTTGAGACTTTCGTAACATCTTAAGGATACTTCAAATAGGCACGGTTTGAAGTATTGGTTGAGTTTGTTGGGCTGCCTTGGTTGTATGCCTTAGTGGCCTAGTTCGAGCTCCTACTAGTGTCACTATCACCAAACCATAGCTAAAGTTCAACCTAAAAATAAAAATATAATATTTTAGAAATGATAATAATAATTATATTTATGAAATAAGTTTTACATCTGGCATGTTTATATAACCAATATATATAAATTAAAGGTAACACAATTCCAAATCTAAAGTTATCTAGTGAAATCAATTTGCCATTTTTTAAAAAATTTGTTCAAAATGAAAATTAATAAATATATACTCATTAATCTGGAAAAACAGTTGGAACATTCCAAATGAAAATGATTTTGACTTTTAAACTTTTGAGTAACAAACTGTTCCACGTTCCAATTGATTGATGACTTCTGAGCAACATTTCATGTTAAAACATGAGATCATTGATCCAAAATAAAACAATTGATTTTTAGATGACTGAGCGATGACATTTAGGGGTGTCAAATGGGTGGGTTTGGACGGGTAATAAATGGGTTGGGTCTTTAAAAACCAATTGCCCATTTAAATCCATTTAACAAAGTATGTATTACCCATACCCAACCCACTCATTTACCCAACAATTTTATGTATGTATATGGTCAAAATATCCTAAAATTTCTAAAATGACAAATGTAACCCTATGAAAATGACAAAAATACCCCCAAATGATTAATAAGTGGGCTTGGGTAAATTTGTTAGAATACCCAATAAGCAACCCATTTAAAACCCAATTAAACTCAACTTAATTGGGTCTAATTGGGCCAGCACCCATTTACCCATTTATTAAATAAGTAGGTTTGGTTGGACAATTAGTGAGTGGGTTTGGGTGGGCTAATGGGTTTAGGCTTTTTTTGTCACCCCTAATGACATTAAAACAAAGAACCAAAATACAAAATAAAATAATTGGTGTTGGTGTTAGCAATATTATCCTTAACTTGATCTCGCAGAAAATGGAGATCTCATGGAAATACGACTCATCTACCTCAAGTCCTCAACCTTCATCATCCTATCAATGTTGAACTCAACATACTCAATTATTTTGGGCCGGGGCTATGGTCTAGATAATTGAAAGCTACAATAAGTTAAAACTTAAAATTAGAAACAAAAGACGCTAAGGAAGAAAGAGCTATTTAAAGAAATAAGGGTGGAGGTGCTCGGCTATTCCTCAAGACACATTGATGTTGTGATTAAAGAAGATGACGGTGAAGCATGGCGAATCACCGGCTTCTATGGAGAACCCGAAGCAAGAAACCGTCACCTCTCTTGGGAGTTATTGAGACGTCTTCACAACCAAAATAATTTACCATGGATAGTCTTTGGAGATTTCAACAAAATACTTTGTAATGAGGAGCAGAGAAAGCAAGTCTATTAGACCACATTGGCAAATAGAAAATTTTTGTAGTGTTGTAGAGGAGTGCAACTTTCATGACTTGGGTTACAGTGGTCCTCTATATACATGGACTAACCGGCGTGATGGTGATAATGAAGTTTCTGTGAGACTTGATAGAGCCTTTGTCACTTCCAATTTTTTACAACATTTTCCATTAGCTCAAGTCCACCACATCTGCATGGCTAGCTTAGAGCATATGGTGATTACTGTTGAATTAGCTCAAAACCACACTACAACACCTAGAAGAAAGAAGCGGTTTCATTTTGAAGAACACTAGGACCACAACAGAAGATTGTGAATCTATTATTTGTGAGGCTTGGGAGGTTTATCAGGGGGCAATCCTATGTATTCAGTGTGTCAAAAAATCAAACACACTAGACTAGCTCTCTTACAATGGAGTCGGAACTCGGATCGTGCTATGCCAAGAAAGATTAAATCTCTAAGGAGCCAATTGCATCTCTTAGAAGAAAATGCCAAAGGGATGTAGTGGACCAACTTACGGTGTCTACCAGGAAAAAGACACGCACTGATCTTAATTTATTGTTGCAGCAAGAAGAATTATATTGGAGACAATGCTCAAGAGTTTCATGGCTTAAAGATGGGAATAGGAACACGAAGTTCTTTCATGCTTCAGCCTCTCATAGACAACGCATTAATTCTATCTCTCGCCTTAAAGATGACATTAGTGCTTGGGTGGAGAATGAATCCAGTTTGGATACTCTAGCACAACAATATTTTTTCACTCTCTTTACTTCATCACAGCCAGGAAGTATAACACAGGTCATACAACATGTCAACAGAGTGGTCAGCCAAGATATGAATGACTATCTTCTCCAAGACTTTACTGTGGAGGATGTTCACAATGCTTTGATGTAGATGTTTCCAACAAAAGCTCCTGGACCAGATGGCACGACATCATAATTTTTTCAGAGATACTGGCACATTGTGGGTACGGATGTTTCTACTGCTTGTTTGAATTGTGTTCGCACTGGTAATATTCTCAAAAGCATTAACTATACTCATATCACTCTTGTTCCAAAAGTTGATAACCCGGAATCCCTTTCTCAATATCGTCCTATAAGCTTATGTAATGTCATATACAAAATTGTGTCCAAAATCCTCACTAACAGGTTGAAATGGGTTCTCCCCCGTATTATCTCTGAGTCCCAAAGTGCTTTTGTCCCGGAAGACACATTACTGAATAATGTTCTCATTGCATTTGAAATGTTACACTACATGAAGACAAAGAGAATAGGAGTATCTACCCACATGGCGGCCAAGCTTTACATGAGTAAGGCATATGACAGAGTAGAGTGGCCATATCTGAGAGCTATTATGTTGCAACTGGGCTTCAATCCAAACGTCGGTCAATCTCATTATGGCTTGTGTTTCTTCAGTCTCTTACTCAGTATTGGTGAATGGTTAACCCTTCGGGGTTAGTCTCCCCAACAAGGGGAATCAGGCAAGGAGATCCCCTTTCTCCATACCTGTTTCTTATTTATGCTGAAGGCTTATCATCACTCTTACGGAAGGAGAAACAAGATAGACATTTACACGGGCTTGTTATATCTCGAGGTGGACCTTGCATCTCCCATCTCTTTTTTGCAGATGACGGAGTTCTATTTTGTAAGGCTACATCATAAGAGTGTCAAGCTCTGATTGATATTTTGAGTCTATATAAGCAAGCATCTGGTCAAAAGCTGAATACAGACAAAACAATATTGCATTTTAGTGCCAACACCCAATTAGCTATGCAAAGAGAAATCCGATTTAAACTAGGAGCCACCAACACCAATTCTTTGGAGAAATACTTGGGCCTTCCTCCCTTTCATTGGTAGAAGATAGCGGGCAAGCTTTTGAGAAGATCAAAACTAGAGTCTGGAGAAAAATTAAAGGTTAGAAGGAGAAATTCCTATCACAAGCAAGGCGAGAAATTCTAATAAAGGCGGTTCTCCAATCTATACCAACTTATGCAATGAGTTGCTTCCATCTACCTATAAGTCTCTGTTCAGAACTTAATAGCATGATGAGTAATTTTTGGTAGGGCCAACGTGGGGAGGAACAAAAATTGCACTGGATCAGTTGGAAAAAGCTATGTAAACCAAAGATTTGCGGCGGTATGGGGTTTAGGGATTTACAGTTTTTCAACCAAGCACTATTGGCGAAGCAAGGATGGAGGATTCTTACTAGCCCGGACACACTTCTTCATAAGGTGCTCAAGTGTAAGTATTTTCCCAATTGCTCCTTTATGGAGGCTACCATCCCTTCCCATTCATCTTACATGTGGCGGCGGAGTATAGCCCAATCTCGCGACATCACTAGACGTGGTTCTAGATGGCGTATTGGGGATGGGACAAGGGTCAAAATATGGCAAGACAGATGGATAAGGGGTACAACAAGCGGACGGGTTATCACGGCCCCATCTCATCTACCACCTGATGCTAATGTGGTGACACTCATTGACCATGATTCACACTGTTGGAAGGATAACTTAGTTGATTTTCTATTTACGCCATCTGAAGTTGCACTCATAAAATCGATCCCTTTGCCATCTTTAATGTCAAATGATTTACTTATTTGGAGCAGAACCACAAAGGGGCAACAGACGGCAAAATCAGCATATCATTTCCTTTGGGAGGAACAGGCCAATCTCCCTTCTATTCCATCTTCTTCGTCATCCACTGGGCTTTGGTTATTTTGGAAATCACTTTGGGCAGTAAATGTTCCTAACAAAATCAAAACATTCGCTTGGAAAGCATGCAGCAACATTCTTCCAACTTTCATGAACTTGTGGAAGAAAGAAATTGTTGCCACTGTTTCTTGTTATCTATGTGGTGATGAAGCAGAAACTATAGGTCATGTGCTATGGTTATGTCCTTTTACGGAGAGTATATGGAGGTCTACACCGCTATTCTCTAAGCTTCCGATCGATTGTATTATGGATTTCCAAGATGTTATGGATAGTGCTTTGACGAACCTGCCTTCCCCAGATATTGAAATGTTCATTACACTAGCTTGGTTAATTTGGAAGACCCGTAATGAAGTCTGGCAAGGGAAACCGATCCCTTCTAACCCAAATCTATTTCTCCAAGCTGCTGCTTACTCTGCTGAATTTATAGAACGTTCTCAACCTATGACTACTAAGATTGGATCCTCTTTGCCTCAACACTGGGATCGTCCAGAGGAGGGTTTTTATAAGGTGAATGTGGCGATAAAAAGTTTCAATGATGAGCTGGTGGGTATAGGGGTCCTTATTCGAGATTGGAATGAGGAAGTGTCAGCTGCTTTATCTGAACGGCAGAGTGTAATGGGTGATGGACTCTGGCGATATGCATTGGCAGTGTGGAGGGCACTGAATTTCTGCTTGGAGGTGGGCTACCACTCCATTCATGTGGAATGTTCCAACCCGTCTTTGCCATCCCTACTGAAATGCGAGGCCAAATGTGTTACGGAAGTGGGTTGGGTAGTTCAAGACATTAAAGCTTTATTTTCTTTATTAAACTCTCTTTCTTTTCGGGCTATTCAAAAGTTTGTAATCAGGCAGCTTTTAGCCTAGTTGGCTTTGCTAAAGAGAGAGAGGTGGCAAGCATTTGGCTTGACGAATGCCCACCATTCCTCTTCCCTTTTGTATAGATTCTAGTCATTTCATTTATCAATATAACTATCGCTTCTACATCAAAAAAAAAAAAGATGCGCGCTTTACTAAATGTTGTAACAAGTAGTAATAAAGCATTGGAGTGTCCCCCACCTGGCTGGACCACAAAGTTTAATAATGTTAGCCTCACGTATATTACTATGTTTCAAGCTTTCACTTTACTGGAATTATTGATGATTTTTTAATATTAAAATAATTAAAATATATTAAAATATTTGTAAAGTTCTCCTTGTGTTATTTTAAGATTAAAATTTTATTATTTTCTATAAAATAGAAGCATTTAATGCTTCGTAAGGGATTCATTAAAGACACCAACTGTACCCTGTTACTGTATATAGACCTCAGGAATTCACTACAAACTACAAGTCAGAAAAGAAAGATAAACAAAAATAAATAAAAATGCAATTGATCCTAAAGTTTTTTAATTTGCAAGTCTTAGGGGTGCTACTTGTTGTCATCCATTGCCAAGCTTTGGTTAATCATACTTTTGTGGTAAGTAATACGATAAAATATTATCCCTTTTCGACACTATTCGCTGATGATTTATAAATCTGAACTAACCCCAGTGCAAGATATAAACTTCAGCTCCAATAGAACCAAATGGGCATGCGTCTAGTACTAAAATGTACACCCTCATATTTGATTTAATTTCTGGTGATGGTCATTTTTGCGAAACCAATGGCTAATGTAAAGCCAGTAACCCAAGCCTAGTTCACGGCAAGAGCAAGGCCCAAATGTAATGGGTTTTGTCCAAAATGAAGTCTACAACAAAGATTCCAATTTTGGGCCCACAACCTTGAATCAATCACTAATGCAAAGTGGTTTGCCCATGTTCCAATCATGGCACCGGAGCCCAAATGCATTGGGGCCTGTCATCAAATAAAGTCTAATGCAAAGGCTCAACAACAAGTGGGCCTACAAGGCCCATAAGCCCATCAAAAGGATAGCGTAAATCTCTGGGTTCGTTGGATCAAAGTCTAATGCAAGGGCTCCAACACGATGCAAATGGGATCATAAGCCCGAGATAAAGGGGCGGAGATTTGACAAAGTTTAATTTTTGGGGGCTGAGCTGATGGTTTTCATCTGCCGCAGATCTGATTTGATCTGCGGTGAGCGGCGGATTTCAGGCCATTTATGAGGAAGGAAGTGACGAGCATTTAATGCTCGGTAATGATCTGAAATAATTGAAGATGACTTGACCCACATACGTTTTGCATTAATTAGATTTGATCTTACCATTTTTGGTATCATTCCCCAGCAGATTGATACCTTTTCTGTTGCGGCAGACCAAATAAAATTTGAGTAAATTGGTTCCCCTACCTCCAAACCTTGCTTCCTAAGTTCCATGATGTGGAGGAGCAAGGACCACCGGAGTGCTGGGCTGTGGTGGTCGTTGCTCTCGAGTGGTGGTTGCCTTGGTGGCTATGGCAGACTTCTCCGGTCTTTTCAGCCTTTAATTGTTGCTTTTGTTTCAGCTGGTGATGCCGTGGATCATTCTGTGACGAAGTCCACCGCGACCAGTGGACAAAGGAAATGACCAGCTGGCCTTTCATCATTGCTTACTTCAGCTGGTATTGATTTGGGCGGCCATGGGAGATTTCTTGGTCTTTTCAGACCTTATATTCCCCTCAGTCATCTGCTGCAGCTGGCGCCGCCGCCGCAGATCGTTTTGTGACTGAGTTTGGTGTGGACCGCTGGGTAATCCACCGTGGACCACTGGGTAACTTGCCGTGGACCACTGGGCAGCGTGGAGGACCAGCTTCCTTCCTCCTTTCTTGTTCTTGATCAGTGCTACAGCAGACCATTTTCTTTGGAGTATTTTCCATGTCTGATGGTTAATGAAGAAGACCAGTTTTTCAATGTAATGATTCATCTTTGGAAATATGCCCCTTCAGTGCTTTGAGCACCGTGCCAAGAGAGGAGGGAAAAGAAATGGCTTTTCCAAGACAGCCATTTTCCCTATTCTTTTTTGAATCAATTTTTGAACCTTGCCCTGGCAGACCTAAGTCTGATGATCAGATGGGCTGGGTTTCCCTTCTTCTTTTGGGCTTTGGGCTTGGCTGATGGTTTTTTGGCCATTTCTTTCCACGTTTTATCCACCGTGGGCTACTGGGCTTGCTGGGCTTTGGACCTCTGGTGGATCACTGAGGTGTTGGACTTGGTCTACCGTGGACCGAAAAAATGGGCCTCTACAACAACCATGTTTGAAACTACAGCTTGCCGGACCATCAACCACTTGTTCATGTTTTCAGCTTGCCGAACCAATAGTAACTACCGAATCATTCTTCTTCTTTTTCTTCTGTTCTCTTGTCTGCTCCGCCTCTTCTGTCTTTGTTTTCTACGCCTGAGTCTTGCCTTGTTTGTCAATGTGAGATGCTTTTTCTTTTTCTTTTTCCGGTCAAAAAGGTGCTCTTACCTCATAGGTGTCAGATGGATCATGTGCAATGTGCTATTGTGCATCATGACACAACTCGATCCATGTAATATGATTAATAAATAGTTTCTGTTGGGTTGACATAGACATGTCTCATTTCAACTAGTTTAATAAAATATGTCGTATTGGGTTGTTATTCATATGATCCATTTCAAACCATTTAAAGAGTATGACCCAAAGTGAAACATATTTGGAAGCACATAAATTATAATAATTATAAACAAATAAACTTTGCACTTCTATTTCATAATAAGAAAAATTAAAGTACAAATAACATACAATATAAAAGTTCTTATTTCAACTCAATCAAGTTCCGCCCAAATTTAGAAACACACAATCTAAGAGAGGTAAAATGAAATGAAGGTTTTTTTTTTTGGGGGGGGATAAAATGCTAGGGACTTTAGAGTTTCAATGAAGAATTTATTAATATAAGCATTAAACTTCTTTTAAAAATTAATTCTATATTTATATTCAAATTGATGTTGGATAAAATGACATATAATATGGGTAAATGGATTTGTGTCAAAACCCATGAAGCACGGACACTGCAAAAAAGGTCGTGTGTCGGTGTCGGACACTTTTCGAACACCGATACTCCTCAGACACGGCTGCATGCATGTCCATGGGGTGTCTGGCAAATAAAAAACATTTTTTTAATTCCGACATTGCGTGGACACGGTAACGACACAGTCACGACATAGCTGAACCAAAAAAAAAAAAAATTTAAATCACTGATTTGCTTCTTGAAAACAAATTTCTTTCGCTTTCTCACTCTGCGTCGCACCATCGGCCATCAATCTACTCTCTCACGATCAGATCAGCGACCAAAAAGTCTATTTGCACCTCCTCGACAATCCTCCCGGTCAGATCAACAACCCACAAGGGACCTCAATCTGATTTGTAGAAGCTATGCGCATTGTCAGCTCCTCTTGCCCCTTTGTGTTCCCTTTGGGTTGTTGTTTTCCATTTACTTTTTTGCTTCTAGAGAGTTCTACTCTCTGTGAATGCCAATGGGTTTTATCGGTGTATGTTTTATTAACTATAGACCATAGAATTTACCATATTATACTGTCCATATATTCTTTTTAATATAAAACTGTGTAATATGTTTACTGTTTAGTGATTTTTTTTTGTTTGTTTGTACTTTGTACCTATCATTATTACATTATTATCATTTATTATTAAATTATTGTTTAAGGGTTAGTTAACCATAGCATTTATTTGCATTTTAATGATTTTTATTGTTTTTAAAAATTAAAATAAACATACCTTATTCCTAAAAATATATAAAATATACCTAGAAATAAATATTAATGAATTATTTAATTGCCCTATCCCCGCAGTGTCGTGTCCTAGTTTTTCAAGAAATGCCGTATTGCTGTATTTTGTATTGTATTGTGTCCCGTGTTGTACTGGTATTAATGCTTCATAAACTCAAAACAGATCAACTTATATTGATACGAATAATAAGCCGGATTTCGGGTTGATTGCAGGTCAAATAGGTCGACTTGGAATTGACTCATTTATTAATTGTGTCAAAATGGGTCGATCCACTTTGATACAAACCCATTTACATTAAACACTAACCCACAGAAAGTGTGTTGTGGTTGCGGTCATGTCAAATTTTGCCACCCAATCCTCTCTCACGGCAGATGTGCATTATGTGATTTTATCAAAGTAGTCAATTTCGTACCGTTTCGTCCGGAATGGCTAAAATATTTCGTTTCGGAACTCCATCGGGTACTGAAAACCCCACTGAAATGTACTTGTTAATATTTTGGAGTGTTTCGGGTTCTATCAGCCGAATTTATTGTGTTTCGGCCGAAAAAATCATTCCAGGCCGGTATATGTTTTACACAGATCTAACTTTCTCTCCCTCGATCTCTCCGGACCTGTTGCACCTTCTTTTTCTTCTTCCTCTTTCTCTCTGATTTTCTGCGTTTCTGCTGCTGCTCTTTCTTCTTCCCCCTCTCTATCTCTTTCTTTTTCAATTGTGTGTTGACTTTTCTTATTTTTCTACTTAATTGTTTAATGGCTGCCACTCACTTAAAAAAAAAAAAAAAAAAAAAAAAAAAAAAAAAAAAAAAATCTTTACTAACATACTGTTTAATGGCAGACATGAGACAACCATTCACCCTTTTTTTCTTTTCTTTTCTTTTTTAATTAATAGTTAATTGTGGATTATATAAAATGGGCCAATGCATGGCTTAGATATAGACTAGCATTTTTAAAAAAAGTTAAGATTTTAGGGACTTGAACTATGATTAGATATATTAATTCCTAAATATATAAATATATAAATATTTATATACACATATATGTATTTTTATGGACTATTGTACTCAAATTATATATATATATATATATATATGCGGTAACCCCGAAACGGTACACCGGTATCGAAATATTTCATTCTCCTTACAAAACTAAAACGTCCTCTGGTACGGAATTGACCACTTTAGTTTTTATACACTTGGTTGAGGTTTCTTGCTCGGATTTTTTGGTTAGGCTAATATTATACACTCACACCTACATGCATGCTTCCTGAGCAAGTGTAAAGTCAAGTGTTTTATATTTGAAGTCTTTCATTTTGACCCTGGTACTAGTTATAACCAAAGCAAAGCTATTTATAAAATTAAAATAAAAAAAAAATACAACCAAAGCCTGCAGCAATTGGTGTAACAAGTTAACTTTTTGTTTGTTTGTTAAGGAAACATATCCTTATCTCAAAACATGGGATGTAAATATGTGCCCTTTCATTTTCCCTTGATGTGAGCTGTTGATGTGAGCAATGTTTTTGAAGTCCCCTTTCATTTTTCCTTGATCAAACTGACTTTTAGGTTTTGAATATTAAAAATGTCCTTACAAATGAACAATTTGTGCCAGAATATTTTTAGCTTTTGATGTAAAAATGTGCATGTCTAGTGCTGACAAATACATATATATATCTTGTTCTCTTCTCTTTCTCTTTCTCTCTGATTTTTCTTGTAGGAACACAGATTTGGAATTTAACAGAAAGCACAATTGCACATTACTGCTGCTCGACTAGCCTATATGTCCATACTTGGCCTGGTTATTGAGAAATAATCTTCTTGGGTCCATGCTTCAATGTCAACTCGTAAAGAGTACTTTACAATTTAAAGTCTCTGGGATTCCACGTAAGACATAATAACTAATAAGGGAGACTTACTGTTTGAATACTGTACATAATATAGGACTTAACAGTTACCACAAAATGTTCTATATATTGTGTGTTTGTTCTGAGAGGTAACTATAAAATATAAATGCTTTGTGGATTTTGGTGCTTTAGGGTTTACTATTTTTGTGTCTTTTGAAACAAATTCAGAGGATGAAATTTCAGAAAACATGATTTTCTTCATTTTCTTCTTCTTCCAAAAAAAAAAAAAAAAACCGTTTGGTGGGCTTGTAAACTTGTAATCCATACTTTTAATGTCTTAAATGAAATAAAATAATACTGAATTGTGTGTGTGTGTTTCCCTGTTCTTTACCAGGTCGTTTTTAGTATAACAAAAAAAGAACAGATAATTCGGTAAATAGATTTTTAGGAAGGAAGCTTTTGAATGGTTTGGTTTTGGTAAAGATGAAACGTAACAATAAAATACACCGAAAAGGACTTTACGTAGTTTTGTTTTTTCTAATAATTCCAAAAGGATGTTTTGGCAGGGGAGATAGGCACCACGGTCGTTGTCTTTGAGGGGGGACTCACAGATGGTGATGGTGGTGGCAATGAGTGAGGAAGAGGCTGTTTGTCAAGGATTCGAACACATTCTTGAGGATGCAAAGGAGATGGCAACAAATTTGAGGTGGTGGGTGTCGAAACATGAAAGAAGACAAAGGCAATACTGTAACCCATGTATTAACTTGCCAAGCCCAACATTTATATAATGTACTAGCGTAGCTAAGAATGTCCCAAAATGTATGGAGTTTTAGCAAAAAAAAAATGCATTTTTTTTAAAGTTAATTTGCCAAACATGATCTGGTAAAACTTAATTTGAAATATAGATCTTGTATTTTGTAAAGACAAGATTCATTTGAATTTTGTCTTTACAAAACACATGATTGGTGATTTAAAAAAAAAAAAAAAATTTGTCAATCTTGTTTGTTGGAAAAACAAGATTAATTGTAGATCTAGTTACACCCCAAATCTTTTTTTAAAAAAAAAACAAGTATGTTAAAATTTTAAATGAATCTTGTCTTTAGAAAAGATAAGATTGAACCAAAATTTGAAAATCAGCACAATACATATGCGTGCCAGTGACTGTACAAAATTTTTTTAAATGAATCTCGTTTTTAGATAAGTCTTGTCTTCAGAAAAGACAAGATTCAATTTAAATTAAAATAGTACGCGTGCCCCCATGACCACACATTATTCAAAAAATTTAGATGAATCTTGTATTTAGAAAAAACAACATTCATCTAAAATTACACAGTAACCGCACAATCAAAATTTTTAAATGAATTTTGTTTTTAGTAAAGACAAGGTTCAACTTAAACTTTTCAGTTTTCAGATAACTATTCTAACACCTCTGACCTCTCTCTTAAAATTTGTACTTTAAATCAAAATGAATCTTGTCTTTAGAAAGGATAAGATTGAAACAAAATTTGAAAATCCGCACAGTACATGCACGTGTTCGTGAATGTACAGAAAATTTTAAATGAATCTTGTCTTTAGAAAAGTCTTGTCTTCATAAAAGACAAGATTCAATTTAAATTAAAACAGTATGCGTGCCCCCATGACCTCACATTATTCAAAAAATTTAGATGAATCTTGTATTTAGAAAAAACAAGATTCATCTAAAATTACACAGTAACCGCACAGTCAAATTTTTTAAATGAATCTTGTCTTTAGTAAAGATAAGGTTCAACTTAAACTTTTTAATTTTCAGATAACTGTTCTGACACCTCTGACCTCTCTCTTAAAAATTGTACTTTAAATCAAAATAAATCTTGTCTTTATAAAGGATAAGATTGAACCAAAATTTGAAAATCCGCACAGTACATGCATGTGCTTGTGACTGTACAGAAAATTTTAAATGAATCTTGTCTTTAGAAAAGTCTTGTCTTCATAAAAGACAAGATTCAATTTAAATTAAAACAGTACGCGTGCCCCCATGACCTCACATTATTAAAAAAATTTAGATGAATTTTGTATTTAGAAAAGACAAGATTCATTTAAAATTACACAATAACCACACAGTCAAAATTTTTAAATGAATCTTGTCTTTAGCAAAGACAAGGTTCAACTTAAACTTTTCAGTTTTCAAATAACCGTTCTGACACCTCTGACATCTCTCTTAAAAGTTGTACATTAAATCAAAATGAATCTTGTCTTCCCTAAAGACAAGATTCACTTTAATTAGCACTTTTACATTACTTCATACTCATTCAATTTAATTTAACTCATTCAATTTAATTTAAGTTGAATCCACAAATCGTTAAGAAAGACAAGATTCATTTTGATTTAAAAGAGAGGTCAGAGATGTCAGAATGGTGATTTGAAAACTGAAAAGTTTAAGTTGAATCTTATCTTTGCTAAAGACAAGATTCATTTAAAAATTTTGAATGTGAGGTTATTGTGTAACTTTAGATTAATATTGTATTTTCTAAAGACAAGATTCATCTAAATTTTTTGAATAATGTGCGATCATGGGACCACGCGTACTGTTTTAATTTAAGTTGAATCTTGTCTTTTCTAAAGACACGATTCATTTAAAATTTTCTATATGTGCGGATTTTCAAATTTTGGTTCAATCTTGTTTTTTCTGAAGACAAGATTTTTAAAATTTTAACAAACTTGTTTTTTAGAAAAACAAGATTAATTGTAGATTTAGTTGCACCACAACTAGAAAAGTTTGGGGCGAACTAAATTTAAAATTAAATCTTGTTTTTCTAACAAACAAGATTGACAAAAAAAATATATATATATTTTCACCAATCTTGTGTTTTGTAAACACAAGATTCATTTCAATCTTGTCTTTACAAAATACAAGATCTATATTTCAAATTAAGTTCTAATAGATCATGTTTGGCAAATTAACTTAAACAAATGCATTTTTTTTTTACCAAAACTCCCCCAAAATGTATTGTAAGACAAGTGCAAAATTACGTTATTCATCTAATGGAATAAAATTCTACTTACAAATTCTAAAAAATTATATATATATATATATATATATATATATATATATATATATATATATATATAAAAGGATCTTGTTACATGTAATTTTAAGAAGTTATTCTAATACCAAGTTAAAAAAATAAAATAAAATAACAAGACATAACTTTGATAGTATAATTACGTGTATGAGAAAAATAGTACAAATGATCGATATATGTGGAGGTTACTGATTGGAGACGTGATCTGAAAAACTTCGCCTAGAGAACTGTCCACAAAAAGAAATAAATCAAGATTGAACCATTAGAAGTGGCTAGAAGTGACAGTGAGAGAGAGAACCTAGATGGCTAGACGCTATCTACAATATAAGGAATAGATCAAGATAAGACTATTGCAAAGTGATTGACAACACTAGTGAGAGAAGGAATTTGGATTTAGGGATTAAAGATATGGATAAAATATGGATTTGATACCATGTTAGAAAGTGACAAGAAATAGTTTTTATACCATGATAATGGGTATGTGAAAATATAAATCATAAAATACATAAGAGAAAAAGAGATAGAATTAATGTGGTTCAGTCTTAGAGATACCTACATCCATATATAGTTGAAAACCCTTACGAATACATCCTAATTATTAAGATATTTTACAATGAATCCTAGGTTAAATTCTAAACTAAATTTGGGTTGCAATACTTGCACTACAAGTATATATACCAAGAGTACTTTGCTTAAATTATAAGTAAGATTATGATTAATTTACTTACATTTTATTTAGAATTAGATACAATGATGTAGACTAAAATTATATATAATAGAGATTTAGACTTTGTTTCGCAATTGACCTTGAAATATTTAAATTAAAACCTAAACCTAATCGAAACCTAAAAATTAAAAAATTTAAAGTGTTCCTGTCATTGAGGTGTGGGATCCCTGAATTCAAATCAGACAATAGCTCCCATGGTGGATAAATATATTGTTTCATTCTTATTTAGTACATCTCTAATACGCAATGTAGTTGTAAATTGTAATACGCATCTTTTTGACAGGAATGTCTTGGCAAGCAAAAATTTAAATTAGTGGTAACTTATAAGACCATCTACATATATACTCTTAGTCACATGACCTATAAATCACGTGACTTATTTAAATAATATATATAGATGATCTTATAAGCTGTTACGTAGTGAGTTGAGCAATATAGCTACAAAAAACTATGTTTGATAAGTAATAATAATAGCGCTAATGATTGTCTCGCATCACTTCATATCAATTTTTAATATTATTAAAAAATATAGACATTGATATCCATAATTTATAGATGTTAATATTCAAGAAGTAATGTCAAACAATAATTATCCTAATACAAATAAGGTAACAGTCATGGTAGCATACTTGTCAATTGTCATGTCCAGTTTTATCTAGTTTTTATATATGTGTTAAAATCTCAACGGATCCAATATTCCAGGACCCAAGCCACTCCCTAATACTACATATGACTGTGTGGCATTTACTAATTGTGCACGACGTGGTTTTTATCAAAAAAAAAAATTGTGCGCGACGTGGAACTCTAGTCCTCTTTAGACTTTTGATGCTTATGTAAGACAATAATTACCCTATAACAACCGTAGTAGCCATCTATACTTGTCTTTTTAAGACAATCATCATGATTGTTCATTATTAATTTATGCTTTTTAAATAGCAGTCCAAGCGTTAGCTTGCTCAATACTACATAGCTGTAATTGTCCACGACGTGGAACTCCAATCCTCTTCAGACTTTGGATGCTTGGTAATAAAATAATTTTGGTTTGTTTGTTTTATTTGAAAAAAACAACTGGGCACCAAATTTTGTTGCGTGAATTTAAAAATGCATGGATCACACTGATGCACATGCCAAATAGAAAATAAAAGGATTTTGTTAACCAGTGTTTTTAGAGCAATGGTTAAAAAGTATTAAATCCTTATATTTTATGAAAAATAATAAATTTTTAATATTAAAATAATAAATAAAAAGACTAAAATACCCTTAAAAGTTGTTTTTGTATTATTTTAATATTAAATTTTCACTATTTCCATAAAGTTGAATCATTAAATGTTTTCTTAATCATTACCTTAAAAACACTTGTTAACCAAACCTAAAATAAAATAATAATAATTACATAATTCCTTCTTTCTTCCTTGAATGATTAAAATCTTCTCCCAAAAAAAAAAGAAACTGGTTAAAAGATCTGAACCTGAAGGAAGTCATAAACTGTTTGATTGCGACGTGGATCATTTCCCTTGTTGCTTTTCTTTTCTATTAAGAGTACTAGCGTATAACCCGCGCGGGATAATTGTTATTATTATTCTGATCAGGAATTTTATTTGTATGTACATAATAAAATGATGTAAAGATTTTAAAATATATTTAAAGTGTTTTATTTTTATTTTTTTATAATAAAGCTCCAAGTTCACCCCATTAATACGACCCTGAAAAACCTTCTCTAGTATTTTATTTTTTTACACACTATCAATTAAATCATCCACTTCAAGTAAATGATATAATCAAATAATACATTCAAATACAAACATGATAGATTATTAGCATCGTATTTTAACTAAAAGTGTATGCAATGTGGAGTATTTCTTAAGTATATGGATTTCATACACACACGCCAAAGGAACATTACAACATATATGGATTTCATATGATTATCACAAAAAAAAAAATCATATAAGTACATCCTTTGAAAGAATGCTAAAGCAAATAATTGTAATTTCATAATACAACAAATGGAAGTACGGAGGAAAAAAAAAAAAAAAAAAAAAAAAAAAAAAGATTTCAAGAAACACACCGACAACAACTTTTTAGAGAGTGAATTGTTTACGGAATTAGCAAGATAGTGTGCATGTGGGTTTTCATATGATCTTTGCCGTGATTTTTTGGATTCTTTTGTTTTCTTCTTTTGGGAATATGTGACATTAACAGTCTTACACTTCTATATAGTATATAAAATTAGTGTAATCGTGATAAACAGTAAATTGCATAAAGAAATAAAAAATATCAAAACTTTGGTTCTTCTTTTTTGTTAATGATACGTGTCTAGCAAACAAAAAATCCATTGCATTATAAACAAAAATTAAGAGAGAGAGAAAAAATAAAAATAAAAAAACAATTAGACTGCCCAAACCTTTCAACTTCTTTGGATGACTCTTCTTGCAGAAATACCAAGATCTTACTTCCTTGAATTCTGTTTAAAGAGAAGCCAAACCTTGCCTATGTAACTACTTTGCAAAGGAAGAAAAAAGTCAAATCTAACATTGTTGAGAAAATGGTACCTACCCAAGAATGTGTCCATTGGACTTTTTATTTAAAAGTCCTTTTTCTTTTTTGAATTGATGGCAGATTAATTTTTTATTTTTGTTTTTGGTCGTTGTTTTTAAAGAATTTCACGATGGAATTTTATTTGTGTTTGGTCGTTGATTTATTAAAGGAGTTTTATTAGTAGTAGGAGAATTAATTGGACTATTTTAAAAAAAAAATTATTAGTAGTAGGGGAATTAATTGGACTATTTTTTAAAAAAAAAATTATTGAAACTGTGGTAGATTTTTTTTTTCTTCTTTGTTTTCAAAGAATTTCTGGATTTAATTTTTTAAAGAAGTATAATATGAATTTTTTAAAAGAAAAAGTTTATGTGTTTGGGCAATGTTGTTACGGAAGTTTGGTTTATAATTTCTCTTAGCTAGAGAAGTGAATATTTGAAAGAAGTTTATTTAGTAATAGAAGAATTAATTTTATTTTTTTTAAAGGACATTTTTTTTTTCTTTTTGTGTTTGGACATTATCTATATATATAATATAAGATTTATTGGTGTTGATCGTTAAATTGAACTAATTGTTTTAATATCTCTTAGATAAGTATATTTTATTAAGATATCTTTTAGTAGTAGGAGATTTATTTAAAAGAACTTGTGATTATCTGTTTTTATTTAAAAGCTTTTTATTATGATATTTTATTAAAATGTCTTTTTAGTAGTAAACAACGTATCACTTGGGAAATTTAAGTAACATATCACTTGGGAAATATATACGATAGATAGACATGTCACTTGTCATGATGTAAGACATTCTAGGTTTTAACGCTCATGTCTTCTGCTTTTATATATTATATAGATATAGATATAGATATAGATAAGGGTCTACAAACGTGTGACCTAAGAGTATTTAATTATAAACTGTGATATGTATATGTATTTTTAAAAAAGATTTTGTTAATCCAGTGCCCTTAGGGGAATGGTTAAAAAACATTAAATGCTTACACTTTACGGAAATAACGAACTTTTAATATTAAAATAATAAATAGAAAGACTAAAATACCCTTAAAAGTTATTTTTGTATTATTTTAATATTAAAATTTTACTACTTCCTATAAAGTGAAAGCATTAAATACTTTCTTAACCATTATCCTAAGGCACTCGTTAACAAGACCCTTTAAATAAATTTAATAATCATTTATTTTGCATGCAAGAAGTTGTTATTAGTTATGCGTGCTTTTATAGATTTGTTCACAGTTGTATTTTTTTTTTTTTTTTTTTCTAGAATGAAGGGTCATGTCGCAATCAACTGTATATGTGCTTTTGATATCAAGTATAAAAACAAATTTATTATAAATAAATAAGTATAAGAACGAGTTTAGGTCCATTCAATACTTTATTCAATGATACTTTCATACATTTTAAAATATAAAAATAAAAATAAAGTCATATCGTGCATAAATATAAAAAATAAATAAAATTCTCATTCATCCATAATTAAAAAGTGTATATTACGATTAAGGATTAATTATTTATTATTCCCTTAATATGTATTTATTTTTTTTAAATCTTTAATATGTATTTTTATAATGCTTGTTAACGTTAACAAGTGCTCACCATATATATATAGGAATTTTTATATGTCTTTTTAAGACACTCGTTATAAAACATTATATATATATATATATAAATTGTGTTTTACACATACACATCATGTGGTTTTAAGTAAACATTACACATTGCATCAAGTAATTTTCTCGATATGAACATTAGAAATGGTATAACGTGCTTCTATGCATTTAAAAAGTTAAGCTAATTTAATATATATGAAACTCTATTACAAAGTTTTAAAAAATTAAAATATTACACCAATAAAAAAATTATTACTAATTAAGGAATTTAGAAAGAAGTTGTATTATTTAATTTTAATTATTTTAATAATTTTTTGATGTTGTTGTTGTAAATTGGGTTTTTATTAAAAAAAAAAAAAAAAATCTTGCAGAATATGCTCTTATTACATAGCTCAAGCTAATCATTTGTTTTCTCTTTACATAGCTTAAGCTGATCATATTTCTCGTCGCATAGCTTTAATTAAGAAGATGAAACTGTTCCAGTCAAATTCTTCTCTCGTCTATGAAATATGAATAGCACATGTAGGCAACTGCAACCATTACTGGATTATTGAGTCTTAAATTTCCCCGTACATCTCACATGCATGTATGTTTCACAAATTAATTTGTTAGGTACGTAGGGTAGAAAAAATGGCATGGATGCATTTAAGCGTAATGAAAGCTCTAGGCTACTCAGTACTTTCTTCACTCACTACAGGCAGAAGCGAATCAGGATTTTTTATTTTGGAGGATACATTTTAATATCAATATATATATATATATATATATATATCATACATGTATACATATGTATTTACTTAAAAAGTATTGGTGAAAAATATCATGCTTTATATATATATACATGCACGCATTTTTTTTTTTTCCTTTTTTTATTCTATTACATGTAGCATAATATATAGCATTAATTCGAAGGGACCTATGACTTAAATCTTGTGCACGTGCAAAAATGGACTAATATCATGCTTTATATATATATATATACTAGTCGCAAACCCGTGCAATGCAATTCGGGAAAGCTATCAAAAATGAAATCTAGCAAGTGCAAATCTTGGCTTATTTTTCTTTTCTTCTATTAAATGGAATCTTTTTTTTTTTTTTTTTTCTTTTTTTAAAAGAATGAGATCTTGCTAGAAGTTGGGAATCTTGTCAAATATTATATCTATGAATTTACGTTTTAGCGTCCCAGTATGCAACCATCAAACCAATCAACAATTTGTTTAAACATCCTTTCTTTTGAGAGATGAATAAATTCTTAATACTCATAACTCATACCACAAAAGGACCATATCGTTCAGTTCAACAATGGTTCTGTAAATTTAGTTCCTTGAAATTAGGGATTTGTAGAAGTACTTCTGCTAACCATCATTGTAGTCACAAAACAATATAATGTATGGACAAAAGGAGAAGCCTGAATATAAAAACTCAGTTATCTAATGTATACATATGTATTTACTTAAAAAGTATTGGTGAAAAATATCATGCTTTATATATATATAAATTATATCCGATGCACGCATTTTTTTTTTTTCCTTTTTTTATTCTATTACATGTAGCATAATATATAGCATTAATTCGAAGGGACCTATGACTTTCTTGTGCACGTGCGTGGACAATATCATGCTTTACTATATATATATATATATATATATATATATATCTTATGCACCATTTTTTTTTTTTCCTTATTTTATTCTATTACATGTAGCATAATATATAGCATTAATTCGAAGGGACCTATGACTTTCTTGTGCACGTGCGTGGACTTATTAGGGATTTATCATTATGCGTATAGAATTTTCTAGCCCTATGATAGTTGAGGTCCCAACTTTGGCTTATTGAGCCCTTCCTAAGTTTGGGCAAACAAAATATAGCATTAATTCGAAGGGACCTATGACTTTCTTGTGCACGCGCGTGGACTTATTAGGGACCATATAATACTATATATGGAGAGAGAGAGAGAGAGAGAGAGAGAGAGAGAGAGAGAGAGAGAGAGAGAGAGAGAGAGAGAGAGAGAGAGAGAGAGAGAGAGAGAGAGAGAGAGAGAGAGAGAGAGATTAAAAAAAAAGAGAGTAAAAAAAAGGTAGTCAACTATGGTTTTTGATTTTTTTTTTTTATTTTTATTTTTTTTTTTTGAGCTATTACGTAATCCAAGGAATAACTATTACAATCATTTTGATAAGAAATAGCTATTTCTCATTTTTAAAAATAGTCATTCCTAACCTTGTAATGAGAATGTAACCAAACAATCGAATAGTTATTCTTTAGGAATAAATATTACATTAGAAGATCTATTACAGTGTACCAAATGTGCCATAAGTGTTCCCACTTTGAATTGAGGCATACGTGTACATCTTGACTTCTACAAACTACAGTTCTACTTGAGCTATGGGCTTTGAGGGAAAGCTTAGGGCTAGCTTGGGTGATGATGTGTTTCACCGATATTGTTACTTATAATAAAAATGAATTCTACTTACCAAGATTGGTTTTTCATGATATTGTTTTAGGAATGCACTCTTTCTGTATTTTAATTTCACAAATGTCACAGCTCATCCGTTGGTGGTGGCTGTGGGTCAATGAAGAAGAGAGGGATAGACAAGAGAAATAAAGAGAAAAATTATTTTAAAATAAATATTTAATTAGAAAAAATAAGGGTTTGGTGCAAGGTGAAGAATGGGCTAGCCAATAAATAAAGTATTTTATTTTATTAAATTTGACTACAAGTTTACCTAATCCAAAATGAATGGACTAATAAAAGATGGACTTTATTTGTACAAGCCTAGTTAATTACCACTTTACAAATACATTATAACGTATGGGTTATGACATCTTGGTGGAGTGACCGGCATGACTGGTAATTATGTCATACCTCAAGGGCAAAAGGTCATTCACCCAAAAAATAGGACAAAGGTCATCCTTCAAGCAATTGATATAAATTGGGAATTGTTATTTCCATACCTCGCTTTTATATTTCCGCATTAACAGTATGGAAATATAAAAAATAGGAGGAAAATTTCATTCCATTCTTTGATATAGTGCGGAAATATAAGGAGTGAGTGTGGAAATAACACACTCCTATAAATTATAGGCCAAAATATTGTGTTTTTGTTTTTTTTTTTTTTCAAAGTTCAGGAACGAAAAACGAATTTTTCAAAGTTCAAGGACGAAAAACGAAACTCATATATAGTTTAGAAACGAAAACAATAGTTTAACCTAAATTATAATTTTTTTTCCTTGGTAAATACATCCTTCAATAGATATTACTAAGGTACTTAACCCAAAACAACCAAAAAAACCCTTCATCTAAGTTATCAAAGTTAAAACAACATAAAATAAAATTCGAAAAAAAGATATACAGAGAAAATATATTCTTAATCATGATCTTTTCCTAGGGTCGCCTGTGCATCAACATAAACATTCACCTCCTTGTAAGTGTGCGTATATAGGAGCTCACCAACCACTTATGGTGGTGGCTAAGTGGTAGAAATTAAGAAGTTGAATCGAATTTCTCACCTTGCGAGTTTGAGGTTGGGGGGGAGTTCGATTCCTGGCATGTCTAATAGTGCACAGATGATCTCACGCTATGTGTTTAGGATTTAAGTGGCTGAGGGTTGTGAACATACCAACAAACTTCTATTTTTTCCTATAAAATATATATATATATATTGGAGCTCACTTTTTTTTTTTTTTGTGATAATCTTGGGTTCTTAGGCCAGTGTTCCGTAGATATGCGCACCTTAATTAATCTTAGAAGACACATAACATCCTACTAGCATGTGTACCACGATAGGCGTAAGGCTTTGCCTTGGATAGGTGGCTCTGAGGAGACTCAAATTAGTAACCATTGAGAAGCACATCCAAAGTCAAGTTCAATCTAAACAAAGAAATATATTATTTTAGAAAGAATAATAATAATTAATTTTTACGAAACAAGTTTCCCGTCAAGCCTATTTATATAACCAATATCTAACACAATTCCAAATTATTAATCTGAAAAAACAGACATACCAAATAAAAACGATTGACTTTTAAACTTTTAACAAAACTGTCGTTCCACGTTCCAAATGCTTGATGATGACTTCTAACTTTTGAGCAACATTTCATGTTAGAACATGACATGATTGATTCATATATAAGCAAAAACATAATATTAAGGCTAGAAGCAAAGATATATTAGTTAGCGTATTCCAAAATAAAAATACTTGTTTTTTTAGATGATTGGGCGATAATATTAAGACAAAGAACCAAAATACAAAATAAAATAATTGGTGTACGTTGGTGTCAGCACTCAGCAATATTATCTTTAACTTGATCTTGAAGAAAATGGAAATCTCATGGAAATACACGACTCATCTGCCTCAACCTTTGTCATCCTGTCAATCGGTCAACTCAACATAGTCATTTTGGGCCAGGGCTATGGTCTAGATAATTGAAAGCTACACTACAATAAGTAAAAACTTGAAATAGATAGAAAAGATGCTAAGGAAGAAAGAGCTAATTTAGGATTGTTTGTGATTGTGGCATTCTTGTATCATATCTGATATACTAAATTGAAAAGTTATTGAAGTTAGAAGAAGATGCGTGCTTGACTGACGTTACAAGTTGTTAACATGTAGTTATAAGTATCTACAGGGTCCCACCTTCACCACTAAGTTTCATAAAGTTAGCCTCACGTCTATATGACTATATATACCGTACTTCAGGAATTCACTAAAAACTACAAGACATAAAAGAAAGATCATAGAGGTTTCCATCACCCACCACCAAAACAAATGTGGTTCATCCTGAAGATTTTCAATCTGCAAGTCTTAGGGTTGCTATTTGTCGGTGCCATCCATTGCCAAGCTTTGGTTAATTATACTTTTGTGGTAAGTATTACGATAAAATATTATCCCTTTTACTCTTTTAGACACTATTCGCTCATATGAAATATAAATCTGAACTAACCCCAGTGCAACACATACACCTCAGCTCTAATAGAACCAAAAGGGCATGCGTAAAGTAATACTACGATGTAAACCATCATAGTACTTATTCATTTCCTATGATGATCATGTTATTTATTATTTGATTTAATTTCTTCATCATACATAGACTTTGCATGCATGTAGAGTTGTGTACCTATATAACATATGTGTAAACTTTTGAATATTTTATGTAGGTAGAAGAAGCTCCATATACGAGACTGTGCAGCACAAAGAAGATCTTGACAGTAAATGGCCAGTTTCCTGGACCAGCACTGTATGTTCACAAAGGAGAAACTATCTTTGTTGATGTTCATAACAAGGGAAATTATAACATAACTATTCATTGGTAACCACTCTCATCCGTGCACTCTTGTTTTTTAGTTTTTTTTTTCCTCATAATTTGATAATGACAACAATTGGGAGGGGGATTTTAATATAATTCTACTCATAAAGGAAAACAAGACAATGTTACAAGGTTTTAGTCGTCACTTTTGTTTTTAGAAAAGATAATGAAATAAATAACTGTTATTATGTAATGTATATATAATAATATGTTTATAAAAAATTTGCAGGCATGGAGTAAAACAACCAAGAAATCCATGGTCAGATGGTCCTGAATATATCACGCAGTGTCCGATACAACCAGGTGGTAGGTTTAGGCAAAAGATTATATTTTCCACGGAGGAAGGGACCCTATGGTGGCATGCTCACAGTGAGTGGTGGCGAGCAACTGTTCATGGAGCTATAATTATATATCCCAAGAATGGAACCAATTATCCTTTCCCACTTCCTCATGCAGAGGTTCCAATCATATTTGGTATTATAAAATTAAAAAAATCCTCAATTCTTGGGATCTTTTTTTTTTTTTTTTTTTTGTCCTTTTAAATTTGACTAGTCAAGCTATATACAATTTACAACTAAAGAAATGTTAGACAATTTGATAAAAAATTATTTTTGAAATGACCGAAAATCTTGAATATTTCAGGAGAGTGGTGGAAGCAAGATATATTGAAGATTTATAATGAAACTGTTGTGACTGGAGGAGCCCCCAATGTTTCTGATGCTTTCACTATCAATGGTCAACCTGGTGATCTTTATCCTTGCTCAAAACCAGGTAAAAAATTACTAAAGTTAATTTTAGCTGTATAGAGTGCCTTTTTTTTTCTTTTTTCTTTTTTCTACTAACAATTATTATGATGAACGTTAGAAATTAAAATAAAAAATGAGGAAGATAAAGGGTAAACAAACTACTAATCGCATGGAAACACTGTCCCCAATAAAATGTAGAAAAAACAATGTTCTTGAGTTTATCCTAGGACTACAAGGGGCAAGTGGAGGTGAACATTAATTAAATGTACATGGTCAGTTTTTATTAAAGCATGGTCTTATCACTTAGCTATTGTATGTATTCGATTCAAATATGCTTGAGCTTGCTTGGTTAACTTTATTTCCTCTTACACATGAATTAATAAGCATAATGGCTTGACATTTTATTTTTAAGCCTTTATCAATTTGTCCTTAGTTCCCACCCTTTTTTTCACCTAAATTATAGTTTAAATAGGTGATCATTATGTAAGTAGATTAATTCTCATGCTTATTAATCTATAAAATAAAAGATTAAATCAAGTTAAGTTATGCTTAAAATACGGATTAAATCAAGTTAAGTTATGCTGGACCCAACCTCGTTATTCTTATTTTTGTTAATATTTTTAGCATCCAAAGTATGGATTTCAATATTCATTTAAAAAAGAAACGTGTGTGCATGTGTATGTGTGTTTTTGTTTTTGTTAATCTTTCAGCATCCAAAGCATGGATTTGACTATTCATTTTATAAAATAAATTAAAAACACACACAGATTTATGCGTTTGGTTGTAGCTTGTTGCTAATAGCTTCTTTGCTTTGTCGATGAAAGTTGGTTAAATTAATAATTGTAGCAAAAATACAAAATAAAAAACCTATACATAATATATAAGCAAATAAATTAAAAGGTTTAAAGAAAAAGTTGTTGTCAAACAACATCTAATTTGTGTTTGTAACGTACTTTTTTGGCTCAAATTTAAGGCTTCTTAAAGCATCTCCAAAGGAGATGTCAAAAAAAAAAAAAAAAAAAAAATTGGATGGTTGATATGACAAATTGAAAGTTCAAATTTGGCAACTCCAAAACTGGGCACTAACTGCATTTGACAAATTTAAATAATAATGGACAATAGCTATAAATAATAATGGGCAATATATATCTTTTGAATATAATATTAAAAAAATGATGAAATAACTCCTCAATTTGGAGATGTTAAATTTGAAACTTACACCCTTTATACCAAATGACATGTCAAATTTGACAATTCAGTTAGAATTGCACAAACACTATAATTAGCCATTGGATGGAGGATTTGATATCTCTTTTGGAGATGCTCTTACAGTATAATTAGTGACACTTATTAGTTAATTTAAAAATAAGTAAAAACAATTTAAAAATTAAAGGTCATTTTATAGCCCAGAGGTACCCGAGTGGTGGACTCATTGGCCTAGGGTGTGACACAAACCGAAAGATTCCAATTCAATTCATCACACTATTAGCTAATTGAGTTTTTGAGATATCTCATAGGCAACTACTAGATTTAGTCTGACCTAAGTCTGTGATACCACTTTTTTATAAATAAAAAAATAAAAAGTAATTGATTTATGATTCATATAGTTTAAATTGATAAATAGTAACATCTGATACTTAAACTTATTAAGGAAACTACTTCCAATCGGTAATGAATGTCATAGCTCAAACATCTGTACTTTTGCCTTCTTTTTTACCCCTAGACTCGGTGATTTGACCTCAGAAGATGCAAGTCGCTGTAATATCTAAAAGTTTTTATGTTAGTCTACTAATTAATATGATTCACTACTTGCAGATACATTCAAGCTAAAGGTTGATGACGGCAAGACTTATCTACTCCGCCTAATCAACTCTGTCGTACAAGACATTCTCTTTTTTGCCATTGCCAAACATAATGTCACCGTTGTGGGAACAGATGGTAGCTACACCAAGCCATTGGTATCAAATTATGTCACAATATCCCCTGGCCAAACCATCGATGTTTTGCTTAAAGCTAACAAGAAATCTGACCACTATTACATGGCCGCTACAGGATACTCACATGTTCCTTTTGATAACACAACCACCACTGCTATTCTCCAATACAATGGAAACTATACCCCATCTTCACCTCCTTCACTACCTCATCTTCCTTCCTATAATGACACTAATGCCTCAATTAGTTTCACCAATAGCCTCAGAAGCTTAGCCAATGAAAAACATCCTATCCATGTCCCAATAAACATAACCAAAAATTTATTTTTCACAATTTCAATCAACCTGTTCCCATGTGCTAACAAGTCATGTGCAGGGCCTAATGGGTCACGACTAGCCACTAGTATCAATAACATAAGCTTTGTGAACCCCTCCATCGATATATTACAAGCTTATTATTATCATGTCAATGGGGTATTTGGGACTCGTTTTCCAGATTTCCCACCATTGCTATTTAATTTCACGGCCGAAGACTTGCCATTGTACCTAGAGACACCAAAACATGGGACGAAGGTTAAGATACTGGATTATAACACGAATGTGGAGCTTGTTTTCCAAGGCACAAGTTTGGTAGGTGGGAATGATCATCCAATGCATCTCCATGGATTCAGTTTCTATGTTGTTGGATCAGGTCTTGGAAACTTTGACAAGGATAAGGACCCTTTGGGATATAATCTTGTTGACCCTCCCCATCAGAACACCATTGCTGTCCCCATAGATGGCTGGACTGCCATTAGATTCAAGGCCGACAATCCTGGTTCGTCACTCTATACTAATACTATAATAAATGTTACGTCATTCAATATATTTTTTTTATTGATAACTCAAGGTAATATTACTAGCATTACTACTAGATAATGAAGTTGATGTTCATGTTTTGTGTTAATAGGAGTTTGGTTTATGCATTGCCATTTTGATCGGCATGTGACATGGGGCATGGACATGGCATTCGTAGTGAAAAATGGGAAAGGTCCACAACAGGATATTTTAGCACCACCACCAGACATGCCACCCTGTTGAAGTGGCTTCAAGTTCCTAATTATATTAATAGATGGATTGTCAATACTCAATACCTTGTCGGTTCATTCCAGAAGATTAGTTACATCGAATGACAGTTGAACCGTTTGTGGGACGGGCTAGTCTTTTTTTTTTCGGAATGCTCTTGTTCTTTATGCTTTCTATAATTATTGTATTTGTGCCATTATTGTTGCCATAACAATTACTGTTGCATCCACAACGATATTTTAGAATAAATAATGAAATTGCGGTGGAAGAAGTAAATTATTTATGGTTTAGATTGAGTATAACATTGTTGGCTGGGTATGCGTATGATTCATCAAGATTGGATTATTTACGTCATTGTATCAGTAGTCATTTCGGATTCATCATTAAGGAAACAAAATATTTTGGTGCGGGGTATATATATATATCCCATTATATATACCTTTTTAATTTCTTTCTTATCATTTTTTTGTTTTTTTCATTTTTTCACTATTTGACATGTTTCTGTCTTTTTAAAGAAAAAATAAATAAATAATCTTGGGATGGGAAGCCGTGGATGTCACGGGCTCACACCAACAAGAGGAAATTGACCCAACACCTAATACCTAGGCCTAACTCACTCTCAAATGATGCCTTGAAAGAGGAGGAATGCACATGAATTATATAATTTGCACAACCCAGGAAAACGTGATCAGAATGTAGGACTTTTGATAGAGGGAAATGTGAGATGTGTTTGGATTGACTTGTAATTATTGTTGGTTTTAAATTGTTTACTTGACATTTTTAATTGATATATTTTTTTATTATTAAAATTTGAGTTGGCATGCCACGTCAAACATTTTTAATAAAAAAAAAAAATCGTTAGCTACATTAACATTTTCCATCCAACACTTAACGACAATGATCATTTTGACACAAAAGCCAAAGGTTGAGGACCAAAACGATATTTAAACTATAAAAAAATAAATAAATAAAGAACAGCATAAAAAACCTTTTTATAAAATTAAGATCAAGCTATTTTGAACAGTTTGGTTTATTTATAATAATAGCTTTTAAAAAATAATGTAAATAACTTTTGCATATTGTTTAAGGACTCGAATCTATCCATTAGTTATGGAAAAGTGATTATCTCCATTCACGGTTAAGTTATCTGAGCTAGACCTAATTTCATGTTTTGATTGTTATCATTAACTATATGATCTTCTCCATCGTTGTTCAAGCCCTAGTGTGGATTTTTTTTTTTTTTTCGTTAATTGTTTTAGCATAAAGCACGGATATGATCTAATAAATGTATGCAATCTTTGTCATGGAACTTTTTCCATGTCTTCAATTAGTTCTTCCACTAATTTACGTCTTAAGTAAATTAAATTAATGTTGTGAATATCAATAGCTACATAGTCGTCAAGATTTAATTGAGGTCCTCTCTCATCGCTATTCTTACGATTTTTTATGTTTCTTATCTTTACCAGCCTTTACCAAGGAATCAGAGTTCTCATTGGTCTCTGATTGACTAGTTTCAGTATCAACGACACTCCCTTGAATATCATGGTATTTAGCCTAAGAATCCTCTTTTATCAATTTATGAGAAAAGTGTGATTCAATAAGCTTTAACATTTTAAAATGCCCCACACGTGGTTTCCCGAACAGACTTCCAAGCCATGCATCACAAATTATCTGACTTTCAGGCCTTATTTTCCACCTTATAATTTGCCTCAAATACAGAATCAAAGTATCCAAACTGCACTATCAAATGTCCCAATTTGTTTGGATCTAGTTTCTTTGCCGGATCCACCATCTTCTCAGTCAAAGATAAAAGAAAGTTAATTTTACTTGGAGAGATAGAAGGGGGTGGAGAGAGAGAGAGAGAGAGAGGTTTTTGGTAATAGAAAATTTTAATGAAGAAGGAGGTATTTAATGCTGATGTGATGACTTTATTTATAAGATTTTTTTCACCATTAGATCTAATAGGAATGGACGGTTTTAAAAAATGTTTATATATAAGCGAATAGGGGATATTCAACATCATAATAACCACAATAACAATATTTGACCACGGAAAATAAATAACACGAGTTATTTGGTCATGAAGAGAAAATCCCTAAAGTCCAAACTGAGGTAAAAAATATACCGGTGATTATGGCCTCAACCATAAACACCAAAGATTCCACTATGTTGAGATTCGAAGTTTTTACATACATTTTTGCTGGCTTAAAAAAATAAAAAAAATTCAACGGCTCATCAATAATATAGCTTTATTGACTAGACTTTTTCTAGCAACAGTCAACGGCTTTTTGCTGTCGTTAATAAGTTTTTGCGACAGACTTTCATGTTTTAGCGAACATTGGTCTTCACTAAAAAACTTATTTCTTATAGGGTCATTGATATGCGAAAATCTGGTACCATCGGCCATAGCTAGTTGGCTACTGATTGGTGTATGAGTGTAGAAGTGTCTGGATTTTGGATATAATCGGCTTTGATATTACTTTTTTTTTTGATAATTGGCTTTGATATTACTTGATAGGAACCTTCTATCTATGAATTATTTCGTGCTATTAATTCAAGGTAGCTAGGCCTCCAAGAGAAAAGAGAGAATTCAAAGACAAAGAGACTGAATTGCATTTATCATGCCGACAAGATGAGAGGTTCTACCTTATATAATTGGTTGTCTTAGTATAAAGTAGCTAGGTAACTCCTAGTTGTCTTAGTATAAAGGAGCTAGGTAACTCCTATTTAGCTAGGCTAGCTATAGAGGAGTTGGTTACAAGAGAGTATGTGCAAAATAGGATGTAACAACTTGCACATGGCCAGCTGGAAGGCTGCGTAACAACTTAAGGATACTTCAAATAGGCGCGGTTTGGCAAATGCTGACTTAGGCTTCCTGGCAAATGCGAGGCTACTTGACCTGGCAGCTTTGGTTGAGTTTGTTGGGCTGCCTTGGTTGTATGCCTTAGTGGCCTAGTTCGAGCTCCTACTAGTATCACTATCACCAAACCATAGCTAAAGTTCAACCTAAAAATAAAAATATAATATTTTAGAAATGATAATAATAATTATATTTATGAAATAAGTTTTACATCTGGCATGTTTATATAACCAATATATATAAATTAAAGGTAACACAATTCCAAATCTAAAGTTATCTAGTGAAATCAATTTGCCATTTTTTAAAAAATTTGTTCAAAATGAAAATTAATAAATATATACTCATTAATCTGGAAAAACAGTTGGAACATTCCAAATGAAAATGATTTTGACTTTTAAACTTTTGAGTAACAAACTGTTACACGTTCCAATTGATTGATGACTTCTGAGCAACATTTCATGTTAAAACATGAGATCATTGATCCAAAATAAAACATATGATTTTTAGATGACTGAGCGATGACATTTAGGAGTGTTAAATGGGTGGGTTTGGACAGGTAACAAATGAGTTGGGTCTTTAAAAACCAATTGCTCATTTAAACCCATTTAACAAAGTATATATTACCCATACCCAACCCATCCATTTACCCTACAATTTTATGTATGTATATGGTCAAAATATTCTAAAATGACAAATATAACCCTATGAAAATGACAAAAATACCCCCAAATGATTAATAAATGGGCTTGGGTAAATTTGTTAGATACCCAATAAGCAACCCATTTAAAACCCAATTAAACTCAACTTAATTGGGTCTAATTGGGCCAGCACCCATTTACCCATTTATTAAATAAATAGGTTTGGTTGGACAATTAGTGGGTGGGTTTGGGTGGGCTAATGGGTTTAGGCTTTTTTTGTCACCCCTAATGACATTAAAACAAAGAACCAAAATACAAAATAAAATAATTGGTGTTGGTGTTAGCAATATTATCCTTAACTTGATCTCGCAGAAAATGGAGATCTCATGGAAATACGACTCATCTACCTCAAGTCCTCAACCTTCATCAATTGTTGAACTCAACATACTCAATTATTTTGGGCCGGGGCTATGGTCTAGATAATTGAAAGCTACAATAAGTTAAAACTAAAATTAGAAACAAAAGACGCTAAGGAAGAAAGAGCTATTTAAAGAAATAAGGGTGGAGGTGCTGGGCTATTCCTCAAGACACATTGATGTTGTGATTAAAGAAGATGACGGTGAAGCATGGTGAATCACCGGCTTCTATGGAGAACCCGAAGCAAGAAACCGTCACCTCTCTTGGGAGTTATTGAGACGTCTTCACAACCAAAATAATTTACCATGGATAGTCTTTGGAGATTTCAACAAAATACTTTGTAATGAGGAGCAGAGAAGCAAGTCTATTAGACCACCTTGGCAAATAGAAAATTTTCATAGCGTTGTAGAGGAGTGCAATTTTCAAGACTTGGGTTACAGTGGTCCTCTATATACATGGACTAAATGGCGTGATGGTGATAATGAAGTTTCTGTGAGACTTGACAGAGCCTTTGTCACCCCCAATTTTTTACAACATTTTCCATTAGCTTGAGTCCACCACATTTGCATGGCTAGCTCAGAGCATATGGCGATTACTGTTGAATTAGCTTAAAACCACACTTACAACACCTAGAAGAAAGAAGCGGTTTCATTTTGAAGAACACTAGACCACAAGAGAAGATTGTGAATCTATTATCCGTGAGGCTTGGGAGGTTCATCAGGGGGGCAATCCTATGTATTCAGTGTGTCAAAAAATCAAACACACCAGACTAGCTCTCTTACAATGGAGTTGGAACTCGGATCGTGCTATGCCAAGAAAGATTAAATCTCTAAGGAGCCAATTGCAACTCTTAGAAGAACAATGCCAAAGGGATGTAGTGGACCAACTTACGGTGTCTACCAGGAATAAGACACGCACTGATCTTAATTTATTGTTGCAGCAAGAAGAATTATATCGGAGACAATGCTCAAGAGTTTCATGGCTTAAAGATGGGGATAGGAACACGAAGTTCTTTCATGCTTCAGCCTCTCGTAGACAACCCATTAATTCTATCTCTCGCCTTAAAGATGACACTGGTGCTTGGGTGGAGAATGAATCCAGTTTGGATACTCTAGCACAACAATATTTTTTCACTCTCTTTACTTCATCTCAGCCAGGAAGTATAACACAGGTCATACAACATGTCAACAGAGTGGTCAGCCAAGATATGAATGACTATCTTCTCCAAGACTTTACTGTGGAGGATGTTCACAATGCTTTGATGCAGATGTTTCCAACAAAAGCTACTGGACTAGATGGCATGACAGCACAATTTTTTCAAAGATACTGGCACATTGTGGGTACGGATGTTTCTACTACTTGTTTGAATTGTGTTCGCACTGATAATATTCTCAAAAGCATTAACTATACTCACATCACTCTTGTTCCAAAAGTTGATAACCCGAAATCCCTTTCTCAATATCGTCCTATAAGCTTATGTAATGTCATATACAAAATTGTGTCCAAAATGCTCACTAACATGTTGAAATGGGTTCTCCCCCGTATTATCTTTGAGTCCCAAAGTGCTTTTGTCCCGGGAAGACACATTACTGATAATGTTCTCATTGCATTTGAAATGTTACACTACATGAAGACAAAGAGAAGAGGATTATCTACCCACATGGTGGCTAAGCTTGACATGAGTAAGACATATGACAAAGTGGAGTGGCCATATCTGAGAGCTATTATGTTGCAACTGGGCTTCAATCAAACGTGGGTCAATCTCATTATGGCTTGTGTTTCTTCAGTCTCTTACTCAGTATTGATGAATGGTTACCCTTCGGGGTTAGTCTCCCCAACAAGGGGAATCAGGCAAGGAGATCCCCTTTCTCCGTACCTGTTTCTTATTTGTGCTGAAGGCTTATCATCACTTTTATGGAAGGCGAAACAAGATAGACATTTACACGGGCTTGTTATATCTCGAGGTGGACCTTGCATCTCCCATCTTTTTTTTGCAGATGACGGTGTTCTATTTTGTAGGGCTACATCAGAAGAGTGTCAAGTTCTTATTGATATTTTGAGTCTATATGAGCAGGCATCTGGTCAAAAGCTGAATACAGACAAAACAATATTGCATTTCAGTGCCAACACCCAATTAGCTATGCAAAGAGAAATCCGATTTAAACTAGGAGCCACCAACACCAATTCTTTGGAGAAATAATTGGGCCTTCTCCCTTCATTGGTAGAAGAAAGCGGGCAGTTTTTTAGAAGATCAAAACTAGAGTCTGGAGAAAAATTAAAGGTTGGAAGGAGAAACGCCTATCACAAGCAAGGCGAGAAATTCTAATAAAGGTGGTTCTCCAATCTATACCAACTTATGCAATGAGTTGCTTCCATCTACCTGTAAGTCTTTGTTCAGAACTTAATAGCATGATGAGTAATTTTTGGTGGGGCCAACGTGGGGAGGAACGAAAAATTGCACTGGATCAGTTGGAAAAAGCTATGTAAACCAAAGATTTGCGATGGTATAGGGTTTAGGGATTTACAGTTTTTCAACCAAGCACTGTTGGCGAAGCAAGGATGGAGGATTCTTACTAGCCTGGACACACTTCTTCATAAGGTGCTCAAGTGTAAGTATTTTCCCAATTGTTCCTTTATGGAGGCTACCATCCCTTCCCATTCATCTTACACGTGGTGGAGTATAGCCCAATCTCGCGATATCATTAGACATGATTCTAGATGGTGTATTGGGGATGGGACAAGGGTCAAAATATGGCAAGACATATGGATAAGGGGTACAACAAGCGGACTGGTTATCATGGCCCCATCTCATCTACCACCTGATGCTAATGTGGCGACACTCATTGACCATGATTCACACTATTGGAAGGATAACTTAATTGATTTTCTATTTATGCCATCTGAAGCTGCACTCATAAAATCGATCCCTTTACCATCTTCAGCGTCAAATGATTTACTTATTTGGAGAAAAACCACAATGGGGCAACTAATGGCAAAATTAGCATATCATTTCCTTTGGGAGGAACAGGCTAATCTCCCTTCTATTCCATCTTCTTCGTCATCCACTAGGCTTCGGTTATTTTGGAAATCACTTTGGGCCGTACATGTTCCTAACAAAATCAAAACATTCGTTTGGAGAGTATGCAGCAACATTCTTCCGACTCTCATGAACCTGTGGAAGAAAGAAATTGTTGCCACTGTTTCTTGTTATCTATGCGGTGATGAAGCAGAAATTGTGGGTCATGTGCTATAGTCATGTCCTTCTGCGGAGAGTATATGGAGGTCTACACCGCTATTCTCTAAGCTTCCGATCGGTTGTATTATGGATTTCCAGGATGTTATGGATAGTGCTTTGACGAACCTGCCTTCCCCAGATATTGAAATGGTCGTTACACTAGCTTGGTTAATTTGGAAGACCCGTAATGAACTTTGGTAAGGGAAACCGATCCCTTCTAACCCAAATCTGTTTCTCCAAGCTGCTGCTTACTCTGCTGAATTTATAAAACATTCTCAACCTGTGACTACTAAGATTGGATCCCCTTTGCCTCAACACTGGGATCGTCCACAGGAGGGTTTTTATAAGGTGAATGTGGCGATAAAAAGTTTCAATGATGAGCTGGTGGGTATAGGGGTCCATATTCGAGATTGGAATGGGGAAGTGTCAGTTGCTTTATCTAAACGGCGGAGTGTAATGGGTGATGGACTCTGGCGATATGCATTGGTAGTGTTGAGAGCACTGAATTTCTGCTTGGAGGTGGGCTACCCCTCCATTCATGTGGAATGTTCCAACCCGTCTCTGCCATCCCTACTGAAAAGCGAGGCCAAATGTGTTACGGAAGTGGGTTGGGTAGTTCAAGACATTAAAGCTTTATTTTCTTTATTAAACTCTGTTTCTTTTCAGGGCTATTCCAAAAGTTTGTAATCAGACAGCTTTTAGCCTAGCTGGCTTTGCTAAAGAGAGAGTGGTGGCAAGCATTTGGCTTGACGAATGCCCACCATTCCTCTTCCCTTTTGTATAGATTCTAGTCATTTCTTTTATCAATATAACTATCGCTTCTACATCAAAAAAAAAAAAGATGCGTGCTTTACTAAATGTTGTAACAAGTAGTAATAAAGCATTGGAGTGTCCCCCACCTGGCTGCACCACAAAGTTTAATAATGTTAGCCTCACGTATATTACTATGTTTCATGCTTTCACTTTATTGGAATTATTGATGATTTTTTAATATTAAAATAATAAAAATATATTAAAATATTTGTAAAGTTCTCCTTGTGTTATTTTAAGATTAAAATTTTATTATTTTCTATAAAATAGAAACATTAAATGCTTCGTAAGGGATTCATTAAAGACACCAACTGTACCCTGTTATTGTATATAGACCTCAGGAATTCACTACAAACTACAAGTCAGAAAAGAAAGATAAACAAAAATAAATAAAAATGCAGTTGATCCTGAAGTTTTTTAATTTGCAAGTCTTAGGGGCGCTACTTGTTGTCATCCATTGCCAAGCTTTGGTTAATCATACTTTTGTGGTAAGTAATACGATAAAATATTATCCCTTTTCGACACTATTCGCTGATGATTTATAAATCTGAACTAACCCCTGTGCAACACATAAACTTTAGCTCCAATAGAACCAAATGGGCATGCGTCTAGTACTAAAATGTACACCCTCATATTTGATTTAATTTCTGTTGATGGTCATTTTTGCGAAACCAATGGCTAATGTAAAGCCAGTAACCCAAGCCTAGTTCACGGCAAGAGCAAGACCCAAATGTAATGAGTTTTGTCCAAAATGAAGTCTACAACAAAGATTCCAATTTTGGGCCCACAAACTTGAATAATCACTAATGTAAAGTGGTTTGCCCATGTTCCAATCATGGCACTGGAGCCTAAATGCATTGGGGCTTGTCATCAAATAAAGTCTAATGCAAAGGCTTAACAACAAATGGGCCTACAAGGCCCATAAACCCATCAAAAGGATAGTGTAAATCTCTGGGTTCGTTGGATCAAAGTCTACTGCAAGGGCTCCAACATGATGCAAATGGGATCATAAGCCCACAAAGTCCAACTGAAAGGGATCATATAACTCTCTGTACATAAATATCCAAAAGCAAGGCAGAGCCTGAAAGGGCTCACGGCAAGAGGACAACTTAAGGCTAAAATCTTATGATTTAGACTACCTTGCCAAGCTAGCCATAACATAACACTCCATCAAGATCCAACATGTCTTGGAGATGCTCCAGTGGGGCCCTAATCTACACCAAATACATCAACACGGTTTGATAAGGAATTTAAGTATACGGCCCAAGCCCATAATCCTAATTCATTCTTTCTCTTTTCTGCAGGAACTATGGGAGTACAGGTTTGCTAGTTGGGGAGTTTATTCAAAGGGTTGAGAAGTTGCTGTCATGAACCAACGGTCTTGCTTGGGGAACATGATGTTCATTGGACACGGCAACTCTCCAGCCACGCATGTGTTGTATCATCTCCAGAAAACCTTACATTTCTCTGCCACCAAGATGCAGACAACACTCCATGCTTGCACCTTACCCAGAAAACCAATAAATGCTCTTGCTATTCCATCTAATCAAGCATACCATAAATCCTACAAAAGGCAATGGTTAATTCGGCGAAAAGCAACATACATCACTTTTCTGTACCATGAGCAGACCTCAATTTCCTTAAAAAGTGGGACTAGACTTCCTTGGAAAGACACTCGAGGTGACCTTTCAAGGACTTATCACTGTCCATGGGAAAAGCCTGAAACTTACTCTATGTCATCCCACACCTATAAACA
>OU015763.1:24255477-24276693 GCA_907173295.1 Fagus sylvatica
CCTTCACCGTAGAAGAAATGATGGTGATCTTTGACAAGTGGGTGAAAGATGAAGTTATCAAGCTGCCGCAGATCAACAAGCCTCCCACCGAGGAAGAAAAGAGAGATCCCAAGTTCTGCCGCTATCACAGATATGTTCACCATCCTACCGCAGACTGCCGGTCACTACGATGGGAGCTTAACCGGAAAATCCAAGACGGTACTTTGCAACTCTCACCGGAGCAGCAGAGAGTGCACAAGAATCCTTTTCCGAATCACAGGAAAGACAAGGGCAAAGCAGTGGTGTCTGTGGTAATACAAGGCAGCACCAGTGATATGGAGGTAGAAGAATCTGCCGTAGCTGACACCACTCTAACACCAGCAGCCGTGAGAACCTTGCAGAAAAGTCCAAAGTTCAAGTCTTTGTTTAACCAATTGGGATTGGGACCAGAAGCCAGGAACGCTGCTACAGAGGCCATTATCGCAATAGCAGCAGACTCAGGAGCAACCTGTTTTACCGCAGAAGCTCATGCCAGTCGTGCCTTCCTAGAAACCACCAATGCAGTAACCTTCACGGATGAAGACATGGAGGTCCAATATCCAGACCACCGTCGACCCCTTTATGTGTCTGCCGTAATAAAAGATGTACAAGTTAGGAGAGCTTTGGTGGACACGGGCTCCTGTTTGAATCTGATTCCTTTGAGCACTCTTAAAGCAGCCAACATTCCACAACATAAGATCCAAGGCGCCTCCTATTGAAGTAACAGGATTTGGAGGAGCAGCAGAATACACTATGGGGCACATACAGTTAGTCTTAAGAGTTGGGCCCATTGTGGCTCTTACGCGGTTTCACGTTGTGAATTCAGAAGTCCCATACCACGTGCTGCTTGGCAGACCATGGTTGCACAAACATAAGCTGATTTCATCCTACCTATCATCAGTGTATTCAAAGGGAGGCTCAATGGGAAGCCAATCCGTATAGCAGCAAATCCCTCACCATTTGACCAAACTGAGGCACATTTCATTGAAGCAGCCCTGTATGACGAGCTATCTACCGAAGAACCACCAATCATCAAGCCATCTGGAACACCCTTGCCAGACTGGGAAGATATAAGAAATGACCCAGATGTTGATCTGCGAGAAGTCCTGGAACGAAAGAAAAAGAGGAAGGAACGCATGGCAGAAGAGGAAGATGCACCACGATGCGTACGCGTCCAAATGCCTGATGGACGCATAGTCTACCGTTTGTGAAGGTGCGCGGGACCTGATTGCTCACCGCAAGAGGGTCCCACGCCGGAAGAGGGTAATCTGCGGCCCTCGTGTTATCTGATACAGAAAGAAGCTGAAAGTTACAAAAGCTTGGCAGATGAGAAGGAAGAAGCAAAATTAGAGGAGTCTGCGGCAGAGAATTCAAAGATAACTCCCAAGGAAGACCTGGAGGTAATCAACTTGAGTCATGATCCTGGTATTGATAAACCTGTTTCAATTAGCACCTCGCTGTCTGCTGTAGAGAGGGCCTGCTTTATTAATCTGTTGAAGGAGTACCAAGATGTGTTTGCATGGAAATACGACGAAATGCCCGGGATAGATCCGGGGCTTGTGGCTCACTCCTTGAATGTAGAACCTGGTACGAAGCCAGTTGTGCAGCCCGCAAGGACCTTCCATACTGAAGTGGAAGCTCAAATCACCTCAAGAAGTGAAGAAATTGCTTGCTGCCGGTTTCATCAAGCCAATTCAACATCCGCGGTGGCTGTCAAATATAGTACCAGTGAAGAAGAAAAATGGGCAGATCAGGTGCTGTGTAGACTTTCGCAACCTCAACAAGGCATGCCCGAAAGACGAATTCCCATTGCCAAACATGGACTTGTTAATTGATTCCGCCGCGGGCAGCGCTATGTTTTCCTTCATGGATGGATTTAGCGGGTACAACCAAATTCGGATGTCGCCAAGGGATGCTGAAGAAAACTGCCTTCCGCACGCCCATAGGTAACTTCTATTACACTGTTATGCCGTTTGGCCTCAAAAACGCCGGTGCTACTTATCAAAGGACAATGACGGCCATGTTTCACGATATGATCCATCAAGAAATTGAAGACTACGTTGATGACATTGTAGTAAAGTCTAAGAAAAGAGAAGACCATGTTGAAGTCTTGAGAAAAGTTTTTGAAAGGTGTCGCCTGTACAAGCTGAAAATGAATCCTCTCAAGTGTGCCTTCGGAGTGTCTGCGGGGAAATTTCTGGGTTTCCTGGTGCATAACCGCGGAATCGATGTAGATCCAGCCAAAGCTTCTGCCATAGCCACCATGAGGCCACCAACGTCTCACAAAGAATTGAAGAGCTTCCTGGGAAGGTTATCGTATATCAGAAGATTTATACCAGGTTTGGCAGCAGTAACTTCCACCTTTTCACACCTCCTAAAAAAGGGAGTCTCCTTCAATTGGTCTGCGGAGTGTCAAGAAGCTTTTCGAGAGAATCCAAGCAATTATGACAAAACTCCCCACCGTGTGTGCTCCGATTGCTGGAAAGCCCCTCCGGCTCTATTTAGCTTCCAATAGCCAAGCAATAGGAGCACTGGTAGCACAAGAAAATGGCCAGGGTGTTGAACAGCCTGTGTACTATGTCAGCCGCGGACTAAAAGACACTGAAACGCGGTATTCAGTGGCAGAAAGAGCATGTTTAGCCCTTGTGTATGCTTCTCAACGTCTGCGGCACTACTTCTTGGCCCACAAAATTCAGTTGATGACCAAGTCTCACCCAATTAGGAGTCTGCTGCAACGACCAGTTCTCTCAGGCAGACTTGCTCAATGGCTATTGCAGTTGTCGCAATATGAGATATCCACTGAAACTCCAACAGCAATTAAGAGTCAGGCTATCGCAGACTTATTGGCTCAATTCCCTGGGGAAGATGGCTCAGTAATTTCACAAGAGGTTCCTGGGGAAGTTGGAGGAGCACTGTTGGTCGGAATGGCAGACTCAATATGGACCTTGAACTTCGACGGCTCTTCCACATCTGTGTCAAGCGGAGCCGGTGTTGTACTCACTAGAGAGGGATGGCGAGACCATTGCTAAGTCTTTCAAGCTGAATTTTCCTTGTTCCAACAATGCCTCAGAGTACGAAGCTTACATCACAGGGCTAGCCATAGCACACGAAATGGGGATAAAGCACTTAAGGGTGATTGGTGACTCAAATCTCATAGTCTGCCAAGCTAAAGGGGAATTCTCATTGAAGGAACCTTCTCTGGCACCCTATCGTGCACTTGCCCAGAAGTTGGAGGGAAAGTTTTCCACTTTCGAAGTTACACATGCTTTGAGGAGCGAGAACCGTTACGCAGATGCGTTGGCAGCTCTAGGATCACAAGTAGCATTTGAAGGACCTACGGCAGATGTCACAATCAATAAAAGAAGCATCCCAATCACTGAGCTGCTGAGGGAAGAATACGAAGAAGGGGGCCCTGACAAAGAAGATTGGAGAGCTCCTCTGAAGAGCAAACTCATGTCTCCAAAAGACGTGGCAGACCTAAAAGCGTTGAAGGATTTTGTGCTAATTTCTGGAGACCTGTACCGCAGACTACCTGGGGGAATTCTAGCGAGGTGTGTGAGCCATCAGGAAGGGACAAAGAAGCTACAGGAAGTTCATGAGAAGTCATGCGAGCTGGAAGGAGGGGTAAGCCTCTATCGCAGACTCCAGCGCTTGGGTTATTTTTGGCCAGAAATGAGCAAGGAAGCGGCAGACTTGCAGAGACGTTGCCCAACTTGCCAACATCAACATGAAAACGAGCAGGTATGTGCTACCTTCCTTTCGAGTGATTGGCGAACTCCTTTCCTGGAATATTTCATAGAGGGTATCCTACCTCGGACCGGTAAAGAAGCAGCCCGCATCAAAAAGTTATCCACTAGATATTTCGTGGAAAGTGGTATTCTATTCCGAAAGGGGTTCCATGGGGATCCTTTGAGGTGTCTAAGTCTGTCAGAATCTCAAACAGTGATGAAGGAGGCCCATTCAGGAGAATGTGGGGAGCATCAGGGGAAGAAAAGGTTGTATCAATTGCTGTTGACACTTGGCTACTACTGGCCAACAATGAAGAGGGATACGGCAGACTTCGTTAAAGCATGCCACACCTGCCAAATGCAAGCCAACCTGATCCATACACACCCCACCAATCTGCAGAACATGGCCACACCATGGCCTTTCCATACTTGGGGGCTGGACCTCATTGGTCCTATTAATCCGCCATCCGGTGGATATATTTGGATATTGGCGGCCACGGAGTACTTTACAAAGTGGGTTGAAGCCATCCCACTTCGCAAGGCCACCGGAGCAGCCGTGGCCAATTTCATTCGGGAACACATCATCACTAGATTTGGCATTCCCCACAAAATCATCAGCGACAACGGTACTCCTTTTGTTAACAAAGATGTGCGAGAGGTGTTGGGGCACTACCGGATCAAGCACCGGCGGTCTACACCTTATTACCCTCAAGGTAATGGACAAGCGGAGGCTACCAACCGCATGCTGCTGAGAATTCTGAGTAAAATGGTTTTTGATTATGGTAAGGGCTGGAATTCCCACTTGGCGGATGTGTTATGGGCTTACCGCGGATCACCCAAGACAGCCACTGGTTTCACCCCATTCTCACTTGTATATGGGACTGATGTTATCTCACCACCTGAATTACTCGTACCAAGCCCTCGAATTCTACAAGGAACTGAAATAGAAGCTGATGTTGAAATATGCGCGGAAGCCAGAGTGGCAGATCTGGAAAGCCTGGATGAAGCAAGAGAGCTAGCCTTAGCTCGCAGTCTGCGATACCATCAGAAGTTGGCAAATGCTTACGGAAAGACAGTACACACCAGAATACTTTCCCAAGGTCAAATGGTCTTGAAGACGGCAGACCATGTGAGAAGGGGTCTGCCATCACCATCCAAGTTTACACCAAATTGGGAAGGGCCTTACGTGATCCGCGAAGCACATGACAGCGGATACTATAGGCTATCTAAAGCGGATGGAACTATCTTGGCAGACCCAATTAATGGGAAATGGTTGAAGGAATATTACTCATGAACATATCAGTGCTAGTAAGTTTTTCGTGCCCTTTGCCTTAGCACCAATCAATCTGCCATGTTATCTTTCGTGCCTTTTGCCTTAGCACGAAGCAATCTGCCATGTTACCTTTTGTGCCTTTTGCCTTAGCACAAAATCAATCTGCCATACTACTCTTTTGTGTCTGTTGCCTTAGCACAGATTAAGCAACAATATTGTTATTATTAAGCATCTTTGTTTGATTTTGCCTTAGAACCAATCCAACTACTGTGTGTTGCTTTTAAAAAAAAAGTGGAATGATGATCACCATTTATGCTTTAATATGGTTATCTTATTCCACTCCACAAAACATTACAAGAAAAAGGAATAATAACAAGAGAATATATCTAAACAATAAGTATTTTACAACTAACAAGCATTTTAAACAAAGCATATATATATATTAGATTGATACCATCAAAAGTCACAGGTACACACTTGTCCATAGTAATAATAACACACAAAGTTTGAAACACTTAGACCAACATGGTCATAACAAAAGCTCACAAGCGCTCTATACTCAATCGAATAAGCCGTCAATCGGCGATGCAACTTCAACAGTCGTGGGGGATGCTGCAGCAGCAGACATCAACTCCCCTTGATAAGAAACCAAAACAGCAAGAGTACTCTGCAAAGAGGAAATTTGCTCCTGCACAACCTTCATCTCACTGGCAATTGCTTCGCCAAAGAACTTGCGGGCTACCTTCCGCAGATGCTCAAGCAGGAAGTCAAGATCAAAGCCAACGGCTATGAGGTCTTGCACCACACTCCTCCATGACAAAATCTTGGACTCACTCAAAGTCTTAAAACTGGTCCTCCTCATGTCAGCTAAGACACTGCCCAACAGAGAAATCATTGGTCCGCCAAACCCGGCACCAAACTTGAAATGGGTAGTGAAGTCCCCAAACTTCGCAGACAATCCCTGCAAAAGAGGCACAGCATCTTGATACACCCAAAAGTTGCCATAAGCAACCAACGGGCCTTCGAATCTCCAGAAGTGCCAATCAGGATAAGGATTGGGGGCTCTCTCCTCAAAACTTGCAAAAAACGCAGCAACCCTCCCAGGGATAATCACCTCTACTGCAGACCGTGTCTGAGAAGAGCTGGGAGCCGCAGACACTACATGAGCAACGCTCTCCTTCTCCACAAGAACAGGTGCCTCAACATCTGACCAAAACAAAAAAAAAAGAATGTAACAAACAGAGGTAATAAGCATAAGAAAAGTAGATTGCTTTCTTTCACCAAAGAGATATTACCTTCTGGGACTACACCTACACCACGGACCTCTGTGTCTGCCGTGCCACCACCATCAGCACCTTGAATTGGAATCCCCTCAAGAGCAGGGACTTGGCCACCAGTGAAAGCCCCTGACGAAGGGTGATCAATAACCACCATAGGGGAGCCCTCCTCCCTAAGGATCCTCCCAAAATGAGGAGCGACCCCAAACAATGAGACCCCCTCCACAACTGAAGTCATTCTAGCAAAAGGAGGATTCAAATGAAATTCAATCGGATCATTGGCACGAGGCTCATCAGGCTGGTCAGCAAATGGAATGATCTGAAGTGGTTGAGGCTCATCTGCAATCGCCTCTTCTGAATCAACAGAATCAGTGCCTGGGTCATAATCCTCCTCAGCAGCAGACCCTACAATAATACCTGTGTTAAAATTCGCAACAACAGGAATAATTCCATATGCTATACTAACAGGGGTTCTGTCTGCCATACCTGCAAGGGTCTCGTCTACTGTAACTGGGGCAGTTTCATGTGCTACGTCAACAAGAGTCTCGTCTGCCATGCTTACGAGGGTCACATCTGCCATAACAGGGGTAACTTCGCGTGCTTCAGGAACCACATCTGCCATACTGACGGGAGTTTCACCAGGAGCTTCTTCTGCCATGATCGAAGTAGTTGACTGGACGGCCTCGTCTGCCATAACAAGAACAGCTTCATCTGATACAGTAACTCCCAAAGCCTCGTCTGCCATGGCATCATCAGAATCAGTCCAATCAATGGGACTGTCCTTCGCAGCCACACCATCAGTAGGCTCTAATGCCACTTCTTGCCTCTCAGTAATGCTTTCATTCACCTCAGTCGTCCCTGCACCGGCATCTACAACATCATCACCACCGCTAACCTCCTGCCAAAGAAGAAAAGAAAGAAGTTCAGTCCCCTTGAAGGCAGACACAGTAAGAGTTAAGAAATGTTAATATTACCTCAATAACAATGGGAACTCGATCAGAACCCTCACCCTTGTCACCCACTTTCCGCTTAGCCTGAGCAAAAATACGAGAGAATATGTATGAGTCCGAGATAGTAAGCAATATGTGACCAATCAATAATGTGAAAGGGCAAATGAGCATTTACCTGAGATCTAACTTGCTCTGCAACAGCTTTCCTTTTACTCCTTGTACGGTCATATATGGTGCTAGGGGGAGTAGGAATAGCAGACTCTTTCTCAACCGGAGTGGCAGACTCTGCTGCAGGCTCTTCACTTGAAGAAGGAGGGGCAACCGCAGATTTCCGGGTAGGCTTGCTCTTAGCTTTCTTCACTGCCACGCTCTTACTTCTAGGCTGGCTTTTGGCCTTGGTAGGAGTAGGAGCAGATTCCTCCTGAATGGCAGAAGACTCTGTCTCTTTTGAAGGAAGAGAAGTGTCCTCAGTAGGATCCGCGGGCGGATCAACAGCAGATTTCTTTTGAGACTTAGAGGCCCCTGCAGCAGACTGCTTCTTCTTTGAAGTACCAGGAGCCATCAGGGCCCTATCTCCCAATTCTGAGGGAGGAATCATAGACATATCCATAGCCACCTTGGGGCGTTTTGAAGAAGCCTTAGCCGCAGACTTAGGCTTTTGTTTTGAAGCTGCAGGAGAAGAAGCACCTTTGCCAGAATCGGTCTTCTTACTCCCTTTTCCCCTTTTCGAATCCAACCTTAACCGTTCCTCCACCACCTTCACGGATTCTTTCCAACTCGAAGGGATCGCAGTGCTATACAGGATCCACCCATCTCGTGGACCATCCCATTCTGCGAAGCCCAAGCCCTGCCTCTCGGCATAAGAAATTGCGGTTTGGGTAGGGGGAGACAGAGTCGTGGTCTCCATAGGATGTGCATGGTGATTGGGCAAAGGAACCTTGGTCCCTCTGCCTTGTCTGACATAGTCTGCCATAGCAGCAGCCACCCTCAGCCAATACTCCTGCATTGCCACAGTGCATATGCCCAGCCTTCCCCCACAAGGAATAACCATGCGCGATACAGATGCGCTCCAATAATCAAATGCATGGTCGTTCAAGAAAGGAGCCATATTAGGAGTTCGAGGAAGGGTCTCACTGGGGCTGCCTGGCACACTCTGATCCAAACCAAACTGCCTACGCACCCTGTTAGGACAATAATGGGTGTACTTCACACCCTCGTCACTCCACACAGGCAACCAACCCGGATTCACCGCAGACAAATAGGTTAAGCTTCTGGTGTCATCTGGAGATAATTCAAAGCTCTGACTAGCAATGTCACTAAACCAGTACATCACAGAATGGCAGGAGAAGTCTGCGTAACGGTAAGAATAGGGACGCCATAAAACACACTCCTCAAAGTCCATGGAGGGGACCAAATCAGGATCCCTCCCTCGCAGACTAACCCAGCGATAGACAAGCGGCAGATTGGTCCTTAAATCCGGGTACCTTCTCAAAATTTGGCGGGACATGTTCTTGAACTTTGCCCTTATTTGGCTATTGTCATTGCCAACTTCCTGGTAGTTCAGAGAGCGTTCCCAAAGGAAGGTCTGCAGTGCGGAAGTATTGAAGCAGGTAGTAATAAAATGACAAGACCCACCGCGGATCTCGTCAAGGCAAACAGAATCTAGTTGCAGATATAAATAACCCAAAAACATAGCGGCAAGCGGAAAACGATGACCAAAAGAAATCTTTACAGCTAAGCGAAAGTACAAAGGTTTCATAGAATAATAGGGAGCATCACCAAACAAACACTTACAGAGCCAGTACGCGACGAAGGCAGCACGGCGGATAGTGGGCTCAGTCGCTTTGGCAAAGTAGACAGACCAAGCATTGATTCTAGTACTGGCCCGAGCCATCAATGCTTGTTCCACCACGGTTTCTTCCTCAGACATCTCAACGGCAAATGGGTCCATGTCGCCCAACACAGGGAGCAGCCAGTGGTTCTCCACGTCTTCCAAAGTGATAGTGAGTTCACCCCATGAGAAGAAGAACGTGTGTGTAGAGGCACACCATCTCCGCAGAATCTGCCGCAACGCCTCGGTGTTCCGATACATATTGCAACTCCGCGAAAGGAGTATTGCCTCAGCCACACCCGCTCGTTCCAGGAGAGCACAGAACTCAGCATCCATAAACTCGTCTGCCACCCAGTGAAACCAGTCTGCGGCAGCGGAGCAGGGAAACTCGAAATCGATGGGCACCGGTTGCATATCTCCTCTCTGGATCCTAAGGTCAGAAATACTAGAAAGGGGAGGAGTCCAGACCCGATCTGCAGTAGCTTCTTGGCCTCTCAGCATCCATTCCCAGTTAGAAGGAGGAAGGGAGACTTTGCCGGGAATGTTTGGAAAATTTCCACCGTTATCGTACCAGGGGTCCAGAAGAGGGAAGGCGAAATCGTCCCTGTCATCTTCAGGCACAGGGGAAAACCTAGAGCCGTCCACGCTCTCGTCGCCAACGGAGCCCTGTATCCATGGTCCCAGCGTCTGCCGTAGGAACTTCGGAATCGTCACCACTGGCCTTCGCAGTGCCAGGAGGGGGATGAGAGGAAGATGAAGCCATGGGTAGAAGAGGGGAATCGGCGGTGGGGAAGTTTTCTGCACTATTCTCTCTCTTTTCTTTCTCTCCTAAACAGAACAACACAAAAGAAAAAAAAAAACTCTCCTTTCTCCTCTTATTTCTCTCTCGTTTTGCAAAACCAAAGTCCTTAATGAGGGAAGTTAATTACGGAGGCTGGTGGTTGGGATTTAGTAAATCGTGTTTCATTAAGTTGATATTTGAAAAGGTGTGTATAGGAATTGGCAGTAACTGATGCCAAGAAGGAGTGTGAAGAGGTAGTTACCAAAACTGCCGCCACTTCCTTCAGAATAGGAACATCACGATTCAAAAAAAAAAAAAAAAAAAAAAAAAGAGAAATTTTGAATTGAAGGTTATGTCTGCACACATGCTCCACACAAACACTCACCCATGCCTCACGTGAATGCACTTTGAGGCATGGGCTCGGGGGGCTAATGTAGATGCCCACTTTTTGCCTAAGTTATGGCAGACCAGAGGCAGTCCACAAGAGCCATCTGCAGTAAGCCCAAAGGGAGGCAGGTGACATGATCAAGAGAAGCCCAAAGCACAACAGCCCACAACGGAGCCCAGAAGGCACTGTGTCACTGCAAGAGAAATCAATCTGCTGTAAAGCCCAAAACCTATTGGGAGCGATCTGCCATAAGTCCTCAAATAATAAGCCCAGCCCACGGGGAAGTCAGGGAGTAAAGGGTAATTTCAGATGGAGCCCTACTACTACATTCCTTAAAAAAGCAGAACACTCCAGAAAAATCAAAGAGGGGAAAGTCCTCTGAACTGAAGAAAAGCCATGTTCACCGTTTCCTCAGACGGCAGACTCACGCCTACCGTTGCCAAGGCTTTTCTGCACAGCAGACGAGGGAAAGGGGCACAGCAGACTAGAAGATGGGCAGCCGAATCACAGAAACGGAAAGAACACAACCAAAGGCAGAAAGGGAACCTGGAAGCGATATGAGGGGAGTAAATACAGACCGGCCTATGGTCCCTACTCCCTCTGCACGGCAGACAACAGTCAAACAACGGCAGATTCACAAAAAAGGAAGGAGCTCAACAAGAAGATGAAAGATGCTTCCATGAGAACACAAATAAAGGTAATGCAGTCACCAAAGCCCAAACCTATGGTGACTGCCAGTAAGTTTTCATTAAAAGGCTAAGGGGATTTGGTTTGGAGGTAGGGGGGTTATTTCTTAAAAGGGTATTGAAGTCTGCGGCTCAAGTGTATCACACCCGTTGGGGGGTATGAGCACAAATGACCAGCAAACCTCAAACACCCTAATGAAGACACGTGCAGACAAAGCTTTCACCATGGAGCCAATTTCTTTCACCAATTTGGTCTGCGGCAATATTTTATGTTATCAGCAAACATTGTCAGCTTGACCCCAATGAATAAGCCCATTACCCAAAAGCTAAAGGAGTGACCAGGTCAAAACCATGAACCCCATGGATCACCGCAGACCATTATAAAAGAAGGAAACACAGTCATGTCAAGGCAATCTCCTCCAGCCCAAAAAAACGACCTTTAGTCTCCATCAAAAAAGCCAAGAAACCCAAGTCAAGGGATAAGAAGAAGAAAAAGATCAATACCCGTACAAAAACCCCTCTGCTAAAAACTCCACAAGCATCTAATCAATTCCATTCCATTGTCACGTGTCTTCAAGGGATAACCCTCCCCTATCACTCATCAAATCTTCCTTAGTCTTTTCAGTTTATTGAGTTCATTAGAGTTCATATTTTATGTTATTCTGTGGTACTCACGCTTACGGTCTGCAGTGATTATTTGGTTTGATGGAAGGGTGTCTGCCATAGTCACTTCATTGAAAGGAGGGCTTCTACGGCAGATCCTTATCCCCACTGTATAAAGGCCCAGCATAGCAGCAGATCAAGAGAAGTGCACCATCAGCCATCAGGCAAGCTCGAAGGCCTGGTTTGGAGTTTTGGGCTCAACAACCCATCAACATAAGCTCGGCCCATCCTCAACCAACCACGAGGTGACACATGGCACTCATTGAATTTTGAGCATCCACAAACAGTTACCACAAAATGTTTTATATATTGTGTGTTTGTTCTGAGAGGTAACTATAAAATATAAATGCTTTGTGGATTTTGGTGCTTTAGGGTTTACTATTTTTGTGTCTTTTGAAACAAATTCAGAGGATGAAATTTCACAAAACATGATTTTCTTCATTTTCTTCTTCTTCAAAAAAAAAAAAAAAAACTTTGGTGGGCTGTAAACTTGTAATCCATACTTTTAATGTCTTAAATGAAATAAAATAATACTGAATTGTGTGTGTGTGTTTCCCTGTTCTTTACCAGGTCGTTTTTAGTATAACAAAAAAAGAACAGATAATTCGGTAAATAGATTTTTAGGAAGGAAGCTTTTGAATGGTTTGGTTTTGGTAAAGATAAAACGTAACAATAAAATACACTGAAAAGGACTTTACGTAGTTTTGCTTTTTCTAATAATTCCAAAAGGATGTTTTGCTTTTTCTAAAATTTACGGAGTTTTAGCAAAAAAAAAAAGCATTTTTTTTAAAGTTAATTTGCCAAACATGATCTGGTAAAACTTAATTTGAAATATAGATCTTGTATTTTGTAAAGACAAGATTCATTTGAATTTTGTCTTTACAAAACACATGATTGGTGATTTAAAAAAAAAAAAAAATTTGTCAATCTTGTTTGTTGGAAAAACAAGATTAATTGTAGATCTAGTTACACCCCAAATCTTGTTTTTCTAAAAAAACAAGTATGTTAAAATTTTAAATGAATCTTGTCTTTAGAAAAGATAAGATTGAACCAAAATTTGAAAATCAGCACAATACATATGCGTGCCAGTGACTGTACAAAATTTTTTTAAATGAATCTCGTTTTTAGATAAGTCTTGTCTTCAGAAAAGACAAGATTCAATTTAAATTAAAATAGTACGCGTGCCCCCATGACCACACATTATTCAAAAAATTTAGATGAATCTTGTATTTAGAAAAAACAACATTCATCTAAAATTACACAGTAACCGCACAATCAAAATTTTTAAATGAATTTTGTTTTTAGTAAAGACAAGGTTCAACTTAAACTTTTCAGTTTTCAGATAACTGTTCTAACACCTCTGACCTCTCTCTTAAAATTTGTACTTTAAATCAAAATGAATCTTGTCTTTAGAAAGGATAAGATTGAAACAAAATTTGAAAATCCGCACAGTACATGCACGTGTTCGTGAATGTACAGAAAATTTTAAATGAATCTTGTCTTTAGAAAAGTCTTGTCTTCATAAAAGACAAGATTCAATTTAAATTAAAACAGTATGCGTGCCCCCATGACCTCACATTATTCAAAAAATTTAGATGAATCTTGTATTTAGAAAAAACAAGATTCATCTAAAATTACACAGTAACCGCACAGTCAAATTTTTTAAATGAATCTTGTCTTTAGTAAAGATAAGGTTCAACTTAAACTTTTTAATTTTCAGATAACTGTTCTGACACCTCTGACCTCTCTCTTAAAAATTGTACTTTAAATCAAAATAAATCTTGTCTTTATAAAGGATAAGATTGAACCAAAATTTGAAAATCCGCACAGTACATGCATGTGCTTGTGACTGTACAGAAAATTTTAAATGAATCTTGTCTTTAGAAAAGTCTTGTCTTCATAAAAGACAAGATTCAATTTAAATTAAAACAGTACGCATGCCCCCATGACCTCACATTATTAAAAAAATTTAGATGAATTTTGTATTTAGAAAAGACAAGATTCATTTAAAATTACACAATAACCACACAGTCAAAATTTTTAAATGAATCTTGTCTTTAGCAAAGACAAGGTTCAACTTAAACTTTTCAGTTTTCAAATAACCGTTCTGACACCTCTGACATCTCTCTTAAAAGTTGTACATTAAATCAAAATGAATCTTGTCTTCCCTAAAGACAAGATTCACTTTAATTAGCACTTTTACATTACTTCATACTCATTCAATTTAATTTAAGTTGAATCCACAAATCGTTAAGAAAGACAAGATTCATTTTGATTTAAAAGAGAGGTCAGAGATGTCAGAATGGTGATTTGAAAACTGAAAAGTTTAAGTTGAATCTTATCTTTGCTAAAGACAAGATTCATTTAAAAATTTTGAATGTGAGGTTATTGTGTAACTTTAGATTAATATTGTATTTTCTAAAGACAAGATTCATCTAAATTTTTTGAATAATGTGCGATCATGGGACCACGCGTACTGTTTTAATTTAAGTTGAATCTTGTCTTTTCTAAAGACACGATTCATTTAAAATTTTCTATATGTGCGGATTTTCAAATTTTGGTTCAATCTTGTTTTTTCTGAAGACAAGATTTTTAAAATTTTAACAAACTTGTTCTTTAGAAAAACAAGATTAATTGTAGATTTAGTTGCACCACAACTAGAAAAGTTTGGGGCGAACTAAATTTAAAATTAAATCTTGTTTTTCTAACAAACAAGATTGACAAAAAAATATATATATTTTCACCAATCTTGTGTTTTGTAAACACAAGATTCATTTCAATCTTGTCTTTACAAAATACAAGATCTATATTTCAAATTAAGTTCTAATAGATCATGTTTGGCAAATTAACTTAAACAAATGCATTTTTTTTTTTTTTTTTTACCAAAACTCCCCCAAAATGTATTGTAAGACAAGTGCAAAATTACGTTATTCATCTAATGGAATAAAATTCTACTTACAAATTCTAAAAAATTATATATAATATATATATAATATATATATATATATATATATATATATAAAGGATCTTGTTACATGTAATTTTAAGAAGTTATTCTAATACCAAGTTAAAAAAATAAAATAAAATAACAAGACATAACTTTGATAGTATAATTACGTGTATGAGAAAAAATAGTACAAATGATCGATATATGTGGAGGTTACTGATTGGAGACGTGATCTGAAAAACTTCGCCTAGAGAACTGTCCACAAAAAGAAATAAATCAAGATTGAACCATTAGAAGTGGCTAGAAGTGACAGTGAGAGAGAGAACCTAGATGGCTAGACGCTATCTACAATATAAGGAATAGATCAAGATAAGACTATTGCAAAGTGATTGACAACACTAGTGAGAGAAGGAATTTGGATTTAGGGATTAAGGATATGGATAAAATATGGATTTGATACCATGTTAGAAAGTGACAAGAAATAGTTTTTATACCATGATAATGGGTATGTGAAAATATAAATCATAAAATACATAAGAGAAAAAGAGATAGAATTAATGTGGTTCAGTCTTAGAGATACCTACATCCATATATAGTTGAAAACCCTTATGAATACATCCTAATTATTAAGATGTTTTACAATGAATCCTAGGTTAAATTCTAAACTAAATTTGGGTTGCAATACTTGCACTACAAGTATATATACCAAGAGTACTTTGCTTAAATTATAAGTAAGATTATGATTAATTTACTTACATTTTATTTAGAATTAGATACAATGATGTAGACTAAAATTATATATAATAGAGATTTAGACTTTGTTTCGCAATTGACCTTGAAATATTTAAATTAAAACCTAAACTAATCGAAACCTAAAAATTAAAAAATTTAAAGTGTTCCTGTCATTGAGGTGTGGGATCCCTGAATTCAAATCAGACAATAGCTCCCATGGTGGATAAATATATTGTTTCATTCTTATTTTCATTCTTATTTAGCATCTTTTTACATCTCAAAAATTTAAATTAGATTAATACGCAATGTAGTTGTAGTGCAATTGTAGCGAATAACCAACGACTATCCATCATCTATTTTTTACCCAATGACAGCATGATTCAATCACGAAGGAGAGAGGTCTGAACCAAAGCCATGGCTTTTAAGCAAAAATGTGTGGGGGTTAAGCAGCATATCTTGTCAATTAGTCTACATACTAAATAATGGTAATTGGTGCCTTATCGGACACAGTTTGTTTGTAGATTTTGCTACAATCTACTATGTAGTAATATATACTATATATATCTTAGTCACATGACCTATGAATCACGTGACTTATTTAAATAATATATATAAATGATCTTATAAGCTGTTACGTAGTGAGTTGAGCAATATAGCTACAAAAAACTATGTTTGATAAGTAATAATAATAGCGCTAATAATTGTCTCGCATCACTTCATATCAATTTTTAATATTATTTAAAAAATATAGACATTGATATCCATAATTTATAGATGTTAATATTCAAGAAGTAATGTCAAACAATAATTATCCTAATACAAATAAGGTAACAGTCATGGTAGCATACTTGTCATTTTAAGGTAATTATCATGTCCAGTTTTATCTAGTTTTTATATATATGTTAAAATCTCAACGGATCCAATATTCCAGGACCCAAGCCACTCCCTAATACTACATATGACTGTGTGGCATTTACTAATTGTGCACGACGTGGTTTTTATCAAAAAAAAAAATTGTGCGCGACGTGGAACTCTAGTCCTCTTTAGACTTTTGATGCTTATGTAAGACAATAATTACCCTATAACAACCGTAGTAGCCATCTATACTTGTCTTTTTAAGACAATCATCATGATTGTTCATTATTAATTTATGCTTTTTAAATAGCAGTCCAAGCGTTAGCTTGCTCAATACTTCATGGCTGTAATTGTCCAAGACGTGGAACTCCAATCCTCTTCAGACTGTAGATGCTTGTTGCCTATCAATGACTAGGACCCCATTACTGGATTATTAAATAAATGAATGGACTAGCTAATAAATAAGGGTTTGGTGCAGGGCGAAGAATGGGCTAAGCTAATAAATAAAGTGTTTTCTTTTATTAAATTTGTCTACAAGTTTACCTAATCCAAAATGAATGGACTAATAAAAGATGGACTTTATTTGTACAAGCCTAGTTAATTACCAATGTACAAAATACAAATATATTGAGACGTATGAGTTTTGACATCTTGGTGGAGTGACCGGCACGACTGGTAATTATGTCATACCTCAAGGACAAAAGGTCATTCACACAAAAAATAGGACAAAGGTCATCCTTCAAGCAGTTGATATAAATTGGGAATTGTTATTCCCAATTCTCGCTTTTATATTTCCGTATTAATAGTATGAAAATATAAAAAAATGGGAGGAAAACTTCACTCCATTATTTGATATAGTGCGGAAATATAAGAAATGAGTGTGGAAATAACACCCTCCTATAAATTATAGGCCAAAATATTTTTTTTTTTTTTTTTCAAAGTTCAGGGACGAAAAACGAACTTTTCAAAGTTCAAGGATGAAAAACGAAACTCATATATAATTTAAGGACGAAAACAATAGTTTAACCTAAATTATAATTTTTTTTTTTCTTGATAAATAGATCCTTCAATAGATATTACTAAGGTACTTAACTGAAAACAACCCAAAAACCCTTCATCTAAGTTATCAAAGTTAAAACAACATAAAATAGAATCTGGAAAAAAGATATGCAGAGAAAATATATTCTTAATCATGTTCTTTTCCTTGGGTTACCCGTGCATCAACATAAACATTCACCTCCTTGTAAGTGTGCGTATATAGGAGCTCACCAACCACTTATGGTGGTGGCTAAGTGGTAGAAATTAAGAAGTCGAATCGAATTTCTCATCTTGCGAGTTTGAGGTTGGGGGGGGTTCGATTCCTGGCTTGTCTAGTGGTGCATAGATGGTCTCACGCCATGTGTTTAGGATTTAAGTGGCTGAGAGCTGTGAACATACCAACAAACTTCTATTTTTTCCTAAAAATATATATATATATATATATTGGATCACTTTTTTTTTTTTGATAATCTTGGGTGTCCGGGCCAGCGTTCCGTAGATATGCGCACCTCGAACTAATCTTAGGGGACACACAACATCCTACTAGCACATGTACCACGATAGGCGCAAGGTTTTGACTTAGATAGATGGTCTTGAGGGGACTCGAACTAGTGATCATTGGAGAGTACACCCAAGACCAGACCATAGAAAGTTCAATCTGAACAAAGAAATATAATATTTTAAAAAGAATAATAATTATTAATTTTTACTAAATAAGTTACCCGTCAAGCCTATTTATATAACCAATATCTATAAATTAAAGGTAACATAATTCCAAATTATTAATCTGAAAAAACAAACATGCCAAATGAAAACGATTGACTTTTAAACTTTTAACAAAACTGTCGTTCCACTTGATGATGTTCCAAAACTGTCGATTCATATTAAGCAAAAACATAATATTAAGGCAAACTTTTAATAAAAATAATTGTTTTTTTAGATGACTGGGCGATAATATTAAGACAAAGAACCAAAATACAAAATAAAATAATTGGTGTACGTTGGTGTCAGCACTCAGCAATATTATCTTTAACTTGATCTTGAAGAAAATGGAGATCTCATGGAAATACAGGACTCATCTGCCTCAACCTTCATCATCCTGTCAACCGGTCAGCTCAACATACTCAATTATTTTGGGCCAGGGCTATGGTCTAGATAATTGAAAGCTACACTACAATAAGTAAAAACTTAAAATAGATAGAAAAGACGCTAAGGAAGAAAGAGCTAATTTAGGATTGTTTGTGTTTGTGGCATTCTTGTATCATATTTGATATGTTAAATTGAAAAGTTATTAAAGTTAGAAGAAGATGCGTGCTTTACTGAACATTACAAGTTGTTAACATGTGGTTATAAGCATCTACAGGGTCCCACCTTCACTACTAAGTTTAATAATGTTAGCCTCACGTCTATATATACCGTACTTCAGGATTTTTCTAAAAACTACAAGACATAAAAGAAAGATCATAGAGGTTTCCATCACCCACCACAAAAAAAAAAATGTGGTTCATCCTGAAGATTTTCAATCTGCAAGTCTTAGGGTTGCTATTTGTCGGTGCCATCCATTGCCAAGCTTTGGTTAATTATACTTTTGTAGTAAGTATTACGATAAAATATTATCCCTTTTACTCTTTTAGACACTATTCGCTCATATGAAATATAAATCTGAACTAACCCCAGTGCAACACATACACCTCAGCTCCAATAGAACCAAAAGGGCATGCGTAAAGTAGTACTACTTTGTAAACCATCATAGTACTTATTCATTTCCTATGATGATCATGTTATTTATTATTTGATTTAATTTCTTCATCATACATAGACTTTGCATGCATGTAGAGCTGTGTACCTATATAACATATGTGTAAACTTTTGATTATTTTACGTAGGTAGAAGAAGCTCCATATACGAGACTGTGCAGCACAAAGAACATCTTGACAGTAAATGGCCAGTTTCCTGGACCAACACTATATGTTCACAAAGGAGAAACTATCTTTGTTGATGTTCATAACAAGGGAAATTATAACATAACTATTCATTGGTAACCACTCTCATCCGTGCACTCTTGTTTTTTACTTCTTCTTTTTTCCTCATAATTTGATAATGACCACAATCAGGAGGGGGATTTAAATCTAATTCTCCTCATAAAGGAAAACAAGACAATGTTATAAGGTTTTAGTCGTCACTTTTGTTTTTAGAAAAGATAATGAAATAAATAACTGTTATTATGTAATGTATATATAATAATATGTTTATAAAAAATTTGCAGGCATGGAGTAAAACAACCAAGAAATCCATGGTCAGATGGTCCTGAATATATCACGCAGTGTCCGATACAACCAGGTGGTAGGTTTAGGCAAAAGATTATATTTTCCACGGAGGAAGGGACCCTATGGTGGCATGCTCACAGTGAGTGGTGGCGAGCAACTGTTCATGGAGCTATAATTATATATCCCAAGAATGGAACCAATTATCCTTTCCCACTTCCTCATGCAGAGGTTCCAATCATATTTGGTATTATAAAATTTTAAAAAAAAAAAAAATCCTCAATTCTTGGGATCTTTTTTTTTTTTTTTTTATTTTTTTTAAAATTTGACTAGTCAAGCTATATACAATTTACAACTAAAGAAATGTTAGACAATTTGATAAAAAATTATTTTTGAAATGACCGAAAATCTTGAATATTTCAGGAGAGTGGTGGAAGCAAGATATATTGAAGATTTATAATGAAACTGTTGTGACTGGAGGAGCCCCCAATGTTTCTGATGCTTTCACTATCAATGGTCAACCTGGTGATCTTTATCCTTGCTCAAAACCAGGTAAAAAATTACTAAAGTTAATTTTAGCCGTATAGAGTGCCTTTTTTTTTCTTTTTTCTTTTTTCTACTAACAATTATTATGATGAACGTTGGAAATTAAAATAAAAAATGACAAAGATAAAGGGTAAACAAACTACCAATCACATGGAAACACTGTCCCCAATAAAATGTAGAAAAAACAATGTTCTTGAGTTTATCCTAGGACTACAAGGGGCAAGTGGAGGTGAACATTAATTAAATGTACATGGTCAGTTTTTATTAAAGCATGGTCTTATCACTTAGCTATTGTATGTATTCGATTCAAATATGCGTTTGGTTAGGTGATCATTATAGTTTAGTTAGGTGATCATTATCAAGTTAAGTAAGTGGATTAAATCTCATGCTTATTAATCTATACGATAAAAGATTAAATCAAGTTAAGTTATGCTGGACCCAACCTCATTATTCAAGCCCCGATGTGTGTTTATTTTTGTTAATATTTTTAGCATCCAAAGTACGGGTTTCATTATTCATTTAAAAAAGAAACATGTGTGCATGTGTATGTGTGTTTTTGTTTTTGTTAATCTTTCAGCATCCAAAGCATGGATTTGACTATTCATTTTATAAAATAAATTAAAAACACACACACAGATTTATGTGTTTGGTTGTAGCTTGTTGCTATAGCTTATTTGCATTGTCGATGAAAGTTGGTTAAATTAATAATTGTAACCCAAAAAAAAAAAACTATACATAAGCAAATAAATTAAAAGGTTTAAAGAAAAGGTTGTTGTCAAACAACATCTAATTTGTGTTTGTAACGTACTTTTTTGGCTCAAATTTAAGGCTTCTTAAAGCATCTCCAAAGGAGATGTCAAAAAAAAAAAAAAAAAAAAAATGGATGGTTGATATGACAAATTGAAAGTTCAAATTTGGCAACTCCAAAACTGGGCACTAACTGCATTTGCCAAATTTAAATAATAATGGACAATAGCTATAAATAATAATGGGCAACATATATCTTTTGAATATAATATAAAAAAAAAATGATGAAATAACTCTTCAATTTGAAGATGTCAAATTTGAAACTTACACCCTTTATACCAAATGACATGTCAAACTTGACAATTCAGTTGGAATTGCACAAGCACTATAATTAGCCGTTGGATGGAGAATTTGACATCTCTTTTGGAGATGCTCTTAAGTATAATTAGTGCCACTTATTAGTTAATTTAAAAATAAGTAAAAATAATTCAA
>OU015763.1:24276793-24309540 GCA_907173295.1 Fagus sylvatica
TCTTCTCCAAGACTTTACTGTGGAGGATGTTCACAATGCTTTGATGCAGATGTTTCCAACAAAAGCTACTGGACTAGATGGCATGACAGCACAATTTTTTCAAAGATACTGGCACATTGTGGGTACGGATGTTTCTACTACTTGTTTGAATTGTGTTCGCACTGATAATATTCTCAAAAGCATTAACTATACTCACATCACTCTTGTTCCAAAAGTTGATAACCCGAAATCCCTTTCTCAATATCGTCCTATAAGCTTATGTAATGTCATATACAAAATTGTGTCCAAAATGCTCACTAACATGTTGAAATGGGTTCTCCCCCGTATTATCTTTGAGTCCCAAAGTGCTTTTGTCCCGGGAAGACACATTACTGATAATGTTCTCATTGCATTTGAAATGTTACACTACATGAAGACAAAGAGAAGAGGATTATCTACCCACATGGTGGCTAAGCTTGACATGAGTAAGACATATGACAAAGTGGAGTGGCCATATCTGAGAGCTATTATGTTGCAACTGGGCTTCAATCAAACGTGGGTCAATCTCATTATGGCTTGTGTTTCTTCAGTCTCTTACTCAGTATTGATGAATGGTTACCCTTCGGGGTTAGTCTCCCCAACAAGGGGAATCAGGCAAGGAGATCCCCTTTCTCCGTACCTGTTTCTTATTTGTGCTGAAGGCTTATCATCACTTTTATGGAAGGCGAAACAAGATAGACATTTACACGGGCTTGTTATATCTCGAGGTGGACCTTGCATCTCCCATCTTTTTTTTGCAGATGACGGTGTTCTATTTTGTAGGGCTACATCAGAAGAGTGTCAAGTTCTTATTGATATTTTGAGTCTATATGAGCAGGCATCTGGTCAAAAGCTGAATACAGACAAAACAATATTGCATTTTCAGTGCCAACACCCAATTAGCTATGCAAAGAGAAATCCGATTTAAACTAGGAGCCACCAACACCAATTCTTTGGAGAAATAATTGGGCCTTCTCCCTTCATTGGTAGAAGAAAGCGGGCAGTTTTTTAGAAGATCAAAACTAGAGTCTGGAGAAAAATTAAAGGTTGGAAGGAGAAACGCCTATCACAAGCAAGGCGAGAAATTCTAATAAAGGTGGTTCTCCAATCTATACCAACTTATGCAATGAGTTGCTTCCATCTACCTGTAAGTCTTTGTTCAGAACTTAATAGCATGATGAGTAATTTTTGGTGGGGCCAACGTGGGGAGGAACGAAAATTGCACTGGATCAGTTGGAAAAAGCTATGTAAACCAAAGATTTGCGATGGTATAGGGTTTAGGGATTTACAGTTTTTCAACCAAGCACTGTTGGCGAAGCAAGGATGGAGGATTCTTACTAGCCTGGACACACTTCTTCATAAGGTGCTCAAGTGTAAGTATTTTCCCAATTGTTCCTTTATGGAGGCTACCATCCCTTCCCATTCATCTTACACGTGGTGGAGTATAGCCCAATCTCGCGATATCATTAGACATGATTCTAGATGGTGTATTGGGGATGGGACAAGGGTCAAAATATGGCAAGACATATGGATAAGGGGTACAACAAGCGGACTGGTTATCATGGCCCCATCTCATCTACCACCTGATGCTAATGTGGCGACACTCATTGACCATGATTCACACTATTGGAAGGATAACTTAATTGATTTTCTATTTATGCCATCTGAAGCTGCACTCATAAAATCGATCCCTCTACCATCTTCAGCGTCAAATGATTTACTTATTTGGAGAAAAACCACAATGGGGCAACTAATGGCAAAATCAGCATATCATTTCCTTTGGGAGGAACAGGCTAATCTCCCTTCTATTCCATCTTCTTCGTCATCCACTAGGCTTCGGTTATTTTGGAAATCACTTTGGGCCGTACATGTTCCTAACAAAATCAAAACATTCGTTTGGAGAGTATGCAGCAACATTCTTCCGACTCTCATGAACCTGTGGAAGAAAGAAATTGTTGCCACTGTTTCTTGTTATCTATGCGGTGATGAAGCAGAAATTGTGGGTCATGTGCTATAGTCATGTCCTTCTGCGGAGAGTATATGGAGGTCTACACCGCTATTCTCTAAGCTTCCGATCGGTTGTATTATGGATTTCCAGGATGTTATGGATAGTGCTTTGACGAACCTGCCTTCCCCAGATATTGAAATGGTCGTTACACTAGCTTGGTTAATTTGGAAGACCCGTAATGAACTTTGGTAAGGGAAACCGATCCCTTCTAACCCAAATCTGTTTCTCCAAGCTGCTGCTTACTCTGCTGAATTTATAAAACATTCTCAACCTGTGACTACTAAGATTGGATCCCCTTTGCCTCAACACTGGGATCGTCCACAGGAGGGTTTTTATAAGGTGAATGTGGCGATAAAAAGTTTCAATGATGAGCTGGTGGGTATAGGGCTCCATATTCGAGATTGGAATGGGGAAGTGTCAGTTGCTTTATCTAAACGGCGGAGTGTAATGGGTGATGGACTCTGGCGATATGCATTGGCAGTGTTGAGAGCACTGAATTTCTGCTTGGAGGTGGGCTACCCCTCCATTCATGTGGAATGTTCCAACCCGTCTCTGCCATCCCTACTGAAAAGCGAGGCCAAATGTGTTACGGAAGTGGGTTGGGTAGTTCAAGACATTAAAGCTTTATTTTCTTTATTAAACTCTGTTTCTTTTCAGGCTATTCCAAAAGTTTGTAATCAGACAGCTTTTAGCCTAGCTGGCTTTGCTAAAGAGAGAGTGGTGGCAAGCATTTGGCTTGACGAATGCCCACCATTCCTCTTCCCTTTTGTATAGATTCTAGTCATTTCTTTTATCAATATAACTATCGCTTCTACATCAAAAAAAAAAAAGATGCGCGCTTTACTAAATGTTGTAACAAGTAGTAATAAAGCATTGGAGTGTCCCCCACCTGGCTGCACCACAAAGTTTAATAATGTTAGCCTCACGTATATTACTATGTTTCATGCTTTCACTTTATTGGAATTATTGATGATTTTTTAATATTAAAATAATAAAAATATATTAAAATATTTGTAAAGTTCTCCTTGTGTTATTTTAAGATTAAAATTTTATTATTTTCTATAAAATAGAAACATTAAATGCTTCGTAAGGGATTCATTAAAGACACCAACTGTACCCTGTTATTGTATATAGACCTCAGGAATTCACTACAAACTACAAGTCAGAAAAGAAAGATAAACAAAAATAAATAAAAATGCAGTTGATCCTGAAGTTTTTTAATTTGCAAGTCTTAGGGGCGCTACTTGTTGTCATCCATTGCCAAGCTTTGGTTAATCATACTTTTGTGGTAAGTAATACGATAAAATATTATCCCTTTTCGACACTATTCGCTGATGATTTATAAATCTGAACTAACCCCTGTGCAACACATAAACTTTAGCTCCAATAGAACCAAATGGGCATGCGTCTAGTACTAAAATGTACACCCTCATATTTGATTTAATTTCTGTTGATGGTCATTTTTGCGAAACCAATGGCTAATGTAAAGCCAGTAACCCAAGCCTAGTTCACGGCAAGAGCAAGACCCAAATGTAATGAGTTTTGTCCAAAATGAAGTCTACAACAAAGATTCCAATTTTGGGCCCACAAACTTGAATAATCACTAATGTAAAGTGGTTTGCCCATGTTCCAATCATGGCACTGGAGCCTAAATGCATTGGGGCTTGTCATCAAATAAAGTCTAATGCAAAGGCTTAACAACAAATGGGCCTACAAGGCCCATAAACCCATCAAAAGGATAGTGTAAATCTCTGGGTTCGTTGGATCAAAGTCTACTGCAAGGGCTCCAACATGATGCAAATGGGATCATAAGCCCACAAAGTCCAACTGAAAGGGATCATATAACTCTCTGTACATAAATATCCAAAAGCAAGGCAGAGCCTGAAAGGGCTCACGGCAAGAGGACAACTTAAGGCTAAAATCTTATGATTTAGACTACCTTGCTAAGCTAGCCATAACATAACACTCCATCAAGATCCAAATACATCAACACGGTTTGATAAGGAATTTAAGTATACGGCCCAAGCCCATAATCCTAATTCATTCTTTCTCTTTTCTGCAGGAACTATGGGAGTACAGGTTTGCTAGTTGGGGAGTTTATTCAAAGGGTTGAGAAGTTGCTGTCATGAACCAACGGTCTTGCTTGGGGAACATGATGTTCATTGGACACGGCAACTCTCCAGCCACGCATGTGTTGTATCATCTCCAGAAAACCTTACATTTCTCTGCCACCAAGATGCAGACAACACTCCATGCTTGCACCTTACCCAGAAAACCAATAAATGCTCTTGCTATTCCATCTAATCAAGCATACCATAAATCCTACAAAAGGCAATGGTTAATTCGGCGAAAAGCAACATACATCACTTTTCTGTACCATGAGCAGACCTCAATTTCCTTAAAAAGTGGGACTAGACTTCCTTGGAAAGACACTCGAGGTGACCTTTCAAGGACTTATCACTGTCCATGGGAAAAGCCTGAAACTTACTCTATGTCATCCCACACCTATAAACAAGAGGGGGAAGCCATAGCAAAAGGGGGGGGGGGGGAGAAAGGGACGATGACAAAAAAAACCACTATCGGAACGACCATAAAGTCACCGCAAACACTGTCCCACACCATTAGAAACCACCACAAGGTACCACAAGACCATCATCATAAAACCATCACAAGGTGATCACAGACTATCATCATAAAATTCATCACAAGTCACCATGAGATCACTGCAAGATCACCATCACATACCATAAAAGCTCCAACAAACACTATAAACTAAACACTCCACCTTTATACGCACGGGGAAAACATTTAAATCCCTAGATGCAACACATGCAATTTTGGATAAGCTCTCTCCCATTCAATCCTCAACTTCCATTGTTTCCAACATATACATTCATTTTACTATTATTTAATTATTTGTGAATCAACTAACTTGGGCTCCTACAGTGCAAAGCAGCCAACTAAATCCATGGAAGCAAGTCTTTCTAGAGATACAACATTAACTCTCCTTAAATATCATGGCAAATAAGCTCCTGCGGAACCTATCGGCCTTGCCGCAGGACCCACATGACTTATTGCAGGACTGACCTACAGTGCCAACCAGCATTCCTGCGGAGCCATTTAGTTCTCCTACAGATCCAACTAGTACTCCTGCGGAGCAAACCAACACTCTTGCGGAGCCAATCAGTTCTTATGCGGATCCAACCAGCACTCCTGCGGAGCAAACCAGCACTTCTGCGGAGCCAACCAGAACTCTTGCAGAGCCAATATATCTTCTTGCAGTGCCACCTCATTTCACACATATGGATAGATGTCCACTGAAGTTATTTTTTACTACATAAAGTTCCCTCGTCTCTCTCTGCAATATTTACTCTAAATATGTTCATGCAGGACATAACATGTCCTCTTGCAGGGCCCATTCTCATTATGCATATGTTATAAGTTGCTCACTGGAACTATTATTTGCTGCATATTTTGAGCTTAAGTTGAGCTACACTAAAGTATAAGCTGGGGAATGAACTTTGGGGTCGAGCCATTAGCCTAAAGCTAGCAACAGTCCTTGCCATGGAAATCTAGTGTTACGAGATTGGGCCATCATCTTTGGAGCGCAGCCATTAGCCACGAGACCCACCGCGAAGGCCTGATGTGAGTCTTAGTCTCACTTCCTTACCTATTCCATCAACAGTATCCTCACAAAAAAGCACCCACAATTTCTACATCATTCGTAGACTTATATAAGTCCCCACGCTTGCATGCATATACGTAGTAGCTGGGTACCTATTAATACATACACATGCTTGATTATGAGTTATATATCTATATGTGTAAACTTTTGATTATTGTACGTAGGTAGAAGAAATTCCATGTACGAGACTGTGCAGCACAAAGAACATCTTGACAGTAAATGGCCAGCTTCCTGGCCCAACACTATATGTTCACAAAGGAGATACTATCTTTGTTGATGTTCATAACAAGGGAAAATTTAACATAACGATTCATTGGTAACCACTCTCATGCTGCACTTTTTATTTTTATTTTTTATAATTCAGTAGTTACAATTTACAATAATGAGAGAAAGAGGATTTGAACCCTAATTCTTCTCCTAAAAGAAAATAAGATAATGTCATTGAGTTACAAGGCTCATAACGTCGACTTTTGTTTTTAGAAAATAGATTGAAAATTAATATTATATGTACTGTACATATAACAATATATTTACAAATTTGTAGGCATGGAGTAAAACAACCGAGAAATCCATGGTCAGATGGTCCCGAATATATCACACAATGCCCAATACAACCAGGTGGTAGGTTTAGACAAAAAGTTATATTTTCCTCAGAGGAAGGGACCCTATGATGGCATGCTCATAGTGAGTGGTGGCAACCGTTTATGGTGCTATAATCATACATCCCAAGAATGGAACCAACTATCCATTCCCACTTCCTGAAGGAGAGGTTCCAATCATACTTGGTATTGTAAAATTAAAATCCTATTCAATTATTGGGATTTTTTTTTCTTCTTTTTTGTCCTTTTAAATTTGACTAGTCAAGCTATACAATTTTCAACTAAAGAAAATGTTAGACAATTTGACCAACAAATCATTTTTGAAAAATAACTAAAAATCTTTGATATTGCAGGAGAGTGGTGGAAGACTGAAATATATGCGCTTTATGAAGATACTATTTTGACTGGAACAGGCCCCAATATTTCTGATGCTTTCACTATCAATGGACAGCCTGGTGATCTTTATCCGTGCTCAAAACTAGGTAAAAAATCACTAAGGGTGTGTTTGTTTTGGCGTAAAATAATTTCCGGAAAATAATTTTTGGAAAATATTTTACGGTGTTTGGTTGCATTTTTGAAAAAAATTTCCGAAAAAACATTTTTCAGTGTTTGTTTCGTACGTAAATTTTTTTCGGGAAAAAAAATACTTTCAACTTTTTAATTTTTTATCTTTTCCAAAGTAATCCATTCCATGGCTTCTTCTTTTTTTCAAAAATTCATTCATGTATACAACATCCATATCCCAAATTTTGGTGTTTCCGATGTATTTTGGTCATTTTAATATGTCCAAGTATTTTTGTCATTTTTAGGTTCCGAGGTTATTTTGATCATTTTGGAGTTTTCAGAGTTATTTTGGTCATTTTAGGGGTTTAATGTTATTTTGGTCATTATGGTGTTTCTGGGATTATTTTGGTCCATTTGGAGTTTTCGGGGTTATTTTGGTCATTTTTGGGGTTCAAAGAGTATTTTGGTCATTATGGTATTTTCCAGGTTATTTTTATTATATTATAGTTTTCAGAGTTATTTTGGTCATATTGGAATTTTCGAGGTTATTTTGGTCATTTTGGTGTATTTTGGTCATTTTGATATTTTCGGGGTATTTTAATCATTTTGGAGGTTCCTGGGGTTATTGATCATTTTAAAGGTTTCCGGGTTATTTTGGTCATTTTGGAATTTTCGGGGGCTATTTTGGTCATTTTGGTGTTTTCGGTTATTTTTGTTTTGTTATTTTTGTCATTTTTTTCGAGGTATTTTGGAGATTTCAGGGTTATTTTGATCATTTTAAAGGTTTCAAGGTTATTTTGGTCATTTTTGAGATTTTTAAGGTTATTTTACTCATTTTAGAGGTTTTAGGGTTATTTTGGTCATTTTGTTGTTTCTAGGGTATTTTGGTTATTTTGGTGTTTCCTAGGTATTTTAGTGTTTTCAAGGGTATTTTGGTCATTTTGATATTTTCGGGGTTATTTTGATCATCTGGGTGGTTCTGGGGTTATTTTGAGTCATTTTTAAGGTTTCTGAGTTATTTTGGTGGTTCGAGTGTATTTTGGTTATTTTAAGGGTTTGAAGAGTTTTTTTTGTTTGTCATTTTTGTGTTTTGGAGGGAATTTTGTTCATTTTGGTGTTTCTAATGTATTTTTGAGGTTTTGGGGTTATATGGTGGTTTTATGGGTATTTTGGTAATTTTGGGGTTGATGGGCTAATATACTCAATGTTTTCCGAAAATTGGTTTACAGAAAAAGAAAAAATTTTCTGTGAACCATTTTACGATTGAGGGGAGTAAAATTTTACGGTCAAAGTGAGTTATTTTCCATTGACCAAATTTTCAGGTGTGGCCAAACACCTGAAAATAAATTATTTTCCGAAAAATATTTTACGGCGAAACAAACACACCCTAAATTTAATTTTAGCGGTATAAGATGCCTTTATTATTTATTCTCTACTAATAGTTATTATGATTAATGTTAGTAATTAGAATGAAAAATGAAGAAGATAAAGTGTAAACAAACTGCTAATCGCATGGAAACATTGTCCCCAAAAAACAATGTTTTTGAGTTTATCCTAGGACTCCAAGGGGCAAGTGGAGGTGAACATTAATTAAATGTACATGGTCAGTTTTTATTAAAGCATGGTCTTATCACTTAGCTATTGTATGTATTCGACTTTGGTTTATTAGTATTTTAACTTTATTTCCTCTTACGCATGAAGTAATAAGCATAATGGCTGGACTTTTGATTTTAAACCTCTATCAATTTGTCCTTAGTTCCCACCCCTTTTCACCTAAATTATAGTTTAATTAGGTGATTATTGTCAAGTTAAGTAAGTGGATTAATTTCTCATGCATATTAATCTATTGGGTAAATTACACTGACACCACTTCTTTTGGAGAAACTAGACTCGCTACACCTTATTTTGGGGAAATGACACTCTGCTCTCAAATTTGCAAATAATTAACACTCAACATCCTTTTTTCTTTTATTTATTTTTTATTTTTTTAACCAATACCTAACTAACGAGAGTTAAAAAGAAAAATTATATTTCAATTATTTTAAGTTTAAATAATATTCCTTTAAAAATGAGAAAAAGAGGGCAGAGTGTTAATTATTTTGCAAATTTGAGAGCGGAGTGTCATTTTCTCAAATTAGGGTATAGGGAATCTAGTTTCCCCAAAATAATGGGATGTCAATTTAATTTACCCTAATCTATATAATAAAAGAATAAATCAAGTCAAGTTATGTTGGGCCCGACGTCGTTATTCAAGCCTCGGTGTGTGTTTGTTTCTGTTAATAATTTTTGCATTTAAAGCATGGATTTGATTATTTAAAATAAGTAAAGTTTTTCAAAGATTAAAGATCATTGATTTATAACCCCCACAAAAGTACTCAGGTGGTAGGCTCATTGGTTTGGGGTGTGACCTAAATTTCGGGGTTCCAATTCAATATACCACTCTATCAGCTCATGGAGTTTCCAGAATGTCTACAAAGAGTAGATTAAAAACAAAAACCAAAAATAGTCATTGATTTATGATTAATATCGTTCAAATTGAAACAACTTCCAATTGGTAATGAATGTCATAGCTCAAACATTTGTACTTATGCTTCTTTGTTACCCCAAGAGTCAGTGAACTTTGACCTAAGAGGATGCAAGTCGCTGTAATATTTAAAGATTGTTAAAATAAAAAAGTCATCATTTACTTGGCCCTCAAGAGATACGGCCATGTGAACGGGGGCCGCCAGAGTATTTTTTCCATGCCAAAGGGCAATTTTCCGATCGAGATTCCGGTCAAACTGGGGAAAATCCTGGCGATCCGTGAGTTGCACGTCATGTCTGAACGTGTCCTCTTTCTTAAAGTTCTGAACTTGCAGATCAAATCGCAACAAGTAGGGAAGAATTTGTGCGTGAAGGCAACCTCTCCGGGGGAAAACTGTGAAATTTTCACCATAGTCTCCTTTCTTCCATCGATTTTCCCGTGCGCGGTTAACGTAGCTCCCGATGTTAGTTTTTGACGATCTTGGTGTCCCTAGAAAGCATGGGATACCTTCTTTCTCAAAGTTTTGGACTTGCGAAAAGGCAAGCTTGGGTTCGCGAGATACGGTCCCGCGAACAGAGGCCACTGGAGTGTTTTTCCATGCTGAGGGGTCATTTTCCGATCGAGATTCCGGCTTGACCGGGGAAGCTCTTGACAATCCAAGAGTTGCACATTGTAGCTGAAGTTACCCTCTTCCTTATAGTTTTGAACTTGCGGACCAAATTGTTGTGGGTTGAAAAGAATCTATGTGCAAACATCGCCCCCTCAAACGGGCCGTTTTGTTAACAACACTTAGCAAAATTTAGCTAAATGTTAGACCAATTTTTTCAGTTTTGCCCATAACTTCCTCGTTTTTCGCCTGTTTTTGACCCGTAAAATACCGAATCGAAGCTCTCGATGTGCTCTATCCAATGGTCTGGGGGTAGTTTATCAAATCTTGCTTTTGGCCCGGTCAAGGTCTTGGTCAAACTTGGTCAACCCTGGTCAACTCTGGTCAAACTTGGTCAACATTGTTCAAACCTCCCCAAACCTTGAGAAATGCTCTCCTGGCTGTGTTTTGAGAGTTCTTAAGTGCAACTGAGCCCCTCTCGAGTCAACTCGGCTCGGTCCGAGCTGCCTCGTTTTGCGCGCCGACACCCTAGAAAATCCCGGGAGGAAAAATAGGGTTATAACACACGGCAGATGTGCATTATGTGTTTTTATCAAAGTAGTCAATTTCGTTCAGGAACTCCATCTGGAACTGGAAACACCACTGAAATGTACCTGTTAATATTTCGAAGTGTTTTGGGTTCTACCAGCCGGATTTATTGTGTTTCGGGTCGAAAAAATCATTCCAGGCTAGTATATGTTTTACACAGATCTAACTTTCTCTCCCTCGATCTCTTTTAGTTTCTCATTTGTGGTTATAACAATTTCTTGGATTTGAATGTTTCTCGTTCAGTGGTTTCATTCATCATGTCAGTTGTTTAATCTTAGGGAAATGGAGTTCTTTATTGTAATATGCTCTTACCTAATAATAAAGAAAAAAAAAAAAAAAAAAAAAAAAAAAAAAAAAAAAAAAAAAAAAAAAAAGAGTTCTCTTCACTTAATTTTTTTGCACTTATTTTGGTTTACACTAACAAACTATTTCAACTGGGTACAGGGAACTGGGATGGGAAGTACGTCTATTTCAACTGGGTACAGGGACTGGGATGGGAAGTACGTCTTCTCAGGGTTCTGTTGGTAGCGGTCTGGCAGGTGAGAATTTGAGCCAGCATCAAGCCAGACTCCGAGCTGCTGCTGCAGCAGCCTCAATATATGAGAAGTCTCATGTTTATCCTTCCGCAAATACACTAGTGTGGTATGTACCTTTGTGCCATGATTTTAATCATCTTGTCTGTTTTCATGTGTAGTGTGTCTGTGCAGGGTGGGAGTAGGATGCTTGCACTCTCTCTCTCTCTCTCTCTTTTGGAGAATAGATGCTTGCCCTCTCAAACTATGGCAATCCTGGAACTTAATTCTGTCTTTATATTCTCCGTTTGTATGATGGTTTAAGAAATGATACATTATATTTTAATAGTACTTGAAGCTTTGCGATGGGTCAGCCAGGTCACTCCAACCACCGTTTGATATAGTTGACTCCTTCTGGGTTTCAGAACAGATTAATTTAAAGGTCAATGATAGACTCACACCACTCTTACACCACTTTTTCACAAAATTCAAAAATTGTGGACATCAACATCAACGTCCACATTTAGGTGATGAGTGGTGTGAACTAATATTTAGCCTAATTTGAAAGCTGTCAAATATATGTCGAAGACTTGAAGCTAGCGTAACATTTAGAGGCTGTCCTAGAATTTTTAGGTTTTAGGTTGAACACCTCTAGCCTACTTCTCTTCTTCCTAGAACTCATTTACTTTTAAAAGCGCAGACTTCTTGTTTGATAAGGACCGATGTTTCATCAATTCAGATTTTAAAGGAGGTGATATAGAGTACAAATGTACAATCCTAGATAGGACAGAATGGTGGGAAAAAAATGTGGCTTACCCTAATTAACTTTTTTTTTTTCTTCTAAAAAGGGTCCATGAAGCCAGCCCCAATTAATTTACTTGGGCTTAAGGCTTGGTTGATTTGAGTTGTGTTGAGTTTTTCTTTTTTTTGGATGAATTGAGTTGTGTTGAGTTTTAGGACCAACTGTATCACCATTCCAGTTGGTGGGTTCAGTCCTTTACAAAATTTACTCTTCTTTGCAGGTCCCCTGGATATGCCGTAATTCCTCAGGCACCTGGAGCCAATGTGAACAATGGAGATAGGTTTGGCAGCAATCTAAATATATCAGACTCGCAGCTGGAAGCTCAGACAAAGTTTTTTAGACACCAGATTGAGGTACAATAAATCATAATTCTGATGCATTATCATTGTGGTTTATCCATTGATGCTACCATTTTCTGCTTCTATAAATGTGAATCATGGGGTGTATGTATCATCGTACTGTACACTAGTGGATACTACATGAGAAGATTGCAGTCATAAAATCTAATGGGCAAAATGTTAAACTATATAAACTTTCAGATATTATAAATAGGAGTGGCAATTGGTGTTGGTGGGTTGTGTTTGTGTCTTGTCGAACCAATGTTGTGAATTCCATACCGAACCAGCCAGTATGGCTGGAAAAATATTATACCAGTCACAAAACCTGTATATTCAACCCCCTGGAAATGTACCGGTTTAGATACTGGGGTGTCTCGGCTCGTTTCGACAATTTCGGAAAATTTCGGTGTGCTTGTTCGCGGTATAATCATTTCGGACAGGACCGGTACAAATTAAAATGGGATTTTGTTTTGGTATGTACAAACTGTTTTGCCCCTCGTCAAATCATTGGACAACTGTGGATGCTAAAAATTTCTGCACCGGATGGGCCACGTGTCAATCCACGGACGGGCTAAACACGGGCTGAGTTTGTGTGCGGGGATGTTGAGCCCAAAACTCTACACCAAGTGTGGTAGACCACTTGGTGGCTGATGGTGCATTTCCCTCTAGTGCTCCCTGATCCACCAGGCTGCAATGCTCACATAAGGGTTACGGTGGACTAATGAAACCAATGCCGCAGATCAAATGAGTTGATGATCTTACTTCCACCAGAACATTCAGTAATCACAAATACAGTTGTAATAACACATATGGGGTATATTACAGATTTGCTTACAAACAAATGAAATCAATCTCATAGACCGAGATTTAGTACAACAAACTCAACCTTTCAAGAATTCATAATCAGTGAAAATAAATGCTTTACACATGACAAGCAGTACAAAGGAGTTAAGAATCAATGCCGTGGACCAAGAGGTTGGGCACAGCACACCTTGCTTCCTTCGTGACTTACAAGAGATAGAAGCAGATAGTAAAAATATGACAAATCATGGAACTTGGGAGATTTGGGAGTAGGAAGAGAACCATTTACTGTGCAAAACGTACATGAGTCAGTACTATTGAGTTGGGTTGAGTGTTTGATGTAAGTTTTCTGTTGTGGCAGACTAAAAGTACTTTCAGTCTACCGTGGACCTACGGGAAGTGTCCCGTGGACTTGTTGTTGGTTATCAGCCTCCTTTGAGCTTTTGAAGTCAGCTCTAATGGAGAATGATTCTCAGCCTAAGAGTTTTCTGATCAGCCAACCAACCCCTATTCCTTCTTCTCACCCCTATTTATAATGGTGTTTATGTCTAATGGTTTGATTTGTTATCCTCTTCATCATGAGAATCATTGTTTAACCAAGAGATAAAGGGGCGGAGATTTGACAAAGTTTAATTTTTGGGGGCTGAGCTGATGGTTTTCATCTGCCGCAGATCTGATTTGATTTGCGGTGAGCGGCGGATTTCAGGCCATTTATGAGGAAGGAAGTGACGAGCATTTAATGCTCGGTAATGATCTGAAATAATTGAGATGACTAGACCCACATACGTTTTGCATTAATTAGATTTGATCTTACCATTTTTGGTATCATTCCCCAGCAGATTGATACCTTTTCTGTTGCGGCAGACCAAATAAAATTTGAGTAAATTGGTTCCCCTACCTCCAAACCTTGCTTCCTAAATTCCATGATGTGGAGGAGCAAGGACCACCGGAGTGCTGGGCTGTGGTGGTCGTTGCTCTCGAGTGGTGGTTGCCTTGGTGGCTATGGCAGACTTCTCCGGTCTTTTCAGCCTTTAATTGTTGCTTTTGTTTCAGCTGGTGATGCCGTGGATCATTCTGTGACGAAGTCCACCGCGACCAGTGGACAAAGGAAATGACCAGCTGGCCTTTCATCATTGCTTACTTCAGCTGGTATTGATTTGGGCGGCCATGGGAGATTTCTTGGTCTTTTCAGACCTTATATTCCCCTCAGTCATCTGCTGCAGCTGGCGCCGCCGCCGCAGATCGTTTTGTGACTGAGTTTGGTGTGGACCGCTGGGTAATCCACCGTGGACCACTGGGTAACTTGCCGTGGACCACTGGGCAGCGTGGAGGACCAGCTTCCTTCCTCCTTTCTTGTTCTTGATCAGTGCTACAGCAGACCATTTTCTTTGGAGTATTTTCCATGTCTGATGGTTAATGAAGAAGACCAGTTTTTCAATGTAATGATTCATCTTTGGAAATATGCCCCTTCAGTGCTTTGAGCACCGTGCCAAGAGAGGAGGGAAAAGAAATGGCTTTTCCAAGACAGCCATTTTCCCTATTCTTTTTTGAATCAATTTTTGAACCTTGCCCTGGCAGACCTAAGTCTGATGATCAGATGGGCTGGGTTTCCCTTCTTCTTTTGGGCTTTGGGCTTGGCTGATGGTTTTTTGGCCATTTCTTTCCACGTTTTATCCACCGTGGGCTACTGGGCTTGCTGGGCTTTGGACCTCTGGTGGATCACTGAGGTGTTGGACTTGGTCTACCGTGGACTGAAAAAATGGGCCTCTACAACAACCATGTTTGAAACTACAGCTTGCCGGACCATCAACCACTTGTTCATGTTTTCAGCTTGCCGAACCAATAGTAACTACCGAATCATTCTTCTTCTTTTTCTTCTGTTCTCTTGTCTGCTCCGCCTTTTCTGTCTTTGTTTTTACGCCTGAGTCTTGCCTTGTTTGTCAATGTGAGATGCTTTTTCTTTTTCTTTTTCCGGTCAAAAAGGTGCTCTTACCTCATAGGTGTCAGATGGATCATGTGCAATGTGCTATTGTGCATCATGACACAACTCGATCCATGTAATATGATTAATAAATAGTTTCTGTTGGGTTGACATAGACATGTCTCATTTCAACTAGTTTAATAAAATATGTCGTATTGGGTTGTTATTCATATGATCCATTTCAAACCATTTAAAGAGTATGACCCAAAGTGAAACATATTTGGAAGCACATAAATTATAATAATTATAAACAAATAAACTTTGCACTTCTATTTCATAATAAGAAAAATTAAAGTACAAATAACATACAATATAAAAGTTCTTATTTCAACTCAATCAAGTTCCGCCCAAATTTAGAAACACACAATCTAAGAGAGGTAAAATGAAATGAAGGTTTTTTTTTTTGGGGGGGGATAAAATGCTAGGGACTTTAGAGTTTCAATGAAGAATTTATTAATATAAGCATTAAACTTCTTTTAAAAATTAATTCTATATTTATATTCAAATTGATGTTGGATAAAATGACATATAATATGGGTAAATGGATTTGTGTCAAAACCCATGAAGCACGGACACTGCAAAAAAGGCCGTGTGTCGGTGTCGGACACTTTTCGAACACCGATACTCCTCAGACACGGCTGCATGCATGTCCATGGGGTGTCTGGCAAATAAAAAACATTTTTTTAATTCCGACATTGCGTGGACACGGTAACGACACAGTCGCGACATAGCTGAACCAAAAAAAAAAAAAATTTAAATCACTGATTTGCTTCTTGAAAACAAATTTCTTTCGCTTTCTTACTCTGCGTCGCACCATCGGCCATCAATCTACTCTCTCACGATCAGATCAGCGACCAAAAAGTCTATTTGCACCTCCTCGACAATCCTCCCGGTCAGATCAACAACCCACAAGGGACCTCAATCTGATTTGTAGAAGCTATGCGCATTGTCAGCTCCTCTTGCCCCTTTGTGTTCCCTTTGGGTTGTTGTTTTCCATTTACTTTTTTGCTTCTAGAGAGTTCTACTCTCTGTGAATGCCAATGGGTTTTATCGGTGTATGTTTTATTAACTATAGACCATAGAATTTACCATATTATACTGTCCATATATTCTTTTTAATATAAAACTGTGTAATATGTTTACTGTTTAGTGATTTTTTTTTGTTTGTTTGTACTTTGTACCTATCATTATTACATTATTATCATTTATTATTAAATTATTGTTTAAGGGTTAGTTAACCATAGCATTTATTTGCATTTTAATGATTTTTATTGTTTTTAAAAATTAAAATAAACATACCTTATTCCTAAAAATATATAAAATATACCTAGAAATAAATATTAATGAATTATTTAATTGCCCTATCCCCGCAGTGTCGTGTCCTAGTTTTTCAAGAAATGCCGTATTGCTGTATTTTGTATTGTATTGTGTCCCGTGTTGTACTGGTATTAATGCTTCATAAACTCAAAACAGATCAACTTATATTGATACGAATAATAAGCCGGATTTCGGGTTGATTGCAGGTTAAATAGGTCGACTTGGAATTGACTCATTTATTAATTGTGTCAAAATGGGTCGATTCACTTTGATACAAACCCATTTACATTAAACACTAACCCACAGAAAGTGTGTTGTGGTTGCGGTCATGTCAAATTTTGCCACCCAATCCTCTCTCACGGCAGATGTGCATTATGTGATTTTATCAAAGTAGTCAATTTCGTACCGTTTCGTCCGGAATGGCTAAAATATTTCGTTTCGGAACTCCATTGGGTACTGAAAACCCCACTGAAATGTACTTGTTAATATTTTGGAGTGTTTCGGGTTCTATCAGCCGAATTTATTGTGTTTCGGCCGAAAAATCATTCCAGGCTGGTATATGTTTTACACAGATCTAACTTTCTCTCCCTCGATCTTTCCGGACCTGTTGCACCTTCTTTTTCTTCTTCCTCTTTCTCTCTGATTTTCTGCGTTTCTGCTGCTGCTCTTTCTTCTTCCCCCTCTCTATCTCTTTCTTTTTCAATTGTGTGTTGACTTTTCTTATTTTTCTACTTAATTGTTTAATGGCTGCCACTCACTTAAAAAAAAAAAAAAAAAAAAAAAAAAAAAAAAAAAAAAAAAAAAAAAAAAAAAAAATTACTAACATACTGTTTAATGGCAGACATGAGACAACCATTCACCCTTTTTTTCTTTTTTTTCTTTTTTAATTAATAGTTAATTGTGGATTATATAAAATGGGCCAATGCATGGCTTAGATATAGACTAGCATTTTTAAAAAAAGTTAAGATTTTAGGGACTTGAACTATGATTAGATATATTAATTCCTAAATATATAAATATATAAATATTTATATACACATATATGTATTTTTATGGACTATTGTACTCAAATTATATATATATATATATATATATATATATTGCGGTAACCCCGAAACGGTACACCGGTATCGAAATATTTCATTCTCCTTACAAAACTAAAATGTCATCTGGTACGGAATTGACCACTTTAGTTTTTATACACTTGGTTGAGGTTTCTCCTCGGATTTTTTGGTTAGGCTAATATTATACACTCACACCTAAATGCATGCTTCCTGAGCAAGTGTAAAGTCAAGTGTTTTATATTTGAAGTCTTTCATTTTGACCCTGGTACTAGTTATAACCAAAGCAAAGCTATTTATAAAATTAAAATAAAAAAAAAAAATACAACCAAAGCCTGCAGCAATTGGTGTAACAAGTTAACTTTTTGTTTGTTTGTTAAGGAAACATATCCTTATCTCAAAACATGGGATGTAAATATGTGCCCTTTCATTTTCCCTTGATGTGAGCTGTTGATGTGAGCAATGTTTTTGAAGTCCCCTTTCATTTTTCCTTGATCAAACTGACTTTTAGGTTTTGAATATTAAAAATGTCCTTACAAATGAACAATTTGTGCCAGAATATTTTTAGCTTTTGATGTAAAAATGTGCATGTCTAGTGCTGACAAATACATATATATATCTTGTTCTCTTCTCTTTCTCTTTCTCTCTGATTTTTCTTGTAGGAACACAGATTTGGAATTTAACAGAAAGCACAATTGCACATTAGACTAGCCTATATGACTTCATCGTTGCCAATGAGTACTTTACAATAAATCTAACGTAAGATACCAATAGATGGTGTAGATGCCCACTTTTTGCCTAAGTTATGGCAGACCAGAGGCAGTCCACAAGAGCCATCTGCAGTAAGCCCAAAGGGAGGCAGGTGACATGATCAAGAGAAGCCCAAAGCACAACAGCCCACAACGGAGCCCAGAAGGCACTGTGTCACTGCAAGAGAAATCAATCTGCTGTAAAGCCCAAAACCTATTGGGAGCGATCTGCCATAAGTCCTCAAATAATAAGCCCAGCCCACGGGGAAGTCAGGGAGTAAAGGGTAATTTCAGATGGAGCCCTACTACTACATTCCTTAAAAAAGCAGAACACTCCAGAAAAATCAAAGAGGGGAAAGTCCTCTGAACTGAAGAAAAGCCATGTTCACCGTTTCCTCAGACGGCAGACTCACGCCTACCGTTGCCAAGGCTTTTCTGCACAGCAGACGAGGGAAAGGGGCACAGCAGACTAGAAGATGGGCAGCCGAATCACAGAAACGGAAAGAACACAACCAAAGGCAGAAAGGGAACCTGGAAGCGATATGAGGGGAGTAAATACAGACCGGCCTATGGTCCCTACTCCCTCTGCACGGCAGACAACAGTCAAACAACGGCAGATTCACAAAAAAGGAAGGAGCTCAACAAGAAGATGAAAGATGCTTCCATGAGAACACAAATAAAGGTAATGCAGTCACCAAAGCCCAAACCTATGGTGACTGCCAGTAAGTTTTCATTAAAAGGCTAAGGGGATTTGGTTTGGAGGTAGGGGGGTTATTTCTTAAAAGGGTATTGAAGTCTGCGGCTCAAGTGTATCACACCCGTTGGGGGGTATGAGCACAAATGACCAGCAAACCTCAAACACCCTAATGAAGACACGTGCAGACAAAGCTTTCACCATGGAGCCAATTTCTTTCACCAATTTGGTCTGCGGCAATATTTTATGTTATCAGCAAACATTGTCAGCTTGACCCCAATGAATAAGCCCATTACCCAAAAGCTAAAGGAGTGACCAGGTCAAAACCATGAACCCCATGGATCACCGCAGACCATTATAAAAGAAGGAAACACAGTCATGTCAAGGCAATCTCCTCCAGCCCAAAAAAACGACCTTTAGTCTCCATCAAAAAAGCCAAGAAACCCAAGTCAAGGGATAAGAAGAAGAAAAAGATCAATACCCGTACAAAAACCCCTCTGCTAAAAACTCCACAAGCATCTAATCAATTCCATTCCATTGTCACGTGTCTTCAAGGGATAACCCTCCCCTATCACTCATCAAATCTTCCTTAGTCTTTTCAGTTTATTGAGTTCATTAGAGTTCATATTTTATGTTATTCTGTGGTACTCACGCTTACGGTCTGCAGTGATTATTTGGTTTGATGGAAGGGTGTCTGCCATAGTCACTTCATTGAAAGGAGGGCTTCTACGGCAGATCCTTATCCCCACTGTATAAAGGCCCAGCATAGCAGCAGATCAAGAGAAGTGCACCATCAGCCATCAGGCAAGCTCGAAGGCCTGGTTTGGAGTTTTGGGCTCAACAACCCATCAACATAAGCTCGGCCCATCCTCAACCAACCACGAGGTGACACATGGCACTCATTGAATTTTGAGCATCCACATTTTGGCGACTCCACTGGGGAGTTGAGCAGCACTTCAGCAAAAAAACCAGATCTGCAGTAATGCCACCAAGGTCCAGAAGACAAAACTCAGTGGTAAACTCCCATCCTGACACAGAGTCAAACGCACAAAATCGAGCCGAAGGGGAGATGCAGCAGAACAATGGAGGAAACGTGGGAGGAGGTGGTATCCCAGAAGGTAATCAAGGAGGAGGCAACCCAGGAGGACAGCCACCTTTAACCTTGATATATGAGCTGATTCAGGGCCTTACAGCAGAACCAAGGAGAACTAGCTGAGTCCATAAGGCAGTTGAAAGAATCCAGCAATAATAGGGAAGCACATGGAGGTAATGGCAGAAACCACGAAGAAAGGGACCACCATGATGAAAGGGATTCCAACAACAAGAATGATGCACCGTTCGTTACCATGTCAGACGTGGCGGACCTCCTCAAACAAGAAAGGGAACGACCACCTAAGGAACCCAGGCATTTTGTGAGAAAGCCGCCCTATCCTAAGGAGCTGCTAAAGGAACCGTACCCTGAAAAATACGATACTCCGAACTTCTCCCTCTTCGACGGCCGGAAAGGTAGTGCAGTGGAGCACATCAGCAAGTTCCTGGACTCCATGGGTCCGTTCGCTGGAAATGGGGGACTCTGTCTGCGGGAATTCTCAAAGTCCCTTGTTGACAGAGCATATACCTGGTACGCCATGCTGCCCGAAGGGTCTATTAGAGATTGGGAAGATATGGTGGAAAGTTTCTGCAGTAAATACTTCCATGTGGAGGAAAAAATTACTCTGCTCAACTTGCACAGCACGAAGCAGTTACCCGGCGAGGATCTTTTGAAGTATATTCATCGTTTCCGGGATATTTCTTTGGATTGCCACGTGAAGTATGAAGAAAGCGAGCTGGTTGAAGTATGCATAGACAACATGCTTCCCGAATTTAGAGCTCACCTCGAGAACTTAGATATTTCACAATTTGCACCACTGCTCCAGAAGGCTAGGAAGACGGCTTTGTCAGTCAAGCCCCATTCAGAAAAGGCTAGAGAAAAGAAGAGCCAACCCCAAGCACTCACTGTGTCGACTACAGCCGCGCCAACCGGAAACAAGAGGAAAAGACCGACAGAAAAGGTTTTCGAAGAACCACCCCCTTTGCCCTTCACCGTAGAAGAAATGATGGTGATCTTTGACAAGTGGGTGAAAGATGAAGTTATCAAGCTGCCGCAGATCAACAAGCCTCCCACCGAGGAAGAAAAGAGAGATCCCAAGTTCTGCCGCTATCACAGATATGTTCACCATCCTACCGCAGACTGCCGGTCACTACGATGGGAGCTTAACCGGAAAATCCAAGACGGTACTTTGCAACTCTCACCGGAGCAGCAGAGAGTGCACAAGAATCCTTTTCCGAATCACAGGAAAGACAAGGGCAAAGCAGTGGTGTCTGTGGTAATACAAGGCAGCACCAGTGATATGGAGGTAGAAGAATCTGCCGTAGCTGACACCACTCTAACACCAGCAGCCGTGAGAACCTTGCAGAAAAGTCCAAAGTTCAAGTCTTTGTTTAACCAATTGGGATTGGGACCAGAAGCCAGGAACGCTGCTACAGAGGCCATTATCGCAATAGCAGCAGACTCAGGAGCAACCTGTTTTACCGCAGAAGCTCATGCCAGTCGTGCCTTCCTAGAAACCACCAATGCAGTAACCTTCACGGATGAAGACATGGAGGTCCAATATCCAGACCACCGTCGACCCCTTTATGTGTCTGCCGTAATAAAAGATGTACAAGTTAGGAGAGCTTTGGTGGACACGGGCTCCTGTTTGAATCTGATTCCTTTGAGCACTCTTAAAGCAGCCAACATTCCACAACATAAGATCCAAGGCGCTCCTATTGAAGTAACAGGATTTGGAGGAGCAGCAGAATACACTATGGGGCACATACAGTTAGTCTTAAGAGTTGGGCCCATTGTGGCTCTTACGCGGTTTCACGTTGTGAATTCAGAAGTCCCATACCACGTGCTGCTTGGCAGACCATGGTTGCACAAACATAAGCTGATTTCATCCTACCTATCATCAGTGTATTCAAAGGGAGGCTCAATGGGAAGCCAATCCGTATAGCAGCAAATCCCTCACCATTTGACCAAACTGAGGCACATTTCATTGAAGCAGCCCTGTATGACGAGCTATCTACCGAAGAACCACCAATCATCAAGCCATCTGGAACACCCTTGCCAGACTGGGAAGATATAAGAAATGACCCAGATGTTGATCTGCGAGAAGTCCTGGAACGAAAGAAAAAGAGGAAGGAACGCATGGCAGAAGAGGAAGATGCACCACGATGCGTACGCGTCCAAATGCCTGATGGACGCATAGTCTACCGTTTGTGAAGGTGCGCGGGACCTGATTGCTCACCGCAAGAGGGTCCCACGCCGGAAGAGGGTAATCTGCGGCCCTCGTGTTATCTGATACAGAAAGAAGCTGAAAGTTACAAAAGCTTGGCAGATGAGAAGGAAGAAGCAAAATTAGAGGAGTCTGCGGCAGAGAATTCAAAGATAACTCCCAAGGAAGACCTGGAGGTAATCAACTTGAGTCATGATCCTGGTATTGATAAACCTGTTTCAATTAGCACCTCGCTGTCTGCTGTAGAGAGGGCCTGCTTTATTAATCTGTTGAAGGAGTACCAAGATGTGTTTGCATGGAAATACGACGAAATGCCCGGGATAGATCCGGGGCTTGTGGCTCACTCCTTGAATGTAGAACCTGGTACGAAGCCAGTTGTGCAGCCCGCAAGGACCTTCCATACTGAAGTGGAAGCTCAAATCACCTCAAGAAGTGAAGAAATTGCTTGCTGCCGGTTTCATCAAGCCAATTCAACATCCGCGGTGGCTGTCAAATATAGTACCAGTGAAGAAGAAAAATGGGCAGATCAGGTGCTGTGTAGACTTTCGCAACCTCAACAAGGCATGCCCGAAAGACGAATTCCCATTGCCAAACATGGACTTGTTAATTGATTCCGCCGCGGGCAGCGCTATGTTTTCCTTCATGGATGGATTTAGCGGGTACAACCAAATTCGGATGTCGCCAAGGGATGCTGAAGAAAACTGCCTTCCGCACGCCCATAGGTAACTTCTATTACACTGTTATGCCGTTTGGCCTCAAAAACGCCGGTGCTACTTATCAAAGGACAATGACGGCCATGTTTCACGATATGATCCATCAAGAAATTGAAGACTACGTTGATGACATTGTAGTAAAGTCTAAGAAAAGAGAAGACCATGTTGAAGTCTTGAGAAAAGTTTTTGAAAGGTGTCGCCTGTACAAGCTGAAAATGAATCCTCTCAAGTGTGCCTTCGGAGTGTCTGCGGGGAAATTTCTGGGTTTCCTGGTGCATAACCGCGGAATCGATGTAGATCCAGCCAAAGCTTCTGCCATAGCCACCATGAGGCCACCAACGTCTCACAAAGAATTGAAGAGCTTCCTGGGAAGGTTATCGTATATCAGAAGATTTATACCAGGATTGGCAGCAGTAACTTCCACCTTTTCACGCCTCCTAAAAAAGGGAGTCTCCTTCAATTGGTCTGCGGAGTGTCAAGAAGCTTTTCGAGAGAATCCAAGCAATTATGACAAAACTCCCCACCGTGTGTGCTCCGATTGCTGGAAAGCCCCTCCGGCTCTATTTAGCTTCCAATAGCCAAGCAATAGGAGCACTGGTAGCACAAGAAAATGGCCAGGGTGTTGAACAGCCTGTGTACTATGTCAGCCGCGGACTAAAAGACACTGAAACGCGGTATTCAGTGGCAGAAAGAGCATGTTTAGCCCTTGTGTATGCTTCTCAACGTCTGCGGCACTACTTCTTGGCCCACAAAATTCAGTTGATGACCAAGTCTCACCCAATTAGGAGTCTGCTGCAACGACCAGTTCTCTCAGGCAGACTTGCTCAATGGCTATTGCAGTTGTCGCAATATGAGATATCCACTGAAACTCCAACAGCAATTAAGAGTCAGGCTATCGCAGACTTATTGGCTCAATTCCCTGGGGAAGATGGCTCAGTAATTTCACAAGAGGTTCCTGGGGAAGTTGGAGGAGCACTGTTGGTCGGAATGGCAGACTCAATATGGACCTTGAACTTCGACGGCTCTTCCACATCTGTGTCAAGCGGAGCCGGTGTTGTACTCACTAGAGAGGGTGGCGAGACCATTGCTAAGTCTTTCAAGCTGAATTTTCCTTGTTCCAACAATGCCTCAGAGTACGAAGCTTACATCACAGGGCTAGCCATAGCACACGAAATGGGGATAAAGCACTTAAGGGTGATTGGTGACTCAAATCTCATAGTCTGCCAAGCTAAAGGGGAATTCTCATTGAAGGAACCTTCTCTGGCACCCTATCGTGCACTTGCCCAGAAGTTGGAGGGAAAGTTTTCCACTTTCGAAGTTACACATGCTTTGAGGAGCGAGAACCGTTACGCAGATGCGTTGGCAGCTCTAGGATCACAAGTAGCATTTGAAGGACCTACGGCAGATGTCACAATCAATAAAAGAAGCATCCCAATCACTGAGCTGCTGAGGGAAGAATACGAAGAAGGGGGCCCTGACAAAGAAGATTGGAGAGCTCCTCTGAAGAGCAAACTCATGTCTCCAAAAGACGTGGCAGACCTAAAAGCGTTGAAGGATTTTGTGCTAATTTCTGGAGACCTGTACCGCAGACTACCTGGGGGAATTCTAGCGAGGTGTGTGAGCCATCAGGAAGGGACAAAGAAGCTACAGGAAGTTCATGAGAAGTCATGCGAGCTGGAAGGAGGGGTAAGCCTCTATCGCAGACTCCAGCGCTTGGGTTATTTTTGGCCAGAAATGAGCAAGGAAGCGGCAGACTTGCAGAGACATTGCCCAACTTGCCAACATCAACATGAAAACGAGCAGGTATGTGCTACCTTCCTTTCGAGTGATTGGCGAACTCCTTTCCTGGAATATTTCATAGAGGGTATCCTACCTCGGACCGGTAAAGAAGCAGCCCGCATCAAAAAGTTATCCACTAGATATTTCGTGGAAAGTGGTATTCTATTCCGAAAGGGGTTCCATGGGGATCCTTTGAGGTGTCTAAGTCTGTCAGAATCTCAAACAGTGATGAAGGAGGCCCATTCAGGAGAATGTGGGGAGCATCAGGGGAAGAAAAGGTTGTATCAATTGCTGTTGACACTTGGCTACTACTGGCCAACAATGAAGAGGGATACGGCAGACTTCGTTAAAGCATGCCACACCTGCCAAATGCAAGCCAACCTGATCCATACACACCCCACCAATCTGCAGAACATGGCCACACCATGGCCTTTCCACACTTGGGGGCTGGACCTCATTGGTCCTATTAATCCGCCATCCGGTGGATATATTTGGATATTGGCGGCCACGGAGTACTTTACAAAGTGGGTTGAAGCCATCCCACTTCGCAAGGCCACCGGAGCAGCCGTGGCCAATTTCATTCGGGAACACATCATCACTAGATTTGGCATTCCCCACAAAATCATCAGCGACAACGGTACTCCTTTTGTTAACAAAGATGTGCGAGAGGTGTTGGGGCACTACCGGATCAAGCACCGGCGGTCTACACCTTATTACCCTCAAGGTAATGGACAAGCGGAGGCTACCAACCGCATGCTGCTGAGAATTCTGAGTAAAATGGTTTTTGATTATGGTAAGGGCTGGAATTCCCACTTGGCGGATGTGTTATGGGCTTACCGCGGATCACCCAAGACAGCCACTGGTTTCACCCCATTCTCACTTGTATATGGGACTGATGTTATCTCACCACCTGAATTACTCGTACCAAGCCCTCGAATTCTACAAGGAACTGAAATAGAAGCTGATGTTGAAATATGCGCGGAAGCCAGAGTGGCAGATCTGGAAAGCCTGGATGAAGCAAGAGAGCTAGCCTTAGCTCGCAGTCTGCGATACCATCAGAAGTTGGCAAATGCTTACGGAAAGACAGTACACACCAGAATATTTTCCCAAGGTCAAATGGTCTTGAAGACGGCAGACCATGTGAGAAGGGGTCTGCCATCACCATCCAAGTTTACACCAAATTGGGAAGGGCCTTACGTGATCCGCGAAGCACATGACAGCGGATACTATAGGCTATCTAAAGCGGATGGAACTATCTTGGCAGACCCAATTAATGGGAAATGGTTGAAGGAATATTACTCATGAACATATCAGTGCTAGTAAGTTTTTCGTGCCCTTTGCCTTAGCACCAATCAATCTGCCATGTTATCTTTCGTGCCTTTTGCCTTAGCACGAAGCAATCTGCCATGTTACCTTTTGTGCCTTTTGCCTTAGCACAAAATCAATCTGCCATACTACTCTTTTGTGTCTGTTGCCTTAGCACAGATTAAGCAACAATATTGTTATTATTAAGCATCTTTGTTTGATTTTGCCTTAGAACCAATCCAACTACTGTGTGTTGCTTTTAAAAAAAAAGTGGAATGATGATCACCATTTATGCTTTAATATGGTTATCTTATTCCACTCCACAAAACATTACAAGAAAAAGGAATAATAACAAGAGAATATATCTAAACAATAAGTATTTTACAACTAACAAGCATTTTAAACAAAGCATATATATATATTAGATTGATACCATCAAAAGTCACAGGTACACACTTGTCCATAGTAATAATAACACACAAAGTTTGAAACACTTAGACCAACATGGTCATAACAAAAGCTCACAAGCGCTCTATACTCAATCGAATAAGCCGTCAATCGGCGATGCAACTTCAACAGTCGTGGGGGATGCTGCAGCAGCAGACATCAACTCCCCTTGATAAGAAACCAAAACAGCAAGAGTACTCTGCAAAGAGGAAATTTGCTCCTGCACAACCTTCATCTCACTGGCAATTGCTTCGCCAAAGAACTTGCGGGCTACCTTCCGCAGATGCTCAAGCAGGAAGTCAAGATCAAAGCCAACGGCTATGAGGTCTTGCACCACACTCCTCCATGACAAAATCTTGGACTCACTCAAAGTCTTAAAACTGGTCCTCCTCATGTCAGCTAAGACACTGCCCAACAGAGAAATCATTGGTCCGCCAAACCCGGCACCAAACTTGAAATGGGTAGTGAAGTCCCCAAACTTCGCAGACAATCCCTGCAAAAGAGGCACAGCATCTTGATACACCCAAAAGTTGCCATAAGCAACCAACGGGCCTTCGAATCTCCAGAAGTGCCAATCAGGATAAGGATTGGGGGCTCTCTCCTCAAAACTTGCAAAAAACGCAGCAACCCTCCCAGGGATAATCACCTCTACTGCAGACCGTGTCTGAGAAGAGCTGGGAGCCGCAGACACTACATGAGCAACGCTCTCCTTCTCCACAAGAACAGGTGCCTCAACATCTGACCAAAACAAAAAAAAAAGAATGTAACAAACAGAGGTAATAAGCATAAGAAAAGTAGATTGCTTTCTTTCACCAAAGAGATATTACCTTCTGGGACTACACCTACACCACGGACCTCTGTGTCTGCCGTGCCACCACCATCAGCACCTTGAATTGGAATCCCCTCAAGAGCAGGGACTTGGCCACCAGTGAAAGCCCCTGACGAAGGGTGATCAATAACCACCATAGGGGAGCCCTCCTCCCTAAGGATCCTCCCAAAATGAGGAGCGACCCCAAACAATGAGACCCCCTCCACAACTGAAGTCATTCTAGCAAAAGGAGGATTCAAATGAAATTCAATCGGATCATTGGCACGAGGCTCATCAGGCTGGTCAGCAAATGGAATGATCTGAAGTGGTTGAGGCTCATCTGCAATCGCCTCTTCTGAATCAACAGAATCAGTGCCTGGGTCATAATCCTCCTCAGCAGCAGACCCTACAATAATACCTGTGTTAAAATTCGCAACAACAGGAATAATTCCATATGCTATACTAACAGGGGTTCTGTCTGCCATACCTGCAAGGGTCTCGTCTACTGTAACTGGGGCAGTTTCATGTGCTACGTCAACAAGAGTCTCGTCTGCCATGCTTACGAGGGTCACATCTGCCATAACAGGGGTAACTTCGCGTGCTTCAGGAACCACATCTGCCATACTGACGGGAGTTTCACCAGGAGCTTCTTCTGCCATGATCGAAGTAGTTGACTGGACGGCCTCGTCTGCCATAACAAGAACAGCTTCATCTGATACAGTAACTCCCAAAGCCTCGTCTGCCATGGCATCATCAGAATCAGTCCAATCAATGGGACTGTCCTTCGCAGCCACACCATCAGTAGGCTCTAATGCCACTTCTTGCCTCTCAGTAATGCTTTCATTCACCTCAGTCGTCCCTGCACCGGCATCTACAACATCATCACCACCGCTAACCTCCTGCCAAAGAAGAAAAGAAAGAAGTTCAGTCCCCTTGAAGGCAGACACAGTAAGAGTTAAGAAATGTTAATATTACCTCAATAACAATGGGAACTCGATCAGAACCCTCACCCTTGTCACCCACTTTCCGCTTAGCCTGAGCAAAAATACGAGAGAATATGTATGAGTCCGAGATAGTAAGCAATATGTGACCAATCAATAATGTGAAAGGGCAAATGAGCATTTACCTGAGATCTAACTTGCTCTGCAACAGCTTTCCTTTTACTCCTTGTACGGTCATATATGGTGCTAGGGGGAGTAGGAATAGCAGACTCTTTCTCAACCGGAGTGGCAGACTCTGCTGCAGGCTCTTCACTTGAAGAAGGAGGGGCAACCGCAGATTTCCGGGTAGGCTTGCTCTTAGCTTTCTTCACTGCCACGCTCTTACTTCTAGGCTGGCTTTTGGCCTTGGTAGGAGTAGGGAGCAGATTCCTCCTGAATGGCAGAAGACTCTGTCTCTTTTGAAGGAAGAGAAGTGTCCTCAGTAGGATCCGCGGGCGGATCAACAGCAGATTTCTTTTGAGACTTAGAGGCCCCTGCAGCAGACTGCTTCTTCTTTGAAGTACCAGGAGCCATCAGGGCCCTATCTCCCAATTCTGAGGGAGGAATCATAGACATATCCATAGCCACCTTGGGGCGTTTTGAAGAAGCCTTAGCCGCAGACTTAGGCTTTTGTTTTGAAGCTGCAGGAGAAGAAGCACCTTTGCCAGAATCGGTCTTCTTACTCCCTTTTCCCCTTTTCGAATCCAACCTTAACCGTTCCTCCACCACCTTCACGGATTCTTTCCAACTCGAAGGGATCGCAGTGCTATACAGGATCCACCCATCTCGTGGACCATCCCATTCTGCGAAGCCCAAGCCCTGCCTCTCGGCATAAGAAATTGCGGTTTGGGTAGGGGGAGACAGAGTCGTGGTCTCCATAGGATGTGCATGGTGATTGGGCAAAGGAACCTTGGTCCCTCTGCCTTGTCTGACATAGTCTGCCATAGCAGCAGCCACCCTCAGCCAATACTCCTGCATTGCCACAGTGCATATGCCCAGCCTTCCCCCACAAGGAATAACCATGCGCGATACAGATGCGCTCCAATAATCAAATGCATGGTCGTTCAAGAAAGGAGCCATATTAGGAGTTCGAGGAAGGGTCTCACTGGGGCTGCCTGGCACACTCTGATCCAAACCAAACTGCCTACGCACCCTGTTAGGACAATAATGGGTGTACTTCACACCCTCGTCACTCCACACAGGCAACCAACCCGGATTCACCGCAGACAAATAGGTTAAGCTTCTGGTGTCATCTGGAGATAATTCAAAGCTCTGACTAGCAATGTCACTAAACCAGTACATCACAGAATGGCAGGAGAAGTCTGCGTAACGGTAAGAATAGGGACGCCATAAAACACACTCCTCAAAGTCCATGGAGGGGACCAAATCAGGATCCCTCCCTCGCAGACTAACCCAGCGATAGACAAGCGGCAGATTGGTCCTTAAATCCGGGTACCTTCTCAAAATTTGGCGGGACATGTTCTTGAACTTTGCCCTTATTTGGCTATTGTCATTGCCAACTTCCTGGTAGTTCAGAGAGCGTTCCCAAAGGAAGGTCTGCAGTGCGGAAGTATTGAAGCAGGTAGTAATAAAATGACAAGACCCACCGCGGATCTCGTCAAGGCAAACAGAATCTAGTTGCAGATATAAATAACCCAAAAACATAGCGGCAAGCGGAAAACGATGACCAAAAGAAATCTTTACAGCTAAGCGAAAGTACAAAGGTTTCATAGAATAATAGGGAGCATCACCAAACAAACACTTACAGAGCCAGTACGCGACGAAGGCAGCACGGCGGATAGTGGGCTCAGTCGCTTTGGCAAAGTAGACAGACCAAGCATTGATTCTAGTACTGGCCCGAGCCATCAATGCTTGTTCCACCACGGTTTCTTCCTCAGACATCTCAACGGCAAATGGGTCCATGTCGCCCAACACAGGGAGCAGCCAGTGGTTCTCCACGTCTTCCAAAGTGATAGTGAGTTCACCCCATGAGAAGAAGAACGTGTGTGTAGAGGCACACCATCTCCGCAGAATCTGCCGCAACGCCTCGGTGTTCCGATACATATTGCAACTCCGCGAAAGGAGTATTGCCTCAGCCACACCCGCTCGTTCCAGGAGAGCACAGAACTCAGCATCCATAAACTCGTCTGCCACCCAGTGAAACCAGTCTGCGGCAGCGGAGCAGGGAAACTCGAAATCGATGGGCACCGGTTGCATATCTCCTCTCTGGATCCTAAGGTCAGAAATACTAGAAAGGGGAGGAGTCCAGACCCGATCTGCAGTAGCTTCTTGGCCCTCTCAGCATCCATTCCCAGTTAGAAGGAGGAAGGGAGACTTTGCCGGGAATGTTTGGAAAATTTCCACCGTTATCGTACCAGGGGTCCAGAAGAGGGAAGGCGAAATCGTCCCTGTCATCTTCAGGCACAGGGGAAAACCTAGAGCCGTCCACGCTCTCGTCGCCAACGGAGCCCTGTATCCATGGTCCCAGCGTCTGCCGTAGGAACTTCGGAATCGTCACCACTGGCCTTCGCAGTGCCAGGAGGGGGATGAGAGGAAGATGAAGCCATGGGTAGAAGAGGGGAATCGGCGGTGGGGAAGTTTTCTGCACTATTCTCTCTCTTTTCTTTCTCTCCTAAACAGAACAACACAAAAGAAAAAAAAAACTCTCCTTTCTCCTCTTATTTCTCTCTCGTTTTGCAAAACCAAAGTCCTTAATGAGGGAAGTTAATTACGGAGGCTGGTGGTTGGGATTTAGTAAATCGTGTTTCATTAAGTTGATATTTGAAAAGGTGTGTATAGGAATTGGCAGTAACTGATGCCAAGAAGGAGTGTGAAGAGGTAGTTACCAAAACTGCCGCCACTTCCTTCAGAATAGGAACATCACGATTCAAAAAAAAAAAAAAAAAAAAAAAAAAAAAGAGAAATTTTGAATTGAAGGTTATGTCTGCACACATGCTCCACACAAACACTCACCCATGCCTCACGTGAATGCACTTTGAGGCATGGGCTCGGGGGGCTAATGTAGATGCCCACTTTTTGCCTAAGTTATGGCAGACCAGAGGCAGTCCACAAGAGCCATCTGCAGTAAGCCCAAAGGGAGGCAGGTGACATGATCAAGAGAAGCCCAAAGCACAACAGCCCACAACGGAGCCCAGAAGGCACTGTGTCACTGCAAGAGAAATCAATCTGCTGTAAAGCCCAAAACCTATTGGGAGCGATCTGCCATAAGTCCTCAAATAATAAGCCCAGCCCACGGGGAAGTCAGGGAGTAAAGGGTAATTTCAGATGGAGCCCTACTACTACATTCCTTAAAAAAGCAGAACACTCCAGAAAAATCAAAGAGGGGAAAGTCCTCTGAACTGAAGAAAAGCCATGTTCACCGTTTCCTCAGACGGCAGACTCACGCCTACCGTTGCCAAGGCTTTTCTGCACAGCAGACGAGGGAAAGGGGCACAGCAGACTAGAAGATGGGCAGCCGAATCACAGAAACGGAAAGAACACAACCAAAGGCAGAAAGGGAACCTGGAAGCGATATGAGGGGAGTAAATACAGACCGGCCTATGGTCCCTACTCCCTCTGCACGGCAGACAACAGTCAAACAACGGCAGATTCACAAAAAAGGAAGGAGCTCAACAAGAAGATGAAAGATGCTTCCATGAGAACACAAATAAAGGTAATGCAGTCACCAAAGCCCAAACCTATGGTGACTGCCAGTAAGTTTTCATTAAAAGGCTAAGGGGATTTGGTTTGGAGGTAGGGGGGTTATTTCTTAAAAGGGTATTGAAGTCTGCGGCTCAAGTGTATCACACCCGTTGGGGGGTATGAGCACAAATGACCAGCAAACCTCAAACACCCTAATGAAGACACGTGCAGACAAAGCTTTCACCATGGAGCCAATTTCTTTCACCAATTTGGTCTGCGGCAATATTTTATGTTATCAGGCAAACATTGTCAGCTTGACCCCAATGAATAAGCCCATTACCCAAAAGCTAAAGGAGTGACCAGGTCAAAACCATGAACCCCATGGATCACCGCAGACCATTATAAAAGAAGGAAACACAGTCATGTCAAGGCAATCTCCTCCAGCCCAAAAAAACGACCTTTAGTCTCCATCAAAAAAGCCAAGAAACCCAAGTCAAGGGATAAGAAGAAGAAAAAGATCAATACCCGTACAAAAACCCCTCTGCTAAAAACTCCACAAGCATCTAATCAATTCCATTCCATTGTCACGTGTCTTCAAGGGATAACCCTCCCCTATCACTCATCAAATCTTCCTTAGTCTTTTCAGTTTATTGAGTTCATTAGAGTTCATATTTTATGTTATTCTGTGGTACTCACGCTTACGGTCTGCAGTGATTATTTGGTTTGATGGAAGGGTGTCTGCCATAGTCACTTCATTGAAAGGAGGGCTTCTACGGCAGATCCTTATCCCCACTGTATAAAGGCCCAGCATAGCAGCAGATCAAGAGAAGTGCACCATCAGCCATCAGGCAAGCTCGAAGGCCTGGTTTGGAGTTTTGGGCTCAACAACCCATCAACATAAGCTCGGCCCATCCTCAACCAACCACGAGGTGACACATGGCACTCATTGAATTTTGAGCATCCACAAA
>OU015763.1:24309640-24346998 GCA_907173295.1 Fagus sylvatica
TATATATATATATAAAGCATGATATTAGTCCACGCACGTGCACAAGAAAGTCATAGGTCCCTTCGAATTAATGCTATATATTATGCTACATGTAATAGAATAAAAAAAGGAAAAAAAAAAAATGCGTGCATGTATATATATATAAAGCATGATATTTTTCACCAATACTTTTTAAGTAAATACATATGTATACATGTATGATATATATATATATATATATATATATATATATATATATATATATTGATATTAAAATGTATCCTCCAAAATAAAAAATCCTGATTCGCTTCTGCCTGTAGTGAGTGAAGAAAGTACTGAGTAGCCTAGAGCTTTCATTACGCTTAAATGCATCCATGCCATTTTTTCTACCCTACGTACCTAACAAATTAATTTGTGAAACATACATGCATGTGAGATGTACGGGGAAATTTAAGACTCAATAATCCAGTAATGGTTGCAGTTGCCTACATGTGCTATTCATATTTCATAGACGAGAGAAGAATTTGACTGGAACAGTTTCATCTTCTTAATTAAAGCTATGCGACGAGAAATATGATCAGCTTAAGCTATGTAAAGAGAAAACAAATGATTAGCTTGAGCTATGTAATAAGAGCATATTCTGCAAGATTTTTTTTTTTTTTTTTTTTTAATAAAAACCCAATTTACAACAACAACATCAAAAAATTATTAAAATAATTAAAATTAAATAATACAACTTCTTTCTAAATTCCTTAATTAGTAATAATTTTTTTATTGGTGTAATATTTTAATTTTTTAAAACTTTGTAATAGAGTTTCATATATATTAAATTAGCTTAACTTTTTAAATGCATAGAAGCACGTTATACCATTTCTAATGTTCATATCGAGAAAATTACTTCATGCAATGTGTAATGTTTACTTAAAACCACATGATGTGTATGTGTAAAACACAATTTTATATATATATATATATATATGGTCTTGTTAACGAGCATTATAAAAATACATATTAAAGATTTCAAAAAAAATAAATACATATTAAGGGAATAATAAATAATTAATCCTTAATCGTAATATACACTTTTTAATTATGGATGGAATGAGAATTTTATTTATTTTTTATATTTATGCACGATATGACTTTATTTTATTTTTATATTTTTAAAATGTATGAAAGTATCATTGAATAAAGTATTGAATGGACCTAAACTCGTTCTTATACTTATTTATTTATAATAAATTTGTTTTTATACTTGATATCAAAAGCACATATACAGTTTGATTGCGACATGACCCTTCATTCTAATGAAAAAAAAAAAAAAAAACAAAATTGTGAACAAATATCTATAAAAGCACGCATAACTAATAACAACTTCTTGCATGCAAAATAAATGATTATTGATAAATATTGTATTTAAAAGGGTCTTGTTAACGAGTGCCTTAGGATAATGGTTAAGAAGTATTTAATGCTTTCACTTTATAGGAAGTAGTAAAATTTTAATATTAAAATAATACAAAAATAACTTTTAAGGGTATTTTAGTCTTTCTATTTATTATTTTAATATTAAAAGTTCGTTATTTTCCGTAAAGTGTAAGCATTTAATGTTTTTTAACCATTGCCCTAAGGGCACTCATTAACAAAATCTTTTTTAAAAATACATATACATATCACAGTTTATAATTAAATACTCTTAGGTCACACGTTTGTAGACCCTTATCTATGTCTATATCTATATCTATATAATATATAAAAGCAGAAGACATGAGCGTTAAAACCTAGAATGTCTTACATTATGACAAGTGACATGTCTATCTATCGTATATATTTCCCAAGTGATACGTTGCTTAAATTTCCCAAGTGATACGTTGTTTACTACTAAAAAGACATTTTAATAAAATATCATAATAAAAAGCTTTTAAATAAAAACAGATAATCACAAGTTCTTTTAAATAAATCTCCTACTACTAAAAGATATCTTAATAAAATGTATACTTATCTAAGAGATATTAAAACAATTAGTTCAATTATCGCTTCACTTAAAAAAAAAAATTAGGTCAATTTAACAACACCATTTTTTTTTATAAAAATAAATCTTAAAAGATATAAAAGATAAAACAATATATATAATAATATTAAAACAATTAGTCCAATTTAAAGATTTTAAAAAGAAATAAAAATAAATCTCTTATTACTAAAAACATCTTAATAAAATATACTTCTCTAAAAGATATTAAAACAATTAGTTCAATTTAACGTCAACACTTAAATCTTAAAAAAAATAAAAACACAAAAAGAAAAAAAAAATTCCTTTAAAAAAAATAAAATTAATTCTTCTATTACTAAATAGACTTCTTTCAAATATTCACTTCTCTAGCTAAGAGAAATTATAAACCAAACTTCCGTAACAACATTGCCCAAACACATAAACTTTTTCTTTTAAAAAATTCATATTATACTTCTTTAAAAAATTAAATCCAGAAATTCTTTGAAAACAATGAAGAAAAAAAAAATCTACCACCGTTTCAATAATTTTTTTTTTAAAAAATAGTCCAATTAATTCCCCTCTATAATTTTTTTTTTAAAATAGTCAATTAATTCTCCTACTACTAATAAAACTCCTTTAATAAATCAACGACCAAACACAAATAAAATTCCATCGTGAAATTCTTTAAAAACAACGACCAAAAACAAAAATAAAAAATTAATCTGCCATCAATTCAAAAAAGAAAAAAGGACTTTTAAATAAAAAGTCCAATGGACACATTCTTGGGTAGGTACCATTTTCTCAACAATGTTAGATTTGACTTTTTTCTTCCTTTGCAAAGTAGTTACATAGGCAAGGTTTGGCTTCTCTTTAAACAGAATTCAAGGAAGTAAGATCTTGGTATTTCTGCAAGAAGAGTCATCCAAAGAAGTTGAAAGGTTTGGGCAGTCTAATTGTTTTTTTATTTTTATTTTTTCTCTCTCTCTTAATTTTTGTTTATAATGCAATGGATTTTTTGTTTGCTAGACACGTATCATTAACAAAAAAGAAGAACCAAAGTTTTGATATTTTTTATTTCTTTATGCAATTTACTGTTTATCACGATTACACTAATTTTATATACTATATAGAAGTGTAAGACAATTCTGTTAATGTCAACATATTCCCAAAAGAAGAAAACAAAAGAATCCAAAAAATCACGGCAAAGATCATATGAAAACCCACATGCACACTATCTTGCTAATTCCGTAAACAATTCACTCTCTAAAAAGTTGTTGTCGGTGTGTTTCTTGAAATCTTTTTTTTTTTTTTTTTTTTTTTTCTTCGTACTTCCATTTGTTGTATTATGAAATTACAATTATTTGCTTTAGCATTCTTTCAAAGGATGTACTTATATGAATTTTTTTTTTTGTGATAATCATATGAAATCCATATATGTTGTAATGTTCCTTTGGCGTGTGTGTATGAAATCCATATACTTAAGAAATACTCCACATTGCATACACTTTTAGTTAAAATACGATGCTAATAATCTATCATGTTTGTATTTGAATGTATTATTTGATTATATCATTTACTTGAAGTGGATGATTTAATTGATAGTGTGTAAAAAAATAAAATACTGGAGAAGGTTTTTCAGGGTCGTATTAATGGGGTGAACTTGGAGCTTTATTATAAAAAAATAAAAATAAAACACTTTAAATATATTTTAAAATCTTTACATCATTTTATTATGTACATACAAATAAAATTCCTGATCAGAATAATAATAACAATTATCCCGCGCGGGTTATACGCTAGTACTCTTAATAGAAAAGAAAAGCAACAAGGGAAATGATCCACGTCGCAATCAAACAGTTTATGACTTCCTTCAGGTTCAGATCTTTTAACCAGTTTCTTTTTTTTTTGGGAGAAGATTTTAATCATTCAAGGAAGAAAGAAGGAATTATGTAATTATTATTATTTTATTTTAGGTTTGGTTAACAAGTGTTTTTAAGGTAATGATTAAGAAAACATTTAATGATTCAACTTTATAGGAAATAGTGAAAATTTTAATATTAAAATAATACAAAAACAACTTTTAAGGGTATTTTAGTCTTTTTATTTATTATTTTAATATTAAAAATTTATTATTTTTCATAAAATATAAGGATTTAATACTTTTTAACCATTGCTCTAAAAACACTGGTTAACAAAATCCTTTTATTTTCTATTTGGCATGTGCATCAGTGTGATCCATGCATTTTTAAATTCACGCAACAAAATTCGGTGCCCAGTTGTTTTTTTCAAATAAAACAAACAAACCAAAATTATTTTATTACCAAGCATCCAAAGTCTGAAGAGGATTGGAGTTCCACGTCGTGGACAATTACAGCTATGTAGTATTGAGCAAGCTAACGCTTGGACTGCTATTTTGAAAAGCATAAATTAATAATGAACAATCATGATGATCGTCTTAAAAAGACAAGTATAGATGGCTACTACGGTTGTTATAGGGTAATTATTGTCTTACATAAGCATCAAAAGTCTAAAGAGGACTAGAGTTCCACGTCGTGCACAATTTTTTTTTGATAAAAACCACGTCGTGCACTATTAGTAAATGCCACACAGTCATATGTAGTATTAGGGAGTGGCTTGGGTTCAGGAACATTGGATCCGTTGAAATTTTAACACATATATAAAAACTAGATAAAACTGGACATGACAATTACAAGTATGCTACCATGACTGTTACCTTATTTGTATTAGGATAATTATTGTTTGACATTACTTTTTGAATATTAACATCTATAAATTATGGATATCAATGTCTATATTTTTTAATAATATTAAAAATGGATATGAAGTGATGCGAGACAATCATTAGCGCTATTATTATTACTTATCAAACATAGTTTTTTTGTAGCTATATTGCTCAACTCACTACGTAACAACTTATAAGATCATTTATATGTATTATTTAAATAAGTCACGTGATTCATAGGTCATGTGACTAAGAATATATATATAGATGGTCTTATAAGTTACCACTAATTTAAATTTTTGCTTACCAAGACATTCCTGTCAAAAAGATGCGTATTACAATTTACAACTACATTGCGTATTAGAGATGTACTAAATAAGAATGAAACAATATATTTATCCACCATGGGAGCTATTGTCTGATTTGAATTCAGGGATCCCACACCTCAATGACAGGAACACTTTAAATTTTTTAATTTTTAGGTTTAGGTTTTATTTTAAATATTTCAAGGTCAATTGCGAAACAAAGTCTAAATCTCTATTATATATAATTTTAGTCTACATCATTGTATCTAATTCTAAATAAAATGTAAGTAAATTAATCATAATCTTACTTATAATTTAAGCAAAGTACTCTTGGTATATATACTTGTAGTGCAAGTATTGCAACCCAAATTTAGTTTAGAATTTAACCTAGGATTCATTGTAAAACATCTTAATAATTAGGATGTATTCATAAGGGTTTTCAACTATATATGGATGTAGGTATCTCTAAGACTGAACCACATTAATTCTATCTCTTTTTCTCTTATGTATTTTATGATTTATATTTTCACATACCCATTATCATGGTATAAAAACTATTTCTTGTCACTTTCTAACATGGTATCAAATCCATATTTTATCCATATCTTTAATCCCTAAATCCAAATTCCTTCTCTCACTAGTGTTGTCAATCACTTTGCAATAGTCTTATCTTGATCTATTCCTTATATTGTAGATAGCGTCTAGCCATCTAGGTTCTCTCTCTCACTGTCACTTCTAGCCACTTCTAATGGTTCAATCTTGATTTATTTCTTTTTGTGGACAGTTCTCTAGGCGAAGTTTTTCAGATCACGTCTCCAATCAGTAACCTCCACATATATCGATCATTTGTACTATTTTTCTCATACACGTAATTATACTATCAAAGTTATGTCTTGTTATTTTATTTTATTTTTTTAACTTGGTATTAGAATAACTTCTTAAAATTACATGTAACAAGATCCTTTATATATATATATATATATATATATATATATATATATATATATATATATATATATATATATATAATTTTTTAGAATTTGTAAGTAGAATTTTATTCCATTAGATGAATAACGTAATTTTGCACTTGTCTTACAATACATTTTGGGGGAGTTTTGGTAAAAAAAAAATGCATTTGTTTAAGTTAATTTGCCAAACATGATCTATTAGAACTTAATTTGAAATATAGATCTTGTATTTTGTAAAGACAAGATTGAAATGAATCTTGTGTTTACAAAACACAAGATTGGTGAAAATATATATATATTTTTTTTGTCAATCTTGTTTGTTAGAAAAACAAGATTTAATTTTAAATTTAGTTCACCCCAAACTTTTCTAGTTGGGGTGCAACTAAATCTATAATTAATCTTGTTTTTCTAAAGAACAAGTTTGTTAAAATTTTAAAAATCTTGTCTTTAGAAAAAACAAGATTGAACCAAAATTTGAAAATCCGCACATATAGAAAATTTTAAATGAATCGTGTCTTTAGAAAAGACAAGATTCAACTTAAATTAAAACAGTACGCGTGGTCCCATGACCGCACAGTATTCAAAAAATTTAGATGAATTTTGTCTTTAGAAAATACAATATTAATCTGAAGTTACACAATAACCTCACATTCAAAATTTTTAAATGAATCTTGTCTTTAGCAAAGATAAGATTCAACTTAAACTTTTCAGTTTTCAAATCACCATTCTGACATCTCTGACCTCTCTTTTAAATCAAAATGAATCTTGTCTTTCTTAACGATTTGTGGATTCAACTTAAATTAAATTGAATGAGTATGAAGTAATGTAAATGTAACGCCCTGAACCCAAAGCATGAGTTCGACACGTGACAACGGCCGCGCACCCATAAGGCGTGCCTTACAAGTGTGCCAGGCCTTACTAACAAATTCTGAAAAGAATGATATCTTTGGTCTAAAATCTCCAAATAAACATATTAACCAGTAAGTTCACTTGATATACAAATCTCCAAATAGACATATTAACCAGTAAATTCAAATGAATTACATCCATGCATTACTATTCCAAATCCTAATAAACAAAAGTCTATCATAAAGTCCCAAATCAACAATAAGAAATAATAATATTATTCAATTGGGGCTCCTTGTAATTGTTAATAAAGCCCAGTTCGACCTTCACAATTTGAAAATTGACAGTTCATAAACAACTAGTCTCCAAGGAATCAACAACTAAAGGAATCTAAAAAAAACTACAACTGATATAAATTCCTTAAATATAAAACAAATCTTCTAATAACCACATAATGACTTGTCTGACATTTAGAGTCAAATCCTAATTTCCTCTCACACGCACCACCTTAATGAGAGCTCCAAGATTTGCTACTCCTCAAAATCTGAAATTGGGGAAGAAAAGGGGGTTGAGCTGGGAGGCTCAGTAAGTAACTATAGTTTGAAAATGGTGGATCAAGCATTTATTCAAATAAAATATATAAATGTTCATAAGATAAATCTCATAGACTTATTCAAATATAACACAATGCAGCAGAACACTATATATAAATTACAATAAGTTCAAAACATCAAAAGTCTCAATTTACTTAAAATAACGAAATCAATTAGATTTCAAATATTTAAGTAAGACAATATGACTATGGTCACGCTATATCCCCGTGACTAGGCCCAGAACCACACATAGGCCGGTGGTAAGCCCAAGAAGAAACTAGTTTCTGTGCCAACGTTTACCCCCATTGGCGGGGTCCAAAGCATAGTCAAATGGTCAGATTCAATTTCATACAGTCAATGTCAAAAGATCATATTCATAAAATCACAGTTCGAAATGGTTGGTTTTTTCACAAAATTCAAAAAGTGCTTGATCCCAATTGAGAAACAGAATTTTCCAAATAACTAACTAATTCAAATACATTTATAATATTTCAAAAAGAAGAAACTCTAATTCTTTTCTTTATTTCAATATATCTAAAATAATTAAGATAATAATCTGTAATGAAAGACAAATAAATATTTCATAAATAAAATTGGGATGTTTTAGCAAAATATAATCAGTTAAGAAAAGAGTTACTTACCTCTACCAAGCAAGAGATCTGATAATACTCTCTATTTCTTCTTTACGAAATTCACAAATCAAATCCTAAATCAATTGAACAGTGTTCACAATATATCAGCTCTTGTAGAATAAACTAATACTCTATTAACGTACTATGTGCAGAATCCTATATTGATTGGTTGTGAGACAACCACTACTTAACTATTATTAATTCATCTCCTTGATGCCTCACGTCTAAATGCTATGGTGTTGTCAGAGTTTTAGTTTTCTTTTATTGTTTTGTTTCTTCTTTGACAGCATGTACAGGAAGCTTAGGATTCTAAGATTTGTTGCACCGTTCCTATTACGTAATTGTGCCAATAGCCTAGATATTATTTATTTATTTATTCTTTTTCTCTTCTTTCACTATCAGATTGATTTTCCTATGCAAAGCCTATATCCACTCATCATCTCCTATAGCCAATAGCCAACCTACTTTTCTTCTTTCAATGTCCAACACGTGAAGCCTATATTTTATTTAAAAAAAACTCTTCATCTTCTTCAATGACCACACGTTTCTTTTACAACTTTTGAAATCTGATTTCTTGCAATAAAATCTATTTGGTACAGTTTCCACCGAAATTGAGATCAGATCTATTATTATTTCTAGAGCTAGCCAATTCTGATATACATGTTGCTAATTAAAATGTACGTATCAAATTAAAATTTACTATCAATTACTAGCTAACAAAACCAATTCATATTTCAATGAGAATTTATTTTAAAAGAAAAGTATTGAGACTCTCACCTTTATTTTCTTGTAGTTTCTCCCTTTTCCTTGAATCCTTCAAATTCTTATCGTCAAAGAGTGTCTCTTGATATTACAATAAGGTTTAGAAGTCTATTTATACTACTAGGGTTATAACCCATTTATTTTTATTTCTAAAAACTCCTAAAATAAATGATTTATTTACATTTTTACCCTACACTTGAAATCTACTAAATTACCCACTTAAACAAAACTTTTTTCTTTTTGAATCCTTTGGGACTGGGTATTACAGTAAAAGTGCTAATTAAAGTGAATCTTGTCTTTAGGGAAGACAAGATTCATTTTGATTTAATGTACAACTTTTAAGAGAGATGTCAGAGGTGTCAGAACAGTCATTTGAAAACTGAAAAGTTTAAGTTGAACCTTGTCTTTGCTAAAGACAAGATTCATTTAAAAATTTTGACTGTGCGGTTATTGTGTAATTTTAAATGAATCTTGTCTTTTCTAAATACAAAATTCATCTAAATTTTTTGAATAATGTGAGGTCATGGGGGCACGCGTACTGTTTTAATTTAAATTGAATCTTGTCTTTTATGAAGACAAGACTTTTCTAAAGACAAGATTCATTTAAAATTTTCTGTACGTCACAAGCACATGCATGTACTGTGCGGATTTTCAAATTTTGGTTCAATCTTATCCTTTATAAAGACAAGATTTATTTTGATTTAAAGTACAATTTTTAAGAGAGAGGTCAGAGGTGTCAGAACAGTTATCTGAAAATTAAAAAGTTTAAGTTAAACCTTATCTTTACTAAAGACAAGATTCATTTAAAAAATTTGACTGTGCGGTTACTGTGTAATTTTAGATGAATCTTGTTTTTTCTAAATACAAGATTCATCTAAATTTTTTGAATAATGTGAGGTCATGGGGGCACGCATACTGTTTTAATTTAAATTGAATCTTGTCTTTTATGAAGACAAGACTTTTCTAAAGACAAGATTCATTTAAAATTTTCTGTACATTCACGAACACGTGCATGTACTGTGCGGATTTTCAAATTTTGTTTCAATCTTATCCTTTCTAAAGACAAGATTCATTTTGATTTAAAGTACAAATTTTAAGAGAGAGGTCAGAGGTGTTAGAACAGTTATCTGAAAACTGAAAAGTTTAAGTTGAACCTTGTCTTTACTAAAAACAAAATTCATTTAAAAATTTTGATTGTGCGGTTACTGTGTAATTTTAGATGAATGTTGTTTTTTCTAAATACAAGATTCATCTAAATTTTTTGAATAATGTGTGGTCATGGGGGCACGCGTACTATTTTAATTTAAATTGAATCTTGTCTTTTCTGAAGACAAGACTTATCTAAAAACGAGATTCATTTAAAAAAATTTTGTACAGTCACTGGCACGCATATGTATTGTGCTGATTTTCAAATTTTGGTTCAATCTTATCTTTTCTAAAGACAAGATTCATTTAAAATTTTAACATACTTGTTTTTTTTTTAAAAAAAGATTTGGGGTGTAACTAGATCTACAATTAATCTTGTTTTCCAACAAACAAGATTGACAAATTTTTTTTTTTTTTTTTTAAATCACCAATCATGTGTTTTGTAAAGACAAAATTCAAATGAATCTTGTCTTTACAAAATACAAGATCTATATTTCAAATTAAGTTTTACCAGATCATGTTTGGCAAATTAACTTTAAAAAAAATGCATTTTTTTTTTGCTAAAACTCCATACATTTTGGGACATTCTTAGCTACGCTAGTACATTATATAAATGTTGGGCTTGGCAAGTTAATACATGGGTTACAGTATTGCCTTTGTCTTCTTTCATGTTTCAACACCCACCACCTCAAATTTGTTGCCATCTCCTTTGCATCCTCAAGAATGTGTTCGAATCCTTGACAAACAGCCTCTTCCTCACTCATTGCCACCACCATCACCATCTGTGAGTCCCCCCTCAAAGACAACGACCGTGGTGCCTATCTCCCCTGCCAAAACATCCTTTTGGAATTATTAGAAAAAACAAAACTACGTAAAGTCCTTTTCGGTGTATTTTATTGTTACGTTTCATCTTTACCAAAACCAAACCATTCAAAAGCTTCCTTCCTAAAAATCTATTTACCGAATTATCTGTTCTTTTTTTGTTATACTAAAAACGACCTGGTAAAGAACAGGGAAACACACATACACAATTCAGTATTATTTTATTTCATTTAAGACATTAAAAGTATGGATTACAAGTTTACAGCCCACCAAAGTTTTTTTTTTTTTTTTGAAGAAGAAGAAAATGAAGAAAATCATGTTTTCTGAAATTTCATCCTCTGAATTTGTTTCAAAAGACACAAAAATAGTAAACCCTAAAGCACCAAAATCCACAAAGCATTTATATTTTATAGTTACCTCTCAGAACAAACACACAATATATAGAACATTTTGTGGTAACTGTTAAGTCCTATATTATGTACAGTATTCAAACAGTAAGTCTCCCTTATTAGTTATTATGTCTTACGTGGAATCCCAGAGACTTTAAATTGTAAAGTACTCTTTACGAGTTGACATTGAAGCATGGACCCAAGAAGATTATTTCTCAATAACCAGGCCAAGTATGGACATATAGGCTAGTCGAGCAGCAGTAATGTGCAATTGTGCTTTCTGTTAAATTCCAAATCTGTGTTCCTACAAGAAAAATCAGAGAGAAAGAGAAAGAGAAGAGAACAAGATATATATATGTATTTGTCAGCACTAGACATGCACATTTTTACATCAAAAGCTAAAAATATTCTGGCACAAATTGTTCATTTGTAAGGACATTTTTAATATTCAAAACCTAAAAGTCAGTTTGATCAAGGAAAAATGAAAGGGGACTTCAAAAACATTGCTCACATCAACAGCTCACATCAAGGGAAAATGAAAGGGCACATATTTACATCCCATGTTTTGAGATAAGGATATGTTTCCTTAACAAACAAACAAAAAGTTAACTTGTTACACCAATTGCTGCAGGCTTTGGTTGTATTTTTTTATTTATTTTAATTTTATAAATAGCTTTGCTTTGGTTATAACTAGTACCAGGGTCAAAATGAAAGACTTCAAATATAAAACACTTGACTTTACACTTGCTCAGGAAGCATGCATGTAGGTGTGAGCGTATAATATTAGCCTAACCAAAAATCCGAGCAAAAACCTCAACCAAGTGTATAAAAACCAAAGTGGTCAATTCCGTACCGGAGGACGTTTTAGTTTTGTAAGGAGAATGAAATATTTCGATACCGGTGTACCGTTTCGGGGTTACCGCAATATATATATATATATATATATTATATTATATATATATATAAATAATATATATATATATAATTAAGTACAATAGTCCATAAAAATACATATATGTGTATATAAATATTTATATATTTATATATTTAGGAATTAATATATCTAATCATAGTTCAAGTCCCTAAAATCTTAACTTTTTTTAAAAATGCTAGTCTATATCTAAGCCATGCATTGGCCCATTTTATATAATCCACAATTAACTATTAATTAAAAAAGAAAAGAAAAAAGAAAAAAAGGGTGGGGGGGGGGGGGGGGGGGGGGTGCCTCATGTCTGCCATTAAACAGTATGTTAGTAAAGTTTTTATTTTTTTTTTTTTTTAAGTGAGTGGCAGCCATTAAACAATTAAGTAGAAAAATAAGAAAAGTCAACACACAATTGAAAAAGAAAGAGATAGAGAGGGGGAAGAAGAAAGAGCAGCAGCAGAAACGCAGAAAATCAGAGAGAAAGAGGAAGAAGAAAAAGAAGGTGCAACAGGTCCGGAGAGATCGAGGGAGAGAAAGTTAGATCTGTGTAAAACATATACCAGGCCTGGAATGATTTTTTCGGCCGAAACACAATAAATTCGGCTGATAGAACCCGAAACACTCCAAAATATTAACAAGTACATTTCAGTGGGGTTTTCAGTACCCGAATGGAGTTCCGAAACGAAATATTTTAGCCATTCCGGACGAAACGGTACGAAATTGACTACTTTGATAAAATCACATAATGCACATCTGCCGTGAGAGAGGATTGGGTGGCAAAATTTGACATGACCGCAACCACAACACACTTTCTGTGGGTTAGTGTTTAATGTAAATGGGTTTGTATCAAAGTGGATCGACCCATTTTGACACAATTAATAAATGAGTCAATTCCAAGTCGACCTATTTGACCTGCAATCAACCCGAAATCCGGCTTATTATTCGTATCAATATAAGTTGATCTGTTTTGAGTTTATGAAGCATTAATACCAGTACAACACGGGACACAATACAATACAAAATACAGCAATACGGCATTTCTTGAAAAACTAGGACACGACACTGCGGGGATAGGGCAATTAAATAATTCATTAATATTTATTTCTAGGTATATTTTATATATTTTTAGGAATAAGGTATGTTTATTTTAATTTTTAAAAACAATAAAAATCATTAAAATGCAAATAAATGCTATGGTTAACTAACCCTTAAACAATAATTTAATAATAAATGATAATAATGTAATAATGATAGGTACAAAGTACAAACAAACAAAAAAAAATCACTAAACAGTAAACATATTACACAGTTTTATATTAAAAAGAATATATGGACAGTATAATATGGTAAATTCTATGGTCTATAGTTAATAAAACATACACCGATAAAACCCATTGGCATTCACAGAGAGTAGAACTCTCTAGAAGCAAAAAAGTAAATGGAAAACAACAACCCAAAGGGAACACAAAGGGGCAAGAGGAGCTGACAATGCGCATAGCTTCTACAAATCAGATTGAGGTCCCTTGTGGGTTGTTGATCTGACCGGGAGGATTGTCGAGGAGGTGCAAATAGACTTTTTGGTCGCTGATCTGATCGTGAGAGAGTAGATTGATGGCCGATGGTGCGACGCAGAGTGAGAAAGCGAAAGAAATTTGTTTTCAAGAAGCAAATCAGTGATTTAAATTTTTTTTTTTGGTTTAGCTATGTCGCGACTGTGTCGTTACCGTGTCCACGCAATGTCGGAATTAAAAAAATGTTTTTTATTTGCCAGACACCCCATGGACATGCATGCAGTCGTGTCTGAGGAGTATCGGTGTTCGAAAAGTGTCCGACACCGACACACAGCCTTTTTTACAGTGTCCATGCTTCATGGGTTTTGACACAAATCCATTTACCCATATTATATGTCATTTTATCCAACATCAATTTGAATATAAATATAGAATTAATTTTTAAAAGAAGTTTAATGCTTATATTAATAAATTCTTCATTGAAACTCTAAAGTCCCTAGCATTTTATCCCCAAAAAAAAAAAACCTTCATTTCATTTTACCTCTCTTAGATTGTGTGTTTCTAAATTTGGGCGGAACTTGATTGAGTTGAAATAAGAACTTTTATATTGTATGTTATTTGTACTTTAATTTTTCTTATTATGAAATAGAAGTGCAAAGTTTATTTGTTTATAATTATTATAATTTATGTGCTTTCAAATATGTTTCACTTTGGGTCATACTCTTGAAGCATAACCATACGACACGAGACACGATACGACACGGGACACAGCGATACAACATTTCTTGAAAAACTAGGACACGACACCGTGGGGATACATATTAATTAATTGATTAATATATATCTTTAGGTATATTTTATTTATTTATAGGTTTATTTTATGTTTATTTTAAGTTGTCAACATAAATAACAACTATCAAAATCTTTAAAAACATATTTATAATAACAAAAAAAACTTTTTTAAATAAGTAAATATTTTGTTCCCTTCCAATACAATGAGGACACGCATGCAAGAGTGTCTCCAGTGTGTCGGACACCGACACGTGTCGGACACGGGTACGCTAAGGGTTTTGAAGTGTCCGTGCTTCATAGGTCATACTCTTTAAATGGTTTGAAATGGATCATATGAATAACAACCCAATACGACATATTTTATTAAACTAGTTGAAATAAGACATGTCTATGTCAACCCAACAGAAACTATTTATTAATCATATTACATGGATCGAGTTGTGTCATGATGCACAATAGCACATTGCACATGATCCATCTGACACCTACGAGGTAAGAGCACCTTTTTGACCGGAAAAAGAAAAAGAAAAGCATCTCACATTGACAAACAAGGCAAGACTCAGGCGTAGAAAACAAAGACAGAAGAGGCGGAGCAGACAAGAGAACAGAAGAAGAATGATTCGGTAGTTACTATTGGTTCGGCAAGCTGAAAACATGAACAAGTGGTTGATGGTCCGGCAAGCTGTAGTTTCAAACATGGTTGTCCAACGATTTGACGAGGGGCAAAACAGTTTGTACATACCAAAAAAAAAAAAATCCCATTTTAATTTGTATCGGTCCTGTCCGAAATGATTATACCGCGAACAAGCACACCGAAATTTTCCGAAATTGTCGAAACGAGCCGGTACATTTCCAGGGGGTTGAATATACAGGTTTTGTGACTGGTATAATATTTTTCCAGCCATACTGGCTGGTTCGGTATGGAATTCACAACATTGGTTCGACAAGACACAAACACAACCCACCAACACCAATTGCCACTCCTATTTATAATATCTGAAAGTTTATATAGTTTAACATTTTGCCCATTAGATTTTATGACTGCAATCTTCTCATGTAGTATCCACTAGTGTACAGTACGATGATACATACTGTGTGAGGAAATATTTTTCATATATATACTGGCCCATAAAGAATACGGGATGGGTTGAGCCCACAACAGAAGCTAAGGCCCATTCAAGGAAGTTAAGACAAGCATGTAATTGGGTTAAGGCCCATATAATATTGAATGTTCAATTCGCATTGACACATCATATGATGAGCGGTGAACCGGGCATAACTACACCGGATGCCGGGCATTCAACTCGATTCCCTTTGTGGCATTGGAAGATCCGCCCAGGGAGCCAATTCATCAAAGCTTCATCGGAGAAAAAGGAAAGATCCCAACCCATGTAGTTTACTTTGAACGGATACCGGACAAGTTGACCGGGATAAATAGCACCGACCTCCCAGGTGCATTAAATGAAGACAGTGGGATTTTGGCAGTCTCTGCTCAGTGCATATCCCGAGACGGTCGTCACGTGACTGATTAGCCGAATTCATTGAATGAGTTTGGCAATAGTGTTTTATACGTTATGTACCAACGTCAAATCGTCCCAAAAAGGACTGTCACATGTCATGTCACCCTCAAAGTGAGAGCCTCCCAGTTGGTGGAGCTCAAGTGGGTCAAGAACCAGACTATAAATAGAGCAGCAAATAAGGAGGAAGGTACGTGCTTGAACTACTAGCGAGCTTATACACATTCACGAAAAAGAGAACTAACTTAATCTTCGGAGGGTGATCAGGCGTAAATCGCCACCACCTCTAAAGAATCTTTATTTGTTTGTTTTACAGGAAGGATTTGAACAGTAATTGATTGCCAATATAGAAGATTTCTACTGGTGAAACTCTCAATCTTATTTATTACAAAAATTACGCAACACAATTGGCGCCGTCTGTGGGAATCGAAGTCGAGAGCCAAGCCAGTCGAGTTTGTCAGTTGAAGCTAGTTACATGGAGGGAGAAAACGCTTTCGTTTTGGTCAACAACCCCCCACCAAATCCCTCAGGAACAAGGAGAGTCATGTCAGAAGTTCGTGTCGAAGCAAATAGGGAAAGGGTTGAGGATCAAAGAGGAAGATCTCATGCTACTCGTGATGTGATTGATGCCGAGGCCCTCAGAAGAAGTCGAAAGATAGAGAGACTAGAGAGGGAGTTACGAGAGTTGAAAGAGGTGCAGGCTAGCTGTGACCAACAGAGGTCAAGAAGACAGAGGTCGAGAAGCCACTCTGATTCATGTGAAAGTTCTCATCGTTGTCCCAAACGATCAGAAGAGCACCACAGAGCCCCGAAAGATTCCAGGCGGAGCAAAACAGGGAGGAGGACGGAAAGAAAGTCCCCTGTGCATATACCGGAGAAAAAAGATCAGAATCCGGTCTGGAACCAGTTGCGACAGATCTCCCATTCCCCTTTCTCTTCGAGAATTGAGCGGGCGAAACTCCCGGCTAGGATTGCTCCTCTCAACCTGGTCACTTACAATGGGAAGACAGACCCCGTATCACATTTGAGTCATTACCGGCGCTCAATGGCTCTTCATAATGGAGATGATATCCTCATGTGCCGAATCTTCCCCTCCAGTCTGGGGGATGTGGCCCTCAGGTGGTTTGATAGGCTTGACCACGGATCCATCCATTCTTGGACGGAGCTCTCTGAGGCCTTTACCACCCGCTTTATCACCAACACAAGAAAACCAAAGGAGGTGGATTCTTTGATGGCCTTAGCTATGAGGTCCGGAGAAAGTTTAAAATCTTATTCGGCTAGATACTGGGAAACTTATAATGAAATTGACCGGTGCGGGGAAGACGTTGCTATTTCTCAATTCAGGTTTGGTCTCCCTGTTGGGAGTAAATTGAGGCAGTCCTTAGCCAAGAAGCCACCTCCTGATATGTCGAATCTCATGTCCCGGATAGAGCAGCATGTCCGTGTTGAAGAGGACGGTCTGCAACCCCAGAAGCAATCCGGTGACAATGTGGTCGTTCAGAAGAAATCGGCCCAACCGGAAACAAGCAGAGCTCAGCGTAATCCCAAACAGTTGGGTCCGGTCACAAGGGAATCATTCCAGGCTATCAACACCACCTTCAAGGAGCCGATCTTCAAAATATTGCCCCAGATAAAAAATAAGCCTTATTTTGCCTGGCCGGCTAGATTGAATGGGGACCCAGCCTCCAGAGAGTCAATGCCATACTGTGCCTACCATAGAGAGAGGGGGCACTTGACTGAAACTTGCAGGAATTACAAAGCTTTGTTGGAGGAGTTGGTCCGGGATGGGCACCTTCACCAATTTGTGGACAATGCCAAGCATCAACAACAGCGAGTGCACAACCCAAAGCCCAAGGCACCTATTGGGACCATTGACGTAATACACAGCCATGCACGGGGCTGATAGTTTGAGAACGGAGACCCGGGCAGCCGCCCATCTTAGGGAAATATTTCAAGTCTCCGAGGGGGTGACTCCGGCTCCGAAAAGGCTGAGAAAGGAAATGACTGAAGAAATTATCTTTACTGATCGGGATCTGGAGGGGGTGCAACTCCCACATTCTGACGCCTTGGTGGTCACCATGCAGATAGGCGATTTCGAAGTAAAAAGAATATTGATCGATCCCGGAAGTTCCGCTGAGATCATGTATGATTCTCTTTTCAAAGGCTTGGGCCTTGAGCATAAGGATCTTGACCGGAAAGTCGATCCTTTATACGGATTCTCAGGGGAGTCAGTGATGCCGGTTGGTCGCGTTACTGTGAAAGTCCATGCAGGGACCGTTTCTTCTCCAACGGATTTCTGGGTGCTGAATTCATATTCTCCTTACAATGCAATTTTGGGAAGACCTTGGCTGCACAAGATGAAGGCTGTCCCGTCAACATTGCACCAGAGACTTAGATTCCCAACCCCCGAAGGAATAATGGAGGTTAGAGGTGATCAGGTGACGGCCAAACAATGTCTCATAGCGGCCGCCCATCAGAAAGGGGCTATATCTTATGGGCCTGAGCCCGAAGCAAGACCGGCCAAATAGCAGTTACAGGAGCGGGTGGAGAATGAGGGTCTTGCCCCGCAAAAGAAATGTGTGGAGGAGTTGGTAAAGCACTATATGTCCGCCTCCGATCAAGAAAGATATTTTTTATTAGGCGCATCCCTTTCACAGGAGCTGAGGGATGGCCTCACTGCATTGTTAATGGAATACTCTGATGTGTTTGCATGGAGTCCATACGAAGCCCCCGAGGTAGATCCAGCCTTCGCATGTCATAGTCTCAATGTGGATCCGCTTATCCGTCCCGTTGTACAGAAGGGACGGCGGATTTCCCCACTTCACCAGGAAGCAGTGTGTGAAGAAGTTAACCGGTTAGTTGAAGCAGAGGCAATAAGGGAGATTCTTTATCCCACCTGGCTTTCTAACACGGTCGTGGTTAAAAAGAAGAATGGTAAATGGAGGGTATGTATAGATTTTACGGATCTGAATAAAGCTTGTCCGAAAGATCCATTTCCATTACCCAAGATAGACCAACTTGTGGACGCTACATCCGGCCACCAAAGAATGAGCTTTCTGGATACTTTTCAAGGATACCATCAGATTGCCATGAATCCCGCTGATGAGGAAAAGACAGCATTTATTACACCAAGGGGGATCTTTTGTTACAAGGTCATGCCCTTTGGATTGAAGAACGCTGGGGCTACCTATCAGAGAATGATTACTAAAATGTTCTCATCTCAGCTGGGCAAAACAGTCGAAGTGTACATCGACGATATGGTAGTCAAAAGTGTCCGTGCAGAAGATCACCTGGAAGATTTAAGGGCCGTGTTCAACACGTTGAGAAGGCACCGCCTCAAGTTGAATGCATCCAAATGTGCTTTTGGTGTGGGCTCTGGGAAATTCTTGGGGTTTATGGTTACCCAACGAGGTATCGAGGCCAACCCGGATCAAATTTCTGCTATCCTTGAGTTAAGGCCCCCGAGAACTGTAAGAGAAGTACAGAAACTGACCGGTATGGCGGCAGCTTTGAACCGCTTTATTTCCCGGGCAGCCGAAAAGTGCCGCCCCTTCTTTGATCTAATAAAGAAAGGGAAGAACTTTCATTGGGGAGAACAATCTGATCAGGCCTTTGAGCGGTTAAAAGAGTATCTTTCAGCTGCTCCCCTTTTATCCACTCCGGTGAATGGGGAATCTCTATATGTATATTTGGCTGTCTCTGAGCATGCCGTCAGCGCAGCCATAGTGCGAGAGGACTGCAACGTTCAGAAGCCGGTTTATTACACAAGCAAGACTCTGGACGGGGCAGAATCAAGGTATTTGCCACTGGAGAAACTGGCTTTCGCCTTAGTATGCTCATCCAAGAAGCTTCCGCACTATTTTCAGGCTCATACCATGATTGTCTTGACCGAGCAGCCGCTGAAGGCTGTTTTAAGAAGCGCAGACTTCTCAGGGCGGATATCCAAGTGGGGAGCCCAACTAGGGGCTTATGATATCAACTACCGCCCAAGAACTTCAATCAAAGGGCAAGTGTTGGCAGATTTCATCGCTGAATTCACCCCCGCAGAGATGGGACCTATGTGGGTGAACCACGTATCTTCAATACAACATATGGAGGGGTGGAAGTTATACATAGATGGAGCCTCCAATTCTAGAGGCTCAGGTCTAGGTGTGGTGCTCACCGCTCCCCAAGGTCAGATGATGGAGTTGGCAATCCGTTTAGGCTTCCCCGCTTCTAATAATGTGGCTGAATATGAAGCGTTGCTACACGGCCTGCGGTGCGCAATTGCTCTCCAAGCAGATCCATTGACCGTGTACTGCGATTCCCAGCTTGTAGTGAATCAGATTTCAGGAGATTATGCAGCCAAGGATGAGAAAATGAAGATATATCTTGTAGAAGCGAAGAAGTTGCTGGCAAAGTTCAAACATGTTCAAATGGAGCACATAGGCAGGGACCTGAACGGTCATGCAGACGCCCTTGCCGGACTAGCATCAGCTGTTGCCCCGGAACTGCGACGGATAATCTCTGTTGGAGTGCAGAGCCTCCCGAGTGTCGGGGGCGATATAATTAATGAAGTATGTTCAGTTGATCAGTCTCCTAGCTGGATGAGCCCTATACTCGCCTATCTGAAAGATGATATATTGCCGGCTGACCGTAAGGAAGCTGACCGTATAAGAAGAATAGCTCCCCGGTATTGGGTTTCCAAAGAAGGAAATCTTTACAGAAGATCCTTCACCGGTCCTTATCTACGGTGCGTTCACCCAGACACCGTTCAGAATCTATTATGGGAGATCCATGAAGGCGTATGTGGAGGACACACTGGTGGACGGTCCTTGGCGCATCGTGCCATAGGGCAAGGCTATTGGTGGCCATACATGCAGAAAGATGCCGGCCAGTATGTCAAACAGTGTGATAAGTGTCAGCGGTTTGCTCCGTCCATACATCAGCCGGCTGCCAGTTTAAACCCTATTGCCAGTCCATGGCCGTTCTCCCAGTGGGGACTGGATATAGTTGGACCCCTCCCCCGGGCTCCGGGAAACCGCCAATGGCTTATTGTGGCAACGGACTATTTTACCAAGTGGGTAGAAGCGGAGCCGCTGGTGCATATTACAGATGCTGATTCCAAAAGATTCGTTTGGAAGAATATCATCGCCCGCTTTGGAATTCCACGAGTGCTGGTTTCTGATAACGGATCTCAGTTTACTAGTGGGCCGTTCAGAGAATTCTGTGAGCAATATGGCATCAGGAATCATTTCTCTACTCCCGCCTACCCCCAGGCGAACGGACAGGCGGAGTCCTCCAACAAGACGCTGCTGGACGGAATCAAAAAACGTCTGGAGAACGCCAAAGGGAGGTGGGTTGAAGAATTGCCAAGCATCTTGTGGACTTACCGGACAACCCCCAGGTGTTCAACGGGAGAAACCCCTTTTTCACTTACATATGGAGTTGAAGCAGTTATTCCTCTTGAAATTGGCTTGCCTACGATCCGCACGGAGTATTATGATCCGGTCACCAACGAGACAAGTCTAGCCACGGACTTGGATTTAGCTGAAGAAAGGAGGGATTCAGCTCTTATTCATTTAGCCGCTTATCAGAATGGGCTGCGAAGAATATACGAATAGCGGATTAACCCTCGAGAGCTTGCAGTTGGTGATTTAGTACTCAGGAAAGTTATGGGGGCTAAACAAGATCCAACACACGGGAAACTTGGGCCAAACTGGGAAGGACCGTACAAGATCGCATCCGTGGCCGGCATAGGGGCTTTTATGTTATTAGGGCCTGATGATACCCCTGTAAAACGACCGTGGAATATCTGTAATCTGAAGAAGTATTATCAATGAAGTCTCCGTTTACAACTTCTCTATGTGTTATGAAAGTCCTCCTTGAGGGGCAAAAAACCTGACAAGAACAGGTGCGGTGCATAAAACTTTAAATAGTTTAAAGCCGCGACTAGATGGCAGATAAGAATGTCTGCCTAGGTCACCCGGGTAAGAACGCCCATGCTAAAGTCCTCCTTGAGGGGCAAAAAACCTGACAAGAACAGGTGCGGTGCATAAAACTTTAAATAGTTTAAAGCCGCGACTAGACGGCAGATAAGAATGTCTGCCTAGGTCACCCGGGTAAGAACGCCCATGCTAAAGTCCTCCTTGAGGGGCAAAAAACCTGACAAGAACAGGTGCGGTGCATAAAACTTTAAATAGTTTAAAGCCGCGACTAGACGGCAGATAAGAATGTCTGCCTAGGTCACCCGGGTAAGAATGCCCATGCTGAAATCCTCTTTGAAGGGCAAAAAACCTGACAAGAACATGTGCGGTGCATAAAACTTTAAATAGTTTAAAGCCGCGACTAGACGGCAGATAAGAATGTCTGCCTAGGTCACCCGGGTAAGAATGCCCATGCTGAAATCCTCTTTGAAGGGCAAAAAACCTGACAAGAACAGGTGCGGTGCATAAAACTTTAAATAGTTTAAAGCCGCGACTAGACGGCAGATAAGAACGTCTGCCTAGGTCACCCGGGTAAGAATGCCCATGCTGAAATCCTCTTTGAAGGGCAAGAACCCTGACTTGATCAGGTACGGTAAAGGTTTAATTAACTCATGATCGTGAAGGTATGAATAAGAAGGATCATACCGCCCATACCGGGAAGGAATCCTCATTGAAAGCTCAGGAGCGGTTAAAACTTCATACCCGCTCAAAACAAGCGTATCAAGTCTTCACCCAACAATTATAATTCTTGTGGTATAGACAAAGGATCTTTCACCGTATAACCGGGTAAGATCGTCCCTTAACTTTTCTGAAAGTTGAATTTTTCAAGTCTTTTAAGTTATTATACATTATATGATTGCATCTGAGCACATGCTCCGTTCAAACAAAGATATTGTATAGTCAAAATATTCATGAATAAACAGTCATATCAATCTCAAACAAGATAAATAAATGTAGCGAAATTCAAGAATGATGGCCATAAAATGGAAACCCATCATAAATATACAAAAAACGAATATCAAATTTGTCCGAATCCAAAAAAGAAGAGAATATAAAGATCACTCAGGATCTGGCGATAAAAAAAAAAAGAAAGGTAAGTAAAGACAGAAACGTTCATGAATTGGACGGCCCGGCCATATCATCATCTGCCGGTTGAGGATCAGGGAGTTCTTCTTCAGGGACACCTATGGGGGCATTCGGATAGGGGAGGACCTCTTGGGGTGGCAGTGGGGGCATATCGTCAGACTCCCAGGAGTACAAGGCCTTCCAACCTACTTGAAAGGCTTCATTGTAAATGCCCGGGAGCTGTTTTGTCATTGTCGTTTGAGCCTCCACAGACCCCCGTTCAAAAGCTGCCCTCTCCCTGGCTACAATCTCCGCCTCCAAAGCTAAGATCTTATCCCCGGCCTTAGAGTTCTCCTCCAAAGCCTTGCGAAGAAGATCCTGCGAATCCTCCAGCTTCAGGTCAGCCTCGTCCTTCTTTAGGGTGGCAATCCTGACCTGCTCCTTGTACGCCTCCACCTCCCTCCTCATTCGCTCAGACTCGGTCTTGAGGTGGACGGAGCGAGTGGCTACCCTTAAAGAGTTCTCCAGATCAGCAGCTTGACGCCGAAACCGGTCACCTATCTCAAGGGAGCCCTGGACCGCCTACAGTCAATTTTATTTTATCAGCTGGATGAACATAAGAATGAAAGAAGTGATCTGAAATGTGTGACTTACCATCATGAGACCCCGGCGTAGGTTGTTGATGACCTCCTGGTCAGTGGATTTACTCCACACGTCCATATCAATAGGCAGGCGAGCCACCTCACAGAGAGCAGAGGCGGTGCTAGACCCGGAGCCTCCTGTCCAGAGAACGGTGCTGTCCGTCCTCACCCTCATTCCCTGAGCCTCCAAGGGAGGTGCCTAAAATGGGGCCAGCACCGCTGCGTTGATTGGGTCCCGTTCAGGGATGAAGGGCCCCACCATCTCCACGTCCGCATCTTCAGTGGACGGTAACGTGTCGACACTGGGCATCACTGGCCTGGCCTCAGGCACCTTTGAGGCAGCTGAAGTAGTGTCCGGCTCAATTGGAGCTGCTGCCTGGGAAGCCTCCCCCTTGGGGACACCCCTTCGCTTCCTCTTCAGTGGAAGGACAGGTTCGGATGTCTTGGCCTGAGTACGGGGGGGTAGGAGCTTCTTCAAGTTGATGCCGGCCATTGCGCGGATGTCGTGGGCGGGAGGGGATTTGTTAGCAGGATTTGCAAGGGCTTCTGCTAGGTTTCTGACTTGCCTGCACTGCAAGAAACTCCGTGCAGACGGAATGTACCGGAGAAGCTTGTAGGCTGAACGGGGATTTGCGTATTCGTCTACGCAGACCTCACTGTCGTAAACGGCTTGGAGGGCAATAGGATCAGTGAGATGGGTCTGAATCAGTTTCTTTTTCTCCTCTACAAAAAATGAGAAAGAAAAAGAAAACATAAGAGTGATACGTCAGAAAAGAAGGTTTTCAAAAAGAAACAAGAAATACCATGTGAAATTCCACCGTCCAACAGAACCTAACCTGGTTTCCCGTCTTTGGTGGGACACCGGTGACCAGGGAAATACCAGTTCCCTCTGACAAGGAGGAAATCATTCGTCATCTCCTTATTCGTGTCAGGAAGGCTATTTACCAGGGTGTTATTTACATCCCTGGGCCTTAGAGAAAAGGCTTCGTGTTGGGTGGTACGGAGGAAGTAAGTGGCTATTATGTCATGCACGGTTAGGTTAAAACCTAACCGGCGGTTGAGTTCTGCCACCCCACTCACTATCCTAAAAATGTTGGGGCTTATTTGAGTGGGACTTATTCGGAAGTAATCTAGGAAGTCAGCTAGAAGGGGGTCCATCGGAAATCGGACTCCGCCTTCAATAATGGCTACTACTGGGATAATAAGATCCCCGGGTTCACCGGTAATGGCATCTTCCCAGAACCTATACTCTAGATACACGTCATCGGGAACCCCGTAATGACGGCGGAATTTTTGCATAGCCTCTGGCGTATTTACATATCGGGCTAGTTTGCCCTGGGTTTTCTTTGTTTTGGCCATTCTGAGGGTTTTTCTTTGAGGACAAATTAAAGAGAAAGTGAGGGAACTTACAGGTCAAGGTCGCAGAGGGGACTGAGGAACAGGTTCGAGAGTGATGTTCAGGCGAGGGCAGCAAGAGCACAGGAAGCAGGGAAGAAGACAAGAGAGTCAGAAAGAGGTAGAAACCAGAACAAGGGACCGGAAACCAGCTTATATAGGCAGGGTAGTCTCGAAACCGTAAGCCAACATTTATGAGCTACCTGCCGAAAGGTCACATTCACCAATCAAATCCCAGCGTGCGAAGAGACGGAGGAGATATGCAATGATGATTCATAAATACAGTACGCGACCCGTTGCTCAAGACAAATGCGAAAACCGAAACGACAAAAATGATCTGAAGAGATCCTCAGAGGAATGAATCGACATCTCAACACGTGTCAGAAACGAATCATTCGCGTCAAGAAACCCTAATTGATAGACGGATTTCTGAACGGGAATAATCCGTTCTGAGGGGCTATTGTGTGAGGAAATATTTTTCATATATATACTGGCCCATAAATAATACGGGATGGGTTGAGCCCACAACAGAAGCTAAGGCCCATTCAAGGAAGTTAAGACAAGCATGTAATTGGGTTAAGGCCCATATAATATTGAATGTTCAATTCGCATTGACACATCATATGATGAGCGGTGAACCGGGCATAACTACACCGGATGCCGGGCATTCAACTCGATTCCCTTTGTGGCATTGGAAGATCCGCCCAGGGAGCCAATTCATCAAAGCTTCATCGGAGAAAAAGGAAAGATCCCAACCCATGTAGTTTACTTTGAACGGATACCGGACAAGTTGACCGGGATAAATAGCACCGACCTCCCAGGTGCATTAAATGAAGACAGTGGGATTTTGGCAGTCTCTGCTCAGTGCATATCCCGAGACGGTCGTCACGTGACTGATTAGCCGAATTCATTGAATGAGTTTGGCAATAGTGTTTTATACGTTATGTACCAACGTCAAATCGTCCCAAAAAGGACTGTCACATGTCATGTCACCCTCAAAGTGAGAGCCTCCCAGTTGGTGGAGCTCAAGTGGGTCAAGAACCAGACTATAAATAGAGCAGCAAATAAGGAGGAAGGTACGTGCTTGAACTACTAGTGAGCTTATACACATTCACGAAAAAGAGAACTAACTTAATCTTCGGAGGGTGATCAGGCGTAAATCGCCACCACCTCTAAAGAATCTTTATTTGTTTGTTTTACAGGAAGGATTTGAACAGTAATTGATTGCCAATATAGAAGATTTCTACTGGTGAAACTCTCAATCTTATTTATTACAAAAATTACGCAACACACATACACCCCATGATTCACATTTATAGAAGCAGAAAATGGTAGCATCAATGGATAAACCACAATGATAATGCATCAGAATTATGATTTATTGTACCTCAATCTGGTGTCTAAAAAACTTTGTCTGAGCTTCCAGCTGCGAGTCTGATATATTTAGATTGTTGCCAAACCTATCTCCATTGTTCACATTGGCTCCAGGTGCCTGAGGAATTACGGCATATCCAGGGGACCTGCAAAGAAGAGTAAATTTTGTAAAGGACTGAACCCACCAACTGGAATGGTGATACAGTTGGTCCTAAAACTCAACACAACTCAATTCATCCAAAAAAAAGAAAAACTCAACACAACTCAAATCAACCAAGCCTTAAGCCCAAGTAAATTAATTGGGGCTGGCTTCATGGACCCTTTTTAGAAGAAAAAAAAAAAGTTAATTAGGGTAAGCCACATTTTTTTCCCACCATTCTGTCCTATCTAGGATTGTACATTTATACTCTATATCACCTCCTTTAAAATCTGAATTGATGAAGCATTGGTCCTTATCAAACAAGAAGTCTGCGCTTTTAAAAGTAAATGAGTTCTAGGAAGAAGAGAAGTAGGCTAGAGGTGTTCAACCTAAAACCTAAAAATTCTAGGACAGCCTCTAAATGTTACGCTAGCTTCAAGTCTTCGACATATATTTGACAGCTTTCAAATTAGGCTAAATATTAGTTCACACCACTCATCACCTAAATGTGGACGTTGATGTTGATGTCCACAATTTTTGAATTTTGTGAAAAAGTGGTGTAAGAGTGGTGTGAGTCTATCATTGACCTTTAAATTAATCTGTTCTGAAACCCAGAAGGAGTCAACTATATCAAACGGTGGTTGGAGTGACCTGGCTGACCCATCGCAAAGCTTCAAGTACTATTAAAATATAATGTATCATTTCTTAAACCATCATACAAACGGAGAATATAAAGACAGAATTAAGTTCCAGGATTGCCATAGTTTGAGAGGGCAAGCATCTATTCTCCAAAAGAGAGAGAGAGAGAGTGCAAGCATCCTACTCCCACCCTGCACAGACACACTACACATGAAAATAGACAAGATGATTAAAATCATGGCACAAAGGTACATACCACACTAGTGTATTTGCGGAAGGATAAACATGAGACTTCTCATATATTGAGGCTGCTGCAGCAGCAGCTCGGAGTCTGGCTTGATGCTGGCTCAAATTCTCACCTGCCAGACCGCTACCAACAGAACCCTGAGAAGACGTACTTCCCATCCCAGTCCCTGTACCCAGTTGAAATAGTTTGTTAGTGTCTTCATAAACCATAATAAGTGCAAAAAAATTAAGTGAAGAGAACTCCTTTTTTTTTTTTTTTTTTCTTCTTTATTATTAGGTAAGAGCATATTACAATAAAGAACTCCATTTCCCTAAGATTAAACAACTGACATGATGAATGAAACCACTGAACGAGAAACATTCAAATCCAAGAAATTGCTATAACCACAAATGAGAAACTGAAAGAGATCGAGGGAGAGAAAGTTAGATCTGTGTAAAACATATACTAGCCTGGAATGATTTTTTCGACCTGAAATACAATAAATCTGGCTGGTAGAACCCAAAACACTCCGAAATATTAACAAGTACATTTCAGTGGTGTTTCCAGTTTCAGATGGAGTTCCTGAACAAAATTGATTACGTTGATAAAAACACATAATGCACATCTGCCGTGTGTTATAACCCTATTTTTCCTCCCAGGATTTTCTCGGGTGTCAGCACGCAAAACGAGACAGCTCGGACCGAGCCCAGTTGACTCGAGAGGGGCTCAGTTGCACTTAAGAACTCTCAAAACACAGCTAGGAGAGCATTTCTCAAGGTTTGGGGAGGTTTGAACAATGTTAACCAAGTTTGACCAGAGTTGACCAGGGTTGACCAAGACCTTGACCGGGCCAAAAGCAGGATTTGATAAACTACTCCCAGACCATTGGATAGAGCACATCGAGAGCTTCGATTTGGTATTTTACGGGTCAAAAACAGGCGAAAAACGAGGAAGTTATGGGTAAAACCGAAAAAATTGGTCAAACATTTAGCTAAATTTTGCTAAGTGTTGTTGACAAAACAGCCCGTTTGAGGGGGCGATGTTTGCACATAGATTTTTTCCGACCCGCAACAATTTGGTCCGCAAGTTCAAAACTTTAAGGAAGAGGGTAACTTCAGCTACAATGTGCAACTCTTGGATTGTCAAGAGCTTCCCCGGTCAAGCCGGAATCTCAATCGGAAAATGACCCCTCGGCATGGAAAAACACTCCAGCGGCCTCTGTTCGCGGGACCGTATCTCGCGGACCTAAGCTCGCCTTTTCGTAAGTCCAAAACTTTAAGAAAGAAGGTATCCCATGCTATCTAGGGACATCAAGATCGTCGAAAACTGACATCGGAAGCTACGTCAATCGCGCACGAGAAAATCGACGGAAGAAAGGAGACTATGGTGAAAATTTCACAGTTTTCCCCCGGAGAGGTTGCCTTCACGCACAAATTCTTCCTTACTTGTTGCGATTTGATCTGCAAGTTCGGAACTTTAAGAAAGAGGACACGTTCAGACATGACGTGCAACTCACGGATCGCCAGGATTTTCCCCAGTTTGACCGGAATCTCGATCGGAAAATTGCCCTTTGGCATGGAAAAAATACTCTGGCGGCCCCCGTTCACATGGCCGTATCTCTTGAGGGCCAAGTAAATGATGACTTTTTTATTTTAACAATCTTTAAATATTACAGCGACTTGCATCCTCTTAGGTCAAAGTTCACCGACTCTTAGGGTAACAAAGAAACATAAGTACAAATGTTTGAGCTATGACATTCATTACCAATTGGAAGTTGTTTCAATTTGAACGATATTAATCATAAATCAATGACTATTTTTGGTTTTTGTTTTTAATCTACTCTTTGTAGACATTCTGGAAACTCCATGAGCTGATAGAGTGGTATATTGAATTGGAACCCCGAAATTTAGGTCACACCCCAAACCAATGAGCCTACCACCTGAGTACTTTTGTGGGGGTTATAAATCAATGATCTTTAATCTTTGAAAAACTTTACTTATTTTAAATAATCAAATCCATGCTTTAAATGCAAAAATTATTAACAGAAACAAACACACACCGAGGCTTGAATAACGACGTCGGGCCCAACATAACTTGACTTGATTTATTCTTTTATTATATAGATTAGGGTAAATTAAATTGACATCCCATTATTTTGGGGAAACTAGATTCCCTATACCCTAATTTGAGAAAATGACACTCCGCTCTCAAATTTGCAAAATAATTAACACTCTGCCCTCTTTTTCTCATTTTTAAAGGAATATTATTTAAACTTAAAATAATTGAAATATAATTTTTCTTTTTAACTCTCGTTAGTTAGTTATTGGTTAAAAAAATAAAAAACAAATAAAAGAAAAAAGGATGTTGAGTGTTAATTATTTGCAAATTTGGGAGCGGAGTGTCATTTCCCCAAAATAAGGTGTAGCGAGTCTAGTTTCTCCAAAAGAAGTGGGTGTCAGTGTAATTTACCCAATAGATTAATATGCATGAGAAATTAATCCACTTACTTAACTTGACAATAATCACCTAATTAAACTATAATTTAGGTGAAAAGGGGTGGGAACTAAGGACAAATTGATAGAGGTTTAAAATCAAAAGTCCAGCCATTATGCTTATTACTTCATGCGTAAGAGGAAATAAAGTTAAAATACTAATAAACCAAAGTCGAATACATACAATAGCTAAGTGATAAGACCATGCTTTAATAAAAACTGACCATGTACATTTAATTAATGTTCACCTCCACTTGCCCCTTGGAGTCCTAGGATAAACTCAAAAACATTGTTTTTTGGGGACAATGTTTCCATGCGATTAGCAGTTTGTTTACACTTTATCTTCTTCATTTTTCATTCTAATTACTAACATTAATCATAATAACTATTAGTAGAGAATAAATAATAAAGGCATCTTATACCGCTAAAATTAAATTTAGGGTGTCTTTGTTTCGCCGTAAAATATTTTTCGGAAAATAATTTATTTTCAGGTGTTTGGCCACACTTGAAAATTTGGTCAATGGAAAATAACTCACTTTGATCATAAAATTTTACTCCCCTCAATCGTAAAATGGTTCACGGAAAATTTTTTCTTTTTCTGTAAACCAATTTTCGGAAAACATTGAGTATATTAGCCCATCAACCTCAAAATTACCAAAATACCCATAAAACCACCAAATAACCCCAAAACCTCAAAAATACATTAGAAACACCAAAATGACCAAAATTCCCTCCAAAACACAAAAATGACAAACAAAAAAAACAATTGAAACCCTTAAAATGACCAAAATACACTCGAACCACCAAAATAACTCAGAAACCTTAAAAATGACTCAAAATAACCCCAGAACCACCCAGATGATCAAAATAACCCCGAAAATATCAAAATGACCAAAATATCCTTGAAAACACTAAAATACCTGAAAACCGAAAATACCTGAATGACAAAATATAAACCTCTAATAATATTAAAATCTAAAAAATACAAAAATTTGAAACTATGATCAAAATAACCCTGAAATCTCCAAAATACTCGAAAATATCAAACTACAAAAATAATCTAAAACACCAAAAATGACCAAAAATAAAATGACCAAAATAACCCGAAACCTTTAAAATGAAAATAACCCCCGAACCTCCAAAATGATTAAAATACCCCTCAATATCAAAATGACCAAAATACACCAAAATGACCAAAATAACCTCGAAAATTCCAATATGACCAAAATAACTCTGAAAACTATAATATAATAAAAATAACCCCGAAAATACCATAATGACCAAAATACTCTTTGAACCCCAAAAATGACCAAAATAACCCCGAAAACTCCAAATGGACCAAAATAATCCCAGAAACACCATAATGACCAAAATAACATTAAACCCCTAAAATGACCAAAATAACTCTGAAAACTCCAAAATGATCAAAATAACCTCGGAACCTAAAAATGACAAAAATACTTGGACATATTAAAATGACCAAAATACATCGGAAACACCAAAATTTGGGATATGGATGTTGTATACATGAATGAATTTTTGAAAAAAAGAAGAAGCCATGGAATGGATTACTTTGGAAAAGATAAAAAATTAAAAAGTTGAAAGTATTTTTTTTCCCGAAAAAAATTTACGTACGAAACAAACACTGAAAAATGTTTTTTCGGAAATTTTTTTCAAAAATGCAACCAAACACCGTAAAATATTTTCCAAAAATTATTTTCCGGAAATTATTTTACGCCAAAACAAACACACCCTTAGTGATTTTTTACCTAGTTTTGAGCACACGGAACCATTTTAAGTGCAACCGGCACCGTTAGTATTTAGGAAATATTTTATTCCACCCTCACCTAGTTTTTTCAGTTTTGAGTTGGTCAAATCAAAGGATTTCTAGTAAAAATTTATAGCCTAGTCAATCAAAAGGACAAAAAAGAAGAAGTCACCACCCTTTTGCAATATAACAGATACCAGTTTTTTCAAAAGGTTTGTTGGGAATTAGTTATTTTCTTGGTGTTGTATACTAAGGTAATTGAGAGCCATCAAAGGACTTCCTTGATAATTTTTTGTTAAATACCACCTCTTTCACAGTGGGATATAGGCCCATCTGCCACCATGGATTTGTCGGCCTTCATGCCCTTTGTAAATATCTTGTTTGCCCCCATAATTTCATAGTATAAAACCAAAAGTCGACGTTTCCGCTTGTTTTACTTATTTTTAAGGGAAGAATAAGGGTGAATCCTCTTTCTTCATAATCAAAATTTAACTTGCTCAGTGACCTATTAATTGGCTAATTAGGCAAGAATTTCATGTAAATAACTGCTTCAAATCCATATTAATGATATTTCATATGAACAATGATTGTATGATTTTAAAGCTTTTTTTTACTTATTTTGATTTAATTGGACCAACATTGTCTAATTCAAATGTCAAGCAAATGCAAGTTGACAAGTAGCAAATCCATTGAAGAACAAAGTCATCAAGACTCAAGACAAAGAAATCAAGCTCAAAGCAATGATCCGAGACATATGAGAAGTAAGAGTTAGGTTTTGTAAAGTTTATTAAGATTTGATATTTATGGCTCAATTTTCTCCAACTTTTTTGATTTAAACTTTTGGTTTGTTCAAATATAAGACAACCATATCAATTGAAAAATCTCTTAAAGTCCCAAAGAAACTTGATTGGTTGAAATTCAAATGTAAGACAACCATATCAATTAAAAATCTCTTAAAGTTTTCAAAGAAAACTTGATTGAAATTCAAATGTAAGACAACCATATCAATTATGGTTGAAAAAGAAAAGTTTTCAAAGAAAGCAACTTGATTGAAATTCACATGCAACACAACCATATTAATTATGGTTGGAAAATCTCTTAAGAAGAAAAATTTTCAAAGAAAGCAACTTGATTGATTGAAAATCAAGAAGAATGCAAGACAACATGATAAGGGGAAGAAAACAATTATGGCTATAAATACTACCCTTTCTTTTAATAAATTCAAGCATACAAGAAAGAAAGATAGAAAAAACCAACCTTATACATCATATCATTAATCCTTTCTTGATTGATAACAATTCAAAACACTTGAAGCAAATTGATCAACTTTTGATATACTTGATATCTGTGTACACTATCTTGGCAGAGAGCTTATCTTGTACAACAAATACTTTGTTGAAACCTGTGAGCATTTTGTTAGGGTTTTGGTATAAATCCTAAGGAGTGAAAAGGATTTTTCACTCGGTGGTTACTCTTCACTGTGAAAGGAAGATTTGTAACGGTTTGATCTTCACCCGAAAGAGATTATCAAATAGTGGATTTGGGAATCCTCAAGAAGTGTTCTTGAGGCGGGGACGTAGGCACGGAAGCCGAACCTCGATAACAATCATCGTGTTTGATTTTCTCTCTCTCTATCTCTTACATATTTAATTGCTTATATATATACTTGTGCTTGATTTCATATCATATCTATATTGCAATTGAATTGTGATCAAACATTTGCTAAATCAACATTTTCTATTTGAAGATAGTTTTTAATTCCGCATTTAAATTGAAAAAGTTTGCCTCAACCTAAATCACCCCCCCTCTTAGGTTGATATTTGGGTAATATAAATTATAAAAATAAAAATAAAAAGAGCAACCTAAATCACTGTTATGTTATTTCCCTTGTTATGAACATCAACAAAGATAGTATCTCCTTTGTGAACATATAGTGTTGGGCCAGGAAGCTGGCCATTTACTGTCAAGATGTTCTTTGTGCTGCACAGTCTCGTACATGGAATTTCTTCTACCTACGTACAATAATCAAAAGTTTACACATATAGATATATAACTCATAATCAAGCATGTGTATGTATTAATAGGTACCCAGCTACTACGTATATGCATGCAAGCGTGGGGACTTATATAAGTCTATGCATGATGTAGAAATTGTGGGTGCTTTTTTGTGAGGATACTGTTGATGGAATAGGTAAAGAAGTGAGACTAAGACTCACATCAGGCCTTCGCGGTGGGCCTCGTGGCTAATGGCTGCGCTCCAAAGATGATGGCCATATCTCGTAACACTAGATTTCCATGGCAAGGACTATTGCTAGCTTTAGGCTAATGGCTCAACCCCAAAGTTCATTCCCCAGCTTATACTTTAGTGTAGCTCAACTTAAGCTCAAAATATGCAGCAAATAATAGTTCCAGTGAGCAACTTATAACATATGCATAATGAGAATGGGCCCTGTAAGAGGACATGTTATGTCCTGCATGAACATATTTAGAGCAAATATTGCAGAGAGAGACGAGGGAACTTTATGTAGTAAAAAATAACTTCAGTGGACATCTATCCATATGTGTGAAATGAGGTGGCACTGCAAGAAGATATATTGGCTCTACAAGAGTTCTGGTTGGCTTCGCAGAAGTGCTGGTTTGCTCCGCAGGAGTGCTGGTTGGATCCGCAGGAGTGCTGGTTGGCTCCTCAAGAGTGCTGGTTTGCTCCGCAGGAGTACCGCAGGAGTGCTGATTGGCTCCGCAAGAGTGCTGGTTTGCTCCGCAGGAGTACTAGTTGGATCCGCAGGAGAACTAAATGGCTCCGCAGGAATGTTGGTTGGCACTGTAGGTCAGTCCTGCAATAAGTCATGTGGGTCCTGCGGCAAGGCCGGTAGGTTCCGCAGGAGCTTATTTGCCATGATATTTAAGGATAGTTAATGTTATATCTCTAGAAAGACTTGCTTCCATGGATTTAGTTGGCTGCTTAGCACTGTAGGAGCCCAAGTTAGTTGATTCACAAATAAATAAATAATAGTAAAATGAATGTATATGTTGGAAACAATGGAAGTTGAGGAATGAATGGGAGAGAGCTTATCCAAAATTGCATGTGTTGCATCTAGGGATTTAAATGTTTTCCCCGTGCGTATAAAGGTGGAGTGTTTAGTTTATAGTGTTTGTTGGAGCTTTTATGGTATGTGATGATGATCTTGCAGTGATCTCATGGTGACTTGTGATGAATTTTATGATGATAGTCTGTGATCACCTTGTGATGGTTTTATGATGATGGTCTTGTGGTACCTTGTGGTGGTTTCTAATGGTGTGGGACAGTGTTTGCGGTGACTTTGTGGTCGTTCCGATAGTGGTTTTTTTTGTCATCGTCCCTTTCTCCTCCCCCCCCCCCTTTTGCTATGGCTTCCCCCTCTTGTTTATAGGTGTGGGATGACATAGAGTAAGTTTCAGGCTTTTCCCATGGACAGTGATAAGTCCTTGAAAGGTCACCTCGAGTGTCTTTCCAAGGAAGTCTAGTCCCACTTTTTAAGGAAATTGAGGTCTGCTCATGGTACAGAAAAGTGATGTATGTTGCTTTTCGCCGAATTAACCATTGCCTTTTGTAGGATTTATGGTATGCTTGATTAGATGGAATAGCAAGAGCATTTATTGGTTTTCTGGGTAAGGTGCAAGCATGGAGTGTTGTCTGCATCTTGGTGGCAGAGAAATGTAAGGTTTTCTGGAGATGATACAACACATGCGTGGCTGGAGAGTTGCCGTGTCCAATGAACATCACGTTCCCCAAGCAAGACCGTTCGTTCATGGCAGCAACTTCTCAACCCTTTGAATAAACTCCCCAAACAGCAAACCTGTACTCCCATAGTTCCTGCAGAAAAGAGAAAGAATGAATTAGGATTATGGGCTTGGGTCGTATACTTAAATTCCTTATCAAACCGTGTTGATGTATTTGGTGTAGATTAGGGCCCTACTGGAGCATCTCCAAGACATGTTGGATCTTGATGGAGGGTTATGTTATGGCTAGCTTGGCAAGGTAGTCTAAATCATAAGATTTTAGCCTTAAGTTGTCCTCTTGCCGTGAGCCCTTTCAGGCTCTGCCTTGCTTTTGGATATTTATGTACAGAGAGTTATATGATCCCTTTCAGTTGGACTTTGTGGGCTTATGATCCCATTTGCATCGTGTTGGAGCCCTTGCAGTAGACTTTGATCCAACGAACCCAGAGATTTACACTATCCTTTTGATGGGTTTATGGGCCTTGTAGGCCCATTTGTTGTTAAGCCTTTGCATTAGACTTTATTTGATGACAAGCCCCAATGCATTTAGGCTCCAGTGCCATGATTGGAACATGGGCAAACCACTTTACATTAGTGATTATTCAAGTTTGTGGGCCCAAAATTGGAATCTTTGTTGTAGACTTCATTTTGGACAAAACTCATTACATTTGGGTCTTGCTCTTGCCGTGAACTAGGCTTGGGTTACTGGCTTTACATTAGCCATTGGTTTCGCAAAAATGACCATCAACAGAAATTAAATCAAATATGAGGGTGTACATTTTAGTACTAGACGCATGCCCATTTGGTTCTATTGAAGCTAAAGTTTATGTGTTACACTGGGGTTAGTTCAGATTTATAAATCATCAGCGAATAGTGTCGAAAAGGGATAATATTTTATCGTATTACTTACCACAAAAGTATGATTAACCAAAGCTTGGCAATGGATGACAACAAGTAGCGCCCCTAAGACTTGCAAATTAAAAAACTTCAGGATCAACTGCATTTTTATTTATTTTTGTTTTTCTTTCTTTTTTGACTTGTAGTTTGTAGTGAATTCCTGAGGTCTATATACAATAACAGGGTACAGTTGGTGTCTTTAATGAATCCCTTACGAAGCATTTAATGTTTCTATTTTATAGAAAATAATAAAATTTTAATCTTAAAATAACACAAGGAGAACTTTACAAATATTTTAATATATTTTTATTATTTTAATATTAAAAAATCATCAATAATTCCAATAAAGTGAAAGCATGAAACATAGTAATATACGTGAGGCTAACATTATTAAACTTTGTGGTGCAGCCAGGTGGGGGACACTCCAATGCTTTATTACTACTTGTTACAACATTTAGTAAAGCGCGCATCTTTTTTTTTTTTGATGTAGAAGCGATAGTTATATTGATAAAAGAAATGACTAGAATCTATACAAAAGGGAAGAGGAATGGTGGGCATTCGTCAAGCCAAATGCTTGCCACCACTCTCTCTTTAGCAAAGCCAGCTAGGCTAAAAGCTGTCTGATTACAAACTTTTGGAATAGCCTGAAAAGAAACAGAGTTTAATAAAGAAAATAAAGCTTTAATGTCTTGAACTACCCAACCCACTTCCGTAACACATTTGGCCTCGCTTTTCAGTAGGGATGGCAGAGACGGGTTGGAACATTCCACATGAATGGAGGGGTAGCCCACCTCCAAGCAGAAATTCAGTGCTCTCAACACTGCCAATGCATATCGCCAGAGTCCATCACCCATTACACTCCGCCGTTTAGATAAAGCAACTGACACTTCCCCATTCCAATCTCGAATATGGAGCCCTATACCCACCAGCTCATCATTGAAACTTTTTATCGCCACATTCACCTTATAAAAACCCTCCTACGGACGATCCCAGTGTTGAGGCAAAGGGGATCCAATCTTAGTAGTCACAGGTTGAGAATGTTCTTATAAATTCAGCAGAGTAAGCAGCAGCTTGGAGAAA
>OU015763.1:24347098-24605218 GCA_907173295.1 Fagus sylvatica
TATACATTGTATGAATTACAAATTCGTCGATTGTAGGTGATACGCTCTTAGACTCTTAGTATATATATCCATTTATTTATACATAATCATTTCATTTCCTTTCCTTTCCTTTCCACCCTATATTTAAATAGGGCATTTCATTCCCTCTCATTTCTTTCAATTTTTAAAAGTGCCATATAACAGGGGGATATCTCTCCCTTCCTCTCATTTTCTGTCCCTCCAACTTTCAAACAAAATAAATGAAATGAAAGGATGCGAAGAGTGGGTTAGCCATTCAAGTTGTAACAAAATAATCTTATTAGTCCTTTTGAGACAAACCTACAATTGCTACAAAATTGGACTCTCTCTTGATAGGATGGTTAAACAGAGTGGTTTAAGGTGATTGATCTCAATTGCTTCCTTGGAATCCTATTAAAGAGAGAATCTTGTCCCACATTGATCAAGTATTCTTAGGTTGTGCAATTTATAAGCCATGGACATCCCTCATCTCTTAAGGCGTCTTTTGAGATTGAGTTAGGCCTATTGGATTTTAACATGGTATCAGAGCCACCCCTTGGGTGTTGGGTAGATCTCCCCCCTATTATGGTCCACGTGTTTGATTGGTCCGCCACACGCGAGAGGGCATATTAAAGAGAGAGTCTTGTCCCACATTGACCAAATATTCTTAGGTTGTGCAATTTATAAACCATGGGCATCCCTCATTCTTAAGGTGTCTTTTGAGATTGAGTTAAACCCATTGGACTTTAACAAATCCCAAATACAACTATTAAAGACCAATGCATATAGATTGATTGTATTTGTAATTGGGATAGTTTGATTGGGTTTGGATTGCAATATTGTATCTAACAAGCAGTATTAGTGTTGAGAGAAATACTTGAGTAGTGATTACGTTTTAACATGATTTAAGGAAAATTAAGCGTTAGCCATATCTACACTATACCCAAATGGACTAGTTACATACTTACATAATTGTTTATGTAACTCAGATTGATCCAACAAACACCTGATGTGAAACTCAACATACACTTATGCATGCAATACATTCATAATCCAAAGTCTCCTCCACTTGAATCCTTAAGGTCCTCGTTAGGTTACGTTGTGCTGTAATGCCTCTCATCCATACAACATTACCAACTTAACTCTAACATCATTTGTCACAAACACTTTGTTTGTTTTGATAGATTTTTTATTAAAATTTATTTTTTTTGGAATGGAGAACATCCTCTTCCATGGCACTTCCTCCTTCTACATTATGGGATAGGAGGTAAGATCATGAATTTAAGACTCATTAGATGCATGTGTAACATACCAAGTTACCAATAAAAATAATAATAATAAGTGTTCTATCAGGAAAAAGATAGATGCACTACTAATCAACATTCGTATAGTAAACACTATCCGCGCGGGTGCACACACACACAAAGAGAGAGAGAGAGAGAGAGAGAGAGAGAGAGAGAGAGAGAGAGAGAGAGAGAGAGAGAGTAGGAAAATTGAAAATATTTTTTACAATTATTTCAAATTGTAAGTGGTCATAAAATGTTCATGATCAATTTTTATTAAATGACGCACGGTCTTATCACCAAGTTAGACTATATACTTAACATCATATGCAAAGACAAAGACAGACCCAAGAAGGGACTTGTGGGGGCCATGGCCCCCGCCTTTTTTTTAAGTAAAAAAATAGCATATATGTGTGTGCATTTGAAATTTGGGTAAAAAAATATGTATTCTTGAACCTTTCTTCCAAAAAAATTACAAATGAGTCCATCAAACCTAAAAAATAAAATTTTAATTTGGCACATCAAGTCCCAAAGAAAATAGTAATAACCTATCATGAAAAAAGGTATTAATTAAATAATAGAGTTTGGCTACAAACCAATTTGTAGCCAGCTTACTACAACCCACTACATAGCACCTAATAAGATCATCCACGTGTATTTTAGTCATATGACCTATTTAATGAGTCATGTGACTTCTTTAAATAATACAAGTGGATGATCTTATAAGCTGCCACGTAGTGGGTTGTAGCAAACTGACTACAAACCGGTTTGTAGCCAAACCTTGTCCTTAATTAAATACATACCTCAAAAATTAAAATTCAAACTTGTTGAAAATTTGAACTTTTCACTTTTGAAATAAGATGAGAAAGTAATAAAAGAAATTGAGATTAAAGAGTAATAGAAATCTAGAAAGATGAGAGGATATTAGAATAGAAGACTAACAGTACCGTGTAAAGAGAGAGAGAGAGAGAGTAAGAGATGAGAGAATACTATAATAGAAAAATAAAATTACCAAGTAAAGAGAGAGAATAAGAGAATGAGTGAATGGCTTTTTAATATATAGAGTTGTCAAAGTTATAGACGACTAAGTTACAAATAGGGTGAAAATTTTATTTACTTTTACCTTTTTTAGGATTATTTAATTATTGTTAGGATTTGAGTTAGATAAATTAATTATTGTTGGACTTGTTTTAAAGAATTAATTTCAATATTTGGACCTTTTTTTTTTTTTTTTTTTTTAGGTTTTGTTTTATACGATACTTTTCAATTTCTTGTATAAGAATTTTTTTTAAGCCTTTCAAAATTATAAGAATTTAAAAAAAAATTAGGATGATGCCTAATTTTAGAACGAGGCCCGGAGCAGTCACTCATGCGGCCATGCCCAGGGCCACCCTAAGACTTATATATCTCCCCACATGGCCACGCTTGCATGCATGTAGTCATGTGTGCCCATTTATAATTTTATATATGTGTAAACTTTTGATTGTACGTAGACCAACACTTTATGTTCACAAAGAAGATTATGTAATTGTTGATGTTCATAACAATGGCAACAATAACTAATGGACACTCTCCATTTCATTTCAAATGGAGATGATCCTTATCCCTCTCATCTGTGCACTTGTGAGTGTGTTTTTATTATATTATTTTTATTTTTATTTTTATATTTTATAATTCTATAATTACAACAATAGGAAGGAGGGATTTGAATTACAGTTCTCTTCATAAAGGAAAGTAAACTAATGCCAATGTGCTACAAGATTTTGCCTTGTACTTTTGTTTTGAGAGAGGAGATTGAAATAAATAACTGTAACTATATAAAACGCATATATATGATATTATTTTGTAGGCATGGAGTAAAATAGTCGAGATATTCATGATCAGATGGTCCTGAATATATCACACAATGGCCACCATAGAAGGGACACTATGGTGGCATGCCAACAGTGAGTGGTGGCGAGCAAGTGTTCATTGTTTTATAATCATATATCCCAAGAATGGAACCAATTATCTTTTCTCCCTTCCTCATGCAGAGGTTCCGGTTCCATCATATTTGGTATAAAAGCCTTCTCAATTATTGATATGGTTCTTTTTCTTTTTCTTTTCATTTTTTTTTTTCCTTTTAAATTTGACAAGTCTAGCTATATGATTCACAACTGTTAAAGCTATATTGGCCCATGAAACTCAAAACTAGTTTATGACCCAGTACTTATAGAACAAGCAAACATAGTCCAAGTTAGTTTATGATTAGTATAGGTTTCTTTAGTATATAAACCCTACATTGAATCTATTGTATCACATTATAGGAATTATGTTGTGAAAATTAACTATTGGCACAAGATTAAAGAAGAGAGAAAGAAGTCAAACAGACAAATAAAGAACATAAAAATTTATGTGGTTCGGCAATATGCAAGCGTTCATGAGTAGCGACAGGGAGAAAACTTCACTAAGAAGATAGGGAGATAACAACAGTGGCACCGAGACTCTCTCAAAGAACTCAAACCCCAAATACACCATAACCTCTCTCTCACTATAAGAATAAAACCAAGAGAAAAACCCTTCTCTAATTTACTCGTTGCGGCACAAACAAGTGAAACACAAACCCATATACCTTTATTCCAAGCCACCAAAGGTTACTATTACTTGGGTGCACAAAATTTATATTGCACTAACATAAGGACATGTGGTATCCTAATACCACTAGAATAACATAAGCTCACCGACTTTGATAAACGAAGTCAAGCCATATACTCAATAATTTCACATAGTAAAGATGTAGCTGTCAAGGCTTTCCTTCGTAGACGTAGGGCTTCATGACCGAAACATGTTAAACCTTTTATTTCCGCTCATTAATTATGTTCCCTTCCGCTTACTCAATCACTCAACAACTGTAATTATTTGGGAATTACAGGAAAGTGGTGAAAGCAAGATATATTGGAGAGATTTATAATGAAACTGTTCAGACATGGGGGAGCCCCCAATGATTCTGATGCTTTCATTATCAATAGTCAACCCGGTGATCTTTATCCTTGCTCAAAACCAAGTCAAAGATTACTAAAGTAAATTTTAGATTTTTAGAATGTCTAATAAAATATATCTAAATACTATTTATTTTCTACAAAATGCTATTGTAATTAACTTTATTAATTAGAATGAAAAAGGGAGAAAGACGAAGAGTGTTGGTAAGAAGATATACAAACTGCTTTTTGATCATTAGTAGTTGCAAGTTACAACAAGTAGGGGAGAAGGAATTTGGATCTTAGTTCTCCTCATAAAAGACACATAAAATGTCACTAAACTAAAAGGTTTATGGAAATAAACAAATTGCTAATCGTATATGTCCCAAATAAAATAAAATAAATGAAGTAGCAAACAATATTTTTGACAGTTTAATTATCCTTGTACTCCATTTGGAGTTGAACATTAAACGTGCATGATCTTTTTTTATTTATTTATTATTATTATTATTTTTTTAAGCATGGTCTTACTCTTATGATCACCAAGCTAAGCTAAGTAGCTAACTATGTATTTGAGTTTGGTTCAGTAGTTTATCAAACATGCTTGAGCTTGCTTGATTAACTTTATTTCCTCTTACACAAGAATTAACAAGCATGATGAATGGAGTTTTGATTTGTGAACCTCTATTAATTTATCCTTACTTCCCATCGATCTCTTTTCACTTAATAATGTGGGTAAGGTGGTCTTTATGAAGTTAAGTAAATGGATTAATTATTCAGTTATAAATCTATAAATTTAAAATTCACAAATTTAAATATGTATTTATGGAAAAGTAATTTTTAGTACCAAGAAATTAACTAGAAGTACAGATCTTAAATACTTGTTTGTGAACACTATAATGTTCAGTTGGCATGTTTATAATTAAGTTAAGTTTTAGAATGTATCTAAACTTGGCTTTATTGTTAAATAAAAAAAAAAAGGTTTAAATACTATTTTGGTCCTCAATCTTTGGCCTTTGTGTCAAATTGGTCCCTAACCTTTTAACTGTGTCAAATTGGTCCTCAACCTTTCAACCTTGTGTCAAAATGGTCTTTGCCGTTAAGTATTGGATGGAAAATGCTGATGGCTAACTTCTTCTTCTTCTTCTTCTTTCTTTTTCTTTTTTTTTTTTTTTTTTTTTTTTTTTTTTTTTTTTTTAATTTTAAAAATATCTGACATGCATGCCAACTCAAATTTTAATAATAAAAAAATTCCAACTCAAATTAAAAATAAAATAAAAAATTATGATCATCAAACTCACTAATTTAATTTGAGTTATGTGAGTTTGATGATAAGATTTTTTTTTTTTTTTTTTTTTTTTTTTTTTTTTTTTTTTTTTTTTAATTTGAGTTGGTATTTTTTTATTATTAAAATTTGAGTTGGCATGCCACGTCAGACATTTTTAATAATTAAAAAAAAAATCGTTAGCTACATTAACATTTTCCATCCAACACTTAACGACAATGATCATTTTGACACAAAGGCCAAAGGTTGAGGACCAAAACGGTATTTAAACCATAAAAAAAATAAAGAACAGCATAAAAAACCTTCTTATAAAATTAAGATCAAGCTATTTTGAACAGTTTGGTTTATTTATAATAATAGCTTTTAAAAAATAATGTAAATAACTTTTGCATATTGTTTAAGGACTCGAATCTATCCATTAGTTATGGAAAAGTGATTATCTCCATTCACGGTTAAGTTATCTGAGCTAGACCTAATTTCATGTTTTGATTGTTATCATTAACTATATGATCTTCTCCATCGTTGTTCAAGCCCTAGTGTGGATTTTTTTTTTTTCGTTAATTGTTTTAGCATAAAGCACGGATATGATCTAATAAATGTATGCAATCTTTGTCATGGAACTTTTTCCATGTCTTCAATTAGTTCTTCCACTAATTTACGTCTTAAGTAAATTAAATTAATGTTGTGAATGTCAATAGCTACATAGTCGTCAAGATTTAATTGAGGTCCTCTCTCATCGCTATTCTTACGATTTTTTATGTTTCTTATCTTTACTACCAAGGAATCAGAGTTCTCATTGGTCTCTGATTAACTAGTTTCAGTATCAACGACACTCCCTTGAATATCATGGTATTTAGCCTAAGAATCCTCTTTTATCAATTTATGAGAAAAGTGTGATTCAATAAGCTTTAACATTTTAAAATGCCCCACACGTGGTTTCCCGAACAGACTTCCAAGCCTTGCATCACAAATTATCTGACTTTCAGGCCTTATTTTCCACCTTATAATTTGCCTCAAATACAGAATCAAAGTATCCAAACTGCACTATCAAATGTCCCAATTTGTTTGGATCTAGTTTCTTTGCCGGATCCACCATCTTCTCAGTCAAAGATAAAAGAAAGTTAATTTTACTTGGAGAGATAGAGAGAGAGAGAGAGAGAGAGAGATTTTTGGTAATAGAAAATTTTAATTGAAGAAGGAGGTATTTAATGCTGATGTGATGACTTTATTTATAAGATTTTTTTCACCATTAGATCTAATAGGAATGGACGGTTTAAAAAAATGTTTATATATAAGCGAATAGGGGATATTCAACATCATAATAACCACAATAACAATATTTGACCACGGAAAATAAATAACACGAGTTATTTGGTCATGAAGAGAAAATCCCTAAAGTCCAAACTGAGGTAAAAAATATACCGGTGATTATGGCCTCAACCATAAACACCAAAGATTCCACTATGTTGAGATTCGAAGTTTTTACATACATTTTTGCTGGCTTAAAAAAATAAAAAAAATTCAACGGCTCATCAATAATATAGCTTTATTGACTAGACTTTTTCTAGCAACAGTCAACAGCTTTTTGCTGTCGTTAATAAGTTTTTGTGACAGACTTTCATGTTTTAGCGAACATTGGTCTTCACTAAAAAACTTATTTCTTATAGGGTCATTGATATGCGAAAATCTGGTACCATCGGCCATAGCTAGTTGGCTACTGATTGGTGTATGAGTGTAGAAGTGTTTGGATTTTGGATATAATCGGCTTTGATATTACTTGATAGGAACCTTCTATCTATGAATTATTTCGTGCTATTAATTCAAGGTATCTAGGCCTCCAAGAGAAAAGAGAGAATTCAAAGACAAAGAGACTGAATTGCATTTATCATGCCGAAAAGATGAGAGGTTCTACCTTATATAATTGGTTGTCTTAGTATAAAGTAGCTAGGTAACTCCTATTTAGCTAGGCTAGCTATAGAGCAATTGGTTACAAGAGAGTATGTGCAAAATGGGATGTAACAACTTGCACATGGCTAGCTAGAACGCTACCTAACAACCTAGGATACTTCAAATATAGGCATGGCCTAGCCTTTTCTGACTTAGGCTTCATGGTAGATGCCATGCTACTTGACTTGGCATCTTGGTTGAGCTGGCTAGGCTACCTTAGCTGTATGCCTTATTGTAGGGTCTTATCACCAAACCTTAGCCCAAGTTTAACCTAGAAATAAAGATAGAATGTTTTATAAATGATAACAATAATTAATATTTACGTAATAAGTTTTCCACCTGGCTGTTTATATAACAAATATCTATAAATTAAACGTAACACAAGTGATTTGCGAAAATCTATTACCATCAGCCATCGTGTTTGAGTGTGTAGTGTTTGGAGTTAGGACAGAATCGGCTCTGATACTACTTGATAGGAACCTCCTATCTATGAACTATACAAAAGGACTGAATTGGTTGAGTTTGTTGAGACTTTTTTCTTAATTAGCTTGCACATGGCCAGCTGGAAGGCTGCGTAACAACTTTTTTCTTTTTTTGAGACTTTCGTAACATCTTAAGGATACTTCAAATAGGCACGGTTTGAAGTATTGGTTGAGTTTGTTGGGCTGCCTTGGTTGTATGCCTTAGTGGCCTAGTTCGAGCTCCTACTAGTATCACTATCACCAAACCATAGCTAAAGTTCAACCTAAAAATAAAAATATAATATTTTAGAAATGATAATAATAATTATATTTATGAAATAAGTTTTACATCTGGCATGTTTATATAACCAATATATATAAATTAAAGGTAACACAATTCCAAATCTAAAGTTATCTAGTGAAATCAATTTGCCATTTTTTAAAAAATTTGTTCAAAATGAAAATTAATAAATATATACTCATTAATCTGGAAAAACAGTTGGAACATTCCAAATGAAAATGATTTTGACTTTTAAACTTTTGAGTAACAAACTGTTACACGTTCCAATTGATTGATGACTTCTGAGCAACATTTCATGTTAAAACATGAGATCATTGATCCAAAATAAAACATATGATTTTTAGATGACTGAGCGATGACATTTAGGAGTGTCAAATGGGTGGGTTTGGACGGGTAATAAATGGGTTAGGTCTTTAAAAACCAATTGCCCATTTAAACCCATTTAACAAAGTATATATTACCCATACCCAACCCATCCATTTACCCTACAATTTTATGTATGTATATGGTCAAAATATTCTAAAATGACAAATATAACCCTATGAAAATGACAAAAATACCCCCAAATGATTAATAAATGGGCTTGGGTAAATTTGTTAGATACCCAATAAGCAACCCATTTAAAACCCAATTAAACTCAACTTAATTGGGTCTAATTGGGCCAGCACCCATTTACCCATTTATTAAATAAATAGGTTTGATTGGACAATTAGTAGGTGGGTTTGGGTGGGCTAATGGGTTTAGGCTTTTTTTGTCACCCCTAATGACATTAAAACAAAGAACCAAAATACAAAATAAAATAATTGGTGTTGGTGTTAGCAATATTATCCTTAACTTGATCTCGCAGAAAATGGAGATCTCATGGAAATACGACTCATCTACCTCAAGTCCTCAACCTTCATCAATTGTTGAACTCAACATACTCAATTATTTTGGGCCGGGGCTATGGTCTAGATAATTGAAAGCTACAATAAGTTAAAACTAAAATTAGAAACAAAAGACGCTAAGGAAGAAAGAGCTATTTAAAGAAATAAGGGTGGAGGTGCTGGGCTATTCCTCAAGACACATTGATGTTGTGATTAAAGAAGATGACGGTGAAGCATGGTGAATCACCGGCTTCTATGGAGAACCCGAAGCAAGAAACCGTCACCTCTCTTGGGAGTTATTGAGACGTCTTCACAACCAAAATAATTTACCATGGATAGTCTTTGGAGATTTCAACAAAATACTTTGTAATGAGGAGCAGAGAAGCAAGTCTATTAGACCACGTTGGCAAATAGAAAATAATTGGTGTTGGTGTCAACAATATTATCTTAATTTTTTTTTTTTTTTTTTTTTTTTTGATGAATAAAAAGAGCTTCATTGAAAATCAACACGATGGTAAACTTCCACTCATCCGAGATGGAAGAAAACCAAGGTGATTATACAATAAAGCCCAAAACGACTCTACGCAGAGGGGGGCAAAGATGACATACGTCATAGTACAGAACCCTACTATGAGGGTAGCAACAACAACAACAACATACGTCATAGTACAGAACCCTCATTTATGACCCTGTCAATTGGTCAACTCAACATACTCAATTATTTTGGGCCAGGGCTAAGGTCTAGATAATTGAAAGCTACAATAAGTTGAAACTTAAAATAAAAACAAAAGACGCTAAGGAAAAAAGAGCTAATTTAGCATTGTTTGTGTTTGTGTCATTGTTGTATCATATTTGATAAAGTAAATTTAAAAGCTGAATTTAGAAGAAGATGTGTGCTTTACTGAACGTTATAAGTGATAGTATGGTCCCACTTCACCACTAAATTTATTAATCATGTTAGCCTCACGTCTATATATACATTAGCCTCACGTCTTATATTCTATCGCTTTTATTCAAAAATTCACTCAAACTAAAAAGACAGAAAAGAAAGATAAAGGTTTCCATCACCCACCAAAAAAAATTGTGGTTGATCCTGAATTTTTTCAATTTGCAAGTCTTAGGGGCTCTATTTTTCGGTGCCATTCATCGCCAAGCTTTTAGTTCATCATACTTTTGTGGTAAGTAATACGTAAAATATTATCCTTTTTAATTTAGATACTATTCGCTCATGAAATATCATCCTATTTTGCTAGCAAACTCTTATTTAACTAAGCTAGCTATATGGGAGTTGGTTACAAGAGAGCATATACTTAATTAGCTTGCACATGGCCAGCTGGAAGGCTGCGTAACAACTTTTTTCTTTTTTTGAGACTTTCGAATAAGGATGCTTAACAACTTGCACATGGCCAGCTGGAAGGCTGCGTAACAACTTAAGGATACTTCAAATAGGCGCGGTTTGGCAAATGCTGACTTAGGCTTCCTGGCAAATGCGAGGCTACTTGACCTGGCAGCTTGGTTGAGTTTGTTGGGCTGCCTTGGTTGTATGCCTTAGTGGCCTAGTTCGAGCTCCTACTAGTGTCACTATCACCAAACCATAGCTAAAGTTCAACCTAAAAATAAAAATATAATATTTTAGAAATGATAATAATAATTATATTTATGAAATAAGTTTTACATCTGGCATGTTTATATAACCAATATATATAAATTAAAGGTAACACAATTCCAAATCTAAAGTTATCTAGTGAAATCAATTTGCCATTTTTTAAAAATTTATTCAAAATGAAAATTAATAAATATATACTCATTAATCTGGAAAAACGGTTGGAACATTCCAAATGAAAATGATTTTGACTTTTAAACTTTTGAGTAACAAACTGTTCCACGTTCCAATTGATTGATGACTTTTGAGCAATATTTCATGTTAAAACATGAGATCATTGATCCAAAATAAAACAATTGATTTTTGGATAACTGAGCAATGACATTTAGGGGTGTCAAATGGGTGGGTTTGGGAGGGTAATAAATGTGTTGGGTCTTTAAAAACTAATTACTCATTTAAATCCATTTAACAAAGTATGTATTATCCATACCTAACCCACCCATTTACCCAACAATTTTATATATGTATATGGTCAAAATATCCTAAATTTTCTAAAATGACAAATGTAACCCTATAAAAATGACAAAAATACCCCCAAATGATTAATAAGTAGGTTGGGTAAATTTGTTAGATACTCAATAAGCAACCCATTTAAAGCCCAATTAAACTAAACTTAATTGGGTCTAATTGGACCAACACCCATTTATCCATTTATTAAATAAGTAGGTTAGGTTGGATAATTAATGGATGGGTTTGGGTGGGCTAATGGGTTTAGGCTTTTTTTACCACCCCTAATGACATTAAAACAAAGAACCAAAATACAAAATAAAATAATTGGTGTTGGTGTTAGCAATATTATCCTTAACTTGATCTCGCAAAAAATGGAGATCTCATGGAAATACGACTCATCTACCTCTCAACCTTCATCATCCTGTCAATTGTTGAACTCAACATACTCAATTATTTTGGGCTGGGGCTATGGTCTAGATAATTGAAAGCTACAATAAGTTAAAACTTAAATTAGAACAAAAGATGCTAAGGAAGAAAGAGCTATTTAAAGAAGATGCGTGCTTTACTGAATGTTGTAACAAGTAGTAATAAAGCATTGTAGTGTCCCCCACCTGGCTGCACCACAAAGTTTAATAATGTTAGCCTCACGTATATTCAAGACCGGTCCCAGGATTTAGGTTGTCCAAACTCGTTACAATTTTAGTTGCACACTTATTATTAAATATTAAAAAACATCATAAAAGTCCCAAAAACTTTTTTATGCAAAATAAATGTTACATTATGTTTTTAGCTTGAATTACATTGAAAAAAACAGTTAAAACAAAATGTAATCTCGGTTATAGTAATTATATGTCTAATAGTTTTTTAACTAAAAAATTCCTTAGTGTTAATAGAAAAAAAAAAAAAAAAAATCACGGTCTTATAAAGGACAAAAAAATTAATACTAATAATAAATTAAAAGTCATAAAAAAAATCATTAGATAAACATGGGAACACATTACACGGCAACACAAAACAATGGCTTCCCCCCCTTCACAAACCTGTCCCTACATACAAAAACACATGGCCAGTGATCACATACACGTGCGAACAAAATTTTCAAACAAATTAATAAATCACACAGTGGAGACCAACCTTATTCACACGAATACTGAAACACATCACATATGTCTCACATATATCTTATTAAAAGCACAACACTCCCATAAAAAAAAAAAAAAAAAAAAAAAAAATGTATACTAATAAATTTTTTTATATGTAGACTAATATATATATATTTATTATTATTATTTTCCTTTTATGTATAGTTGTATACTAATAATTATTATTATTATTTTTTAATGTCTACTAATTCTTTTTTTTTTCTTCACTTATTGCCCCCATGGGGGGTTGCCCTAGCCCTTGGGCTTGTGGGGCTTACCCCAAGGCCGGGCATGCGTATATTACTATGTTTCATGCTTTCACTTTATTGGAATTATTGATGATTTTTTAATATTAAAATAATAAAAATATATTAAAATATTTGTAAAGTTCTCCTTGTGTTATTTTAAGATTAAAATTTTATTATTTTCTATAACATAGAAGTATTAAATACTTCTTTAAGAGATACATTAAAGACACTAACTGTACCCTGTTACTATATATAGAGTACCTCAGGAATTCACTACAAACTACAAGTCAGAAAAGAAAGATAAACAAAAATCAATAAAAATGCAGTTGATCCTGAAGTTTTTTAATTTGCAAGTCTTAGGGGCGCTACTTGTTGTCATCCATTGCCAAGCTTTGGTTAATCATACTTTTGTGGTAAGTAATACGATAAAATATTATCCCTTTTCAACACTATTCGCTCATGATTTATAAATCTAAACTAACCCCAGTGCAACACATAAACTTTAGCTCCAATAGAACCAAATGGACATGCGTCTAGTACTAAAATGTACTCCCTCATATTTGATTTAATTTCTACATCATGCATAGACTTATAGAAGTCCCCACGCTTGCATGCATGTACGTAGTAGCTGTGTACTTATTAATATATACACATGCTTGATTATGAGTTATATATCTATATGTGTAAACTTTTGATTATTGTACGTAGGTAGAAGAAATTCCATGTACAAGACTGTGCAACACAAAGAACATCTTGACAGTAAATGGCCAGTTTCCTGGACCTACACTGTATGTTCACAAAGGAGATACTATCTTTGTTGATGTATATAACAAGGGCAATTTTAACATAACGATTCATTGGTAAACACTCTCATCCGTGCACTTTTTTTTTTTTTCTCTGATAATTCAATAATTAGAATTTACATTAATGAGATAGAGGAGATTTGAACCATAATTCTCTTCGTAAAGTTGTAAAACAATATCACTAAGTTACAAGGCTCTTGATGTACACTTTTATTTTTAGAAAATAAATTGAAATAAATATTGTATGTACTGTACATATGACTATATATTTACAAATTTGTAGGCATGGAGTAAAACAACCGAGAAATCCATGGTCAGATGGTCCTGAATATATCACGCAATGCCCCATACAACCAGGTGGGAGGTTTAGGCAAAAAATTATATTTTCCTCAGAGGAAGGGACCCTATGGTGGCATGCTCACAGTGGGTGGTGGCGAGCAACCGTTCATGGTGCTATAGTCATATATCCCAAGAATGGAACTAATTATCCTTTCCCACTTCCTCATGCAGAGGTTCCAATCATATTTGGTATTATAAAATTAAAATCCTTTTCAATTACTGGGATCTTTTATATATATATATATATATATATATATATATATATTTTTTTTTTCCTCAAATTAGTCAAGCTATACAGTTTACAACTAAAGAAAATGTAAGACAATTTGACCAACAAATTATTTTTGAAATGACTGGAAATCTTTGATATTGCAGGAGAGTGGTGGAAGCAAGAAATATCGGCAATTTATGATGAAACTGTTGCGACTGGAGGAACCCCCAATGTTTCTGATGCTTTCACTATCAATGGTCAACCTGGTGATCTTTATCCGTGCTCAAAACCAGGTCAAAAATTACCTAAGTTAATTTTAATAGTATAGAATGTCTTTATTATTTATTTATTGTCTGGTAACAGTAATTATGAATTTATGATTAACGTTAGTAAGTAGAATGAAAAATGAGGAAGATAAAGTGTAAACAAACTGCTAATTGCATGGAAACATTGTCCCTTAGAAAGAACGTAGAAAAAACAATGTTTTTGAGTGTATCCTAGGACTCCAAGGGGCAAGTGGAGGTGAACATTATTACATACACGGTCAGTTTTTATTAAAGCATGGTCTTATCACTTAGCTATTGTATGTATTCCAATTTGGTTTATTAGTCTTTTAACTTTTTTTCCTCTTACACATGAATTAATAAGCATAATGGCTGGACTTTTGATTTTTAAACCTCTATCAATTTGTCCTTAATTAGTTCCCACCCCTTTTCACCTAAATTTTAGTTTAATTAAGTGAGAGGATTAATTTCTAATGCTTATGAATCTATATAATAAAAGAATAAATCAAGTATAGTTATGTTGGACCCGACCTCGTTATTCAAGCCTCCGGTGTGTGTTTGTTTTTGTTAATAATTTTTGCATTTAAAGCACGGATTTGATTATTCATTTAAAAATAAAAAAATAAAAAGGAATGTGTGTGTGTGTTTTTGTTTCTGTTTTTTTTTTTAATTTTTTAGCATCCAAACTCCAGAGCATGGATTTGATTAGTCATTTAAAAAAAACAAATTGATAATGTACGTGTTTGATTGTAACTTTTTGTTGAAAGCTTATTTTATTATTGAAAGTTAGTTAAAATATATTTGTACTAAAAAAAAAAAAGTTAAAATTTTAAAAAACTGTACATAAGAAAAAGTTTAAAAAATTAAAAGAAAAATTTGTTGGCAAACCATATCTAATATGTGTTTGTAATGTACTTTTTCGGCTCAAATTTATGGCCTCTTACAATATAAGTATCACTCTGTTAATTTAAAAATAAGTAATTTTTTTCAAAGATTAAAGGTCATTTTATAACTCCCACAAACATACCCAAGTGATGGAGCTGGTATCTGTGGGTCCCACTTGTGTGTGAGAGACGCACAGCATATGTCGATCATAGGAGATAGTTTTTCCAAGTGATTGGCTCATTGTTCTAGAGCATGACATAAACCCAGAGATTCTAGTTCAATCCACCACATTAGCTATCAAGTCATGAATTTTCCGAAATATCTCACAAGCAAGGAGTTGATTTAATGTAGTTAAAGGATAGAATACAGGGATAGAGCCACACTAGGACCAACAGGGGCCCCGAACCCTAACATCCTTTTACAAAAAAAATAACTTTTATATATTAGTATAGGTTGATTTAGAAGTTAGGCCCCAAAAAATTAAATTGGGCTTCCATTAATACAATTCTGGTTCCCTTAAACCAAATGTTTTCTTGAAAAACAGTTAAAATATTGTTTTTGTCCCTAAAGTTTACATGAATTTCATTTTTTGTCCCTAAATGTAAAAAATTTTGTCTTCTATCTCCTAACTATTGAAAGTGTTACACTTATTTACTTAAGCTTTAAAAAGAAATATTTTTTCATCCTTAAACTATTGAAAAAAAATTTGTATTTCATCCTATTTTTGCCCTAAACTATTGAAAAAATATATTAAAAAATATTTAAAAGTTAAGGACGAAAAAAATGAACTTCTTGCAAACTTTAGGGATAAAAATATATATTATATATATATATATTTTAGAAAACAAAAAAAAAAAAATTACTACCATAGCAATCAGCCCAAATTACAACATGTCAACAACAAATCAACCCAAATTACAAAAAAAATAAAATAAAATAAAAATCAGCCATTTGTTTTTGTTTTCAACAAAATCAAAAACTTAAAAAAAAAACAAAATTGATCATTATTATATTAAATTATAAAAAAAATAAATAACTTTTTTCATGAAAAAAAAAAAAACTAAAATCCATGCTACTTTGGATTTTCACGAGATAAAAAATAAATAAATTTGATACATAGACCGGCCCCACTCATGAAAAAGTATGACTCCATCCATGCTAAGATACTGCTTCTTAAAAAATAAAAAATAAAAAATAAAAAAAGAGAAGAAGAAGGTCATTGATTTTTTATTAATATAGTTTAAATCGATAAATAATAACATTTGATAATTAGACTTATGAAGGAAACAATTTCCAATTAGTAATGATTGTCATAGCTCAAACAGTTGTACTTTTGCTTCTTTGTTACCCCAAGAGTCGGTGAACTTTGACCTAAGAGGATGCAAGTCGCTGTAATATTTAAAATTTTAAAGATTGTTAAAATAAAAAAGTCATCATTTACTTAGCCCTAGAAAGAAATCAAGGTTCATGAGGTTCCCTTTCCTTAGAAAGGTAATGAAGTTAATGTGCAAGTTACTAAAAACTTTTTATAGTCTACTAATTAATACGATTCACTACTTGCAGATACATTCAAGCTAAAGGTTGATCACGGCAAGACTTATCTACTCCGCCTAATCAACTCTGCCGTGCAAGACATTCTCTTTTTTGCTATTGCCAAACATAATGTCACCGTTGTGGGAACAGATGGTAGCTACACCAAGCCATTGGTATCAAATTATGTCACAATATCCCCTGGCCAAACCATCGATGTTTTGCTAAAAGCTAACAAGCAAGCTGACCACTATTACATGGCTGCTAAAGCATACTCTAGTTCATCAGCGGTTACTTTTGATAACACAACCACCACTGCTTTTCTCCAATACAATGGAAATTATACCCCATCTTCACCTCCTTCAATACCACATCTTCCTTACTATAATAACACCAATGCCTCAATTAATTTCACCAATAGCCTCAGAAGCTTAGCCAATGAAAACCATCCAGTCAATGTCCCAATAAACATCACCAAACATTTATTTTTCACAATTTCTATCAACACTCTCCCATGTTATAACAATTCATGTGCAGGGTCTAATGGGACACGACTAGCCACTAGTGTCAACAACATAAGCTTTGTGACCCCCTCCATTGATATATTACAAGCTTATTATTATCATGTTAATGGGGTATTTGGGACTCGTTTTCCAGATTTGCCACCATTGCTATTTAATTTCACAGCCGAGGACTTGCCAACGTACCTAGATACACCAAAACTTGGAACGAAGATTAAGATACTGGATTATAACACGAATGTGGAGCTTGTTTTTCAAGGCACAAGTTTGGCAGGTGGGAATGATCATCCAATGCATCTCCATGGATTTAGTTTCTATGTGGTTGGATCAGGTCTTGGAAACTTTGACAAGGATAAGGACCCTTTGGGATATAATCTTGTTGACCCTCCCCTTCAGAACACCATTGCTGTCCCCATTGATGGCTGGAGTGCCATTAGATTCAAGGCTGATAATCCTGGTGTGTCACTCTATACTAATACTACAATATATATATACTAGTCGGTAACCCGTGCAAAGCACAGGAAAGTTTAACATAATATGATTTTTTTTTTTCTCTTTTATTTTTTGTCTAAAAATAAAAATTGATAATCATGATATTTATTAAAAGACATTTATTATGATTGTGTTTATATATATAGAACAATATATTCTTTCTATTAAAGAAAATATGATATATCAAAATTATAATGGAATGTTTAATTATAGAATAACATTTATTATGTTTGTGTTTATATATATGGAACAATATATTCTTTCTATTAAAGAAAATATGATGTGTCAAGATTCTAATAGAATGTTTAATTATAGAATAAAATTTAAATTCAATTAGAAAATATATATATATAAAATAATGAGGTGTAAAATTGTGAGAACTCAAAAGCTTATGTGGCGCAATATTATGAGGTCAACCAAAAGTCAAAAAGTTTCGATTTTACATTATAGTATAGATATATATATATATATATTTCATGAGTTTTTCACAAGGGAAAAAAGATGACGCAATTAGTTTTTTCAATACGTTAGTTTTTGTTTATTTGTACTTTCTTTTAAACATTTTTGTTTTACATTTGTATATACAACAGTTATCTTGTTATGACAGTGCAACAAATATTAAACATTGATCCATTAAAAGATAAAATCTCATATAAGTTCATAATGTCAAATATATTATACAAAATAGTACAAGGATCCTGAAATTAAAATATATATATATATATATGATATAAAAAATCGTTCCAAAATTAAACAATTAGAATCATCAATCATGAAAAAGACTATTTATCTTCCTCTGAGTCACCTCCTTGCCTCCATGCTATTGTTTGGGTTGCACTCTCTAGCTCCAACTTTAATAGTATCATCCTAAAATAAAAGTGTTAAACATGAGATAAAATGAAATATTACTCTATAAACATAACAAAACTCAATATCATAATCTAATCAATAATGTATGGTTCTTACACAAGAATTTAGAAACAGCTACTATAAAAACCAATAGATTTAAAAGACACATAGTACATGATGAAATTGATGCTTTTGTTTTGTGTTAATAGGTGTTTGGTTTATGCATTGCCATTTTGATCGGCATATGACATGGGGCATGGACATGGCATTCGCAGTGAAAAACGGGAAAGGTCCAGAAGAGCACATTTTACCACCACCACCAGACATGCCACCCTGTTGAAGTGGCTGCAAGTTCCTAATAAATGAATTGTCAATACCTTGTCGGTTCATTCCTGAAGATTAGTTACATCGAATGACAGTTGAAGTGTTCATGGGACGGGCTAGTCCTTTCATTTGTTTGTTTGTTTTTAGGATGCTCTTGTTCTTTATGTTTTCTATAATTATTGTATTTGTGGCATTATTGTTGCCACAATAATTAGTTAATTACTGTTGCTTCAACAACAATTTGTAGAATAAATATTGAAATTGCGGTGGAAGAAGTAATTTATTTATGGTTTAGATATTTAGCCTGTCTTTCAAAAAAAAAAAAAAGATTGCCTGGATCCTTTATTTTGGGAATGCATTCTAGAAAATGCATTCCTATTAGAATACATTCTCTAGAATGTATTTTGTTGAAAATAGTGTGTTTGGTAAAATATTAAAATTATTTATAAGAAGTGATTATGCTGAAAGGAATTGTGTTTGGTTGGTATTTTAAAGAATGCATTCTTCCTATTAAATAATATATTATTAGTATACATTATGTAATTAACATTTTTTTTTTTTTAAATATCTCAATACAAGGCTAAAAATACATTTACTATCAATACAAAATTAACAATGTAATAAAGAAATAAAGTATTACGTTGTGATTTAAATTAATGTCTACTAATAAAAAAAATAGGTCATGATTTGTGCACATCTCCTTGCACACATTTTTATAAAATTTAAACAATGTAATAAAAAAATATAGAGAAATGTGTATTGTGTGTGCAATAGAGATATACACAAACCATTTATGATAAATAAATATTATAAACATCCTCTAAATAAATTTTCACAATTCTACACTTTGCACCAAATAAAATGAACATACCAATAAAACCAATTTAGTTTTTTCCCTTTCAATTTTTTTTTTCTTCTTTCTTTTTCCACTCTCCCTTTTTTCCCACTCCCCATTTCTTTTTTCTTTTTTTTCCTTTTTTTTTTTCCCCCACCACACACATACATCCCCCCTCACCCATCTCATTTTTTTTTCTCTCATTTCCTCCTCACAGTTCACACCCCTCCCCCATTTCTCAGTTTTTTTTTATAACATCCAAACATTACAAAAAAAAAAAAAATAAAAATAAAAGAAAAAACATAATGTGACATAAAATCTAAACATTACAAATAAAGTGCTGGAAAAAGCACATCATAACAAGTTTACATTAAACAAAGAAAAAAACATTACTAACGATCATTCCAAATCATCCTTGGTTCTTTGATATAAAATGAGAAAATGAGAATACTTTTTCAAAGATAAAATAAAGAAAGAGAAAAAATAGGGAATACATAAAAAGAAAAAAAAAAAGTAGGGAACAAAAGAGAGGGAAGGAAAATAAAAGAAAGAAAGAGAAAAATTAAGCAAGGAAAAAAGAGTTGTAGGAGTAATCAATTGTTGTAAGTGGGTCCCATTTACTTTAGCAAAAATTAAAAGTAGAAGTTAGAATCAGAATCCAAAATATTTTGGATTCTGACTTTTGCTCTAGAAATGAGAATTTGCAAAATGCATTTTGCATTTTCCAAAATCCCAACCAAACATCTCAGATTTTTTGCAAAATGCATTCTATGCATAAAAATCTGTGAAATCACTTTTAAGTAGAGGATCCAAACACAGACTTAATAAATAAAAGCTTTGTGATTATCAGATTGGATTATTTACTTCATTGTATCAGTAGTCATTTCAGATTCATCAAGGAAACAAAATATTTTGGATGCGGGGTATATATATATATCCCATTATATATACCTTTTTAATTTCTTTCTTATCATTTTTTTGTTTTTTTCATTTTTTCACTATTTGACATGTTTCTGTCTTTAGGGAAAGAAAAAATAAATAAATAATCTTGGGATGGGAAGCCGTGGATGTCACGGGCTCACACCAACAAGAGGAAATTGACCCAACACCTAATACCTAGGCCTAACTCACTCTCAAATGATGCCTTGAAAGAGGAGGAATGCACATGAATTATAATCTGCACTGTTAGAACAGATGCTCAGATACAAATCTAGAATAGATTCTCTGATACAATATCAAATATGAAAGTGCTAGAGAGAAAAGAGTTTAGAGAAAGAGAAAGAACAAACAGAGAATAGATACACAGAGATACCGTGGTTCGGTCATGAAGACCTACGTCCACACACAAAAGCCCTTGACGGCTACATCTTTACTATATTTCTTGATTGTTACAATGAAACCCAAGTAGGGTATATATACTAAAGAAACCTAATCTAACTAGAGCAGTTTGCTTCTATTACAATTAATGGGCCTACACTTGGTTTGGGTCTCATGGCCCAATATATATCTCTAACATGCACAACTTAGGAAAACGTGATTAGAATGTGAGACTTTTGATAGAGGGAAATGTGAGATGTGTTTGGTTTGACTTGTAATTGTTGTTGGCTTTAAATTGTTTACTTGGCATTTTTAATTGATGTGTCTTATTTTTATTGGGTCACCTCTTATACATTAACGTAGAGATGGTATATTTGTCATCAATTGTAGGTGATATGCTCCTATTGCATATATCCATTTCTTTATACATTATTATAACATTTCCTTTTCACCCTGTCTCTTTCCCTATTTCAATTTTTAAAACATCCAAATAAGGGGAGGGATATCTACTCTATCCTCTTCTCTCCCTTCCTCTCATTTTCTCTCCCTCCAAATAAAATAAATAAAATGAAAGGATGCAGAAGAGTGGATAAGTCATTCAAGTTGTACCAAAATAGTCGTATTAGGCCTTTTGAGACAAAGCTACAATCAGTACAAAATTGGACTATCTCTTGATAGGATGGTTAACAAAGAGGTTTAAGGTGATTGATCTTAATTGCTTCCTGGAATCCCAATAAAACTATTGAAGACCAATGCATATAAATTGATTGTATTTGTTGGAACAATTCGATTGATTTTGGATTGCATTGTATCTTGCGAGCAGTATTATAGTTGAGAGAAAATGCGGACCAATACTTGAGTAGTGATTACATTCTAACATGATTCATAAAGAAAAACGTTAGTCATATCTGTGTTATATCCAAATGAACTAGTTACATAATTGTTTATGTAACTCAGATTGATCTAGTAAACACTTGATGTGAAACTCAACATACACTCATGCAATAAATTCATAATCCAAACTCTCCTTGACTTGAATCCTTAAGATCCTTGTTAGGGCCTATGTTGCACCAAGGTCGGCCCTAGACAATTTGAGGTCTACAATGACAATTCTAAATATGACCTTTTTTTTTATGACTAAAAAAAAAAGGTCTATTTTACTTTTTATTAGTATAGGGCTTTTTTATTTTGCAATATTGTATTATAATTTGTTTATGTAAAATTTATTCTTCTCACTTTTTGTACTGATACAAAATTAATAATTACTTAGTGATTCGACCTAACAGTCTACATTTTTAAGAGGAAAGTGATTGCTTGGTTCGCTTTAGGCTAGAGCCAGCACTACGCTTAGACTATATACTTAACACATATATTTTTTTTATTTAAGATGATTAAATTATACTTTGCACCCTTTAGTCGTGCAAAACCTTTTTTTTGCCCGATAAAATAAATTTTTTTTTTAGATGAAATAATTGCTTTTTAGATGAATGAGCAATAACATTTAAAAAAAAACCGAAAAACCAGAATAAAACAATTGGTGTTGGTGTCAACAATATTATCTTTAACTTGATCTTGAAGTGAATGCAAATCTAATGGAAACACGCGAGTCATCTGCCTCATCCTTCATCATCTTGTCAATTGGTCAACTGAACACATACTCAATTATTTTGGGCCGAGGCTATGGTCTAGATAATTGAAAGATATAAAAACTTAAAATAGAAACAAAAGACGCTAAGGAAGAAATAGCTAATTTAGCATTGTTTCTATTGTGGGATTGTTGTATCATATTTGGTAAAGTAAATTGAAAAGTTGAATTTAGAAGAAGATGTGTGCTTTACTAAACGTTGTGAGTTATAGTAGTTAGGCATCTAATTGTCCCACTTCATCACTAAATTTATTAATATGTTAGCCTCACGTCTATATATACACTAGTCGCAAACCTGTGTGATGCACAAGAAAATTATTAAAAATAAAATCTAAATTAATTTTGATTCCTTTTACTTTTTTTTGAATATGTTTTTTTTTTTTTTTTTTTTTTTCTTTTTTCTTTTTTTTTTTTTTTTTTGTAGTTCAAAATATTGTAGGCAAGATCGATAAAGAGACTTTACGAATCGGATTTAGGATAGATCCTACTTTTTGGTTTAAAAAAATAACTAAGAAAGTATTTATCATAGGATAATTAAAATTTAATATAATGTAATTTTTCTTTTGGCATAAGTTGAATATAGTCCAATTTTTATAAAACATGATTCATGTTTATATTTACCATATGGATCATGTTTTCATCCAAAAATAAAATAAATGATACTTAAAATAAGAAGAATGACAAATAAATACATGGACACATGATTATATGATCAAACCTAAATAATTAAAAAAAAGGAACTCTAAAAATCTTGATGAAAATTGATAATTATGATTATTATTAAAAGATATTTATATTGTGTTTATAAATAGAATATATGTTAGTATTAGACATTAATTATGATTGTGTTTTATATATGGAATAATATATTCTTATATTAAAGAAAATATGATGTGTCAAAATTCTAATGGAAGGTTTAATAATAGAATAAAATTTAAATTCAATTAGAAAATATATATTAAAATAATGAGGTATAAAATTGTGAGATTTCAAAAGCTTATATGGCACAACATGATGAGGTCAACCAAAAGTCAAAAAGTTTCGGTTTTACATTATAGTACTAGTTGCAAACCTGTGCAATGCACGGGAAAGCTATTGAAAATTTGTCAGTAATGCATATTACATTAACCCCTTTATTAAATTTGTCAAATTAAAACGATTTCATAAAATAAAATAAGACTTAATGTGAATATGGTATAAATTCTTAGTCCTTTTACATAATTTCCCCCAAAATATATTTAACTTGAAATGAAGAGATAGGAGGTAGCTCACTAAAGAAAGTTAATAGAAAAAAGTGAATCATAATTTCTTTAAAATTAAAATATAGTGGTAATTTGCAACATATGCCCGTATTTCTACTCGACATTGCACTCAGAGAGAGAGAGAGAGAGCACTGACATCATTCTTAACAATTAGCAGTTAGAGATAACAAAAGATAAACAGGTAATTCACATACTAAGTTCACCATCTGAAATGACAACCTTTCTTTTGGGTACACCACTCTCTTTCCTTCAACTTCAATCTTGTAGACAACATCCATCCCATAAAGCACCTTGCCAAAGACAACACGGCATCCGTCCAACCTTTAAAGGAAACCAAAAGCTAATATTGGCCATTTCCAACTTCGTTACAAATCAAGAATATATGTACTCTTAAAAATGCTATTCTATAAGTATGTTATAGATGCTCCCACAAAAGAAAACTACTGGCTAGTTTTGACAGTTGTAATGAAGAATTGCAATCTGTTGGTATCTAGCCCAACATTTGCCATTGAAAAATTTCCTGTTAGTAAAAGTTCCAGATAAGTTAACACTCCTTTTACAACTTACATTTTCAATATATTTAAGAACCAATTACTATAAAATTTTGAAAGAAATTTCGCAAGGAAGAAAATATTCAGGTAAGGAGAACTTTAACTTGCTTGGCCCAATTTGCTTTAGTTTAAAGTTCTCATCGGCAAACTTCACACCATAGATTGATTTTCCACCTCAACCATCACCAAGAATTAAATCACCTCCTTGGATCATAAAGCTGGGAATAATTCAATAGAATGTGTTCCCTTAGTAGTGAAGAGGCTTCCCACTCTTCCCAATTCCTTCCTCCCTGATATGAGAGGAGGGCTCATTAAACTTGAAACGAACAACATAAAAGCCTATTGGCCATGGAAATAAACTCCTATATGATCATAAGTTAACACAGCAAAGGGAGCAAGCAGTTGTAAATATAGAGGTAGCATTCATGTGATTCAAGATATAAGAGGCTACCAAAAGTTACTTTGCTACCCTTGCAAAGAGCTCAAAAGTTCCTTGCAAAGAAAAAAAAATGTAAAAGTCAGTAACTTCCTCTAACAGCGAGAGATATCAATTGAGAAGCGTACTTTGGAACAATACCTACAGTTTTAGGAATTGTATTTCCAAAAAGTCCCATGACTATGCAAATTGGAAGAAATAAAATAAGGAGTAACACAATATTTAAAGAACTTCCTTGCTATATGTTTGAGAATGGAGAGAGGGGAAACAAAGCCATCCAATTGGAGACTCTTCTTGTAGATATTGAAAAAGCCAATTAATTACCTCTCTTGTCCCTTCTTTGCAAGCAATGAAAGGCTTTAATTTAAAATAAAGGTCAACTTGCCTGTCTACCATCCAAACAAAAATTGTCGTGGTTGTAGCGAATATTGTCTAGCTATGTCCTTCTAAAAAGAAAAACCCATATCCACGTTTCTTCTAATATTTTGGAGAATTACATAACAGAAGAGTTGGACTTTACTATATTGTCTTTCCTGAAAGCAACCAAACATATATGCATCATATTTCCAAAAGGATGACCTTTAAGAGTCCGTGCCTGCACCTTTATTCTTCTGGATGAGCCACAGCTGACTCATGCAACCACAACTAAAGACTAATCTACTATTTTCATCCCTTTAAATACCTTAGAAGAATACAATGTTTGATCAAACTAAGTAAGCATTTCTTCCTAGTATTCTGATAGAGCAGAACATTCTACACACCTTTCTGTAGCTATTCCAACTACATCAACCATGAAAACCTCACCTCAGGAACTTGTTCTCGGAATACCAATCACCTCAAGGGCAAAATCTCATCAAAGTCCTACCCACCCATAATTCATGATAATTTGATAGTATGACATTAAGAAATTCAAGTGACCAGCTATTCAGTTCCATGGCAAGATCAAAGCCCAAATATAATTCTGCAAATTGGAAAAAAAAAAAAAAAATTGCCAAGGCAAAGCAACCTCTTCGAAAAACTTGGCAGAGGAACAAACAATAAACAAAGAGGAGGCAAATCGAATCAGAGAGAGAAAGGTACAATATGAACAATACCAAGCAAATGCAGTCCACGACTTCTGCTGCAAAAGCTCAGAGAAAAACTAATAGAGAAATCTATAGTCCAATTGAATTGAATTAAAAAAAAACACTCTGTTTAGCTTTAATCACTGAGGAAATTATAAGAAAATCAATTGATTAAAATTGCATTGGAATCAGAGAGCATGCGGCCCAATCTCAAAAACACAACCACCCATAATCTATAACTTCCCAATCTAACCAAAAACCAATGAAAACAAAGACACCCACATAGCAAACACACATAACCCACATACAAATCCAACATTTATTTATTTTTAATTAAAAAACCCACCTAAAAATCTCACCTTAGAATAACTAAGCTCTGTGGCGTGGAAACCCAAGTGAGGCTGCGACTCAGGATCCATGGACTCCTATTATCGCTTTCTCTCTAGTTCAAGTTTTTTGTGCCTTGGTTTCAAAAAAAATCAGAAGACAAAACAGAAAAGGGGTTTCGGGTACTGAACTGTGATGTTGAAGGCTGTGGAGAAGCTAAGAAGATGAGGCTTCTACTGATAAGAAGGGTTTAAATAGGATTGGAGAGTGTAAAAAGAGAAGTGGGAATCGGTGATGAAATCCATTTTACAATTTCAATTCAAACCCTAATCATAACAATTAACTAATTTACAAAACAAAAATTGGGGGTTTTATGAGAGGGATGAACAATTTACCGTGCATGGCGATTTTACCCTCATCAGACTGAGATATCATGATTGTGGGTAAAACAGTGGCGAGACAAAGAAGGCGGCTACCGAAGGGGAGAAGGCGGGAGATCGACCGGTGACTCGACTGGGTCTGAGTGGACTAAAGATTTCAAGCCTTGGCCCGGGCTTGGATGGAAGTGAAGAAGAAGAAGAAGGGAAGAAAGAGAAAGAATGAGAGAGGGGAGGCCTTCGAGAATGAGAGCATAAGAGAGAAGAGAGAAGAGGATGTAGTATTGTATCGGGTGAAAACTAATATTCAAATTAGAGATTAAAATTTTATTAAAAAAATTAGTATTGCTGTGTCAAATTGTGAGAACCAAAAAGCTGATGTGTTCAATTTTTATTAAGTCAAATAAAAGAGAAAAAAGTAAAAAAAAAGCTTCGATTTTACATATAGTATAAATAGATTACCTCAGGACTAATTTAATGAAACTAGAAAGACAAAAAAGAAAGATAAAGATTTCCATTACCCGACCCCCACCCCAAAAAAAAATGTGGTTAATCCTGAAGTTTTTCAATTTGCAAGTCTTAGGGACGCTATTTGTTGGTGCCATCCATTGCCAAGCTTTAGTTCATCATACTTTTGTGGTAAGTAATACGATAAAATATTATCCCTTTTAATTCAGATACTATTGGCTCATGAAATATTACAAGTGCAACACATATACCCTTGAGCGCCAATAGAACCAAATGGGCATGCGCAAAGTAGTATAATGTAAACCCTCGTGCTTATTTATTTTCTATATATGATGATCATGTTATTCTTGTTTGATTTAATTTCGACATCATGCTTAGAGACTTATATATGTACCTCGCTTGCATGCATGTAGCAGCCATGTGTACCTATTAATATATGTGCAAACTTTTGATTGTACGTAGGTAGAAGAAGCTCCATATACGAGACTGTGCAGCACAAAGAACATCTTGACAGTAAATGGCCAGTTTCCTGGACCAACACTTTATGTTCACAAAGAAGATATTGTCATTGTTGATGTTCATAAGTCATAACAAGGGAAATTATAACATAACTATTCATTGGTAACCACTCTGATCCGTGCAATTGTGTGTATACAAGGATTTGTCATGTACTTTTGTCTTGAGAGAAGAAATTGAAATAAATAACTATAATTATGTAATGTATATATAATAATATGTTTATAAAAAATTTGCAGGCATGGAGTAAAACAGCCGAGGTATCCATGGTCAAATAGTCCTAAATATATCACGCAATGCCCAATACAACCAGGTGGTAGGTTTAGGCAAAGGATTATATTTTCCTCAGAGATAGGGACCCTATGGTGGCATGCTCATAGTGAGTGGTGGAGAGCAACTGTTCATGGTGCTATAATCATATATCCCAAGACGGGAACCAGTTATCCTTTCCCTCATCCTCATGCAGATGTTCCCATCATATTTGGTATTATATATAAAAACCTTCTCAATTATTGATATTAGATTTTTTTTCATTTTGTTGTTCCTTTTAAATTGGACAAGTCAAGCTATACAATTTGACCAACAAATTATTTTTCAAATGACTGGAAATCTTTGATATTATAGGAGAGTGGTGGAAGCAAGATATATTGGAGATTTATAATGAAACCATTCAGACTGGAGGAGCCCCCAATGATTCTAATGCTTTCACTATCAATGGTCAACCTGGTGACCTTTATCCTTGCTCAAAATCAGGTCAAGGATTACTCAAGTTAATTTTAGATTTACGGAATGTCTAATAAAATGTCTTTGATCATTTTATTTCTTTCTACCAAATGCTATTATAATTAACGTTACTAATTAAAATGAAAAAGTAAGAAAGATGAAGAGTGCTAGCTACGAGATTTACAAGATTGTTTTTTGATAATTAGTACTTACAACAAATGGTTGAGAAGGAATTCGAATTTTCGTTCTCCGCATAAAATACATAGAAGATGTCATTGAACTAATTGGTTCATGGAAATAACGAATTGCTAATCGTATGGAAAACCATGTCCTGAAAAAAGAAGAAGAAGTAGCAAACAATGTTTTTTATCCTTTTACTCCAAATGGAATTGAACATTAAATGTATAACAAGGTCGGTTTTTATTAAAGCACGGTCTTACTCTTATTCCCAACCCAACTATGTATTCGAGTTTGGTTTATTAGTTTTTCAAATATGCTTGAGCTTGCTTGATTAACTTTATTTCCTCTTACACAAGAATTAACAAGCATAATGAATGGAGTTTTGATTTTTGAACCTCTATCAATTCATCCTTACTTCCCATCCCTTTTCACCTAAATAATGGTTAAGGTGGTCTATATATATCAAGTTAAGTAAGTGGATTAATTATTCAGTTTATAAATCTATAAAATAAAAGATTAAATAGAAAATTCATAAATTTAAATATGTATTTATGAAAAAAGTAATCTTTATATATAGTTCCAAGTAAAGTTACTAGAAGTACAGATTTAAGTACTTGTTGGTGAATCTATGATGTTCTGTTGACATGTTTATAAGTTAAGTCTTAATCAAATGTATTTGAACTTGGCTTATTGTTCAAATAATTAAAAAAAAATAAATAAATTTTAAAAAAAAAAGCGTAAACAACCTTCTTATAAAATTAAGATCAAACTATATATTATGAATAATTTGATTTATTTACGATAATAGAATATTCCATTTCGTATTAAAAAAAATATATGTAAATGACCTTAGCACATTATTTAAAGCCTCCATTTTCAGCTACGCTAAGCTCAAATGATCATGTTTTCATATCATCATATTTCTTATCCATCTTCGTTCAAGCCCTAGTGTGGATTTTTTTTTTTTCGTTAATTGTTTTAGCATCCAAAGCACGGATACGATCGAATATATATGTATGCAATCTCTGTGGGGTTAATATATCTTGAGTAGTTTTTTTGGCTAAAACTTAAGGCGTCTTAGTATATATATGCCACTCAATTTAAAATAAATATTTTTTTTTCTAAGATAATATATATAGTCATTTTCATTATTAAAGGTCACTGATCTACGATTCATAGAGTTTAAATTGATAAATTATAACATCTATTTAGATTTATTGTGGAAACAACATGCAATTGGTACTGAATGCTATAGTTCAATGTGCAAGTTACTAAAACTTTTTATATTAGTCTACTAATTAATACGATTCATTTCTTGCAGATACATTCAAGCTAATAGTTGATCACGGCAAGACATATCTACTCCGCCTAATCAACGCTGCTATTAAAGTTGATATTATCTGATGCAGGATTGATTGAAGATCAAGCTCTCTGTTCTGCTATTGCTGCTGCATTATTGAGGAGCAAGTCAACGACATGTAGTTTAATTTGTATAGTGTAGGACTACTTGTAGCTTAGCTAATGAAAGTTAGTTAGAACTAATAACACACGTGTCTAGGTGTTACTGGTTCTGTTAATAGTACAGTCTGTTTAAGTTGTTAAGTTGGTTATTTTCATTGTGCAGCAAAAGCTTCTCTGCCTCTGTATATATATTCTGCATTATTCAGTTAATGAAACTTAAGCAAGTATTCTAAATTCATTTCTCTGTTATCTTTCATTTCTATTTCTACTTGCTATCTTTGATATGGTATCAGAGCATATACTCCCTGATTTGTTTTCTTTCTCAGAATTCAAGATGGTTTCAATTGAAGCCTCCTTCTTTTCTTCTTCTTCTTCTACTTCTCAAAATCAAACAACCTCAAACTCAATCCCTATTCCCATTGAGAATTCTCGACCCCTTTTACCTCACAATGGTGACCTGGAATTCGTATTGTACCTGATCCTCTCACTGGAGACAATTATCAGGCATGGAGGAGATCAATGACCACTGCACTTTCAGCCAAGAACAAACTAGGTTTTGTTAATGGAGCAATACTACAACCTAATGATGAATCTGATCCTCTCTTTTCTGATTGGCAAAGATGCAATGATCTAGTCCTATCTTGGATCACAAATTGCTTGTCAAGACAAATTCATGCTACTGTGTTATATGTTTACACTGCTAAGGAGGTTTGGGATGATTTACAACAAAGGTACAGCCAAAGCAATGGCACTAGGGTTCATCACCTCAAGCAGGCAATTGCTTCTCTCAAGCAAGACAACATGCCTGTAAGTGACTATTTCACTCAACTTAAAGGGGTTATGGGATGAATTTCTTAATTACAGACCTATTCCTGGTTGCACATGTGGTGCCAAATGTATATGTGGTCTGAGTAGAACCTTGATGGATTACCAGCACTATGACTATGTGCACAGTTTTCTTATGGGGTTAAATGATTCTTTTGCCCCAGTAAGAGGTCAAATCCTTCTGATGGAGCCACTGCCAAACATCAATAAGGTATTTTCTTTGATTCAGAATGATGAAAAGCAAAGAGGTGCAGGGTTATTGCCATTACCCACTGTAGACAGCACTGCATTACTTTCCAGGCTGGAAAATGGACCTAACACTGCTTTTCCTTACCCAAACACTGGATCCAATGCTTTCTTTACTCGAACTGATAACCAGAAGCAATACTTATCAGTATCCTAACGAAAGATAAGCCTCCCTGCATCTGTTCTCACTGTGGTTACAAGGGACACACAGCAAACAAATGACAAATACAAACTACAAACTTATCCATGGTTATCCAGGTTTTCGTAGCAAAGGTTTTCGTAGAAATGTTGCAGAGAAATGCTTGCAAGTGGCTAATCAAGTGTCAAGCAGTGCCACATTCAGAGTCTGCAGACAGAGTGCTGCAGACAATGCTCAAAGCATTCAATCCAATCTGACTGCCATGTCAGTCCAATGTCAACAGTGGCTACAAGCAATAAATATGCAACAATGCTCAGACTGCTCAGGCACAACAGCAAATATGCTGCAATCCTGTATCAGATTCACACAACCATCAAGCTGCTGCCTCAATCTCTGTAACACAATCTCACTCCAACATGGCAGGTAAACCAACTTGTCTTTCAACTTTTAGCAAGCCAAATATGGACCATTCTGTCTTTTCTGATAAGTTTACTGTCAAGCCAAATTTTTCTTCTACTCAGTGGGTTATTGACACTGGTGCTACAGACCATATGGTCATTACCACACGATTTTATACTACTATGCATATTGTGGACAACATTAATGTCAACCTACCTAATGGACAGTCTGTTATGGTCACACACATTGGTTCTGTCCAACTTACTCCTACTTTGCTCCTTACAGATGTGTTATGTGTGCCATCTTTTGATTTCAACCTAATTTCTGTATCCAAACTCACTTCATCTCTCCATTGTTGCATTTTCTTCTTGTCCACTTACTGTTTTATACAGGACCTCATGCATTGGAGGATGATTGGTATGGGTAGGCAACATAATGGGCTATATCTGTTGGATTTCTTCTTTCTGATTCAACCACCACTGCAGCAGCCATTACTTCTGACTCTAGTCTTCATAAACACTTGTATAGTCTTAGTTCTATTAAGAATTCAAATAAAGACATTCATGTATGGCACTGCAGGTTAGGACATCCTTCTCTGTCCAGAATGCATTTTCTGTCTAGTATAGTACCTAATGCATCTTATTCTTCTAATGATGCTTCTACTTGTACTGTTTGTCCCTTGGCAAAACAGAGAAAATTGCCTTTTCCAAATAATAATCATTTGTCTCTCAAATCTTTTGATTTACTTCATATTGACATTTGGGGTCCTTATCATATACCCACTGTTGAAGGGTATAGGTACTTTCTTACCTTGGTTGATGATTGTACCCGAACCACCTGGATTTACCTTATGAGATCCAAGTCTGATACTAGAACTCTCTTGACTTCTTTTATCACCATGATTCACACTCAGTTTCACACTGTGATCAAGCAGATTAGGAGTGATAATGGTCAAGAATTCCATATGCCAGAATTTTATGCTTCCAAAGGCATCATACATCAGCATTCTTGTGTTGAAACTCCACAACAAAATTCAGTTGTGGAAAGGAAACATCAACATATTCTTAATGTTGCCCGAGCCCTTTGTTTTCAATCTCATCTTCCTCTCAAATATTGGGGTCATTGCATACAAACTGCTGTCTACTTGATTAATAGACTTCCATGTCCTATCTTGTCAAACAAATCTCCTTTTGAAGCCTTACTTCATAAAACACCTTCTTATACCCATCTCAAGGTCTTTGGCTGTTTATGTTTTGCTTCCACACTCTCTGGTCACAGAACCAAATTTGATCCTAGAGCAAAAGCTTGTGCTTTCCTAGGATACCCATCTGGTGTCAAAGGCTACAAATTACTTGACCTAAACACTCACAAAGTCCTTATTTCTAGAGATGTGGTCTTTCATGAAACCATTTTCCCTTTCCAAAATCAAACTCCTCTACCTGATTTCTCCACATTTTTAAGTTGTTCTCCTGAACCTCTATCCACTACTCCTCATTTCATTCCTCCATATCCTATCATTGCTGATATGCCTTGTTCTCCCATTCCACCTTCTGCACCAGTACCTCCAGTCTCTGCCTCTCCTTTCCCCTTTAGACACTTCATCTCTTCTTGACCATACTTCATCATCTTCTTCTTCTTCACTTGATCACATTGAAACTGATTCTCCTGGTCAGTCAGTCTCTTCACCTTTAAGAAGATCCACTCGAGTTCACAAACCTCTTACTTACTTACAAGACTATCACTGTCAGTTGGCTCATTGTGTTGGCTCTACCAGTTCTCCTCCTACTGCATCTTCAGGTAAACCTTATCCTTTGTCCACTTCTCTCTCTTATGATCACTTGTCACCTACCCACAGAAATTTTGCCCTATCTGTTACTGCAATATCAGAACCATCTTCTTTCCACCAAGCCAACCAAAGTCCTCATTGGCAGGAGGCTATGTTTGTTGAGTTGGCAGCTCTAGAAGCAAACAACACCTGGACTCTTACTCCATTACCTCCTGGCAAGCATCCAATTGGGTGCAAATGGGTCTATAAGGTCAAGCTAAAATCTGATGGTTCCTTAGAGAGATATAAAGCAAGGCTTGTTGCTAAAGGCTACACACAGCAGGAGGGCCTTGATTACTCAGAAACCTTCTCTCCAGTAGCCAAATTCTCCACTGTTAGAACACTGCTGGCTGTTGCTTCTGTCAAGCACTGGTCTTTAACACAATTGGATGTCAATAATGCCTTCCTTCATGGAGATCTTGCTGAAGAAGTTTACATGGCATTGCCCCCTGGTTTTCCTAGCAAGGGGGAGACTCCTAATCTGGTTTGCAAACTGAATAAGTCACTTTATGGCTTGAAACAAGCCTCTAGGCAGTGGTTTGCAAAGTTTTCTTCCACCATCATCAAACAAGGCTTTGTTCAATCCAAGTCTGACTACTCCTTGTTCACCAGAACTCAAGGGACAGCCTTCATTGCTCTACTAGTGTATGTGGATGACATACTTATAGCTAGTAATGATATGCCTTCTGTTAATACTCTTAAAGATTCACTTCATGCAGAGTTCAAATTGAAGGATTTAGGGAATCTGAAATATTTCCTTGGTTTGGAAGTTGCAAGATCAGCCAAAGGCATTTCATTATGCCAAAGGAAATATGCCCTGGACATTCTTTCAGACAGTGGTATGCTAGGATCAAAACCAGTGACTACACCTATGGAACAGAACTTGAAGATCAGTCAGTCTACTGGAGAAGTTCTTGATGATCCTTCCCCATATAGAAGACTTGTTGGCAGATTATTGTACTTAACAGTTACTAGACCTGACATCAGTTATAGTGTGCAAAGACTCAGTCAGTTCATGTCTAAGCCAACTAGTATGCATCTCACAGCAGCTTACAGAGTGTTGAGATCATGGTTTTAAAAACCGGACCGGACCGGCCGGTTCAACCGGTTTAATCGGGAACCGGACCTTTATCCGGTCCGGTTCTTTGAAAAAACCGAAATTTTAGAAAAATAGGCCAAAAACCAGAAACCGGCGATTCAACCATAAGAACCGCGAACCGGAGCAGTTGAACCGGTTTTGGCCCGGTTCCTTCAAATCTATCTCTTCCTATGCTCTCTCTCTCTTTTCAGAAACACAGCAACCAGAGAGAATCGTGGAGTAGACTTCTTCATGAAGGATACTGGTGGCGGTGGGTCGGCGGCGTGGTGGAGGGTGGTTGACAGCATTATGGTACGAGGTGCACGAACTCAAGGGCTGGGGTGCGACGTGGGTTGCGATCGGAGTTGGGGAAACCGCAAAGCCTCACGGGGTTGCCGTGAGCTCACGCCAGTGGCCTTGGTGACTGGACGGGATCTTTTGCCAGAAATTGATTGGGTTTTTCTGGGTTTGTGGGTGTGATTTTTTTTATGGGTCTTTGTTGGTTTGAGATCTGAGCCGGTAGAGAAGAATGAGAGATTTGAAGGAAATAATTCACGTGGGTGAGCTTTTTTTGGTTTGTGTAATAAGCTGACGTGGCGAGGTTTTATTGGAGGGTGTAAAATCCGTGTTTTACACGCGATCCGTATTGAATGATTCTCATAAAGAAATGGAAAAGATAGTAATAAGTTTGGCTCCGTACAAAAATTAACCAAAAGTTTATTTATTTCATTATTTGGATTGGACTGTCTTTTTTTATTTTTTTTTTTTTTTTAAGTCTAAAAATTATGTAATTATTTATATAATTTTAAAATTATTAATTAAATTATTTATGACGTCACCGATTCGACCACCGGTCCGACCCCAGTCGGACCACTAGTACGGGAACCACTCTCATTTCCGGTTCTCTCCCCGGTCCGGTTTTTAAAACCATGGTTGAGATACATCAAGGGAACTTCGGGTCAGGGTCTTTTCTTTCCCAGCCATTCAGATCTGCAACTTAAAGCCTTCTCAGATTCTGATTGGGCTGGATGCCCTGATACTAGAAGATCAATTACAGGTTATTGTGTTTACATTGGAAACTCATTAATTTCCTGGAAATCAAAGAAACAACATACAGTTTCTAGATCTTCTGCTGAGGCAGAATATCGAACAATGGCATCTGTAGTGTGTGAGTTGATGTGGTTACTGCCATTACTCAATGAACTTCAAGCTCCTCATCCTAAGGAAGCTCTTCTCTTTTGTGACAGTCAAGCTGCTCTCCACATAGCAGCTAATCCTGTTTATCATGAAAGAACCAAACATATAGAGCTGGATTGTCACTTGATAAGAGAAAAGATTCAAGCAGGTTTGGTCAGAACACTCTATGTGACATCCCAAAATCAGTTAGCTGATATAATGACCAAAGCTCTTGGTTCTGCTCAGTTTCAATCTTTGTTAGGCAAGATGGGAGTTCACAATATCTATGCTCCATCTTGAGGGGGAGTATTAAAGTTGATATTATCTGATGCAGCATTAATTGAAGCTCAAGCTGTGTTCTAAGATCAAGCTCTCTGTTCTGCTATTGCTGCTGCATTATTGAGGAGCAAGTCAACGACATGTAGTTTAATTTGTATAGTGTAGGACTACTTGTAGCTTAGCTAATGAAAGTTAGTTAGAACTAATAACACACGTGTCTAGGTGTTACTGGTTCTGTTATTGATTCTGTTAATAGTACAGTCTGTTTGAGTTGTTAAGTTGGTTATTTTCATCGTGCAGCAGAAGCTTCTCTGCCTCTGTATATATATTCTGCATTATTCAGTTAATAAAACTTAAGCAAGTATTCTAAATTCATTTCTCTGTTATCTTTCATTTTTATTTGTACTTGCTATTTTTGATAGCTGCCGTGCAAGATATTCTCTTTTTCGCCATCGCCAAACATAATTTCACCGTTGTGGGAACAGATGGTAGCTACACCAAGCCATTGGAATCAAATTACGTCACAATATCCCCTGGCCAAACCATCGATGTTTTGCTTAAAGCTAACAAGAAATCTGGCCACTATTACATGGCTGCTAGAGCATACTCTAGTTCACCTGAGGTTGCTTTTGATAACACAACCACCACTGCTATTCTCCAATACAATGGAAACTATACCCCATCTTCACCTCCTTCACTACCCCATCTTCCTTACTATAATAACACTAATGCCTCAATTAATTTCACCAATAGCCTCAGAAGCTTAAACGATGAAAATTTTCCGATCCAGCTCACAATAAACATAACCAAACATTTATTTTTCACAATTTCATCCAACACGTTCCCATGTCCTAACAATTCATGTGCAGGGCCTAATGGGACACGACTAGCCACTAGTATCAATAACATAAGCTTTGTGAACCCCTCCATTGATATATTACAAGCTTACTATTATCATGTTAATGGGGTATTTGGGACTCGTTTTCCGGATTTCCCACCATTGTTATTTAATTTCACGACCGAGTACTTGCCATTGTATCTAGAGACACCAAAACGTGGGACGAAGGTTAAGATATTGGAGTTTAACGCGAGTGTGGAGCTTGTTTTTCAAGGCACAAGTTTGGTGGGTGGGAATGATCATCCAATGCATCTCCATGGATTCAGTTTCTATGTGGTTGGATCAGGTCTTGGAAACTTTGACAAGGACAAGGATCCTTTGGGATATAATCTTCTTGACCCTTCTCTTCAGAACACCATTGCTGTCCCTATAAATTGCTGGACTGCCATTAGATTCTGGGCACAAAATCCCGGTTTGTCATACTTGACACTGCTAATACTATTTTCTACTTTTAAATCTTCCTTGGATTTTTTTTATAACTCAAACTAGTATTAGTACTACTACGTACTATGATGATGATGATGATGATTATGTTTTGTGTTTATATATAGGAGTTTGGTTTATGCACTGCCATTTCGATCGGCATATGACATGGGGCATGAACATGGCGTTTGTAGTGAAAAATGGGGAAGGTCCAGAAGCGCAAATTTTACCACCACCACCAGACATGCCACCCTGTTGAAGTGGCTGCAAGCTCCTTCAATACCTTGTCCGTCCAATCCTCATGAGTAGTTACATCGAAGCGTTTGTGGGTTGGGCTAGCTAGTCCGTTGTTTGTTGTTTCAAGATGCTCTTGTTCTTTTATATTTTCTATAATTATGGGTGGTATTATTATTGTTGCCACAACAATTGCTTCCACGATAATTTTGTAGAATAAATAGTGAAATTGCGTTGGAAGAAGTAATTTATTATTCGGTATTGGGTTTTGATTGAGTATATTCAATAAATAAAAGCTTTGTGATTGAGTATACGTAACTTTTTAAATATTTTTTAATATATTTGAACTGAAGATTAAGATGAAAAGTTACTTTATAACTTTTTATCTCACCTATTGAAAAGTGTTATTATGCAATATTTTTCAACTAATTGTTTGGGATCTCAATCTATATCCCTTCTATTGTTTTTTCTTATATTAATTAGGGGTAGTGACTAGTGACTAGTGACTAGTGAACATGCCATAAGGGCTAATATGTTGGGTTAGGAATATAGTCTGCCTTTTTTAAAATCTCTTAAATAGTGATAATTCTGAGGGAGTATTGGTAGTGTTATCAAAATATTTTGTTTCCTTGATCAATCCGAAATGCCACTGATGTGATATTGATAACTTTGTTTGTTTTTTGCTAGAATGTGATATTGATAACTTTGATGTAGATAATCCGATCTTGATAATTATTGATAGACTAATTATCCCTTCATTGGATCAATTCAACGTAATTGTTTTTGGGCCAAGCCAGCTACATTTAATTTCAAGGAGGAGAAGATGGTAAAGTTAATAATAAAGTTTGGAAGACACCTATAATAAAAATTTGACATCCACCTTTCTAAAATGAATCAATAAATTAATCTATAATCATTTGCTTGAATCAATAAATTAATCTATAATCATTTGCTTGCTAAGAGATAAAGTATGTAATCCCCCTTCCCAAAAAGCCTCACTCCTTTTACGAGGGCATGGATTCGATTCCTTGGATCCTTAAAATATACATGTAGGTGAGTTTAGATTAGAATTTCTATCAAATATAAATAAATAAATAATTTTTAAAAAGAGATAAAGTATGTAATTTTCTTTTTGTTGTTTATTCTTATAGTCAAAATATGTAAATGCAATATACAAACATCATAATTAACTATAATTATTGATAGACTAATCATTTGAATAATAATTACATACAACAATTAATGAGGATGAAAACATAACTAGTGCAATTAATTAACAATAATCTAAGCACAATAAAACCAATCATGAAACAAATTAAAAGAATATTAATCCTTAAATTAATTATTAAAACTTCATGAATCTTTTTTCAACTACTTTGAGTTGGTCAAATGTTTTGAGAGTCTAGAGTTTAGACTCGTATTTCCTCCAAATCATCATTTCATCCTTTTAAATTAATGTGCTCTTTATTTATGTTCTTTCTAACAACTCATTTGGTTTTAGGGGGAAGTTTGCCACCGTGGTTACTCTAGTAAGTAAAATAAAACCTAAAAAAAGAAGCTGGATTTTTAATAGAAAAAAATAATAATAATAATAATAAAATTGAAATATGGAAATTAAGAAAATGTATTCACCATATATACTTAAAAGAGAAGATGGTGTTGTGGCCACTGAGATCTGCGGACAAAAATACAACTAATTCTTATTTGATATTGTTAAATATTGAGCAACTAAGTTTAGATGTCATGTTAGGATTATAGCAAGCAAGCATAGAATAATATGAAAGTATTTAGGGATAGTAAAGAGAAAGTGAAAGTGCAAGGGTGACGTGATTCAGCCTCACGGCCTACGTCCATGGTGGAAAGCCCTTAATGGCTACATCTTCACAATGACGTGAAATATCGTCTTGCGATTTTAGAAATAAAGCAGCAACCGCATCCCTTTCTAGCTAACAATGTTAACAATGTTTTTGTGGATAGATTTAGATCACATATGAGAGAATGATGTTTTAGATCTCATAATATGAGATGGTTGACGGATCACATATGAGAGATGTTTCAGATATGAAAGTTTATTTAATTTTCGAACCTGGGTCTAACCGATTATAGGATGATATGTAAGTTTGTTAAATTTTAAACTTGGGATGTTTTGGATATGGAAGTTTGTAAAATTTTGGACTTGGGTCGAACCTCAATCGGATACATCTTTTTCTTAAAAAAAAATAAATAAAAATTTGGCATACCTAGAATTTGAAACGGAAAAATGCTATGTTAACCCAGAACCTTACCATTTCCAACTTTGCTTAAAATTCTAATGATGTTGGTCATAAATATTAACCTAGAATTTGAAAAAAAAAAAAAAAAAAATAACACTTGCTAAGTTATTGAGGTTGTAGTTGATGTTTGAAAACTTTTCAGAAGTATAATCTTTGGAAATTGGAATTAAAGATTCTGAACAGTATATCTGGACTTCAAAAAAAAAAAAATTTGGTACAGTTTTAATTCTACTCTGTATAACAGATACCGAACTAAACAATACAGAACTTGCAGTAAAAGATTGTGCTTTAGAACTGAAAAATAATTATAAGAAGTTGGATGACGTGAAACATCATCTTGCGATTTTAGAAATGATGCAGCAGCCGCATCCCTTTATGAGAGAATGATGGTTTATATCTCATAATATGAGAGAGTTAAGGTATCTAATATGAGTTGTGTTTTGGATATATTATTTGTTAATTTTTTTTTTTTTTTTGATTTGACGATAGCAATCTACACTACACACACGCACACACTGTTTGGGGAGGGCAGAGGGGATTCGAACCTCTGCCAAATGGGGGGGAATTTTCCCTTGCACCACTAGGCCAAATGCCTAGTGGGCTTTGTTAAATTTTAAACTTTGGATGTTTTGAATATGAAAGTTTGTAAATTTTGAATTGGGTCTAACCTCAATTGTGGATCCATTTTTTTCTTTAAAAAAAAAAAAAAAAAAAAAAAAACTGCTATGTTATTAATGTTGCAGTTGATGTTTGAAAACTTTTCGGTGAGGATGAATCTGTTGTACATGATTAATCTCTGAAAATTGAAATCCAAGATTTTGGAGAGAAGACTTGGATTTCAAAAAAAAAGTCTTTGGTGCAGATTTCAAATTTTTTTTTAATATCAGCATCTATAATAGCATCATCTGATCTTTTTTACAATTTTTCCAATGTCTGTTTTATTTTAATAGGATGTTAGAATTCATGAGACAGTTAAGGGTTAAGTACCGGAAGTATGAGGATTTCGGATATTTACTGAGTGATAAATACATGACTAATATGTGGACGTTTGAAAAGAAACCGTTGAATTTAGAATTTCAGTTAGCTAAGAGTTATCTTGAATTTCAAAAATATATATATATATATATATATATATATATTAATTCAAGTTATTATTAAGAGGAATGAAGCTGAAATTCTATATCATTGGTAATTTGGGTCGGTTATTTTTTAAATGTCATTCTATTGGGTTTTTTTTTTTTTTTTTTTTTGAGATATGATAGAAATTCTAATCTAAACTCACACACAAATATTTGAAGACCCCGGGGATTGAACCCACACCCTCATAGAGGAGTAGAGCTTTTTAGGAAGAGGGATTACCACTAGACTGAATACCCAAGTTTGGTATCTATAATAATCGTAAACTGAACAATATTGATTTTAAATTTGTGAAATGTCATTAAAAAATTGCTGAACTAAATAGTGCGCCATTCATCAACAAGTGAAAAACAATATGGAATTTGTACTTAATCTTGAGCAAGCTGAAAAAGTCAATTCAAAAAGGATGGTAAAGAGGCTGGAAGCACAACAAGAAAAAATGTTAGTTGCAACGAAATTTTTCGTTGCAATAAACTTTTATCGCAACGAAAGTTAGTCGTTGCAAGCCGTTGCAATAAACTCCGTGGTAATAGGTTTTCACAACAAAATTTGTCGTTGCAATAAATATCATATATTGCAACGAGATTTTTGTTGCAATAATTTGATTTATTGCCACAACTATTTCATTGCAACTAATCTTTTTTCTTGTAGTGGATCATGACCCTCAAGATCAATGACTGAAACGGTTTCGCACATAGGAAAAACGAGCTTCCCAAGTCTCATTTTTGGAGGGTGCACAAAAGAGTCACATACATATTGAACATTAGGCCAACTTGAAAGGAGTTTCTTCTAATCCATGGTCTTCATGTCAACCTTTGAAGCAGAACAAGCTTTTAATGGTATAAAGCAAGAAAGATTGATTGGTTGAACATGGTTGGCAAAACGCTTGCATGTTTGCTGCTTATAATATGTCATCCACTTGCATGGACTAAACAATATCAATAATTTAAGCTGATATAAAAAAAAAAAAAAAAACATTTTATTGCAACGAAATGATTGAAGCAATATCTTATCGCAACAAAATAGTCGTGGTAATAAATAAAAATAAATTTATGTATAATTGTATTGCAATAAAATAGTTGAAACAATATCTTATCGCAACGAAATAGTTGTGGCAATAAATAGTTGTATAAATTTATTGCAACTATATGGTTGAAGTAATATCTTATCGCAACGAAATAGTCGTGGCAATAAATAAAAATCAATTTTTGTATAATTTTATTGCAACGAAATGGTTGAAACAATATCTTATCGTAACGAAATAGTTGTGGCAATAAATCGAATTATCACAACAAAAATCTCGTTGCAATATATTATATTTATTGCAATGACAAAGTTTGTTGCAAAAACCTATTACTTCGGAGTTTATTGCAATGGCTTGCAATGACTAACATTTGTTGCGATAAAAGTTTATTGCAACGAAATGAAAGTTATTGCAACGAAAAAATTTGTTGCAACTAACCTTTTTTCTTGTAGTGTAGTGATTAATACTAATTAATATTATATTATAACATCGTTACAAAAAAGGTGGTTATTAGTATTAATATTATTACTATATTGTTTAGTCCAATAACTTTCATTTCGTTGTAATAAATTCTCATCGCAACGAAAGTTAGTCATTGCAAGCCATTGCAATAAACGTGATAGGTTTTCGCAACAAAATTTGTCGTTGCAATAGATATCATATATTGCAACGAGATTTTTGTTGTGATAATTCGATTTAACTTTGCTGCTAAAATCTTAATGAACAATTAACTTAAGCTATTGGGGTTAAAAAAAATCATGGGCATAGAAATACCCTCTCAACAATATTTCCTTTCAACCTCCATCAACCAGATTTTGAACCTCACCCTGAACCAAATGAAAAGAAAACAATGGATCAATGCATTCATTTCTACTTTTCTAGTGCTAAAAGCATCAATGTATCATTGACTAACATATATAAACAAGTAACTATGCTAATTATCAACGTCAAAGAATGGCTCTCAAGTCTTAAGTTGTACAGCATTTTACAGGAAAATGAATATGCAAGTAGTATCATATGAAGATACATAACAAGTCCAGGAAACTCATAGCAATTAATGATTCTACAAGACATGTAGGACCAAATCAAACAAGTAAAGTCTTCATTACACCAAGAACAATACTTACCCCCGAAGTTGTATACACAGCCCAATCAAGAGGTGGCCAAAACAGCTTTGAATATTCTGGATAATCCATTAAAGGTTTAACACTATGATTATCTAAATCACATACATCTATATCCCTGAAAACCCCATCACCACCATAGAAGTATTTATTCGAGAAAAATATGCAATTCCCTTTACAACCCGACAACTCCAAAACCGAGGCAGAAAACCTGCAATCATCTCCCAAAAACAAAACTCAATCCCCCAAGCTCTCCACCTCCACTCACCTCTTCCCATCCCAATCCAAATTGTAAACCTTAAAGCACAACCGATAATTGCAAATAGCCCCATAAAAAACCTCGTCATCATCCACATCAGGGACTAAACTCAAATACATATCAACTAACAACAATTGACCATCAGACTCTACCAGATACTTCTTATCACCACCACCAAACACCTTCTCCGTAACCAAACTCACATTGGAGGACAACCCAACAAGCACGATCCTCCCATTCCGATCAACCGCATAAAACTCATCTCTAAACAAAATAACATCGTGGTAGAGTGAATGTAAATCATTAGCTATTATAGACCAACGTTTATCCTCAGACTTAAACATAGCCAAAAACTTCCCAAACACATGAATTGTAAGCAAAGCGAGACCTTCTATTTCAATTTCAGAACCCAAACACATGTAAGCAACCTTTTTGGTGCGCAAGGTTCCAGGTTCGTTTAAAATGGTGTTACTATAATTATCATAAAATTCCATGTAACGGAGGACATACTAGTGACCCAAATCGACGACTTTGAAATTAAATAAATCAATCATCACCTTATTATTAGTAGTAGTAGTAGTAGTAGCGAAATCCAAACGTTGAAAGCATGACCGTGAAAGTGAAAGTGGGTTTCGCAAGGTGAATAAACCGTTGGGATTTTCTTTGATTTTGATAAGCGAAGTGGAATTTGGGGGTGTTTAGGTAGTGGTGATGAGGAAAATGGTGTGCCTCTCGTACTGATCGATGCGAACCGAATCCTCAGGCACAGTCTCCATGATGGGCTTCCTTTTGAGAGGATTCAAAGAAGGCGGCCTCGGCGGCAATTGGCTCTTCAACTTTGAGGCCATTGCCAGTGATTGCTTCGAATCGTAGGCCATAGAGCTCATATCGGAGGCGGTGCGTTCTCTTTCACTGATTTAGCCTTCCAAGATGGCCTTGGCTTGGTTGAGCTAGGGCTCAGCGACGACAAAGGGTCCGTGGAATGAAGTTCTTCATTGTGAGCACGAATCGCAGAGTTTTACAGAGAGAACAGAGAGAGGGTAGAGAAGGGCATAGGAATAGACACTGAGAGAGAGGAAAGATAGAGGAATTGATGAGCAAGAGTGGGAAATTGTGCACGGGATTTGGAATATAAGATTTTTTTTCCTTTTGTAACAAAAAGTTTTGTTGTGATATAATATTCTTACTATTGCAACAAAACGTTTTGTTGTAATATAATATTTTTCTTATTGCAACAGATATTTTCGATGCGATATTCATAACTATTGCTTCAAGAACAAACTTTGTTGCAATAAATTATGTAAATGATTTATTGCAATGATATTTTACAACCTATTGCAACAAGTTATTTTTGATGTAATGAATTATCAGTTTTTAAGTAACTATTGCAACGAAATTCACTAAATGATGTAATAGTAGGTCTATTACCACAATAATCACTTTTGTTGTAATAACACCTGTTGTAATATGGATATTTTGTTGTAATGAAGCCTATTCCAAGAGGCTTGAATTGATGGAAGACAACGCAAAGTACTGGATTTGCGTGTCTTAAACTTGGAATTGAAGTCCAAGCCCAATATTTTGGTGGACAGTTTCAAGTGTATCAGAACTCGTCAGAAACTTCAAGAAGATATTTTAAACTTAAGAAGTTTTAGATATGGAAGTTTGTAAACTTTGGACTTGAGTCTAACCTCAATTGGATATCCATCTTTTTTTTTCTTTTTTCTTTTTTTTTTTTTTTTAAAAAAAAAATTGTCATAAGATAAACCCAGAATCTTATCATTTCCAGCTTTCTTTAAAATTTTAATGATGTTGGCCATAAACATTAATCCAGAATTTGAAACGAATATAAAAATAAATAAAAATAAAAAATAAAAACCGGCTATGTTATTTAGGTTGTGGTTGATATTTGAAAAAACTGTTTTGTTATTGAGGTTGTGGTTGATATTTGAAAGCTTTTCGGCGAGGATGAATCTGCTCTGAAAATTGGAATCCAAGATGTTGAAGAGTAGACTTGGATTTCAAAAATAAAATTCTTTAGTGGAAATTTCAAAAAATATTTAATATTAGCATATGTAATTCTTTTTTCCAATTTTTCCAATATTTGTTTTTTTAAGAGGATGTTGGAATTCATGAGGCAGTTAAGGATTAAGTACCAGAAGTACGAGGACTTCGGATATCTACTGAGTGGTAAATACATGACTAATATGTGAAAGTTTGAAAAGAAACTGTTGAATTTATGGACGTTTGAAAAGAAATTGTTGAATTTATGTGAATCTTTTCTCTTCTGCATCTTCAAGCCTTTTAGGGATTTCGATTACTGTTTTAACGAAGCAATGCAGCTTGTGAACAAGCTATGAACGCGGTTTCGAGATAACAACGATTATTTACATTTGTTGGACCTGCTTCACCAGTACAATTCTGGACAGATCGGAAGAATCCAATTGGAATCTCATGTTGTTGGATGTTGTCCTTTGGATCTTGTAGATGACTTAAAGTGAACATAAATGAACGATGATATACTTTGATATTGAAGTGACCTTGAATGACCGGAGCACCTTGTGGAAGAAATCATGTAGAAAAACCACTAATGAATACCAAAGATGGATGCAAACGCCCGCAAACGGCTAAACCTGTGACCAAAAAAAGGCTACTAAGGCCATGGATGGCTGCAAAGGCAACTAAAGAAACATTGGCATGCATCGTGTAGAGGCATGTGAGCGAGTTGACGGATTTCGCATAGCTTGTACCCATAAAAAATGAAGAATGGGCCAGTATGTGTGACTTGGGAGCAGTGGCGGCTCCAAGAATTTTTTCTAGGGTGTTCATTACAAAACTTGAATATAATATCACCAAAAAAAAAATTAATAATAATAATACATGAATCTTGCGGTATAGAAGAATTTGGTCTGCTATTATAATCATCTTGTTTATCTTGGGTAGAAGATAAATCTTTCAGTATAAGTGATTTCTTTATCAAAAATTTCTCCATAGTACTAGCAAAAGAATAAAAAATAAACTATAGGCATTCAACACGTGATGTGCGGATAAATAGACAAAAAGAATTTAATTTAATTAAGTTATATGATTAATTAAATTATTAATTAAACACTATTATTTCAGTTGTTAATATTAAGGGTAAATTACACTGAGACTCTATTCTTTTGGGGAAACTAGACTCGCTATATCCAATTTTTGGGAAATAACACTCCGCTCCTAAATTTGCAAATTAATTAACACTCTGTTTCCTTTCTCCCCATTTTTAAAGGAATATTCTCCACTTAAACTTAAATTTATTGGAATATAATTTTTCTTTTTAACTCTAGTTAGTTAGACATTGGTTAAAAAAATTAATAAACTATAAACAAAACAAAAAATGGGGTGGAGTGTTAATTATTTTGCAAATTTGGGAATGGAGTGTTATTTTTCCAAAATAGAGTGTAGCGAGTCTAGTTTCCCTAAAAGAAAGGGGTGTCAGTGTACTTTACCCTTAATATTAATTACAAAGCCACAAGCCAATAAGTAACAAAACCACAAACAACCAAATAAATAAATCACAAATCAAAGCATAAACTCACACAGTGGACACTGTAAAACTGTGAAACAAACAAACTATCGCATATCAAACTATCACTAGTTGTTATTTGGGCTTATTTTGTTATTATGGTTGTTGTTTAAGTTAATTTTTTGTTGTTATTTGGGCCTTTTTTTTTCTTTTTTTTATTGGGTTAAGTGGATTGAGTTTATTAGGATCATCGTCTTCAAAATTTACTTGAGGGTGTTCAAAATTTTATTTAAGGGTGTTCAACACCTATACAACACTTACATAATATTTTTTTCCCTTTGCTTTTAAGAATTCAGGTTGTGCACTTGCACACCCTCACCACTATGTGGCGCCGCCACTGCTTGGGTGCTTCAAAAGAGCAAATGGATTCCAAAATCGCCAGAGAAAAATGTTGAACAGAATCGCTGGAAAATGCTAGTCAAAGATGTTTCACAGCGATCAATGATGGTCAATGGTGGCGGTCAAAGGTCACTTGCTGATGTGTCAAGTCAACGTTGATGTGTCGGGTCAAACTAATGATGTGTCACGTGACATGGTGATGTGACATGGCAATCAACAGTCAATGTGATTGCGTGGCATCTGACTCAATCTAGGGCTGACGTGGCTCCGTAGTACGGTGACACGTGGCAGAGACTAGGCTATGTGAGCACGTGTGGCACGTGCTGCGAGTAGAGCGGGTGAAAGTGACGGCTGAAAATGTTGGTAATGCGTGAAGGCGAGTAAGATATCCAATCGAGATGATTCCACCGGCGTTGGATAGATTGGTCGACAATCTATTCGATGAGATGGATGGTGAATTGATCTGAGGCACGGTGGTATCGCTTGCAAGGCTTGGCGGCACGGAAATCATGTGAGGCGAGTGGAGGTTATTGCCGGAAATTCAGGCAGGGCGTGGAAGGTTCAATGAGGATTATTTTTGCGGGGTTTGAAAGAACGGCGTGAGAGCTACTAAGTTGTGTGGTCACTGACATGTTTGGAGAGGTGTTGACGGCGGTGCCGTGATGGCAGTGAACTTTGTGGCGGGTGATTGGCTTCTAACGGTGGCGGGCACACTGTATTCTGACTAGGACGACAAACAAGTACCAGAGAGGTCAGATGGCGGCAGATCGAGATTGGAGAAAGCCAAGGCAGTGGAAGAACGCCAAGACAAGACTACAAGCACCTCAAACATTGAATCTTAACTTTGATACCATGTTAAATATTGAGCAAGAAAGCTCAGATGTTAGGTTAGGATTATAGCAAGCAAGCATAGAATAATATGTAAAGTATGTAGAGATAATAAAGAGAAAGTGGAAGCGCAAGGGTGACATGATTTAGCCTGATGGCCTACGTCCGCTGAGGAAAGCCCTTAATGACTACATCTTTACTATAGGACAACATGTATTACATTAAGCCCTTAGCAGGGTATTTATATGAAACTAACCATACATACATTAACTAGGGTTAGCATGAGTGTAATACAAGTAATATGTTTTGCTTGTACACCAAGTATTGGACTTGGGTCTTGACCATAGAATGGGCCTTGATATACTTTACAGATATGTTATGATGAATATTTATATTAATTAAATAGATCCCATCCTTAAAGCCTTGCATGCATGGTTTGTAGGGACACATGGTTCTTTGTTATACAGGGAAAGGGGGTGCAATTAGAGGGAGCTCAGTACCAAGTTACCAATAATAGATAATTCCAATTATTTTTAGAGTGCAACAAAGGGCAATTTCCCCCTCCCCTCGATTCTTAATTCCTTGCTCTATCATTGGGCCAAGGTCTAGAAAATTGAGAGTAGTAATACAATGAGAGTTAAAATAGAAACAAAAGACACTTAGAGGAAGAAGGGACTGTTAATTGTTATGTCATATTTGAGAAATTGGAAACTTATACTTAGATGAATCGAATGATTTGCTGAATGTTGATAGTGAGAATTTTTTTGCGTAATAATATTATTTTTAATACTATTTTGCAAGATAACACTATTTTAAAACTATTAAGGGGGATAGCCTTTTTTGTGAACTCGTCTCTAGAAGAAACAAGTTCCAATTGGAACTTGTCTCTTCTAGAGACGAGTTCCACTTAAAATCAGCTCTCCCCCAAGAAAAATATATCCCCGCCTCAAAACTCAAAACTCTCAAAACCTCAAAACTCTTTCTCTCTCTTACTCTCTCGGTCTCTCTACTCTGCGTAGCTCCTTCTCCTCCCCTCTCTCTCCGTCGCAACTCCCTCTCTTCCTCTCGCTAGCTCACTCGCTCCGGAATGGAGCACTTTACGACACACCTCGTTACTCCGGTGACCACTGGAATCTCAGTCGCTCGCTCGGTCCAGAGGAGAACACTTTAGGGCACGCCTCGTTACTTCAATGACCACTGGAAATCAGGTAAAGAAATTTCTCTATCATCTCCCTTTTAACTTTAGAAATTTTGGGTTTGGGTTTGGGTTAGGGTTTCCGAAAGTTGATTTTTTGCAGTTGGTGGGTTTGTTCTTGCGTTTGTGAAATTGTTGTGGGTCTTGGTTATTGTTTGGATTGTGATTGTGATTGTGATTTTGATTTTTGCTTTGATTTTGTTTTTGGGTTGCTATTAGTTTTTGCTTTGATTTTCTCTCTCTCTCTCTCTCTCTCTCTCTCTCTCTCTCTCTCTCTCTCTCTCAATCTCTTGTATTTATGCTTGTTTTGTTTGTTTGTTTGTTTAAAGAAGAATCTGTTGTATGTTATAAACTTATAGTGTTAGGGTTTATCTGTTTTCTCTAACTGATTTAATTTGTTTGTGGTTTTATTTATTTATTTCTTAGGATATGGTTATTTATTGATGTTTAATGTACACTAGAGTGGGAATGATTGATGTGTGATTTTTCTGTATTTTTTGTTGTTTGGTTGCTAAGAAACTTTGGGGGAAAGTTAAAGGAAAATGAGACTTTGTTTGAATGCCGAAACAAATTAAGTAGAACAAACTGAAATGAAATATAAAACTGTTACTTGTTTTTTTTTTGCCTTTAGTTTCGGGAAAAATCTGTTGTGTTTCAGTTTACAGAGAAAAAATTATGGTTATTTGTATGCGTATATATATATGTGTGTGTGTTGTAAAAACACATTGGTTGTGTGTGTGTGTTTTTAAAAACACATTGGTTGTGTGTGTAGTTTATCAATAATAAGAAATGTATTTGGATATGTATGTCTATTGGTATTTCTTTGCAATGAAAAGAAAATTGAAAAATCCACTGTTGCTAAGTTGACCCAAAATCCATGTGTGAGGACCATTATATTTTGTAATCTCCCAAAATCCATATGTACTACGCATGCATGCCCGCATTCTCCATGAACACCCATTATTGCAACATACATGTAATTTTGTTTTGTTTGACTCCTTCACTTTATATTCCTGATTGCAGCTTGAAGAGTAAACCTTCAATGCATACTGAACCTCAATTTTACTCTTGAAAATCAACCCTTTGCTCAACTCTTACTTTTTATCCCAACTATCGAGTAGTGTTACCTCATCATTATTCGAAGTGTCATTGATATTATCCCATGTGTTTTTAGTAAATGATAAGGATTTGGATTTGAGGCTAGGGACCATATCATCAACTTCGTCATTATGAATATCATCATCATCATCATACACATCATTATCATAATCAGTGTTTTCTTCTTCAGCATCATCAGTAAATTCCACTATCATCATATCATGCACTCCATGTAAAGGGTTTACCTCTAATAGAACATACTCATGTCGAGTGCTGGGACCACAATCCTCCACCAATGTTGGTATCTCATGTAATTGTGGTGTACACCCTCCAACTATAGAGGGTTGTGTAAAACAAGCAGTATCGTCTACAGTCATTTGTTGAACGTCTTTACCAACACAATCTTCCGCTTTTAATCCATCACCATAATCTTCTATAAGAGGCTCAGCACCTTCACCAACACAAATCCTCCACATATAACTCAATACCTTTTAATTCAAGCGTTGCATCTAACATGTCAAACATGAGATTAACACCGTCGTCGTCTGTTATCAATAGAGTCATGTAAATAATGTGAGGTGAAATCACCTCTTGAGGACAACGGTATGTAACTGTTATACGATGAGATTGATTGTCCAATTGTAGTGTATTGAATATCTTGATTTCCAATTCGACAAAACTAATCCTATGATGAACCCGAATGAACTTCATTTGCGGCCCTTGATACTCAGCTCCATTTTGACCATAAATAATCTCCCCATTGAAGCAAAGATAGACAATATACATAGTTGGCGCCATGCGCATACCTATTTAATTAAAATGTAGTTTACAATTAGTTAGTGATATAAAAAAATAAAAATCAAGTAATAAGATGATAATGGTAATATTTCATATCCAAATTTTACATAACATATTATATAAAAATGCTTGTGAATGGAAAATTATGATAATTGACATTATTTATATATAACTCCATACGTTTTAACTGGGCGTTGTATTTAACATGTCAAACATGAGATTACAATTATCACCATAAACATGAGATTACACTTAATTAAGGAATAATCATTCTAAAAAGTGCTAGTGGCGGATTTGGGAGGACCTATGGAGATTTTTTTAGATGAATTAAACTATAAGACTTGTCAAGTTTTCCACAAGAGATACATCCTCTTTATTTATTTTTTTCCAACTCCTTAGCGACACTGATCCTATATACTTGATTTAAATAAACAAATATAATGATTATTCAAATAAATACAATAAAATACTAATCACTTGAGAAGGAAGGGAAAAATAAATAAATAAATAATAAGTAATTTTTATGGAGAGTCAAGTTCTTCGTTATCTAACATATATTCTCCAATTTTTATTTTATTTTTGCAGATTCCTCATAAAATTTTAAAGAGGCATTTTCTAATTAGACAAAGAACAATGATCATATATCAGGAACCCAATTTAATTAGAAAATTTGGTTCTCATACCCTTGAAATAATTCGTACTCTTTTTTATGTAACCCACTGGCATCAAATTTGTAACTATATTGTAAAGTACTAGCCTACTATTAATTTCATTGATTCGATGAAATGATTTGTAATTCTAACCTGTATTGAGGAAAGAACCAACACTCTCTGGGGTAATTAGAAACTAGGGAACGAAATGTTGACGTTGCATTTGTCGCAATGAAGTACCTTACACAAAAAAACCAATAAAACATAGCTCATGAGATGATGAAATAAAAAACTCAATGCAGAAAATCATAAATTAACTTATTTTATTTTAAACTTCTTAGCTTAACCTAGATATTTTTTATTTCAAACCTATTTAATTTATATATAGTTTACAACTTGTTGTGACAAGATTAGAAAAATAATAAAATGATAATAGTAATTATTCATATCCAAGTTTTACATAACATAAATTGAAATAAAAAAAACTCAAACTCCCTAGATTCAATGTAGAAAATTATAAATTAACTTATTTTAATTTAAACTTCTTGGCTTAACTTAGATATTTTTTAGTTCAAACATATTTAATTTATATATAGTTTACAGCTTGTTAGTGACATTAAAAAAAAAAAAAAAACTGAATAGCACATTATACTTCACGTTATGCAAGGAATAGAGAGATGCTTCATGTTTACCAAAGGAATACAATAAATGTTCAACACCCACAAAAAACGTTTATAAGCTAATAACTTTAAACAACATGTAAATCAAAAAAATGATACTAAAACTTCTTCCCAAAATAAATCAAACAAATCTAAGAAAATAATTATTATATTAAACTAAAAGCATACTTGACAAAATTTATATTGTTTTACCTTTTTATTGATCAATGATGTTGGGAAAGTGAAGAAGGATGAAGAAAAATAATAACATGGTGTAGACACCTCATTTTGCCACCTACATTTCAATTATAACGTGCATGGGGCTTTACGAACTAAAAATCCAAAAAACAGACCCTGACACGGAAATCTGTGCACATTTAGGGTTTTTGGTCCCAGTTTGTTCTGGGCATCCGATTAATATAAAAATACATTCACACGAGTCGTTAGGTCAACACGATCACAACGACATGACTTGCACTCAATTTGGACTCCGGGCGTTTTGGCACGGAAATTCATGCATTTCTAGGGTTTCGGCCCGATTTTTCTCGGAATGTCCGATTGACACCAAAATAATTTTAAATGAGTCTTTAGATCAACACGATCAAAATGACGCGTCATGCACTCAAATCGGACCACAAACGAGAAAGTTATCGCTAATCGAAGTTTTAACGCTTCGGGTCCGCGTTAGCTTATATATGCATACATACATAGGATTATATCTCACTCATGCATACCAAAAATACTTTTGGAAGGGCAGAAAAATTAGTTTTTCTGCCCATGCACGTTCCACAATGTATGGCCAAAAGAGGTAAGTTGAAAAAAGTCAAAAAAAGAATGTTTTAAATAACCCAAAATGGAGTGCCGGACGGCACTCTAATTTTTCAAAACAGTGCCGGCCGGCACTCCAATTTTTAGGCTGGCACTCAAAAATTTAATTCAAGTGCCGACCGGCACTTGGATTTTAAAACACAGTGCCGGCCGGCTTTGTGTCCCTGGACCCATTTCTGCACTTTTTTTGTCTTTTTTTCAGCAAAGGGGGACAAAGCATGGTTGGCATGCACGTGAGGCAGCTGGTGGGGGGCAAAAAAAGCAGCCCCTTCCACCCCTCTTTGATCCTTTCACACTCCCATTTCTCTATAAATACAACCATAGTCTTTATGGCAAAAGGGTTGGAAAGGAGAGAGAAAAATTAGAGAGCAATAGAGAGAGTTTTCAAGAGTGCTTTGTGTAGAAAAATTCTTTGAAGCAAACCCTCCTCTTCAAAGTTCTAAAGCTCTTGAAGGTTGAGAAATCTTTTAGATTTAACTCACCCTTCATTATCTTTGGAACCAAGACTTGGAAAATATTTGCACTTAAGCTTTCTTAAACCAAAATTCCTCTCCAAAAGTCTTAAAGGTTTTGAAGGTTGAAAAAATCATTTTGATTTGGTTCACCCTTCATCATCTTTACAACTTAGGTTTGGAATTATTTTTCCACCAACCCACATACTCAAACACTTCTTAGGATTACCCATACAACCCACAAATTGTATACACATCCTTAAAGTCATTGAGTCACAAAGCTCACAACCACACAAGTTGTGAAGCACATACTTGATTTTAATTTTGTTTTGCATGCGGGTTAGTTCTCTAACCCTTATGATTTAATTTTTGTGTGCTTACATTATGCTTTAATTTATTGTTCTTATTGTTCATTATTATGTTTTAATTTCTTGTGTTTATATTTACAAGTTCATTATGATTATGTGTTTAAGCTTACAACTATAACATGAACATCATATTGCAACCAACATAATAACAACACGGACAATTAAAATTAATTTGTTTGCACAACATACACATACATGCATTGACATTACAACATGCTTGGCCATTTTTAATATAAGAGGACCAATGTAAATCGGGCAAAATGGGGTGCCTAACACCTTCCCATTTTGTAACCAAGCCTCCGAACCAAAACCTTGGTTTGCATACATAGTGCCTTACAACAACATTTTATTTTCTTTTTACATAGATTGTAACTAGGAAATTCATACAATATTATTTTCTTAGATTGTATTCTAGGGGAATTTTATTTGTAACATTTACACACACTATTTCATTTAGCAATTGTACAAATTCTAAAATGGAATAAAAGGGGATTACATTACTCTTGTCTTTGGAATTTCTTAATTTGTCCTTTAAAATAAATTAAGTGGCGACTCCACAAATAACATGTCACATCGACCTTCAACCTCGAGGGTCGATTAAAACATTAAAGTTTTCATCCCATCATTTGAGACACGCTACCAATTTAATTTCCAAACCGAAACCAAAATCACATTAAACCAATTTTGGGGTTTTCGCTTCGGGTTTGAGAAAAGGGGTGAGGTTCTCACAGTGGCGACTCCACTGGGGACATTAGAGGGCTTAACTTCATAAAATATATTAAGCTTAGCCAAGCTTTGTCATGTCTTTGCATTTTTGTGATTTATTGCTTTCCATAAAAATTGTTCATGCACCATGTAGTTGCATATGTTGGCAAGTAAATAAATGCATGAAGCCCGGAAGCCCCGGTAGCCTAGTCATGGATCACGGTCTTCATGAGACTCGGGTACCCTTGATGAAGTTACCACCCCATAGCATAGTATCGATTTTGATCATTTCTTAATCAATACGTTAACGGATAAACCGTATCGTTTGAACCAACGTGATGCTCATGGCATCACAAGTTGGGAGATACAACGTCCTAGCTTGTGGGTTCCCTCTTTGCCTACCTTCTACCCATGTAGAAAAACCATAGAACTTTTCAATAGGCTTGACCCGATAAAAATATGTTCATGCCTTGTTTGATTATAACGTCTTGTTGTTTAAACGTTGGCTTGTTGTTTGCTATATGATATATTGCTTACACCATTAAAAATGTTCAACACATAAATCAAATGAGTAAACATTTTTTTTTACGCCGTAAGGCCCGACAAGGCTTTATCAAAATAATCAAATGTTTTCTATGCCGTAAGACCCTACAAGGTCCAAACGAATGAGCGTTTTTTTTTTAACATAAGGTCCAACAAGGCCTAGTTATAACAAATGACGTTTTGAAAAATTAAAATGCATGTTTTAAATAATACCTTGAGTGGTTAAAATTTAATACACACGATGCATTACATTTTTTGAAAAAAATACACGTTGTAAAACACCTTAAATGGTTAAAATATAACGTATCACATATTCATAATTGAAAAATTAAAATGCATGTTTTAAATAATACCTTGAGTGGTTAAAATTTAATACACACGATGCATTACATTTTTTGAAAAAAATACACGTTGTAAAACACCTTAAATGGTTAAAATATAACGTATCACATATACATAATTGAAAAATTAAAATGCATAATTTAAATAATACCTTGAGTGGTTAAAATTTAATACACACGATGCATTACATTTTTTGAAAAAATACACGTTGTAAAACACCTTAAATGGTTAAAATATAACGTATCACATATACATAATTGAAAAATTAAAATGCATATTTTAAATGATACCTTGAATGGTTAAAATTTAATACGCACGATGCATTACATTTTTTAAAAAAAATACACGTTGTAAAACACCTTAAATGGTTAAAATATAACGTATCACATATTCATAATTGAAAAATTAAAATGCATGTTTTAAATAATACCTTGAGTGGTTAAAATTTAATACACACGATGCATTACATTTTTTGAAAAAAATACACATTGTAAAACACCTTAAATGGTTAAAATATAACGTATCACATATACATAGTTGAAAAATTAAAATGCATAATTTAAATAATACCTTGAATGGTTAAAATTTAATATACACGATGCATTACATTTTTTGAAAAAATACACGTTGTAAAACATCTTAAATGGTTAAAGTATAACGTATGACATATACATATTTAAAAAAAAAAATGCATAATGTTAAATAATACCTTGAGTGGTTAAAATTTAATACACACGATGCATTACATTTTTTGAAAAATTACGCGTTGTAAAACACCTTAAATGGTTAAAGTATAACGTATGACATATACATACTTGAAAAAAAAAAAATTTAAATGCATTTTTAAAAACACCTTAAATGGTTAAAATATAACAGATCACATATACATAATTGCAAAATTAAAATTCCTGTCCTTAATTACACCTTAAGTGGTTGCAATTTAACGTACACATAGAATTACATTTAAAAACAAAAAATTTTTGAATAACACCTTAAATGGTTAAAATTTAAATATATCATGAATTACATCTTAATTGATTAAAATTCACCAAATTTTTTTTATAACACCTTAAATGGTTCACATCTTGAATTACATCTTAATTGATTAAAGTTCACCACATTTTTTAAATAACACCTTAAATGGTTGAAATTTAAACATATCATGAATTACATCTTAGTTGATTAAAATTTGTCACATTTTTTAAATAACACCTTAAATGGTTAAAATTTAAACATATCATGAGTTATATCTTAATTGATTAAAATTCACCACACTTTTTAAATAACACCTTAAAGGGTTAAAATTTAAATACATCATGAATTACATCTTAATGGATTAAAATTCATTGCATCTTTAAATAACACCTTAACGGTTAAAATTTAAATACATCTTGAATTATATCTTAACGGATCAAAATTTACTACATTTTCAATAAAACGGCTCACATCTTGAATTACATCTTAATGGATTAAAATTCACCACACCTTAAATGGTTAAAATTTAACAATATCTTGAATTACATCTTAATTGATTAAAATTCATCACATTTTTTAAATAACACCTTAAATGGTTAAAATTTAAACATATCATGAACCACATTTTTATAAATTAAAATTTACCACATTTTTTAAATAACACCTTAAAGGGTTAAAATTTAAATACATCATGAATTACATCTTAATTGAGTAAAATTCACAACATTTCTTGAATAACACCTTAAATGGTTAAAATTTAAACATATCATGAATTACATCTTAATTGATTAGGATTCACCACATTTTTAATAATACCTTAAATGGTTCACATCATGAATTACATCTTCAACAGATTAAAATTCACATTTTGGATTACACTTTAAATAGTTGAAATTCATTATTTCATCGTACAATGAATAACATCCTTAAAGGATTAAAATTCACATTTTTGAATTACACTTTGATTAGTCAAAATTCATCAATTTTATCATACATTGGGTAATACTCTTAATGTATAAAAAAAAAAAAAAAGGCCTAAAGTTTAGGTTGTCGCTTGACATGAAATTTTCCTAAAGTTTGAAAGAACAACATTTTTAACATGTCATTAGGTCCAACAAGACCTACGAAAAATAACATGTTTTTGGTAGGTCCAACAAGGCCTAAATAAAAAAGAACAATATTTTTCGACACATCGTTAGGCCCAACAAGGCTTAAAGAAAATAACATTTTCTCACCTGCCGTTAGGCCCGACAAGCCTTAGGTAAAACTTTTTTTCGGTAAGGCTCAACATGGTCTAAACCAATTATCATTGCCTGTTAGGTCCAACATGGCCTAGGTAAATAATAATTTTTGTTAAGGCCCAATAAAGCCTAATCAAATTGAATAACATAAGTCTAAAATGAGAGTTTTAAAGTATGCAGGATAAGGTTTGGACTCGTGAAGAGAGGGGACGTTTGGAAGATTGTTCTTCACCATCTTCGAAGTTGAAGAGGTTGTTGTTCAGTGATAGTCCAAGCCCAAGTGACTCCCAGTCCGAACAAGAATCACCAGTTTCTTCCAAGAGCCCATCTTTTTCCATGGGGGAAAGTAGTAATTCGAAATCCAATGAGTTGAAAGAATTGTTGCACACTTTGGTCGTGGGCCAAACACAATTGAGAGAAGACATACAACAAATTTTCCGAATATTTGCTATCTAGAGAACCTCAAGTTACGCCAGGGGGGTCCAACATCGAGAACAAAGTATTGGTTACAACGAGTTCGCCTATGATCCGAGTCCGAGAAGAAGCTGCTCCAAAGGGTGGAGCAAATGGAGAAGGTTATCAAAAAGACCTGTAGATTTGACGAGGTGGTGGATCTACAATCATTGTCTCTTTTCCCCAAGGTTCGACTACCTCCGAAGTTCAAGATGCCATCACTAGACAAGTTTAATGGCATGGGTTGTCCAGTAACCCATCTGAAAATGTATACAAGGGCCATGCACCCGTTGGGGGCCGATGACGAGATTTTGGCACAACTATTTCAAAACACCCTTACAGGGGTGGCTTTGAAGTGGTTTTTCAATTTGAAAGACTCTCGCACCAACACGTGGGAAGACATTTGCTCGGAATTTTTCAAGCAATATCGGTTCAACAATGAAGTGGATGTTACAAGGAGGGATCTTGAGACTACCAAACAAGGTGCCAAGGAGACCTTCTCGTCTTTCATTACGAGATGGAGGGCAAAAGCCGTCCAAATGACCTCTCGGCCTAGTGAGGAGGATCAGTTGCAAATGGTAGTTAAGAATTTGTTACCTACCTACAACAAACACTTGTTTGCGCAATACTTCCCAACCTTCAAAGCCCTAGTTGCAGCTGGTACCCAAATTGAGGATGCTTTACAGACGGGTACAAAACAAGATTGAAGTTCAAAGCCTCTCAAATGGCAGCCCACAACACTTGAGCTTCAAGGCCATATAAGCAAACAATCACCCATGCCCAAACAGTCACTTACTCTACTAAAAAGCCACACAAGCTTTACCATTCCCCATACTCCACAAGAGGCCACACAAGCCCAAACAGTCATTTACTCCACCAAAAAGCCACACAACCTTCACCATTCCCCATACTCCACAAAAGGCCCTACAAGCCCAATTTCCCAAACACTTACCCATATTTGCCAAAGGTTGCACAAGCCCAGTTTCACCATTTCTATTACTCCACAAAAGGCCACACAAGCCAACCATTTTACAAAGATCACACAAGTCTCTAAGTTTCAAGATTCATGTTCAAGGTCACACAAGCCAACTGTTCTACAAAGACCACACAAGCCTTCAAGTCTTCAAAATTCAAGCTCAAGGTCACGCAAGCCAACTGTTCTATAAAGACCATACAAGTCTCTAAGTTTTAAGATTCAAGCTCAAGGCCGCTTAAGCCGGCCATTCCGCAAAGGCCTCAGAAGTCTTTTCTTCCGACAAGGTTGACCCATGGGCTTCCCCCCTACATCAATGTCCCACAAGGACAAACAACATTACTCATGCATGAAAACTTCATCAATCCATCATTTGGTTTTACATTGAATGTTGAATGTTTTGTTTGAATTGCTTTGTCTATCTTATTGATGTGTAGTGTGAAATTTTGGGATCAAGAAAGACATCTTTTAAGATGACACATTTCTCAAGCTACGAAAAATCATAAATTGAATCACACTTCAATGGTTAAAATTCACATTTTTGAATTACACCTCAACGGTTAAAATTCATTTGCTCAAAATTTGATCACATTCATCAAAAGGAATTTCAACAGACAACATTCTTCAAGACTCCCACTTCCTCATATCATTTTAAAAAAATTCAAAATTTTGTTTGAAAAATACTTTTGATAAGAAAATGAGTTCTTAGGTAACAATGACAAGCCGTGAGGTCACATAACTCGACCAATCAATTTACACTGGTAATGGGATCATTTTCATTCAATTCATATAAAAATTGTCGCCAAACACTTGGAACAATAAAAGAATGGATCCTAAAAGGCAATCAAGGAAATTAAGTCATCGAGGAATCTCGAGTCGCTTCTTTCAAATTTCTTCTTCTACATCCGGTCATGATCTTCACATTCTTGCACATACATTCAAAAGTGTGTCCTAATAATTGGGCTTACAATTGACCATCCATGCAAAAGAGAAATGAAAGCCCGTTAGGTCGAAAACCCGAAAGGGCGGCCTAAGCAAAAATTAGGGCTCCACAAAGAGATAAAAAAAATAATAATAATAAATAAATAAATAAAAGAACAAAATTCCTAGACGGAACTTATAAAAAGAGCTCAAACACTCCATGACAAAAGCAAGCTCTACCAAGAATAGGAGGCCATTTTTCATTGAACCAAAAATCATCCTTGTCAATCCATGACAAATACAATCCATTACAAGCCAACTTGGGCCTTTTAAAAAAAGAATGAGCCTTTTCTTTCTTGAAACCCAAAAACCAAACCTGGGGTGGGAATTCTAGATGTGCACAAAAAGGAGATTATGGTTTCTTTTCACAAGATCAAAATGTCAAAGAAAAAATAACAAAAGAACAGAGACGTCTATCTTCAACAATGAGAAAGACAAAAGAACACTTGATATAGACGTCAACATACAAAAAGAAAAAAAGAAAAGTCTGACAAAGACGTCACACGAAGACAAGAAATGTTGAAAGCGTTAACATAAATACAAAGAAGACGTGATGGACAAAAGCAAAGAGAAGAAGTCACAAGGCAAGATTCAATCCTTGGAATGCACACTAGGGGTACAATTGGGGAATTTGAGCCTGTATATCCTTCTTTTTCACAGCCCAAACCTGGCCTACATTACAACCGATAAAAAAAAAAAAGCCCTCCTTAAGGTTTTGCTTGCTCAAGACATGAAGCTAGCTCTTCCATTGGAAGTAAAAAAAATAAAAATAAACGCTTGATAGGTTGAAAACCCGAAAAGGCGGCCTAGGCAAAAGTTAGAGCGAAAAGAAAAAATGATGGATGGTCCAAACACCAATCAAATTTTCCTCAGAAATATGAATTGTCGCAAAAAATTCAAACCCGTGACACTTTCTTGTTGCGGTCATTCAAGTCTCTCTTCAAGACTTCGACCACACATCTCCAAACTAGGGGCATTCTCCCTAGTTTGTTGAACCCTCATCTGTCGATTCTCTATACACGATCTACACAAGATCACACATCTCCAAACTAGGAGCATTCACCCTCATTTGTTGATTCTCTCTTCAACATGATCTACACAAAATCATATATCTCCAAACTAGGGGCATTCACCCTCGTTTGTCGATTCTTTCAACACGCTTTACACAAGATCATACATCTCCAAACTAGGGGCATCACCCTACACAAGATCATATATCTCCAAACTAGGGTATTCTCCCCAGTTTGTCAATTCTCTCCTCAACATAATCTACACTAGATCATACATCTCCAAACTAGGGGCATTCTTCCTAGTTTGTCGACTAAACAGTCATCCCTTAACATAATCCACACAATATCACATGTATTCGAAAATAAGGGCATTTGCCCTCATTTCTCGATTGGTTAGATTTTCAAGTTAAAGGGCATACCTCCATCATTGCCCCTAACAATATTGATTAGCAAAGTCATCCAAAACCTTTCAAAAGGTCATTGCTCTTTCATAAATCTGCTAATTCAAGAGAACTTTCAATCACTTCATCTCTTTAATTGCCTTTAAAGGATTTGGTCTTACAAGCTTAAAGTGAAAGGCGAAAGTGTTTATAAGGGTTTAATGACTTTAATTCCTTTAAAGTGGAAGAGAACGGTTTTGCTTTGCAACCTTGGGTTTGTCAAACATGTCTTCCCAAGAAAACAATGTTTTCTCAAAATTCTCATTTACATAACAGATTACATCCATTTAAAAAAAAAAAAAAAAAAAGGATTTTCAAAATGGTTTAGAAAAATCCATCTTTTCAATCTTGACAAATCAAGATACACAACCGAGATCACAAGTCAAGGTACACAACAACAACAACAACAAAAAAACATTTTCAGGTTGTTTGTTAGAACATAAAATCTTGCCCAACATACTGTTTTTGGGTTGTTGCAAACACTTAAAAATTTTCTCAATTAAATGTTTCTGAACTTCCACATAAGAAATTCACAACCACATATTTCGAACTTCTAAACAAGAAGTCCACACACTTTTCGAAATTTCCCACAAGAAATTTCTTCCTTTTCAAACTACGTTTGGACCTGATCCTCTCGGATAGAGGTACGTAGGCAGTCTTCCATAAGGCTCGGTCCCACATCCACTCACATACATCCCCATCTACACATCACATAGCCCAAATGTTTTTGTTTTATAGATATCAAGCCCAAAAATTTCATTTTTCAAAATGGATCAAAAACATGGTCGAGCCCATCACATTTTGGACCTGATTTACAAAAATTTCCGGAACCACGCTTTTTTAGCTAAAAATTCCTGGCAAAACTCTATACAAGAATTTTCACAACAACAAATCAAATTGGGTTTTTCTATAGCAATGTAAAATTAATCCCATGACTTACAAATTTTTCTGGGTTGTTTTCTGCAACATAAAATTTTTCCCAGTTAAAAATTCTCGAATTCTAACAAGAATTTTCACAACAACAAATCAAATTGGGTTTTTCCGTAGCAATGTAAAATTAATCCCATGACTTACAAATTTTTCTGGGTTGTTTTCTGCAACATAAAATTTTTCCCAGTTAAAAATTCTCGAATTCTAACAAGAATTTTCACAACACCAAATCAAATTGGGTTTTTCTGTAGCAATGTAAAATTAATCCCACAATTTACAAATTTTTCTGGGTTGTTTTCGGCAACATAAAAATTTTCCCAGTTAAAAATTCTCGAATTTCCACACAAGAAATTCACAACACTTTTCGAAATTTCTCATAAGAAATTTCTTCATTTTGGAACTACGGCAAACCTGATCTTCCCAAAAGGAGGTACATAGGCGGCCCCATAAAGGCTCGGTTGCAAACAATTCAAAGTAATTCTTTTTGCTGACTTTTTTTGGATTGGGCTTACAAACTCGTCCCCCATTAATTCCTTGAAAGAATTTCTTCGGAATCACGCTTCTGGCTAAAATTCCTCACACAACAACACACAACTTCAGGTTGTTTAAACTCGTAAAAATTTTCCTGAATACATTTTAATTCTTGGGTTGTTAAGACACTTAAAAAATTTCCCAACGAATTTATTCGGACTTCCCCACAAGAAGCCCGAAACACATTACATTCTGATGGCAAAAACTGGTGTCATTCTCATACATTGACATTCGCTTTACAAGCTCTGCCAATGAGGGGCATTCTGTAGACACCTCATTTTGCCACCTACATTTCAATTATAACATGCATGGGGCTTTACGAATTAAAAATCCAAAAAACGGACCCTGACACGGAAATCTGTGCACATTTAGGGTTTTTGGTCCCAGTTTGTTCTGGGCATCCGATTGATATAAAAATACATTCACACGAGTTGTTAGGTCAACACGATCACAACAACATGACTTGCACTCAATTTGGACTCCTGGGCGTTTCGGCACGGAAATTCATGCATTTCTAGGGTTTCGGTCCAATTTTTCTCGGGATGTCCAATTGACACCAAAATAATTTTAAATGAGTCTTTAGATCAACACGATCAAAATGACGCGTCATGCACTCAAATCGGATCACAAACGAGAAAGTTATCGCTAATCGAAGTTTTAACGCTTCGGGTCCGCGTTTGCTTATATATGCATACATACATAAGATTATATCTCACTCATGCATGCCAAAAATACTTTTGGAAGGGCAGAAAAATCAGTTTTTCTGCCCATGCACGTTCCACAATGTATGGCCAAAAGAGGTAAGTTGAAAAAAGTAAAAAAAAAAAATGTTTTAAATAACCCAAAATGGAGTGCCGGACGGCACTCTAATTTTTCAAAACAGTGCCAGCCGGCACTCCAATTTTTAGGCCGGCACTCAAAAATTTAATTCAAGTGCCGGCTGGCACTTGGATTTTAAAACACAGTGCCAGCCGGCACTGTGTCCCTGGACCCATTTCTGCACTTTTTTTTGTCTTTTTTTCAACAAAGGGGGACAAAGCATGGTTGGCATGCACGTGAGGCAGCTGGTGGGGGGCAAAAAAAGCAGCCCCTTCCACCCCTCTTTGACCCTTTCACACTCCCATTTCTCTATAAATACAACCATAGTCTTTATGGCAAAAGGGTTGGAAAGGAGAGAGAAAAATTAGAGAGCAATAGAGAGAGTTTTCAAGAGTGCTTTGTGTAGAAAAATTCTTTGAAGCAAACCCTCCTCTTCAAAGTTCTAAAGCTCTTGAAGGTTGAGAAATCTTTTAGATTTAACTCACCCTTCATTATCTTTGGAACCAAGACTTGGAAAATATTTGCACTTAAGCTTTCTTAAACCAAAATTCCTCTCCAAAAGTCTTAAAGGTTTTGAAGGTTGAAAAAATCATTTTTATTTGGTTCACCCTTCATCATCTTTACAACTTAGGTTTGGAATTATTTTTCCACCAACCCACATACTCAAACACTTCTTAGGATTACCCATACAACCCACAAATTGTATACACATCCTTAAAGTCATTGAGTCACAAAGCTCACAACCACACAAGTTGTGAAGCACATACTTGATTTTAATTTGTTTTGTGTGCTTACATTATGCTTTAATTTATTGTTCTTACATTATGTTTTAATTTCTTGTGTTTATATTTACAAGTTCATTATGATTATGTGTTTAAGCTTACAACTATAACATGAACATCATATTGCAACCAACATAATAACAACACGGACAATTAAAATTAATTTGTTTGCACAACATAGACATACATGCATTGACATTACAACATGCTTGGCCATTTTTAATATAAGATGACCGATGTAAATCGGGCAAAATGGGGTGCCTAACACCTTCCCATTTTGTAACCAAGCCTTCGAGCCAAAACCTTGGTTTACATAGTGCTTTACAACAACATTTTATTTTCTTTTTACATAGATTGTAACTTGGAAATTCATACAATATTATTTTCTTAGATTGTATTCTAGGAGAATTTTATTTGTAACATTTACACACACTATTTCATTTAGCAATTGTACAAATTCTAAAATGGAATAAAAGGGGATTACATTACTCTTGTCTTTGGAATTTTTTAATTTGTCCTTTAAAATAAATTAAGTGGCGACTCCACAAACAACATGTCACATCGACCTTCAACCTCGAGGGTCGATTAAAACATTAAAATTTTCATCCCATCATTTGAGACACGCTACCAATTTAATTTCCAAACCGAAACCAAAATCACATTAAACCAATTTTGGGGTTTTCGCTTCGGGTTTGAGAAAAGGGGCGAGGTTCTCACACATGGTTTAAGTGTAAAGAGTAAAGAGAGAGAGAGAGAGAGAGAGAGAGAGAGAGAGAGAGAGAGAGAGAGAGAGAGAGAGAGAGAGAGAGTGCAGAAATGAAATGAACGTAGGCTGAAAAAAGTAAAAAGTGATATATTTCAATGGAAAGAGACGAGTTCCACTTTTCTCATAATTTTTCTCACCGGTTCTCACCTGTACTCATTAATACGGGCAACCATATTTCAGTGGAACTCGTCTCTAGAAGAGACGAGTTCTAGCCAAATTAAATTTTTTTTTTTTAAACAATATGTGCGTTCGCGACAAATTCAAATTATTTTAAAAAATTTTGTGGAACTGGTCTCTTGTAGAGACGAGTTCCAGCCAAATTATTTTCTTTTTTTTAAAACAATATGCGCGTTCGCACCAAATTCAAATGATTTAAAAAAAATTCTTGGAACTCGTCTCTACAAGAGACGAGTTCCAACGGTGTTACAACTTTCCACGTCAAAATATCATGTTAACTGTTTTTTACGGAACTTGTGGAACTCGACTCTGGAAGAGACAAGTTCCGCGAAAGGCTATATCCCTCATTAGTTTCAAAACAGTGTTTTTTTGCAAAATTGTTTTAAAAATCAAGTTATTGAGCAAAATCCCTCTTGATAGTGATGACAAGTAGCAAGTAGCTAGCTAGTTGAACATCTAACGGTTTAACCTTCACCACTAAGTTCAATCTTGTTAGCCTCCCGTCTATATATCATATATGTATACCACACATGACACACCTATATGACATGACATGGGGCATGGACATGGCATTCGTAGTGAAAAATGGGAAAGGTCCAGAACACCACCACCAGACATGCCACCTTGTTGAAGTTGCTGCAACCTCCTAATACATATCCCTGCTAATACCTAGTCGGCTCATTTCTCAGGAGCGGTTGAATCGAATGACACTGGATTAGTAGCATTTGTGGATCTTGTGGTGACATTTCTTTAGAAGATCCTAGCCCAAGACCCACCAATAAAATATGTATCTATGTAATATATTAAAGTGAAAGTTCAATAAAACATCAACATCAAAGCTAGACTCTAATTGCATTCTAATTTTATTATAAGTGTCATTCCAATTAGAATTTACATGCACTCGAATAAAATAAACAAAGAATTTACATGCACTCTTATTTTGTGTCAAGTCTCTCTACAATCTAAAATTACTTTAAGCTTATTTATAACTATTTCAAACCCATTTGAAATTACTTTCCAACCATTTAAAACTACTAATCCTCTTACCAAGGCTTATCATTAATTTAAGAATAAATATTAATGAAAATTTTATCATTTTCCAAAGACAAGTTCTGCATTTCTTATAAATATTCATTTGAAAAATGTAATAAACATTGAAAAATTCATAGAATCACAATAAAGAATTAAAAATTAAACTTAAATACAAATGTTTCACATGTATTGAATTATTATTATTCTAAAATACACCCATTCACATGCATACAAGCATACAGTTACACACTAGTGAATATAAAAGTAGCATTCTGAATTAGAGGAAATTTCTTTGTTTGGATTGAAAGAAATCTCGTCTATTAATCCATTCCATGAATTGCATTAACCAGTTTTTTATTATTGTTTTTAAGAGATTCTCCAATGGATATATAAATAAAAGAAAGAGGAAAATATACTTTACCCACTTGTGGTTTGGTCCATTTACATATTGTCTATTCATGGTTTGAAAACTAACACTTTGTCTACCTGTAATTCACTCTGTTAGCAACCTTAACCTACATCCACTTTGCCGTTAAGAAAAAAATAGAACAAACCATAAAAAAAAAAAAAAAAAAAAAAAAAAAAAAAAAATTAAAAATTACAAAATTAAAAATCAAAACCCCTCTTTCTCTCTTTTCCTTGAGACTTTTGTAAGAAACATATCTAGAGTCTCAACACAGAAGATCAAGGCCAACTTCATGGCTTCGTCGATGAAATCCCAACTCCATCAAAATCCCCAAAGATCAAGGCCAACTGGCCCTCAAACATGCTCTCATATCAAGCACATCTAGAAATTTGTTTTGACAAAGAAAACATTATCTGAACAATCACCAAACAAAAAATATATTTTACATTTGTAAGATCCACTTACACAGATCAACATCCTCAAAGCAATTTAGCAAATACAAATGATATAACAGCCATCAAACAATGTCGGAGAAAAATAGAGGAATATGAAAAGAAAAAAATGCCACTTCTCTCTCCCTAAAGAACAAGAAAACAAACCACCAAACAATAACAGATTTTCCATTAACCATAAAAAGGAAAGGAAAAAAAAAAAAATCTATCAAAAGATGAAATTATCAAAACCACACGCTACTAAAATGATAGAAATTTAGTATGGTTTTGAGGAATACCCACTGAATAAAAAAGATCAGGGACTAATTCAAAGTACCAATCTCTATAACAAAATAAGCTGAAACAATCATAGACCAATCAAAACCCAATAAACTCCTTGGATATTAGATCCTAGACTAGCTAGTAAAGTCTCAGAGATTTGGAGCTTGGGAAATCAAGTTTCATAAAGCTAGTAAGAAATTCCCAATGAGGATTGACAACTACGAATCTAGCTGGGTAACGTGTGTAGAAAGAAAAAGAAACAACTAAGTCTTCTCTATTGGCAACCATGAATCCATTTATTCTTCTCCCCCAATCTAAGAAGTAAAACGGAAAAAGAAAAAGAAAAAGAAGAAACCTTTTGATGAAAAAAGAGAGAATTGTTTTTGGTCTGTAAAGCTATATGTGTGGTAAAATTATAATTTCCATCATTAATAGTTGGATATTTTTAATTATTTTGCTGAGTCTCAAAATGTGTTTTTGTTTTTAAGTTTTAGGAAAAAGAGAGAAAGAGGGGTTTTGATTTTTAATTTTGTGTTTTTTTATGGTTTGTGGTGTTTTTTTTTAACGGCAGCGTGGATGTGGGGTTAAGGTAGCTAACGGAGTAAACCATATGTCGACAAAGTTTTAGTTTTCAAACCACGGATAGACAACATGTAAATGGGTCAAACCACTTGTGTATTTTTCCCTAAAAGAAATTAATATAAAATTAGGTGCATGTGCAGGAAGGGCCCATTTTTATATGAAAAGAGTCTGAGCCCATCACAAAATTCCAACATAAAAGGATCCGAATCTATCCAAATAGCCCACAAACTCACAGCCTTCTAAAAATGTAAAGGCCTAAGCCCATATTGCCTCGCCCATCCAACCATGCCATCCTTGCTATACAAGAGCATGTATACTCTCGGACCTTGATGCACAGCTCTAGAACGCATGACATTTCTTTGTTGTTTGTCTCTAAGGTGGAACCTTCACAGTTCAGATTTTCAAAAGATGAATCTAGTGCGGGCATACCTTCTGCCCATACAAGATTTGTCCTCTGAAAATCCTAGACTGAGAAGGCACCTTCCAAAGGAAAAATTATTTCGTACACCTGATATACTACTACGGCTCCCTGTCACATAAGAGTGAATAGAAGGAGGACGTAGTATACTGGTTGTAAATGTAATAAATAATTTCACTTTCCAGAAATGATGGGACAAGATATGCTGTTACAGGCTACAGAAGCAGAATTCTACCAAGCCAACTGTGCTAGCAGCATTTGGCAAAATTACACCATCCATTAACTAGGACAGGAATTTCACTATAACTAAGCTGGTGATTCTTGTCATTTGGCTCTAGTTTAATGAACATTTTAGTAGCAAGTATAAAGCTGTCTAGAAACAAGAAAATATTCATCGAAAAAGCATAGAGAAAAAGAAATGAAAGTCCCTAATTTTACACCCTGAGGTAAACTTTGTTCTTCTGTCAGTAAAATTCTCTCAATAGGCCAAGAAAGATCAACTTCAATCAGGAAGCTTAAGCTTCTCACGGTTCTTCCAGCTGAACACAAATCAGACAAGTTAATAAGCAGAGCCTACAGAAGCCAATTTTTCCATGTTTGTTTCATGTTATTTAACAGCAAACATTTTACAAGAAAGCTGACTATTTACTTCATCTATTGGGAAAGGAAAAAAGTGAAATGGAAAGTACCTCTTGAAATAGTAGTAGAAAAAGTCAGCATAAAGAACAGTTTGAACCAAGCCCGAAACCCAAGCTGTGTTTAGCATTTGACAAGAGCTCATTAAGAAAATATTACTACAAACTGAGCTGGACTATAATTAAAAGTACAAGCAAATGCAAACTTACGTATCCAAAGAATTTTGTGAATCTCCGTAAAGAAGCGGTAAACCCAATTGAGGAGGTATAAAGCTCGGTAAGCACTACAAGATTATGGAACAGAAATATCACCACACAAAACCATATGCATAGCAACAAAACATAAAGCAAGCAACATTTAAAACTTCCAAATCCAAGATAATTTCAGTTAATCTCTGACATATAAGTTCAGCCAAAAGTCGTATAGTTTCATTTATTTAAAAGAAAAATAAAAATATATATCTGGTCAATAAAATTCACACCATGGGATATCTAGAAATTTCTTAAATGAGGGAAAAAAAAAAATCAATCCTTCAGCTTCATACAAAAATTGATTCAGAAACTTCAAAGACACCAAAATTTTCCTCATTTCGCATATTCTGTAGTGACCCCTCCATATTTCAAAAACAAAACGTTCACATACAACATAGACCAAGTTGGATTAATTCAATTATCCAAAGTTATATGAAGGTGTGCAGAAATCAAGTAAAACATAATTTATTAATTTGATACAACCGCACTGTGCTTACCAAATTGTCTTGAAATACTAAGTCAGATGCAATAAATTAATTTACTTTCTATGGAAATGGCTTATCATCATCATGAGAGTGAAGTCAGGGCATATGAGGACAATGTAATCTTTACCACATTGCTATATAAAAAATTAAAAGTCCACAACTAATCCATCAAAGTCGTATTCATCCACCAACAGCCTTGTAGCTTTGTGGAATATTTACTTTGCCACACGATGGAAATTAGCCAAATAGAGACCCATTAGGCTCTTCATCTGAAAAGAAGTTATGACTACTGGCAGCATGCTTGGGGTTGCATGCAACTTTGACTCAAACAGAACTTAATGTCTCAAAGAAACTTGTGAATCAATCTTCCATAGACTAAAATCATTGGACCGGCAGCACTAGTAGTGAAAGTCCTTATTTTCCTTAGCTGTCAGCAAAGAATAATAAACTCTAAGATGTTTCTTAAATACGTTATAAGGTTCTAGCAGATAAAGGTAATCTACATACTAACAGCTATTTAAAAGCTTGAGATAATTGCCCGGGATATGATAGCTAAAAGCATAATCATTTTTGTCCCAATGGAAATTTCTAGTGTAAGTCATTTTCTAACCAGTTCTAAATTCTGATACCAGTTTCAACCCCCAAGATAAAACCACCAGAAATCTTCTTCGCCATCATCAAATCAACCAAAAAAGCAGCAGTGTTGGGACTATAATGAAGACTGCTAAAACTTCTAGAGACTGACCACCACTAATTTCCCAGTAAAACCTACACAACCATCTTATATCTCTCTATAAAATAGCACCAACAAGCTGTGATAATCCACATCCTGAACAGCCTGGTGGCCACCACCTCTGTCTCCACTATTGACTATGAATATTATCCCAACCCAAATGACTCAACTGAGTTCTCCAGCCAGCAGAAATACAAATTTACTAAATAAATTATTTATGAAGTTGACAACACTATAGTAGAAATATCACCATCATAATCATGATTTGAAGCATATCTTATAATGCCCTGGAATACCAACATTACCACAAAAAGCACTGCAACTTCCCCAAGAATGATTCTGCCATAACATTCACTTGATTTCCCATAGACTCATGCAAAATCGACATGGGTCCATCTAGTCACCACCATGAAAATTTAGCAGTAGTCCAATCAAAAATATCTTTCCCACTTTGGCTCAAATCCTTCAGTCCTGAAGGGGACAGATATCTTGTCATTCATGAGAAACCCCTCATCAGGCAATTGGGACTTGGCTTCTTCACAGGTAAAAGCATAGGACTGGGAAAGACATTTGGTTCACATCCAGCCTAGTACACCAAACGAGAGAAAGAGATCTTTCATTAAAGATACTTTCTTAATTTTACCAGTATGCTCAACAACTCAAATTCTCAAGTTCCTCCAAGTGCCATAAAAAAGCACCCCAAAGTACTGTCCATTATTAAATCTAACAAGAAAATTATTCTCATTCATAATTGTATGTTTGGTTGACAAATTCAAAGCTCAAAATCCTCATTTTTCTATCATTTTCCTTTTCAGACAGATCCACGTGCTCAACAATCTCTTCATTTTATTTTCTGCCAGGAACTCCTTCTTTCAATTTGTCTTTTTCAAATTCAAATCCTGAATGAAATATCAAAGGGGAACATTACTCAAATATAACAACATCACAAACATATTTCTTTTAACTTGAGCTGATTTTGCTTCATCATGATCTCTCAATCTGGATTGAGATGCAAATGCTGAAATTACAAACCCTAAATGTATCATAAATTTTCAAGGGCTACTACTGCAGTGTAAACTGAATCTATCACAAAATTTATTTTTTCCAAGAACTTCACAGCCTCCTAACCAGGTAAATTAAACTAAACAAAACTGCCTAATACTTACATCATGAAAAGAATAAGTTTATCTCGTGTAGACACACACTAAAGTTGGAGAGATACACCATACGATACTGTCTAACAATATGAAACACAAAGAATTCACCAAAAAAAAATGAAAAAACCAAAAGTTGGTGTATCTACAATGATAATAATTAAATCCAAAGCAGAACAATATTATATTTGATTAGACCAAATTCAATTAAAGCAGCAAGATCAGTAGGACAGAAAGAATGTAACCCAGCTTCTAAGAAAGGAAGAAGATGGCATACCCAAGAAGAAATATGTAGTCCCCTGTTAAGGTGTCAATGTTCCTCGACCTTTGTAGTAATACCAATTGTGGTAAGATTGCCACAGCTTCAAGGTATAGCGAAAATGACCACAGAACCTCCAAATTAAGTCAGGTTTCCATCAGAAATCATATTCAATTTACAAATAAGGTAATATAAAATACGATAGATTCATTTAATCACGTACCAGAATAGATTAAAACAAAATAGAAATACCATTAATGATTAGTAAAGACATGAAAGAGGTGATTTTTATATAGTCTTTAATATCATTTACTTATCAAAAAAGAGAAGAAGAAAAAAATGTCTAAGTCAATTCAGTATTTCTGCAGCAAGAAAAAATGACCGAAATACATCCATAGGCAACAATATAGCTTGCGGCCGCTGCCCCTGACTAGTACATTTATCAAAAATAATTAGGATAAAGAAACTTACTTTTAAAACCAAACTTACATTTCTTTGGGGTATAGAAAATATTTTGTGCTTCAAAGTGTGGTCTGCAATTATTTTATTCTAAGTTAAAATGCTGTCAGCCTTAATTTGTCCCTCCTTTTGTTTTCCATATGTTCCTCTGCAGTCCACAAGATGAACAGCTCTAAGTTATATACCTTGAAATCGTTTTTGTTACATGTCTCTGATTGTTCAGGTTGAGGCAGATTGTTTAGCATTTCCATTACCAACCATTGATTGGATAAATGAAGACAGGAGGTCTTTAATGATATGAAGGAAAGGAAATCTTAATGCTAAAGGATCGAACAGTCTCTATTTAGGATCGAACAGTCTCTATTTAGCATCGAACAGTCTCTAACCCCAAAGAACAATCTGGTGGCTCTGCCCTAGAAGATGATTTTGTTACAGTCTTAGCCAAATAGGAGAAATGGCACTGCTCAATAGCTGATAGAGGAAATGAAGAACACCAAATTATTCCATAAAGTTGCAACAATAAAGGGATAACAGACTGCAACTTGCCCCACAAGATTGGAGTTCATGAATGAACAGCCAAAAATTAGTATTTTATAGTTGATTTATTCAAACACCTTAACTTAAAATCAAGAGTGTTCTTTGTGAAACCAGATCAAGATGGATTTACTAAAACTTCAATGTAGAGAGGATTAGGATAGTCCATGAAGCAAGATGACACAGTTCAAATCAAGATATGAAATATATAATATTATATACATGCATATCTTAGCCTTTGTAATGTCTAAATGAGCCACCAAAAAGCATCTGGACAAGATAACCAAGTGAATGACCATTGTTCCACATCTCAACAAAATTCTTCTGTGGAAGAATTAGAAAGCAAACAAGTGATTGCTAAGTTGGTAGTAACGAAAGTAGAATGAAAGTTGAGCAGTCATTTATATAAGATTGAAAAGCTTTTGGATTCAAGATTTTCCCCAATTATTTTGCTTACAAGTAGGCGGACCCTTAATTTGGCCTGCAGCCCGTTAGTGTACAGAGTTCTAAGTATCAGATCATATCATGAATCATTAGAAGATTTAACACTGACGGTGCTCCAATCTTGTGAAGTAGGATTTCTCAACAAAGAGGAGGAATCAGATTAAATTGTTTCCCCCCTCATTAAGAGGACTGAACCCTGCTATTTCACAGGAACTCACTCAATCCTGCCTGATATATCTCCCAAAATATTTAATCAAAGCAATAAAAAATTTATGAACCAACATCCTTTTGCACCATTGTCCGCCCAAAAAAATTATTTGCATTTTCTCTATATTCTATTAGAAAGCAGAAATTGATGACTCGTCCTCATAAAGTTCAGCAGGCTAAGACCTGACAAAGGAGACTTAGCCCAAATGACATGTCATAAGGAAATTTCAAACAGTATTTGCAGTCATCTTATTTTCTGGATAGTCAAGAAAAAACATTACATGATCTGTGGGTCAGTAAAAAATTTTAAAAGAATATTGACTACTCGATCCATAAAATTGATCTTGTACTCTCATCAAATTTTCATGGCCAGGCCCTGAAACTACAATTGTTATTGGTTGCATTCTGTCTAGAAAGTTTAAACATGTATATATGTCTTCTGTTTCTTTTAAACCACGTAGGAGTGCAAGAACAAAATCACTTTAATGGTTCCTATAAATAAATGTTGAAGAAACTGGAGAAACACTTTGGCTAATCGTAAATATTATCTTCCTACTGGATGTCTTCCCCACAGTCATAAATCATTTCTTTCAATGTGGTCTTGTGAGGCATTTTTTTCTTACAAATTTTATGCATACTCATCCACTGATATTCTAAAGTGGCCTCTGTAATTGAAAAGGCAAATATTCAGTTCCTAGTTGCTTCAAGAACTATAACACTTAAATGTCAAATTTCAAGTAACAAAGAAAGGTCAGACCCAAGTAGTGAGTTAAGGCACCATGTTTGACATTGGTTCAAGGGTAGATTAACTCTTGACAATTATTTGTATCATTTGTTATCAAATAATAATTGACATATGATCCTTTTTGGGTGAGTTTCTTAATAAAAAAGAAATACATTTAAGTAAAAACAAACAAAAAATAAATAAAGAAACAGTATTCCTTACCTCAATTACATTAAAATCACGGTGGATCAAAATAGCCAGCACAAAGGATGGGAGGATAAGAAAGTAATGTCTAAAGGTATCTTCATCCTTGCTGTATGTTTGCTTCACTACTTTGTGGTACCTCATATACCAAACAATACTGATAGAAGTTCCAAGAAAGACTAGCTTCATCACCGTGTTATAGAAAGAGTAATACTTCGTGAACAAGTCTAGGTATCGAGAAAGAAACACTATGGCATACAGTTCTTGAGTCTTAAGTGAAATCCCTGGGCAAGTAAAAAGTAATGTTAGGCCTAAGAGAGGCAGAACTGAATCAAGGTTCTAAATTATGCCAAGAGCCTTTCAGCTCATTGGCATTGCCTGGTCTCCTTTATGAGGAGGACCAATGTTCAAATCCCCCCTCCCCACATGGTGTAAGAATTGAATTATCAAAAAAAAAAAAGGTTCTCAATTTACAAATTCTAAACCAGAACAAATGAGCATCCAGTGATTTTGCAATTGGCTTCTATGCAAGGATGCAACTATAAACTGACAACCTATCTCATTCTTCCATCAAGCAGTACCTTATGATAACCTGCTATTGTGTTTGAGAAACAGGAGTGAAAAGATTCAAGGAAAATAATTATTAACTATATACACAAGTAAATAAAAGAACTTTCCAACCAGAAAACCTATCCAGTCTTCTATGAAGCACTACCTTTTTTTTTAAGTTAAGAGACATTAAATGAAGCACATTTTCAACAAAAATCAGACAAAATGATTATACTTTAAGATTTTATGTCTGGGTTCCAGTTGAAGTTTCGGAAATACAATAATAAATGAACAACCTCCTTCATTCCTTGGACAAAAACTACTTGAAAAACTGCCAAAAGTTTCTGGGTCAAAATGTCCAATAAGGCGACAACCTTCCATTAATAATTATTTTTTGGGGAAAAAATCAAATCAGCACTACTCTCTTGACTCTTTAGGAATGAAATTCATAACAGGAAATGGAAGAAGATGGAGTTAACAAAAATTTAGTTCATTTATCTAAAAATACAAATCTTCCATTCTATCATTTCCATTCTTCTACCAAGCACCAGTTGTTGAATGCATAAATATCATATCAGCACCAAAACACACACAGAACTTTGTTTACAAAACTGGGTTACTTCTACAAAAACTCCCAAAACTATCAACTTCTTCCATTCTTGTATGTTGTACAAGTGCAAGCTCTTTTTAAAAATTTAGCAAATTGAGTATTAAAATAAAAATCCGCACAAATTCAGAAATTTTCAGATGAGAAACTACACTCAAGTAGTAATACTCTTAACGAAACAAGAATCAAACAAAGGCCAAACTGGAACCAATGAAAATGGGCACTGAAAAATTCAGGGAAAGAATTAGAAAATAAGAAATGGGCATTCAAGAAAAATAATCTTCAACCCAAGTTCCAAAGCAAAGGAATTAACTTTGCAAACAACCACCCACTATCATTTCCTATACCAGGCAGTTTCTCTTGAAAAGAGAATTGGAACCAAATGAGCATAATACAAAAACAACAAAGTCAAGCCACATTGACTTAAAAAGGCAAAAGTAAACAAATTGAACTATTGAGGAAGAAGAATGAAATTGAGCAGAAACATAGCATACTAAGTACATACCAGCACAAGATTTCATGTTGCGGATCTTGAGGAGGAGGACCACGATGCTTAGGAGGTGGGTCATGTCCCCTAATAATCTGAACAAGTTCATGATTGCTGCTCTCTCTCTCTCTCTCTCTCAACTCCAACACTTTTCTTTTCTTTTCTTTCTTGGGTTGTGGTTGTGGTTGTGAGAGACTTCGTGATGACTTCTGTTTTCCTTCTCTCAGATTCTCAATTACTTCTATATTACTTTCGGATATTTTAACGTTGACTCTAGGTAACGCGCGGATATGTAGCGCGTGTCGTTGACGAACCTTGTCCTTCTAACATCTTAAGAGCATTCACATCCCATTAGCAAAAAGTTAAGCTATTTTACCTCTTCAAAACATCATTTTTCTACTTTACCTTTCAACTTTACATAACATCTCTCATCCCATTCTTTATTTTACATTACTTCCTTATTAAAATATTAATTTTTTTCCCACGTCAACAGACATACCGACAAGGCCACATTTTTTTTTCCACAAAGGTCAGTGGGCTTTACATTTTCCCCTAACGTTATTGTGATTTTGTGGCTCTTCATATTAATATTCATATTTAAAATAAATTAAATAACCATTAAGAAGTTCTTCAAGGTGCACAGCAAATAGTTAAATTAAGAAGTGAAAAAAAGAAAAAGTGCACAGCAAATAGTTAAAATCAGTTCAACTTAAATTCAGTAATAACATAGTCTTGGTATCAACTAGCTCAACTGCTAATAGCCTACAAGGTTTCTGTTATGTGTTTATGTTTAACTCATTTTATCTATTAGATATTTGTTATAAACTATTATAAGCCTCTTAGGTTGGGATTTTTTGCTTAATAATAAATTATTAACAAACAAATTTGGTAAGATATCACTATTTAAAAACTATTAGGAGAAATAGTATTTTTGTGAACTCAGTCTTTTTAAGAGACAAGTCTCACACTTTTTAATGTTAAAACCATGTTGCCATTATAAAAACATTTTGTCCACCTAAATCTCTTCTTTTTAAAAAAAACGAGATTCAAATCAAAATAAACTTGTATCTTGAAAAATAGAGTTTCATGCAAATTTTTTAGTCCATGTCTTAAACATACGAGTTCCACTTAAGACATAGAACTCGTCTTGATGTAGATGGCAAACCGATTGCCTTAGACGGAACTATGAGACCCTTAATTAACATTGTTTATGAAACATGTGGCTCATTTTAAACCCTAAAAAATTCAGACCAACAACCAAGCATTTGGGCATTCCTTTCTATAGTTAAATCAAGCAAATTCTTTGATCCTTCACGCACCTAATCGAAAAAATAAAAAATCAAGTTTCGTGGTGGAAATCCAAAATCTTGTCACAAACTGCTGGACCACGTTAGTCTTTCATGTGGCAGCCTCCATGCCGTTGTACACCTTGGTCACCTAACATCCCCCGAACAAAAAGTGCACAACAAACATGACTCAGTTTTTTCACAACTTCTGGTGGGGTTCTTAACATAAAGAAACAAAATATTATAAAAAATAAAAAAGCCATTGCTGTGCCTTAAATCTTTGAACTCAATTTGTGGCTTGGACTCCGAAGATCCTCTAATATTAATTTTACAAACATGGTTGGAGAATGGCAACAAAGGAGGATAAAAACCGGGATTAGCCTCTTAAAATTCTAGTATCTCAAAGGGTACTCAATTTTTGGAAGGTATATTAGACCAACCAAGGATCAAGATCCTCTAGAGTTCTACATAAATTTCTTTTAATCTGAACCATTTATTTTAAAATAAATGGTTAAGATTATGCCATCTCAGAATCCTACTAACAAAATCCCCTAAAATGATAGTTTTTTAGAAAAACTCAAAAACTAACACCCTAAGAGCATTCGCAGCGGAGTTGTAAAAGTAGGATTTTTGTTAAAATAGATGGTACTGTAGCTAAAAAACACAAAAAAAGCCTCCCAGCCGATCCTCTACTTTAACTCCGACTTTTACACATTGCTACAGTAACGTGTATTTTTACACGTTACTGTAGCAATGTGTATTAATTTTTTTTCGTTTTTTATTCTGTCTTCTCTCCTCTCTCCTCTTTTTTTTTTCTTTCTTTTTTCTTTCCGTTTCTCTCTCTCTGCGCTGCTCTCTCTCTCTCTGCTCTGCTCTCTCTCCCTCAGTCTCAAGTCAACAGCTCGGTGGAGGTGGAGGTGGTTGTGGGTTGTTAACGGCTCGGTGGAGGTGGTTGTGGGTTGTCAACGGCTCGGTGGAGGTGGTTGTGGGTTGGTGGTTTTCGGTGATGGGTTGTTTCCAGATCTGTTGGTGATGGTGGTTCGCGGCGGTGATGGGGTTTGTGTTTGGGTTTGCCGGCAGTGATGGGGTTTCCGGATCTGATTTCTCTCCCCCTTCTCGGCCGTGGTTGCAGACAAAATGGGTTGTGGTGGGTTTGGGTTTGCCGGCGTGGGTATAGTGGTTGTGGGTTTGGGTTTGCCGGCGTGGGTGTGGGGGTTATGGGGGGTTGCTGCTGATCGGCTGCCGTGGGTTTGGTTGGGGTGTGAAAAAAAATATATAAAAAATGGAATTATTTTATAATATTTTAATGTGATGTATTGTAAAATAGAGAATGGGATGGGAGTTGTTTTGTAAAAGTGGGTAGTTAAAATAGAAAAGTGGCTTTTTAGAGTTGTAAAATAGAGATACAATGCATTTTCCGTTGGGAATGCTCTTAAACATCGTTAAAGTTAACAACGTTTGCAAATAAATAAATAAATAAACATCTCCTAGCAACGGTGGCCACGGGCTATTCAGGATGCAGCCTAACCAGTGAAACCTTCTCACCAAATTAACAGCTAAGTAGTTCAATTTAAGTTAGAAAGTTCCAAGATAGAGCTTATTATCCTTGAATCTGGAGGAGGAAGAAAACGAAATTTGAGTAGAGTTTGTGATGATGAAAGAGAGAGATGGGGCTTTGATGGTGAAGGTAGGGGTTCTTACTGGGAAACATCAAGAGGCTTGGTGTTGGACTTTGAGAGTTGCAGAAGAGAATTTCATAGACTTTGAAAGAAATTATTGTTTACTGTTAGAATAGAGGGGGGTTTTTTTTTTGGGTGGGAGAGGAAGGTTTAGGCATTTAGGCCTTTAGGGTTTCAAATATTTTTTTGATTAAGAAGGTATAAATTTTCTTGCTGTAGGAGTGAATGTACATGTGCATTGCTTTTAGAGAACCAAGAGCCACTCACTTATGCGAATTAATTACCTTGAATTCCTTTACCATCATGAACCCATCCTCCTTGGACAAACCATGAACTAGTGATTGAGCAAGAAGAAATAATCAATTTGACGCAATTGCAGAGGAGGGTTTTAGTTTGGATGTTAGGGAGAAGACGAATATGATATTTCTTATTTGCAAACGTTGTTGACTTTAACAGTTTAACGATGTTATAGGGTTAGTTTTTAAGTTTTTCTAAAAATCCATTATTTTAGGAGATTTTGTTAGTGGGATTCTGACATAACATAATTTTAACCATTTATTTTAAAATAAATGGTTCAGATTAAAAGAAATCTATGTGGTGGAGTTCCCTAAGAACTTTAGAGAATCTTGATCCACCAACCAACTGTTTTTGGATTTGGAAAAGCATACAAAGCACCATAAAACTTTCCATAAATAGTTTTTGCATCAAAATTGGTAATAGTTAGCACTCCAACATTTTGGGATTCTCCGTTCATCCCATTTATTGAAGGTATAATCCCAACCGTGCATGACCCAAGGCCTCCCAATACCTATCGAGTTGCTAACTTCATATGTCGTGACACCTTCTAATGGGATCAAGGTAAGATTTTCTCCTTTTTTTCCAAACTGCATGTCAAATTTCAAAAATTCATTACTTGGCCACACAACTTGAAGTGCCTTGTTGGATCCCTAGTAACTCTAGCACTGTTAAGTCAACATGCCTCACATACTAAAGCTCCGAGTTTGGCAACTCAGCATTCTCATCGGCCTCAAGGTCATTTGTGCCACATTATAATTAAAACGCCTTTTTTTTTTAACAAAATTATTATTCACATGCATTGCATAAGGCTCTTTATTTATTTATCCATTTTATTTCTATATTATTTTTTCTCTCTCCAAAATAAATAAATAAATATAATTTTCCTCTCTTCTACATCACTGTAGCAACACAGCCACATACCAACAACACAATGAGCTTCCTATCTTTCCAAAATAGTAAAAAACCACAGCCACACAATAACAATAACAACTCAGCCACAAATTTAGCCATCATCACAGCAACAACACAACAACCTAACCATCTCACACCTTCAACATGTCCACCAATCTCATTTTTCACCCACAAATTACCATTTTCATGACCACAACACGATGGCCAAGCTCACCTAAACCACTAAAGGCCATCGCAGAGCCAAGCACAACCACATAGCAACCCACCACACTATGGATGTTTTTGTTGCAGCGACCTAGTTCTCCATATTCGCCGCAAACCCATCAAACCCTGAATTGCCGACGTAGATCCATGGAGTAGACCAACTAATTGACCACATAACAAACCCATCAAACTTCAAATCGCCGACACATACCACCAAACTCCACCGAAATGGATTTCGATCAACAGGGGTAAAAAACTCTTCCTTTCGCGGTGAAGTTTGTGAGGTCTATAATGGTGCGAGCTCAAAAGACCTCAATGATGAGCTCTAGCAGGTTGTCTGGTGAAGAACAAGAAAGAGGATAGAAAATTGATAAAAATTGAGTGTTGAGCTACAGCGTCTCAAGCATGGTTTTAAAAACCGGACCGGGAAGAGAACCGGAAAAGAGAGTGGTTTCCCGTATCACTGGTCGAACCGGGGTCGGACCGGTGGTCGAACCGATGACGTAATAAATAATTTAATTAATAAATTTATAATTATAGAAATAAATAAAATAAATAAATAATAATTTTATACCCCAAAAATATTAAAACAAAATAAAAGAAAAAATATTACTAAAACTAAAACAATACAGAAAATATAAAATGTAAACCTCACTTTTATAAAATTTTGTTTAGTTAACGAATAGTTTATCTTAACAAAATAAAAGATATTGTAAGATGGTGAACTTTTCATCCATTCCCACGTATTTGCCCAAGAATAGCACATATTCAAGTGGCCTCCCTTCAGGATAACAACTAACAACACAACGAGCAAAAAAACTAACAACACAACGTATAACTTATTAAAAGTAAAAGAAAAAATAGAATATCCCTAGAATTTCCTAATTCACTGTCATTCACTACCAAATCCCTAAAATTTACCAAAAGATCATTGTTTGTTTTAAAATAAACTACAGGAATACTTGACAACCCACCAAAGCTTCCAGACACGTCTTCCATTCTTCTTCTCTACTACTCTTCTAAACTTCCATTTTTTTTTTCTTTTTTAAATTTCGTTGAAGCCCTCAGTAAGATTTGTTGGCTTTGTTTCCACCCCCTCCTCCTGCTTCTTGTTTTCTTCATCTTCTTGATTTCGTTGAAGCCCATTCTCCAATTTCCATTTGTCCTCTTTATCCCCTCTCTTACTTCATCTTTTATTTATTTTTTTTCTATTTAGTTTAAGCCCCAATCCCCACAAAGGTCAGTTGTAATTTTGATTTCTCTTTTTGGGTTTAGGATTGTGGCTAGTTTTGATTTGTGCAACTAAAATAAGATTTTGTAAAAATCTGCTCCAGATCTGAGAAAAGCACACCATTTTTCTTTTCATGTCTGGTTTTTGTGAGAAAACCGGTTCAACCGCTCCCCGGTTTTCATTGAACCACCGGTTTCCGGTTTTTAGTGCTTTTTAAGAATTTCCGGTTTTATAAGAAAATCACCGGATTGTTGTCCGGTTCATAACCGGTGAACCGGCCGGTCCGATCCGGTTTTTAAAACCATAAGGAATTCCTCGAGCTATTGCATAAACTTATTTCAATTGGTTGTTGATATGCGGGATACTTTGAAATATAGACTACTGCAGAAGCCCAACAAGTATAGTCTGGAGTTTCGGCCCATTACCGTCACTGCCCACTGACCAGCCGAGATGGGTCTCAAAGATCTGGAATTAAATGGATTATCCAAGCACTTGGCCATGTCCAATTGAAGGCCCAGCCCAGAAATTCATGCTGTCAGCTTTAACAAGCCATTTTCGGGCCTAAAAGAAGACTTTGCTGAGTAATTAAGGCCCAAGGAGCAAGCCTAAGGCCTTAACCCAACTTTAGTCAGCTGGGGACAGCTGGCCATAAGGCCCCACAAAGTCAGACCAGCTTTAAATAAAAGCTGAACATGTAATAACTCTCTCTTGGAACCTACATTTCTCTCTCCTCCTTTTCAGAAATGGGAGAATGAGCTTGTCTCCCTCATTTAACTCACTTCAGGCATGGGAAACACACAGAAGCCCACTGATTGGTCCAGAAATGTAGCTGAGAATAACAACTATTGGCTGCATGCTCTGCAGCAGTAACCTGACAGCACACCTACTTAAGTCAACTCAGCCCATTTGTATAAAAGCTTACTGAAGCAAGCAAGTTATGAGGATGGGTTATTTTCTCCAGACCAATGAAGCCCCTGAACCCATGCATTGGCCACCGGGACAGTAATCATGACAAGAATTTTGGTCACCATTGGCCACCAAACGCGGCAGTAATCCGTGGCAGTGCAATTAATCTTATTTTATCTTCACCATCATGATACAGCCAGCCAATCAAGGCTGAGGAAGTGACCCTTACAGCCCAGCTCTGTGCTAGGCTCACTTCTCCATTTTTGTAGGACTTAGGGAGTTTGGTTTGGAGGTGGGGAATTAATTCTATAGGTGAGGCTTCCATTAAAATAATGGCTCAAAGCCCACTGGGGGGCAGAGTTATTATTTTCTTGGAAACCAAGGCCAATGAGCATGCATGACCAGCCCATACCACCATGGAACCTTCTATAAATGGAACCTAACTTAACACAACTCAACTCAGCCTAACTAAACTCAAGCTATCAACAACTTAACCAAGCTTATCACAACACAACCAGCTAAAGCCAAGCCTAAACACTTCAGCCTTAACCATTTTTCACTATCCAAAACACTGACCCATGACCAGATCAGAAAATACCATGGAGATTGCAAAGATAGTCTGAAACTCATTACAGCAGTAATCGGGCTATTTTTCTCTAAGTGCATTCTCTAGTCCACATCCTCAAAGATAGAGTCTTAAGGTCACCCTCGACCTTAAAACTCTGTTCCTAAAACCCTAAACACTAACCCAGGCCTAAGACACATGATTTGAGCTCTCATCTCCAAAAGTGCCTCCTGGCAGATATTTGGGCTACAGCAGTAAACATCATATTAAGCTTTTGGCCTTCTTCAACCTTGAGACTTACACCATAAAACCCTAAACACTTTCCCTTTTAACCCCATGCATGCTTCATAGAATTGGTTCTCTCCCGCTTAGTCAAACTCTTTTAATCCCTACAAGTTCATTGTTATGAGTTTTATTCGTTGCAGCAGATATTAGTGACAGATTCATGTCTTAATGACTTTTGATCCATATTGGGTTTAAGTTGTTATGCTCTGAGTCCAGATTCTCCATAAAACAGTGGAAGTACTAGTCCATTGTTGTTTTGGGCTTTCATTAACAAGACGTTACATTTTGGGCCATTTGGTTATTATTACTGCAGCTGCTCATTGGACTTGGGCCTTGGCAGATTTGGTCTTCACTTCTTTAAGGAAGTTGCCCCATTAGCCCTTGGGCCGCCTTTTGGGCCCTCGGTTGAATTTTGGGTTCAACTCCCGTACCCTCAAAGGTTTAGTTCGCGTCCCAACCAATCTCGGTGCGACACGTGGCGTGACACAAAAAACCACCCCTCACACATCTCATTGGAACAATTTGTGGAAGTCAAAGATCAATGCTTGCCACAAATTAATGATATGGAAATAGCTTGGAAAATCCTATCGACTGATTCAACTTTGGTCTCCTGAATTTAATCAAATAGATAATACCTACTTCCTTTGCAATGCCTACGAAGAATCCGTTTTTCACCTTTTTACCCCAAATGTCTCATTCCTCAATATGTATGGCTTTCCTCTCCTTGGCCAATCCACCTAAATTGTTTGCCTCTCACAAATTGAGCTGATTGGGACACACTTATACTTAATCCATGCATCACCTTAAACCTCCAATTGCAAGAGGCCTCCCTATTTACTCTCATAGTTGTAATCATATGTGACCAAATTTGATCTCATAGAACCTTAAGGGATCGACCTAATGATTTCTAAGGCCCATGAGATCCATTTAGTCTTGAGTTGAAACCTCTAGCAAGCATTTGAGGGCCACCTCCAAGAGATTTCTTGTTGTAATGACCCAGTGTATGTGAGACAAGGAAGACTACATACACACGAGGGAATAGCCAAGTTTTCGAACAACTCTGGTCACCTTTGTTATATATATATATATATAGTTTCATAGAAATTATATGAGAAAATAGTACTCCCCATCCCTTTCCCTTCCTCTATATACTTGCTCGTGAGATTAATAGCATTTGTCTTCTCCATTAGCAAGCTTGGGAAACACACAAACCTCCAAAATCCCATTTCGATACACCAACATTGGTCTCCCACTCCCCCTGGATGGCTTAAAATAAATTTTGATGATGTTGTGAGACCCTTAAAAGTCTTTTAAGCTATCACTGGTTGAAATCATCTCAGTAAAATTACACATACTTGGATTGATATAGAACCATTTACTGTTCCTTCTAGGTCGAAACTAATTCTGGACTTCTAGCTATCTTTAGAGCTTGCTCCACAGGTCTTGACTGCATTACTTTTAAGGTGACGTTTATAATGTGATCAACCCTATCCAAAACTCAGCTATTTCTCCTCATTGGTCTATCTCCTCCATTATTGTTGACATCAACCTTTTTGCCTAATGGTTTAATTTTGGCTCATTCTCGCATGTAATTATTTTTGATAATAGACCAACCCATGCTTTAGCTATTTTTGGGCCCCTTTGTGTTTTAGTCCCGAGAGTCCTCTCCATCTCCATTCTCCATGCTCCTGTTCCCGAGGTTGAGAGGGCAGATGCATTGAGCCTTCAACCATCTTATTCTTAATGAATACTTATTCCACATATATATATATATATTAATTGTACTTTTAGTTTTCAATCTTGACCTCATGTTCTAAAATGGTCCATATCACTTTAAATGCTTCATTTTAGTCCTTATTCTCTACCCCATGTTTCAAAATGATTTTTTTTATCATTAGAAATGTTTTATTTAAGTCCTTATACCTTTAAGTATGTAACAAAAATGTACTGTCATTAACTCTTGGATAGAAAAAGGTGATGAATTTGTTTGAAACATAGAGACATTTTTATACTGAGTATAAGAAGTAAAATAAAACATTTAAAAAAATAAAGATCATTTTAAAAAACTCAAGAAAAGAAAATGCTATACACCATTTTGATACATGAGACAAAAATTTGAATACTAACCGTGCAATTAATTATTTTATTTATTAGTAAAAGAAGGCATTATTTTAGGCCCAAATAAAACTGAAGAAAAGAAAAAAAGGAAAAAAAAAGAAAGCCTTTACACCTCGTTGTCGCTATGACATCCCTCTCCGAATCCCATCCAATAGTTTATTCTAGTCAGTCACCCACTGGTTCAGTCCCTCATAATACATACGGAGTAGTACATCCCCATAAAGCAAATGCCAAATTCCAAATTCCACGACAACTTCTTGACCAACAAAAGCCCATCTATCCAAATAGACCTTTTTCTCCCTCTTTCTCAAATCTCACTAGTCACTACTCTCTTCCCCCACATCCATACACAAACAGGAGGGAAGAAAAATGCGTCAAATTGAAAAAATAAAAAAATAAAAATAAAACCCCATTTTAAAAGTCACTCTATTAAAACACTCTGCTTCATTTTCAAGCTGTCTTTTATCTCTCTTTCTCTCTCTTATAAAACCCCAGCCTCTCTTTCTCATTTCTCTCCCTCTCCTTAAAACTTGAAATCCTTTTTGAACCTCTTTCCCTTTATCTCTTTCTAGAATCTTCCCCTCTCTCTTTCTCTCTGTCTGTCTCTTAGGGTTTTTGTTCTCGCTATTTTGGTTCTTCTCGAACCTTACGTGTCCCTAGGGTTTATCTTTCTCTGTGTGTGTGTGTGTGGGGGGTTTTTCGGCGATGGCGGCCGATAAGCTAAGGGATTTGAGCCAGCCGATCGACGTGGCTTTGCTCGATGCCACTGTGGCGGCCTTCTATGGCACCGGATCTAAGGAAGAGGTGAGAGATTGTTCTTCTTCTTTTCTGTTTCTCGCTTTGCTCTCTGTTTGTTTCTCTAGAAAATTCAAGGAAAAACTTAAGCTAAACCGTGATAAGAGTTTACTTCAAAGGAGTTATGTCAATTATTTTCTTTCTATAGTCTCTCACTCTTTCTAGCTGCTCTCTCTCTGTTTGGCTCGTGATAGAGTGAGGGGAAAATGGAGGGAAATATACACTTTTCAATTCTCTAGGGTTTAGTACTTATAAGCCTTTGGTTATGGAAGGGTTTTGTTATGCGTGTATTTAGGGTTAACTTTGGGTGTGTTTTCTCGGGAAACAAATTAGGGTTTTAGCTCATAGTGAGAGGCATTGCGATCTGGGTTTTGTGGTTCAATTCCTACAAATTGAGGTTTTTTTTTTTTTCTTCATGGGGTTGTACTATTTTGCCTTCTTAAACTCTGCGTCTGGTTGCCACAGGAATTGGGGAAAAAAGAATCGAAATGCAGTATTTTTTCCTTTCTATTATTTTGTTCTTTAGAATATAGAAAGTACATTTAATTGGTTCAATTAACTGTGAATGCTGCAATTGAATTAATCATACTTAAACTTAGTTGGTGTTATTGTTCTGCTTCCATTTGGGTGGGAGATTAAGTTGTGTTATTTTTTAAACAATGCCTTCTTTGAATATGAACAATTCTGACTTTTAATAGCAATCAGGCCTTAGCAGAGTAAATGATAATTAATATGTTTATTGATAAACTATGTTAATAATTTTTGATTGTTGATGAGGACTATTTTAAGAGAGATTTTGGCAGATTTTCTTCTACTTGAATAATTTGAAGGAATTATTTGTCACTTATGAGTACTTTTTGGTGGGAACTGATGCAATTAATTGGGTTTTGGTTTATGCATCCTTTAAATAAATAAATAAATGAAGTGTGATGCTTTAATGAACTTACATTACTCTCTTTCATTTTTTTTTGTTTGCTTACTAAAATGAAGTTAATATCTTGGGCTCAATCACAATATTCATGTCAATTAGTAAGGTTTTATTCAGTTGCAATCATTGTAGAAGTATAATGTATTTAAATCTGTAATGTTATTTTTGCTAGCATGTTGGTCTTTAATCTGGGTGCATTTTTTTTGGATAATTGGATACTGCAGTGAAATATAGGCTTAATTTTGTATTTGCATTGTGTGTTTGTTTTATTACTTGTAGTTTTCTCATTATTTTCTTTTTTTGCCTTCTGCACTGTGTTGGTGACACAGAGGACAGCAGCGGACCAGATTTTGCGTGATTTGCAAAACAATCCAGATATGTGGCTCCAAGTTATGCATATTCTACAAAATACAAAGAACCTAAACACCAAGTTCTTTGCCTTGCAGGTTAGTTGCCTTATTGCAATAACAGAATAATGCTTTCAGCGGCTCATGTGATATTGAAAAGTGGTTTTATTCATCTGTCATAAAAAATGAAGAAATTCTTTTTTATTGCTTAAATTTGAATATTTTTAGTCGTAAACAGTTTTATTGTTGGTCAAAGGCATTCTACAGAGTGCCATACGTTTTGGGTGAGATTAAAATGATTGGATCTATTGACATAATTCATTGACGTGATTGTATCTCTTTTAGAAACCATGAATCATGTTTTTATAATATACGTGACTCAAGAAGAACAGGTTGTTCTAGGACAATACCAATATCTTCAAGATAACTCCAGGCTCTAATTTTTTAGCCATGATTGTCTCTTATGAAACAGTAACTTATCAAAAAAGAATGAAACAGTAGCTTATATTTCTGAAAACCCTATCATATTAGATGAAATGAGTCCCCTGGTTAATTTGATATGTTATTTATTATTTATTATTCTTATGGGTCCTGCGGATGTTGATCAGTATTCTAGCTCCATATTGACAGTCTTGTGAAGATTTTGGCAAAATACGGTCTAGAGGTTGTGTAAGTTAGTTCACAGTAGTCAGAAAATGGTGGATGGATGTGAATCTTGTTGGACCTATGGAGCTGTATCAGTGCAGAGAATGGTATTTATAGGTGGATGAAAACTCTTGCTATTGGAAATGATAACCCCTTGAAATGATCATCAAGGGAACTTAGTGGTGCGATTGGCAATATGTTACTATTTCTGCAGAGATGGGGATGCTGTGAGAGCATTGGTATTGGGAAATTAATTGGTTGATTTTTTGGCTATATATTTTTTATTTTGGCAAATGGGAACTGGATTGATTCATGTGAGAGTGCTAAAAGCCTAAGATACTAGGATTTCTTACTTTATTTTTTGTAAGCACATCAGTTTTTACCCCTTGCCTAATTTAAATTTTGCTTATGAAAGAAAGAATTCACTTTTTTTTTTCTTCCCTTTATAAAATGAATTTTTTTTTATCCGGCCAAATAGGGAAGTGCTTTTTCCCCTAGTGAATGGGAAAATCATGATCAAGATAGCGGACCCAAAGTTATGGAAATTGGGCATGGGTCTTTCGTCTAAATCTGATGTCCTTACCTTTCTTCTTCCCGGTTTATTGTTAATTTGATTGTGCTCTAACCTTGATACGGAGCTGGAGCTTTTAACTATGATGAATTCGCTTACTATGAATATGATGCCAACATGGAATATATCATATATGACAACGGTGGAGTGCTAATTGTTTCTATTGATTGGTCATCTTGTATAGGCGTGGATTGGATATCCAATTTCTTTGATTTAAATCAGCCAGAAAATAGCTGATCTATATTTTATCAGAAAGATAGATTATCAAACATGTTTCTTGAAGCACTTGTATTCCTTTCCGTTGAAACTGGGTTAAAGCTTTCCCCAACCTGTCATCAAATGGATTCATGATGTATATGAAGGAATGAGGTTCATAAGTATTATCCTTAGATCTGTTTGTAGTTTTGTTTATATTTTATTGTTGTAAAAGGAATGGAAAGGAATAGAATGGAATGAGCATAAGTAATGAAATTGAATGGAATGGGTAGAAGGAATGAAATGGAACTAAGCTATCTTGTTTGGATGTTTTAAACAAAAGGAATGGATAGAAATGGAAAGTAACCAACCTTGTTTGGGAGTACCATGAGAAGGAATGCAAATAATTCATTTCGTAACAACATTACTATTATATCCCTCTTTTTATAAAGAGTAAGCATTTGCCACTTGTTATTATTATGATTTTCATATTATTATTAATATTAATAATAATATGAGAGAGGGAGATGAGAGAGAGCATAGATGTCAAATGAGTAAAGTGAGGCAAATGATAAGAGGGGTATTACAATAAATTCGTAAAATATAAAGGGACCTTATGGGGATTTCGGTCAAATTTTCATTAAACTCCAGTATATCCCCTTCAATTCCTCCCACTTTTAGAGAAAGCAAAATTGGTGTTTTGAGGGGAAAGGGAGGAAGGAGTGTACCCTCCTACTTATACTTTCAAACAAGGGAATGATTTTTCCATTTCTTCCTACTTAAACTCCCAAACAAGGGAATTGAATAATCTTAAAAGATTCTTTCCACTCTTTTTCGTCCTCCCAAATGGGTTGTAAGAGTATCTATTTGATGGGTCAAGATTCATTGCAAATAATGTATGCCTTTTTGCTGACATAAAAGTTATTTGCTGGAAAGAAATTGCTGTTAGGTTTGTCAGTTTTATCTTGAGTTTCAAATCTAACGTATGTAGTTAATATGAAATGGCCCAAAGGGTTGTGTGAATCTAAAAAGATTGCACAGACCCTGTGCATGATAAAAAAAATACTTAAAAGGCGTCTTAGATGTTCAAAATGCTTGCCTTGGCCAAAAAAGCCTCTGTAGAGCCTATACAGGATTTTTAGTTCATGTTGATGATTTTAGAATCAGTTCTGTCTCTTCATCTCATCAACTTAATGTCTGCTTCCACAATTGCATCTATTTTGTTGCATATGGATTCAGCTGGCTAAGTTATAGTTTTTGTTTATGTTTCTGAAAAACTATGACATTCTGTGTGTGTGTGTGAGAGAGAGTTATTGTGCAGGTACAGTGTGTATTTTGAATTTGCAAATTATAATTCTGAATGCTATTCAAAGTATGTATTTTTGTGCTTCTATAACAGGTCCTAGAAGGAGTTATTAAGTATCGGTGGAATGCATTGCCTGTTGAACAGCGAGATGGGATGAAAAATTACATCTCTGATGTTATTGTGCAGGTACAGCTAATGTAGTCATTTTTTTTTTCAAGGAGAGTAGTTTAACTGGTTTGCATCTTTACTTTTGGCATTACATGCTTTCACAACAATATATCTTCACTTTTAATTTTTTCTTGCACAGCTTTCAAGTAATGAGGCCTCTTTTCGAATGGAACGGCTGTATGTCAACAAACTCAATGTTATATTGGTTCAGGTAGATTCTGCTAAATCTCCCCAAAGTATTGTTTAAAGGAGTGATAACTGTAGCCCTTTGTATTTTGTAAGTTTTTGTAGTTTGCATGATGATCTATGACAACTGGGAGATGCTTATTATTTTTTGTTCTTGTTGGATGGGGGCATGTTTTGCATGTTTGTAGCTGAAGCTGAGAAATATGACTGCATGCTCCTTTGCAGTCATTCTTCTAATTGATTCTTTGTTTAACTAATTATAGTTTGTTTTTATTTGAATATAAATTAACTCTAGTTCATGTTCTAGTAATAATGTGTACTCAATATACAGATATTGAAGCATGAGTGGCCAGTCAGATGGCGAAGCTTTATTCCTGATCTTGTTGCAGCAGCTAAAACTAGTGAAACGATTTGTGAGAATTGCATGGCTATATTGAAAGTAAGTCTACTGTTCTATTCTTATATATTTAATTTGGTTCTTGAATATGTTAGTAACATAGTCTGTTGTCTTTCAGCTTCTAAGTGAAGAGGTTTTTGATTTCTCGAGGGGGGAGATGACTCAACAGAAGATCAAAGATCTTAAACAATCATTGAACAGGTAATTGCTGGATGGGCTATATTGAGAAGTTCTACTCTAGGTTGTTGTTTCTCTGGGTTTCTGTATGTGCTGCAGCTACCACTTTAGAAGTTGTGAGAAGGACTGATGTTTATCTGGAAAATGACAAGTTTTGCATATTTGGGGATTTTTTTAGAATATTTTGTAATGGAATTTTGTCAAAAATCAGGTTTTTTTTCCCAGCCAAGTTTTTATTTTATAGATAATCCTTTTCTTGAATGCCCTAACGCTTCTGGTTAAGCTTTTAGTAAACTATCAATATCATCAAAAGACATAGTATCCTTTAACAGTGTTATATGAGCAGAAAACCCATTAAATGTCTATATCTCGATTTTATTAAGCCTCTGTTTTGTTTTCAAGATGTTACCTTTAGATCTGCAACTCACTTTATACGTCTATCCATCTCTTTCTCACAAATGTGATTTTGGTTGTTTACAGTGAGTTTCAACTCATTCATGAGTTATGCTTATATGTTCTATCGGCATCTCAAAGGACTGAGCTTATACGTGCTACATTGTCCACATTGCATGCTTTCCTTTCATGGATTCCCTTGGGTTATATTTTTGAGTCACCATTGGTATGTGCAATCTTCTTGCATAGTTGACCTTTTCCCTATGTAAGAAATTATACTGGAACTTATATCCCATGTTGTTTCTCTGTGACTTAGCTTGAGACACTCCTAAAATTCTTTCCAGTGCCATCGTATCGGAATCTTACCCTTCAATGTTTAACTGAGGTATGTTGTTGTTCGATTGTACTCAAGTAATTATAGTTTTTAATTTGGAATTGTTGAGTGGTCACTGGTTATTTTGGTTTTTGCAGGTTGCAGCCCTTAATTTTGGGGACTTCTACAATGTGCAGTATGTTAAGATGTATACTATATTCATGGTGCAGTTACAGGTGTGTCAGAGCATAGTTAATAATACAGTTTTTATCTGCAAGTGAATGTTTGACATATAAGTTTTGTTGATATATTGTTGAACTTATTTGTAATCATTTTATTCTCGTAGTTTTAATTTTCAACTTCAATTGATCTTCTATTTTATTTTATTTTGCTTGGATTCTTCGGGTTTGTTTGATGTTGTACAGGCCATTCTCCCCACTACTACAAACATCCCTGATGCTTATGCACGTGGAACTAGTGAGGAACAAGTGAGTGTTTCTAATGTTTGTTAAAGCTCAAAGCCTAATGTTTCTCTGTGCTCGTCACTAAGTTTTTTTTTTTTTTTTTCTACTTCAGGCATTTCTTCAGAACTTGGCACTGTTTTTCACTTCATTTTACAAGGCAAGTTTCTTTTATTCAGTCATGTGGAACATGATTTTACTATAAAATTTAAGCCTGTTATACATGGGTGCCGTTGATCTGAAATTTGGGCTGTATCTTGGAAGTTCTTACCTTATGGTAGGGATGAGCCAGTTGCATATCAGACCATCAATTCTTTGTTTGTCTTTTCATGTAATTTGGACAGGCATGTAATTGAATTATAAAAAAGGGTGGTGTTATTTCCGCACCAATGGTGTGGGAATAACAATAAAGGGTGCAGAAATAGCAGTCCCCTAAAAAAAATTTAATTTGGACAGGCATAGGGCCGCACACAAGATTGCCTTTACTTACCAAAAAGAAATCCATATAGTTAGGAGACATTTGCTATATAATTATTTTCAATTATTTTTACTTTCCATGTAATCATGAAAAAAGTTCTTTGCCTTGAACTATGCAAATTAAGCACACAATGGAAAAGATGCACACGTGTGTGTGTTCTTTTTGAACACTACATATGCACGTAAACATGATTGTGTTTATCCAATGCTAGTGTACTTATAAATAAAAATGTATCCAGTGCTAGTGTACTTATAAAAAAATGTATCCAATGCTAGTGTTAATTACTTTCATATGAAGCATTTTTTTTTTTGGGTTTCATGTAATTCTCTTTGTTATAACATAGGTTTGTTGTTTACATTGTATTCCATCTGTATCTCTATGCGACTTAAACTGTTTATATGATTGCATCATCACTCTGTTTTTTGAATTATTGCATTACTGAAATTTGTTAGATTAAATTGAATACATTGGCATGTAGCATAGGATGTGCCCTCCTTTCATTGTGCAACACATGTATTCCTCTAACCCTGATTGTTCCTTGAGCCTTTGATTACTATGTTGCTGATGACCTTCCCTTTATGCAGTTTCATATTCGAGTGCTAGAAACCACTCAAGAGAATATAACTGCCTTGCTAATGGGTCTTGAATATCTTATTAACATCTCATATGTGGATGACACAGAGGTTTTTAAGGTATGTGTTTCTCTCTCACAGATGCACATACACATACACATGCACATGCTCACTGAATTTGCAAAGTTATGATATTATTTCTACTTCATTGTATGATTGAACAGGTTTGCTTGGACTACTGGAATTCCTTGGTTTTGGAACTGTTTGAGGCACACCATAATCTTGATAATCCTGCAGTAGCAGCTGCAAATATGATGGGACTGCAGGTATTAAAGATATGTTCAGATGAATTTTTTGTCCCTTTGGCATAAGAGGATCTGCTTCAAAATTTGGAAGAACTACTATCACGAAGTTACATGTGGTCGACCCTGATTTCTGTTGAGGATCCATAGTTGACCCCAAAGTTTTGGGACTAAGGCTTGGTTATTGTACTATCATGAAGTTAAATCTTAGTTTAATTTTCTCTTATGTGGCCCTTTTTTTGTTTGCTTATGAGCCTTATTAATGGTGTACTGTGCCCTATTGTTATTAACAAGATGTTGAGAAGATTGGTCCACTGACATGCCATTTTATTATCTTAGAATTATTTTTCTTCTCATCTCGGAAGTGATGCAAACAATTATCATTCTTTTCTTTTTGGGCAACTAACTAGCAGATTTGTTATCCATGGTTTATAAAGTCCACCTTATAATTTCAGAAGCCTAAATTGGTCTGGGAGGAGAAGCTTGTTCCTGATTTTCTTGCCTGTAGGATGTTCCATGGTCATTTTTGTGTGTAATATGTGTATTTTTGCAAGCATTATTGACAGAGTCTTGTGAACGCCTAAAATTATATAGCTAGAATTCATTTGAGTGTTTTAGTTTAGCTTTTGTATGTGACTTAAGCCAATCTACATTTTGAATATCATGGGTCATTCTAAGCCTTATCTGTATATTTGTTTATTCAAGCAGATGCCGATGCTTCCTGGTATGGTTGATGGCCTTGGTTCACAGCTCCTGCAGAGGCGGCAGCTTTTTGCTGGTCCAATGACGAAGTTGAGAATGCTTATGATCTGTCGAATGGCTAAGCCTGAAGAAGTTCTCATAGTTGAAGATGAAAATGGGAATATTGTTCGTGAGACATTAAAGGACAATGATGTTCTTGTTCAATACAAGGTAATAAGCCTCTTTTTGCCGCTATCTGAATATAGACTTTGATATCTAGGGTCTGAATATGGATGTGCATATTCTTTTATTTGAACCCGCATGCTTCACAGTAGCCTAACTGCTACCCCTTCTCCCCACCCCCTTAATAAGAAGAATCAAAGGAAGAAAAGAACTGAAATGTTGTGCATTCTTGTTATGATGCATTTTGGATGAATAAGATGTTCTAGATTGTTAAGAAAGATGATCCTGTACAACTATTTGGTAATGGCATCTTTATCTTATGTTCGGTGCATTTAGCAGGATACAAAGTATAGTTTCTAATTGATAACACAAAGAAATATGTTGCACCTTGAGATATCTATTGATGTTAATTAAATTTACGTGCTGACTTCTTGGAATTAAAAACAATCATATGGATATGTCTGTATCTTATTGGTTCACTTTTGCAAGGGTCAATATGTTGACACCTCGGCTTTTCACCATGAGAATTTTAGTTGTTGAATAAAATAATTTTGATTTAACATTTAAGTTATAGTTGCTTGTACATTGGAGTAATCATTATGCATTTTAAAAATGTCCTTTGTTTTATCAATTTCTATGGTTAATCAAAGTTCACTGGTGCAGATCATGAGGGAGACTCTTATCTATTTGTCACATCTTGATCATGAGGACACTGAAAAGCAGGTAAAGTAGTCTGATGGCAATTGCGATTTCGATTTTTTATAATTAAATTTTTATTAGAAAGAGGTGAAACCTAATTATATAAGTTTTAAATTGAGTATCATTGAGGAAATTTACAAAAGAAAGAGGAGATATTGTCAATCGCATTAAACCACTCATACATTGCCTATTGCAGTTGTAATTTCTTTTTCTGAATCATAATACACAGATACTGTGCCTCTCCTTTTGGTACTTTCTTTAATGCTACCTATATAATGGTCATGCTAAAAGCATGAAACTGTTTGCTCAAATTGGTTTGAACATTATTTTCTTTTTGTGGTCCAATGATGAGAACGAATCATGTTCTAGCTGGTTTCCTGTTAGTCATATTGTTAAATTGGTATTTGTATGCGATCTTTAATAGAAAATATATAATGGACCAGCAACTGAATGTATATGGTTTTGGGAAAAAATGGGAATGGAACTGTAACAAAATATTTCTGATTCTTTTATTATTGTTATAATTTTCTTCAACCTCCTCACCATGAGCCACTAATCATCCGTCACTCTCTTTTGAATAAAAGAAGCTGTGTCTGACACTGAGGGGTAAGACCCATTTATCTACTGGTTAAGATGTAACAGAAATACTGGGGTACATTTGACTCTGAATCACCTCCTATATGATATTCTAATGTTGATGCTTCTCTCTTTGTTTTTGTATACACAGATGTTGAAGAAACTAAGTAAACAATTGAGTGGCGAGGATTGGACTTGGAACAACTTGAACACATTATGCTGGGCGATAGGATCTATATCTGGTTCAATGATGGAAGAACAGGTATAATTTACTCCATGTTCCTAAAAAAAAAGAGTTTGGTTCTGGGTTTGTTATGATTTATGAGAATTGTCTGTTTGAAACGAAATCTTCCTCCTCTCTTTTGATAGTTATGTATTATGGTAACCCTGCCAATTACCTTTCTATGGTACCTGTATTTTGTGATTGTTACAATTGGATCCTTTGAATTTATAGCCATTATACACTGGGGGAATGGTTTCCGGTACCTTTTCAACCCATAACCATCCATTATTTTTCAAAAATGTTGTTTACTTGGATAACTTTTATGGATGAAATATCTCCTAGTCTGTTCAAGTTGATATTTGACGAGTGTGGCATGAGGAGAGCATGTACCATGTAATGTAACTTTGGGCATGGCATAATATTGGAAATAAGCTTTTTAGTCTATCATTTCTGTCTAAAACTTTTTCTATGCTAGAAAAATATGCATACATGCGCCATTTATTTTTCCTGATGCAAAATGCTGTATCCATTTTGTTGTTACATTTATCTGCCAAACAGGTCCTTTGCTTCTACACAATCTTTGTATTGGTTCTGAAATATGTCTTGACATTTCTGACACCTTCACTATTTTTTGGCAGGAAAACAGATTCTTGGTGATGGTCATTCGTGATTTGTTGAATTTATGTGAAATCACTAAAGGGAAAGATAATAAAGCTGTTATTGCAAGTAACATTATGTAAGTATTCCCAGTGCAAAAGTTTATTGGGCATCTGCAACTGGCTCCTACCTAGTTCCTACAGTTTCCAATCTAGCATACCACATGTTGGTGCTTCCATCATATTATTATATTTCAAAAAAAAAAATCTCTTACTTGTCTTTTCGTTAAGAGTAATGGTGCAGTTTCTAAGGACAATGGGATGGTATTTCCTTGATTGGTAATTGGGGGAACCAAGGACAAGCTGATTGTAGGGAATATGTTCTATATTGTTGGTACTTGATGTTGCCTATTTTTCAATTTGTAATTGCTGGTTTTCTTGGCAGGTATGTTGTTGGACAGTACCCAAGGTTTTTAAGAGCCCATTGGAAATTCTTGAAAACTGTTGTGAATAAGTTGTTTGAGTTCATGCATGAGACTCATCCAGGCGTTCAGGTTATTTTTGCTTTTATTTGTTTAAATCGGTATCTAGATGTTATTGCACCTAATAAGATGAGAAATTGTGTGTAACATATCAGCTCTGATGTCTGACAATAAGATTTGAAATTTTTGATTAATGCCTTCAGACTTGTCAAAGAGTACTTTGTGAAAGTTACATTCCCATTTTTAACTCTATAGAATTTTAGAAATGGAAGCCTTTTTTGGATGGAGTTTGGTTCTTTCTTTTAAATCTGATGTCGTAAGTAAATGTAAAGGTAAATTATATGTTACAAATAATGATAGAATTGCATTGATTTGTAAGGCATAAGCGAACTAAGCATATCATCATGTAGCCACAATTTTGCAATGTTTCCCCATGATATGGTTCAGTGCCTCTAATGTTCTCTTACATTTAAAGTAAGAGTTTCCTATAAGTTTTAGGTAATTGTAAAGATATATGTTCTGGTGTCAGATGCTGAGCCAGGGGCCAGAAGTAAACAAAAGGGAGGTTCTACATGCTTTCTTAAAATCTTTAAGAGCCATGAAAGACATTGCAGATATATATTTTTTAAAATTATTATTGTTTTTGTACATTTTTTTTTTTTTTTGTGGGGGGGGGGGGGGGGGTGGGGTTGGTTGTCAAGAAATTACTCATTAAGTCTATATATATGTATTAAATGAACTGTGTGGATATTGTGTCTGAACAATGCATATGTCCACAATATATATAACAGTTTGACTGCATGTATGTCTCTGTATTTGTTTCCTTGTCTGTGATGCGTCTGCATAAATATTGTACATAATGTATAATGTCTTTGTGTATAGTCATGTCATGTAAAAATATGTATATCATGTATTTATATGTCCGGCTTCTAATTTAAAGTCCAGTCTAAAAGTAGAAGGTTTACTGTTTCTTTTCTATCCCCACCTTTCTATTACCCTTTTGTATAGCAATGGTGTTAGATTGAAAGCTCTGGATTGAATCAGTGTTGCCAGTGTTTTTTTATATATATGACGTTCATTCTCCCTAACCTTTCCATGATACTACTAAAAACTCTGCTTTCAAAAGTAAAAAAAATTATGAAATATTTGCAACTTCTACTCTGTCCAGGCTGTGTCCTGAATTGTCTAATAACATGGTACCAAGTTATGGATTCTCCTTTTGGACATGTACAGACATTTGCCTAGGATATCTCAAAGATATGTCCAATTTGCAATTTGTCCTATATGTCCGTCCCCCCCTTCTTTTATATATAAAATTATATGTTATTGTATTATGTGTGTATTGTTTTGCATGGTCTTGCTTTATTTTAACCCACTCATTGATATCATTTCAGGATATGGCCTGTGACACATTCTTGAAAATTGTTCAGAAATGCAAGCGTAAATTTGTAATTGTACAGGTAATATTTGCTTTAAAGTTTCCTTATTCCAGTTAGTATTGAAAACCTTGTATATTTCTGGTATGGTGACTAGTTTGTTTCTATTTGGCCCCATGCTCCCCTCCATATGCTTGCGCGAAGAGGAGAGGGGGAGTGGAAACTTACCAGCATATTGATGATATGCTTCTCTTATTCTCAGGTGGGAGAGAATGAACCATTTGTATCTGAACTTCTAACAGGCCTTCCGACAACCATTGCTGATCTTGAGCCTCACCAGATTCATACATTCTATGAATCTGTATGTATTTTATACTTCCTTAATTCTGTTACAGAGGATTTATGCTAGGTTTTACTGTTCCTGTTTTATTTATTTATTTTAATTTCAGGTTGCTCACATGATACAAGCAGAACCTGATCCCCAGAAGCGGGATGAATACCTTCAGAGGTTGATGGAGCTCCCAAATCAGGTTTGTTTTGAATTGGAATTAGCTTGTTCAATAACTATGTCTCTCACACTCTCTCTCTCATGCATGCACAATGATACACACATTTTACACAAGAGGACTTCATAGCTTGTGGTTTACGCTATTGCACTTCATTTCTTTTGGTGCAGAAATGGGGTGAGATCATAGGGCAGGCACGTCAAAGTGTTGATTTCCTGAAGGATCAAGATGTAATCCGGACTGTGCTTAATATATTGCAGGTATTGCTTTCTAATCAACCTTGTAACTTCCATTGGATCTATTTGAATGTTACCGAATGTAGGATACATGTATAAACTAATCTATGAAGTTTTTAGATGGATTTAAGAGGCTCGGTGGTGCTTCAGGTGTAAAATTTAGTAATGTCAATTCCACCCATTCCATTAGGCCCTGCCCATAGCTGATTTGCAGGAGTCTTAATCAGGAATGGGCAGGTACATGGCTTGAGTGGGCGCACCGCATCCCCAAATATACTAAATTGCCATTGGTTGTTTTTTAATATCTGTTCGTACCCTTGTGTGCATGTGTGAGCTGGAGCTAGTTCTATTGTGCAAAATTTTATTTGATTCAGTCATGTATGAGGTTCTTGTAGAATCCAGTATGGGGTCCCCCCCCCATAGTTTTTGGTTTTCTTAATTTTATAATGTCAATATGAAGTATGTGTAAGCAAAGTGGGGAGAGTGTGGATCATCTATTCTTGCATTGTCTTGTGGCTACGGATCTCTGGTCTTTGGTGTTTGGAATGTTCGGGGTGCAGTGGGTTATGCCCCACTCAGTGCTGGATCTGTTCCATGGGTGGCTTGGGAAGTTGGGGAGACATGGCCCTACTCTTGTTTGGAAGATGATCCCTCATTGTTTGATTTGGTGTCTTTGGCGTGAGCAGAATGCTAGACATTTCGAGGATTCAGAGCGATCCATCCCGGAGCTGATATTGTTTTTCTTTCAAACTCTTCTTGAATGGGTTGTGGGATCTGGTGTTTATTCTATTCACTCCATTGTGGAGTTGATTGATCTTTGTACATTTTGATTCTATTGTCCCTAGTATACAAATTGTATGCTTGGGCTTCTTTTAATAAAATTTTCATTACTTATCAAAAAATAATGTCAATATGAAGTAACCCCAAGGGGTTGAACTAGTGGTTTACAGGCCTCGTGTGATCCATGAGGTCTTAGGTTCAAGTCTTCTAGTGCACAACTTAGGGACTATTTAAGGGATACCGCTCTGTAATTCCCCAGTGTTTGTGGATTGGGGGAATACACTCACCCTGGGGATTATCAGGTGTTTAAGGGCCTTGGACGCCCACTCCCCAGTGTTTGTGGATTGGGGGAATACACTCACCCTGGGGATTATCAGGTGTTTAAGAGCCTTGGACGCCCACGTTAACAAAAAAAAAATGTCAATGAGAAGTGTGGTTTATATTAAGCTATTTGGATACTGAGAAAACTGTGGAGTAGAAAGTTTTGGCTTTTACTAGTAGTGGGTAGGGTGAGGATGGGTGGGTATACCAGGTGGCTTGTTGGGGGGGGGGTTATGCAATGATGCGCCACCCCAAGTATGTGGTTGTTATGGGTATGCGTACTTTTTTGAAATACTCCAAATGCTGTGAGAAGTGGCATGTCCCCCTTCCAATATTCCAGTAATGCACAATAGGTCTCTGTGTCCATGATGGACTAACTTTTCTTGCATAATCTTTCCCATCTTTATTGAAGTATTCTTTTGGATTCCTCTAATGCCTTGTTTTGTTGTTTGACTTTTAAGTTTTAACCTGTTTTTTCTTCATTTACTGGTTTGTTTAATTGTTGGTAAGTTCATTGTCGGATGGATGATGTGTATGGTTTTGTACTTCTTAAATTTCAATTTCAGCTATGAGACCGTCTTTAAGATGCATCTATAGAACTGTGAATTCATGAGACCTTATTGAGAAAAATATATTTTACTAATTTTGGTCGCAAACTACCTTGATGTTGTTTCTGTTATGAGCCAAGGGGACGGTACTTAGAACTCTTATGGATTGGTCCATGGCCTCTGGACTGATGTCCTTTTCTTCTGTAGTGGATTTCTTAGTTCTTTGTGTTGCTTGATATGTATTTTTTTTCCTGTCCTGTACACTCCATGTGTACTGATCCATTTTTTCTCAGCTATAAAACTTTTATTTACTAATAAAAAAGAAGAATTTATGAGCCTTCTCTGTGAAACTTTTTGTCTCACTTCAACGAGTGTTGAATTTGTTACTGTGGCATTTGTCTGTCTGATTTTCTGTTTGTTATAGTGCCTTTTGAGGATTAAGTGTGGTGTTTTGAAGAAGTCATTGTTGCTTTGCAGACCAATACTAGCGTTGCAACTTCACTTGGAACATATTTTTTAACTCAAATTTCTCTGATCTTTTTGGACATGCTGAACGTTTACAGGTATAATTCCATACATTTATGTTTATAGAAGTTAGTTTTATCGCCTTATTATCTAACATGTGTCTTTAATTTTTTTGTAACAGAATGTACAGTGAGCTTATATCAAGTAGCATTGCAGAAGGAGGGCCCTTTGCATCTAAAACATCCTATGTGAAACTCTTACGGTAACATCAACATTATGTGGATTCTCCTTAATTTTCTATGTAAGGTGCCATATCTTGTAAATCTCATCTTCAATATGATACATGAATCAGGTCGGTTAAAAGGGAAACTCTTAAGCTCATTGAGACATTCTTGGACAAGGCTGAAGATCAACCACAAATTGGAAAACAATTTGTGCCCCCGATGATGGATCCTGTTCTTGGTGACTATGCTAGGAACTTGCCTGATGCTAGAGAATCAGAAGTTCTGTCACTTTTTGCCACAATAATAAATAAGTACGCTATCTTTTTCTCATGGTGTTGATCTTGCAACTTTTTTCTCGTATTTTGTCAGAAAGAAGAAAATGTGTTTCATTTGCAATATGCACTTTTAGTTGGAAGAATAAATCTTTTTGAATATTGAGGAGGTACCAGAAATTGGCTAACATGTTTAGAGAATATAGTAAATCTTAACCCTGTTGTACATTCAAATTTCCTTTTCTTATTTTAGCCTTATATCAACTGAACTTAAGCACTATGGATTTTGTTTTTGTTTTTTTGTTTTCTTTCTAGATCTTTTAATCTTCTTGCTACAGTGATAAGTTAAAATTTCATCACCCTTGCAATAGCTTCACTTTATTCTGATCCCTTGTTGCCTTAGTGGGAAGCAGACATTCTTTCTACCTCAATATCCTGATTCTTAAATAAAAGATATATTATTCACCATAGCATCTTTTCTTATCTTAATGTTTCATTTTCCCTATCCTTCATATGTAGGTATAAAGCTGCAATGATAGATGATGTGCCTCGCATATTTGAAGCAGTTTTCCAATGCACATTGGAGGTGAGGATTTAGCTAATATATTTTCTGGTTTTATATATCTTTTGTGGGGCTCTTTTAGAGCTCGGTGTTAACCACACTTCTTAATACAGGCCAAGATGTTTGATAAAACTAATGTGGGTAGAAATAAGTTAAAAATCAGAACTAATTAAAGCATCCATGAGGTTATTTGTAAGACAAAATGTATTCTTTTACACATTGAATATTAAATGAATTGAAGGTTTGGTTTAGGTTGGCAGCATTTAACAGTTGTTTGAAAGTTTAAAATTGTCTTACCCTTGCGTTATATAATGCTCTATTCTTCAATTTGATGTTCGACCAGCTTATGTGGTAATAACTTAAAAATGTTGCAAGTTGTCTCTTGTTATGTCCTGTAATTGGCTTCTCTTATGCATTTATGTTTTTATCTGTATATATAATTGGAATAGGGCTCTTTAGTGTCCACTTTTCACTATTTCCAAAACTACTTTTATTGTTTAGTTCAAACACAAGGAAAAAATAGTATTTTGGCAAATGGTTAAAAGATAAGGGGTTAAATAGTCAAATTGAGTTTTTTTTAAATATAACTAACTCCATACCCCACATTTTATCCATCTATAGTCATAACTACCTGCCTGTCAGGATGCGGCCTAGTGGTAGGAGGCTTGGGATGAGCTGTAGATTTAGACATCCTGAGTTCAATCCGCACTAGAACCTTCCTTTGGATTACCCGATACACGATTATGGCAGGTGGGGTCGTGTATCCGGGGTTTACTACTTAAGGTGGGTCCGAAAGGCCCTGCCTTGGTGAGATTCCTCATCATTAAGAAGAAGTTATAACTACCGAAACTTTCCAAGCTCTTTCTCATCCAGAGAATTAATTGGAATTATAAAAAAAAAGTGCTAGTATCATTTATTCTATTCAATGCAACCTTAATTTAATTTATCTGTTTTTTGAGATGAAATTTAATTTAAACTGCATATTTTGCTTCAGTTGTTTGGCTGACATGTTTAGTTGCTTTGTGCCGCAGATGATTACAAAAAATTTTGAAGATTACCCAGAGCATCGCCTTAAGTTTTTTTCCTTACTTCGTGCAATTGCTACACATTGTTTTCCTGCATTGATTCGCTTATCAAGTCAGGTTTGTATTAAAAATATCCCGTGAAGATGTCTTTTCAAATTGTTTTTGAATCCCTGACAGGATTAGTTTCTCTGTTTATCAGGTTTTCTTATGAGCATAATATTGGACTTATTTTAACGTTTCATGTTATTATATTGTTTTTACTCTTTCAAATGGGCCAACTTATTCTTGTTTCTCTTGTTTTCTCTTACAGCAACTGAAGCTTGTAATGGATTCCATTATATGGGCGTTTCGGCACACAGAAAGGAATATTGCTGAAACTGGGCTGAATCTTTTGTTGGAGATGCTGAAGAACTTTCAGGTGTTATTTACTTATTTTATTGGGAATTTGCTGAAGTTATATTATGCAGGATGCTGAACAATATTTTTGGTAAATTGACAGAATTCCGAGTTCTGTAATCAATTCTATCGGACATACTTTTTGTCAATTGAGCAAGAAATTTTTGCTGTCTTGACGGACACCTTTCATAAACCTGGGTTCAAGTTGCATGTCTTAGTGCTACAACACTTGTTTTGCCTGGTAATTTATCTCATAAGTCCTTAACTAGTTGGGGAACATACAGTTCATATTGATTGATCTCCCCCCCACCCCATTTTTTTGTCCCTTCTTTCTTCCTTCAGGTGGAGTCCGGTGGGTTGACGGAGCCTTTGTGGGATGTTGCTACAGTTCCTTACCAATATCCAAATAACACAATGTTTGTTCGTGAGTACACGATAAAACTTCTGAGCACTTCGTTCCCCAATATGACTTCAGCAGAGGTATATAAAAAAGAAATTCGATCTCCCCCCCTCTCTTCCTTAGGTTGAATAAAACTAATTTGAAAGGGAACTTTCAGGTCACTCAATTTGTGAATGGACTATTTGAGTCAAGAAATGAGCTCTCTGCATTTAAGAATCACATAAGAGACTTTCTTGTGCAGTCAAAAGAGTTTTCAGCTCAGGTAATGATCTGAAGTACTAATGACTCCCTTGTCTTAGCTTTTTTTCTTTCTAAAATTGTATTGACAATGGGTGTGTACTGTGAATACTCAAATTTCCTGCAGGACAACAAAGACCTTTATGCAGAGGAGGCTGCTGCTCAGAAAGAAAGAGAGCGACAGCGGATGCTTTCTATTCCAGGTCTTATTGCCCCCAATGAGATACAAGATGAGATGTTGGACTCATAGATGGCTGATGATGACGTGAATCTAATCTCATGGACTTTTATAACTCAGAGTTGCAACGAGCGCCTTGATTCATTTTACCAGATTCTGTGGATATGAGCAGAAAAGAGCAATTTTCCCTTATGTGTCCCTCCTGTACCCCAGAGTTTTCTTGTTGAACCTTGTATAAATCACTAAGGTGCCTGGGTGCAAAGGTTGGGCTGCCGGCGATACTGCCTATTGGCTGTGTGTAGGTTATTTAGTTACTAATGTAGGGATAAAAAGAGTCATTATACGGGTTTTGCTGGATCCAGCTTGATATTGTATTGGCAGGGATGAGATGCAGACGGTTTAAATGGCTCATTTTCAAGTGTTGATGATTCATCGTAGGTGTAACGTATACTAACCCTGGAGGGTTGTGTAGAAATTCATTCGGTTTATTGATAGAATGTGATATGTTTTGTTGTTTGGTTAAGGGGTTGTTCTTTTCCCAACCCTTCCAGTTTTTAGTGAACTCCCAAGTACTGATTGCAGTTAATGCATGGCGTTCTATTGCTTATGATTTTAGAACATTAATTTGGGTGTATTTTTAGCCATTCATGACAAAACTATACACCTCAAATGTTGTGCATCGGCTTTTTAAGAATGGATAGTTAGTCCAATTCGAGGTGACTAGTCCTCGAGAATTGGAGATTCTGGAATACTTTTGGGTGACTAGTCTCCGGCAACTACAAGTAATTCAAATAATAATTTAAGCGGCGTTAAGGATAAAACTAAAGCTATTCTTATATAATTTAAATAACAACATAAATTAATTTAATCTCCTGCAAAGTACGGATTTATTCGGTCTTAATAAAGTTTAGGACATAGTTCTCTTCTAACTCCGTTTCAAGGAGTCTTCTTTTAGTTCATTACGTGACAAGCAAATAGATTATTTATATGTGTATTTTAAAAGGTTACATGACTCATTAAAAATATCATGTGATTAAAAGTACACGTGGATTGTCTATTTACTTGTTATATAGTGGGTTGGAGGAAGATTCTTTCAAATCGGATTGGAGATAAATTATTTCTTAAAGTTTATACTTCACTTTTATCTTTCATCTGGAATAAAGAAGGGGCAAGTAAAGGAATCTCAATTGTATTCACTTTATTTGAACTATTTATATAAGGCATTGTCCATACACCTTTATTACAGATTAGTGGTATTTACTATTTAGAAGTCTTAAGTCATTGTTCAAATTTACATTTTTATATTCTAATATGCTTTCAAAAAAAAAAAAAAAAAAATTACATTTTTATATACATGGGTCACATTCCTCAGTTGGGTTTAATGGATGGCCTCATACGAAACAACTCCAACCATACCACTCTCAACTCTCAACGTATTTGGGCGGAATTATCCATTCCCTCGCCTCAATTTTTTGATCACCCATTTCGATATCTGGTTGAAAGAAAATTCTATGCTTAAGGAAATATTCTCTCCCACGTATCCTCCTTGGAGAACCATTTTTATCCATGCCATTTGGTCTATTTGGATAACGAGAAATCAACTCATTTTTCAAATTCAGATATGGTCTATACCCCAAATGATGTTTCATTTTCAGAATCAGGCTAATGAGTCTTTCTTTCTTATGTTTTAATCAGTAAAAAAAACAAGATGTATCCTATCTCAATATCGTGGCTTCCCCCTCATGATCCCTTCATAAAATTAAACACGGATGAAAGTGTACAAGAGAATCCGGTTTCAGCTGGTGCAGGAGGTTTAATGAGAGATGTAAATGGATATTGGATTTGGGGTTATAGTATGTACATTGGTAACACTACGAGCACACAAGCTGAGTTATGGGCAGTTAGACAAGGCCTTTCTAAGCTTGGAACATGGGGGCATAGACATATTATTTGAAATTGATTCGCTAATGGTAGTTAATATGCTAACCACTAACAATGTGTGTTTGCCTCTTTTGTCTACTTTTGTAAATGATTGCAGGGAGTTACTGAACAGAATGTGACGAGTCATACCGCACCACATATTTTGTGAAGCAAATACATGTGCAAACTTACTGGCCAATAGAAAAAGATCTCAAAAAGAAAGTCTGATATGTTTTGATAGTTGTCTATCATTCCTTTACGCGAATTTTGTATGGGATAATAGGAGCATGTCCACTACTAGGCTTGGATCCTACACCCAAAATAATATCTCTTTTGCCTAACACTGGTTGTATGATGGAACGCTGTTTTTTTGCTTAATATATATTTCCCTTTACATAAAAAGAAAAAGTTGGGTTTAATGAAATCAAGAACGAAAGAAGAAAAATGGTGGGCTTGATGGATTAGGATATCAATAGAAAAATGGTGGGCTTGATGGATTAGGATATCAATGGACATTTGACATTTGTGCATAACAATTTACGTGCAATTGAGAACCATGCAATATTTTAACCAAACTTTATAGGAATTAATTGCATATTTCATATTCGTATGAATATCAAATGTAATAACTGAAAATTTGTTTTGTAACTAGTTAACAATTGTAAATATTACTATTGTTACAATTAATCTATATTCTTTCTATGACAAACAATTTATTTATTTTTTTATCATAAATTTTTTATTTTCATATAATATTCAAACAGTTAAATAACATTACATTATGACAAAACAAAGCACGTTGTTTTCATACGATACATATTTGTTTTGAATAGTGTAAATTTTATTCCTTGGCTGTATCTATTTTTGGCCTCGATACTATCTGCAGCAACGATTCAAAATTCCTAGTTGAGCTCCCTTTTGGTCCCACTGCTTTTTTAGCAAGTTCTTTAAGGACTTTCATCTTCTCCCTCATTTTCTTCCCTTTTTCTTGAAATAATATTAAATCCAAACCACTTACCACTCCATTCTTTGTGAAAATCCCACCTTCAATTTTCAGGCCCACTTCCAACACGTCCTCTACCACACGTCCATTCAGCTTTTGATCACCAAAGAATGGCCTGCAAATCATAGGCACTCCTCCCGAGATACTCTCTAGCAATGAGTTCCAGCCACAATGTGTTATAAAGACACCAACTGCACCATGTGCTAGGATGTCCAATTGGGGAGCCCAAGGTACAATCATGCCATTTACTTTTGTTTTTTCTAGGAACCCATTTGGCAAATGTACCTTAGACATGTCCTTAAGGGACCAAATAAATGGTACCCCACCAGCTTCTAAGGCCTCAGCTAGTACTTTAAGCTCATTTGGAGGTGGTGTTGTGACTGAGCCAAAGCTAATGTATGCCACGGATGCTGCTTTCTGTTTGTCAAGCCAAGATAGACAACCACTCGTATCTGAAGTTGGTTGTGGTGATATTAAATTGGAGGGTCCAATATTGAGAAATTTATTGAACTTAGTCTTTAAATCATTGGTTGTGATGGGGTCCAATTCTTCAAAGGAATTTATGAATACTGCGGTTGCTTGTGGTAGCATTTGGCCCATCTGTTGTAACATGCGTGAGAAGATTGATTCAATGTTCCCAAAAAGAACTCCTTCGGGCAAGTCACGGACTTGTATTTGGGACATTCCTTGGATGAATTTGAGAGTTTGGTTTTCATGGCCTTCAAATCCTGTACATAGATATAGGTGTGTCAATCCAGTACAAATGAGGACTATAGGTGCATTGCTTAGCCTCCTAAGTCCTAACGTACTAATCAAGACCTTGTTCACTAAAATTGCTATGTCTATGGTCATATAAGTATACAAGTATATAACTTAAAAAAAAAAAAAAAAAAAAAAAAAAAAAAAAAAAAAAAGCTATATCATATTAGAAGCTTTTATTAATATTATGACGTTGACCTGTTAAGTTATGATGTAACATCACTTTTCTATTATTAATGCTATATATTTTTTTAGTACAAATCACACCATAGGACCTCAGTAATTGTGAAGAAAAATTACGAAATTTTTTTTGCCTTTACAAAACGTGAATCCCATTCTTCTCCTAATTTCTGCAGTTAGAACTAGGAAGCACCATGTAGCAAGCATGACTAAACTGAAATTCCTTATTCAAGATACTGCTTTCCCCTAATTCAATAGCATTCTAAATTTTCAATTTTTTCTCTCTCATTAATTTACTTTGAATTATGGGTTTTAATCTTTATCTTGGTTCTTCTGGGTTGTGGGTTTTTAATCTGCATCTGGATTATGGGTTTCAATTTGCATATGAGTTTTGTTGATTTCGTCATTATTTTCTGAGTTATAAGGAAGACCCATATAGAGAATTTCTTTTGATTCTTTCTGAGGCTTCTTTTGGATTTTAATTTGCTCCTTCCATTTTTGTGTGAATTATTTGATAAAACCAAGTCTGTGAAAATTGGAATTTGTGAATTCTCTAGGAAAAGATCTCAAGTTTTGGTTGAAGAAAAAAAAATTAGAAATTAATAAAAATAATTTTCTTGTTTTTTTTTTTTTTTGAAACCCTGAAAAAAAAAAAATGCCTAAACGATTTTCCATTTTTTGGGCATCTAACACACATAATGTGTATGAAATTAGACGCAAAGAATAAAATGAAAATAGATTAAAGTTAAAGAAGTAAAATGGAAAAAAAAAAATTAGGATGAAAATGACAACATGCCAAACTCAAAAGATATAATTTGCCACTCAACCATAACTCTTAACAATAATTATAACGTTTTAAGTTCCGAGTTTAGTTAGTGTGAACTTGTAACCAAATGAAACAATGTAGCAATACCTAAATTGACGAGTTCTTATTGATAAACAATAAAGTATATCGAAAATTCTTTGATTCACGTTACAAGATTAATTTGAAATGATATGTATGTATGTCATATGACTACAAATGATAGACATATTACAACAAATGAAATCCTTATATGACCGTACTCCCACCACGAACATTATAACTAATTATGAAAGTGTGAGTGTTATTCCTAAACAATAAATTAAGTGGTTGGAAGTAGAGTGGTTGGTAATTCCGCCATGAGTGCCCTTCCCCTTGGGTACTGGGGTACGTAGCTGACTAGCTCTCCATATGATCAATACATGAATTTGGATGGTGTGCAAACTCAAACAAAGACAATATAACAATATGCATTTAAGAGATGATCATAAACTTAATTAATTACCTCCAAGTCCAATCCTCTCCCTGATGAGATCAGTGTAAACGTGAGCAGAGAGTGAGTTTGGCCCTGCAGTCCAAAACGGCACCCAATGCACACCCATCTCCTCTGCCATCTCCGCCGCAAACCAAAAGAAAGCATCACTCACCAAGCAGCTCAACTCCCTCCTTCCCATCTCCGCCACTGCCTCCTTTATCCCTTTCATGAAACTCTCTTGTGCCGTCTTCATAAACAGCTCAATAGCCTCCTCTGGTTTGCCACTGAACACATATCCCTCGGGCAGGCCATCCCAAACATCATACGCCTTAATGTTACCTTGCGTGTTTTGTATGGAGGTGGAAAAGATTTTGGTGTTGGATGTTGAGGTGGTGAAGAATGAGAACTGGGTGTTTGGTGCCGCGGTGGCTAGGCGGCGAATGATGGTGAGGAGTGGGGCGGCATGGGTGCCGAAGGGGAAGGCTAAGACGGCGATGTGGGGGTCACTATTATTGGAGGAGGAGGAGGAGTGCATGGTTGATTATGGTTGGATAAAGCTAATTTTGGTGGCTTCGTGCACTGACTTTCTATATTGGGATATTGGATGTATGCTTTGTTTAACACAGTTTATAAAGGAGGCTAAACTATTTTTTTGGTCCCTCAATTTAAAACCCAAGTTTCAATTTGGTTCTTGAGAATTTTTTTTATGTTAATTTGGTCCTTGTTTTTCTCAAAATATGTCAATTTGGTCCTTGTATCAAAATGATTATGTATCACTGTTTAGATATTTAGTGTGACTTGGAATTATCTCTCTTTTTTTTTTTTTTTTTTTATTTAAAAAGAACACATGCCAAGCCTTAATTTTTTTGGAAATTACTAAAATGATCAAACATTTTTTTTTTTAGTTCTGACATGTTTTATTATTATTATTATTATTGTGAAATGCTAAGTGATATGCCAACTAATTAACTAAATAGCTCCACATTAACATTTTCTATTACAAATGTGAACATGTCATCATTTTTCGTACAAAAAGATCATGATGTTGTGATAGAAGCATCACGATGGCACATTTGGTGTAAAATAATTGAGGACCAAAGTGACATAAAGTTTTTTTTAAGGACTGTATTGAAACTTTATAAATTTTCCAAGGATCACTACAAGAAAAAATGTTAGTTGCAACGAAATTTTTTATTGCAATAACTTTCATTTTGTTGCAATAAACTTTTATCATAACGAAAGTTAGTCGTTGCAAGTTGTTACAATAAACTCCGTGGCAATAGGTTTTTTAAACAAAATTTGTCTTTGTAATAAATATCATATATTGCAACAAGATTTTTGTTGCGATAATTCCATTTATTACCACGACTATTTTGTTGCGATAAGATATTACTTCAACCATTTTGTTGCAATAAAGATATACAATTTTTTATTGCCACGATTATTTTGTTGCGATAAGATATTATTTGGGAGTTTAGCTATAAGGAAAATAATGAAATTGAATGAAATAGATATAAAAATGGAATAGAATGGAAACAAACTAATTATTCATCCCTCTCTTGTTGGAATGGAATGGAAAGTGATCTTGTTTGGGAGTTGAATAGAAAGTAATGAAAGTGAATCATTTTATAAACCATTATGAGGTATATATATATAATGGTTTATATATATATATATATTTCTTTTTATATAATATAAAATAGTAAATTTATAATTAATTATAATAAAATAGTAAATTAACTAGGAAAAAAAAAAAGAAATAAAAAGAAATAATATATTTTTCAATCCTAAAGTTTAAGCATTTTGATCCAAAAATGTTCAATTTTTTTCGAAATTAATTCCACATGGAAGAATGAGGGTGAGCATCATTGCTTAATACTGCCAGTAGAATTGAGGATCTCGAGATACTAGTGATTCGTGGATGAGTAGGTAGCACTTCTTCAAGTAATCAATGCCTTCAATACGATAGTATCTAGTATGGATTGATCGATTGAGTTTCAGTGTTTATTAACTAAGAAGTCATTTTTAGGGGATAAAATGTAAAAGCTAGTTGGTTATTTCCATTTTTGGGGTCTCTTTAGAGTAACTTAATTCTTTTAAGGTAATTAAATGTAATTTTTGAAATTCTAATCTTCAAATTTTATTTTATTCTATTTTATCTGAAATCATACTCTCTGTTATATTATTAATTTACATGTCATTTTTTACTACTTCTATAAATGTTATTTTTGGTATTCCTCTACCTTTTTTCTATTCTCTCAACTTAAATAAACTTGCTTTAATTTTTCTCACATGTGCATTAATTTCTCTCATTTGAACATGATCAAATCATCTCAAGCGGTTTTCTCTCATCTTTTCATCAATAAGGGAAACCCTATCTTTAAGCGAATTTCTTAATTTTGAATAATGTCTTTTCTTATACTAAATTTTCACTTATCTAAATATTTTCATTTTAGTTACACCCATTTTATGAATATATTATTTTTTAACAACCCAACATTCAGTACCATTGAGCATAGCTGGTCTTATAGCAGTCCTATGGAATTTTCCCTTTAACTTAATTTTGTGTACTATAAAATAATTTAATATATATACTTTTAAAAAGAATATTCATGGAACCTTGGTCTCATAGTGGTTTCGTCTATGGCCAACTCAATATATTTTGGGGCTTAATAAAAATGTATTTATTTATTTTAATAAAAATATTTAAATATCAATTAATAAATTTTTTTTAGTGAAACAGTTTCAAGTTTCAACTGGGTTAGATTTTTATTAACTAAATATTTTAAAGGTCTTCTTAAAAGTGGAGGAAATAATGAAAAACCTAAGTATATTTATTTCTTTTAAAATAAAATCATCCTACAATTGTGGAGACATTTTTATACAATTTTGGATACGTTTTATTTATGTAAAAGAGATTCTTAAGACTTTTCTAAATTTTTTGAGCAAATGGAGATCTTAAGTTTAGGCCTAAGTGGCCTAGATCTTGAGCCGACCTTAATTCTGTCCTACTAACCACATATTCACAGAGAGAGAGAGAGAGAGAGAGAGAGAGAGAGAGAGGTCTTTTGAGGAATCCCCGAACTATCTTGGGTCTAACCTAATTCTATCACTACCAAGTAATTAATATTATTTATGAAATACAACTTACGTAGTACTCCAAATCAGATTATTTATTGTCAAGCATCAAACTTTCTCATGGTTTGGTTGATTAGAAATCATTGAAGCTTCGCACTTTATTCATGAAGAATGGTGGGTTGGTTGGTTTGAAATGGATCACGTTGAAGCTTTTACTGTCAAGCTTTTGCACTTTTTTCACGAACGCGGTGAGTGAATTGGTTGGGTAGAGAGCGTGTCACCCATCGCATACCAGTAAAGATTTTATTGAAGGTCGAGTCATGGGAATATAGCTGACGTGGCTCGTTTTGGATGGTTCACACATCACACTCAGACAGGTTGGGCTTCGCTTTTAAGTGGCCATTGTTGGCTTAGCCTTTCATTTTCATCGGACCAACCGATCACTAATTCTTTTTCCTTCTTCTTTTTTCCATACTAGTTTAATAACCAGGCTAATTTCCTTGATGTTGTGAGCTGTTTCAAACTTTCAATCCGTAATTTTTTTTTTTTTTTAGATTGAATTTTATTTACCTAATAAAAAGATAGATGTTTATCACATATCAAGCTACACTGGTGAATGTATACTCCCTTAAAAAGGTCTAAGAGGTATACTCATTTCAAGGTTCAATGTTCAATATTTTTTGGGTGCAAACAATTCTTTGGAACCACACCTCTTGATGAAAAAGTCAATAATTTACCCTGATCCGTGTAGCGAAACTTTCAAGAATACAGTGTATGGATCTCGTGGATTAGTTAAGGTACACGCAAGCTGGCCCGAACGGACAAGGATCCTCTCCATTTGAAATGAAATGGAGAGTCTTCATTTCATGGTCTAGATTAAATATCTTAGATCTAACAATATACAGAGTGTCACGTCCTTTAAAATTTTAAATGACAAGACACTCTGTACACTGTTAGATTTGTGAAATAAATTCTGAACCATGAAATAGACAAATAGAGAGATTTCCAAATGGAGAAGATTTTATTCCGAACTGGGAAAAATTATTCAATCCACCAGGTGAACCACGTTATCTATCCACCATTCCAATAATTAAACGCTACGTATGTTAATTTAATGACTCATCAATATTCACACAACCAACAAATAAGGAAAAATACTAGAAGACCCTCTCTTTCTCTCTCCATCATGGTTGTGTGAATATTGATGAGTTATTAAATTAACATACGTGGCGTTTAATTATTGGAATAGTGGATAAATGACGTGGTTCACCTGGTGGACTGAATAATTTCTCCGAGAGAAAAAAAAATAAAAAAAAAGGTCAACCTATAGTGACGGAACCATTAGGAACCGGTGTGGTTAAAACTTAAGTCCAAAATACTTGGCTTATTTCCTAAAAAAAACCTATACTTGGCTTCTTTCCTTAAAAAAACCTAAAAAAATGTTAATCTAGTCCACCATATTCTTAAAGAAAACAGTAAAAAAAGTTTTTAGGCTTTAGCAAAATAAATATCAAAATCCTTAACATTAATTTGTTGTGTATTGTTATGCCAATAAATTATTAGCTATAATTTTGTTTTGATTGTGGGACTGTGAAACATTTTTTTTAAAATATTAATTCATTGGTATTTTATTAAGAATAAACTCCACTTTTGGCTCTCTAATTTCAAAAGTTTTCATTAGGCTTTTTAAATCTTTTTAACTTTTAAATGAGTCATTTCGTCCAAATCTGTTAGCCTCCCATCCGTTAAGTTTCACGTGTCATCCAACTCAGCATTTTTTTATTATTATTTAATTCAATTTCAGCATTTTTAATAAAAAAACAAAGAAATTAAATTTCTGAAAAATAAATTATTAATAATAAAATGAAATTTTTTTGAACTTTTTTTTTTGTTTATGTGTTGACCCCCTACCAGATTCAAATCATGGTTTTGTCTCTGTCAACCTAAGAGCTTTTAGTGACAAAAAAACGAAAAGAAAAGGAAATTTTTTTTATTTCTCAATTAATATTTTTTTTTATGAAAAAAAAAAGACAAATTACAAATACCACCAATATGGTACTGTATACCGTATAGGCATATACCCTTGAAATATAAATCTTTCTTGTGATTTATTTTGTGACATTTACATCTCTTTTTTTTGATAAACTGACATTTACATCTCTTGTGCTTTGTTTCGTCTGACATTTCTATTAACTTTAATGGAATCGAATGATGTGATAGATGCCAACTACAATTACAAAATAAAAGACCATTTATACCAATTTAGAGTCAATCAAGTAAAGTTTTAAAGAGAGGTACGCAAAGCGTTGCTTGATTTTGGACTTGCTACCCGTGGTAAATCCATGATTTCGCTGGATTGTCTTGGTGGTTTATGGTTTAAGGACATGATTTACCGGTGGTTCAAGGACAAGGTAGCTTATTTTGGTGGGTGCTTAGAGATTTAGTGCTGTAGCTTGACTGATTTCACTTTTTTTTTTTTTTTTTTTTTCTTTAGTGATAATTAGGAAATTAGTCTGCCCTTGGAGAAAGTATTAGGTGTAACACCCCCATTATATACAACCCATTACATAAAATCAAAGTGAACACCCCCATGAGCAGAGGTTATATACAACCCATTACATAAAATCATTTTCATGCCCTTGCTACCTTGCAACAACAAAGAACCAGCCCGTGCCATACATATTACACAAGTTTCCCCAACTTCCTACCGACCGAGAGAATCTGCATAATTAATAGACAAAACTTGACATTACATTGTCAAATCAATCATTGATTAACCAATGAAATTCTTAAAATTTAATACGGTCTAGTATGGGTTTGATAAATATAATAATTTGAGGGTTTGAGTTTGAAAATGTTTTTCCATCCCAAACCCGATCCGTTGCTATTTATATATGTGTTAGGTTTAATTGTTTGGTTTGTGAATCTGTTAAACGAGGACAAATAATCTTTTAATTTAATGTGTTAACACCATTTATATGTTAAACCATTTTCTTAATTATATGGGAGGTAAATGGTCACAAAATAAAACACATGAAAATTCCATATTTTAAACTCAAAAAAAAAAATCATATTTTAAGGATATACCATTGGATGATATATATATATATATATAATTTGTCTCCCCTCTCTAAAATAAAAAGTGTTGATGATTAAAAACTTAACTTTTCCATATTGCATTTTTTTACATGTCCTTGTTTTAGCAAAATCATACTGAGTTATACTAATTTTACCCACACACACACACACACACAAGAAAAAAAAAAAAAAAAAAAAAAAAAAAAAGTACTAAGAGATACTAACAAGCATTTATCACAAGCCCTTGTTTTTGCAAGACAGTACGAGGAAAAAACTTTGGTCACACGTTCGTCTTTGCTCCTCATTGCACCTAATTATTCTTTTTGTGACCCACTCATGGATGGTGTTTCCCTTTCGTCTTAAACCCTACTGATGTGGCCATGACGAACCTTAACAGCCTGTTAGTAATGGGTGACTTAAATTCTGATTAAGACCCATTTATTTGGAAGCATATCAGCTACAATGAATTAATATACAATCTCTGCAATACTTTAATAATAACTTGCCTCCTCACACGCGTTCCGCACGTGTTCAGAGGCTCTTTTTTATTTTTTGGGCAAATTGTAGGTTAATTTGATGGCGGATAAAAAACGAAAAAGAAAAAAATAAATTTAATTTCACTTGCCATTATAAATTAGAATTTCAATTTGAAAATTACAATTTAATATTGATTCTAATTGCATCAAATAGAAACAAAAACAATCCGAGGAGACCAAAGTCAAGAAAAGACAAATCTAAGAAAAAAATAATTATTATTATAAACGTGATATTATATAACTTAGTTAACTTGAATGAGCAAATAAAATTAAAGCTTATCTAATTGACATTGTGAAAAAGAAAAGAAAAAAAATTATTTGAAGAGATCCACCGCCACAGGTATAAGGTAAAACACATTTTGTTTAGTGTGAGATGTAATTGTTGAGTTGGCTTTCAATTGCTTAGTTACAGGTATAAGGTAAAACACATTTTGTGAGAGATGTGTTACTGCTTGGTTACAGGTGTGAGAGATGTGTTACTGCTTGGTTACAGGTATAAGGTAAAACACATTTTGTTTAGTGTGAGATGTAATTGCTGAGTTGGCTTTCAATTGCTTAGTTGGTATTTTTAATTGATATGCATTAATTTTATTGGGCCACATCTTACATATTATTGGGAATGTATATTCAAAGATTGCAGCTGATATGCTCCCGTGAGAAAGATAGGTAACCTCCACAATTAATTTCCTAATCCAACTGCAACTATCCATTTTAACTATTTATTATCCGGTTAGATATTTTGCAGTTCAAATGTTCAATCATCAATGAGTGAGAAAGATAGGTAACCTCCACAATTAATTTCCTAATCCAACTGCAACTACCCATTTTAATTGTTTATTATCGGGTCAGATATTTTGCAGTTCAATCATCAATGAGTGAGAGAGAGAGGTAACCTCCACAATTAATTTCCTTAATTATCCACCATCCAACCCCCTTCACAACCACATATTTATGCTGCTTTTTCTTCAATTTGTTTTCGACATGAAATTTATAGCCATATAGGCAAACTTGCCTGTAAAAATTTCAACCAACTTTCAGATCTCTTACTTGTCCTCTTTTCGGTAAAGAGGAATGGCCGAGTCTCCGGTGTGGTGGAAAAGATTGGAGACTTGCTCGTAAAAGAAGCAAAAAAAAAAAAAAGGTAAACTGTGAGGCATATTAGTAGAATCGTAAATAAGGACCTAAAATTAAAAACAAAATGAATATACGTGTTTCATGTATTAACCTTGTAGTTCTTCACACATAGTAAATCCTTATGTATGTTCATTGCAAACCATATCTATGTTTTCAACAATCCTGCATATACAAAAAAAAAAAAAAAAAAAAAACATTAAAATTCAAAAATAAAAATGAAAAAACGATGTTTATAGACATTATATTGAAAAAAACACACATAGTAAATCCCTATGTATGTCCATTGCAAACCATATCTATGTTTTCAACAATCCTGCATATACAACAAAAACAACCCCATTAATATTCAAAAATAAAAATGAAAAAACGATGTTTATAGACATTAATATTGAAAAAAACAGTGAAAGTTTATCTGTAAGATTTGAGAGTTGAGAGTTTAATCTTTTATGAAGAGAGTTGAGAGTTGAGATACACACTTTTTTGAAGAAAAAAATTATAACGGAATCTTGATTCTAAACAATCTTTGAATAAGAACTTTAATAGGACTTAAATGCATAATTTAAATTTTGAATTTTGTTACTGGAAAGTTTTTTTTTTTTTTTAGAGAGAGAGAGAGAATGGAAGATGGGAAAAGATTTGTGTAGTGGTAGAATATTTGTGAAGTGGAAGTTGGGAAAGAATTTGAAAGATTAGTTTTTTTTTTTTTCCTCGCAGGCACGTTCTCTCTTTAAAATTATATCATTTTTTTTCTCAGTCACGTACGGCCATATCCTTAAAATTAGGATGAATTTTTTTTTTTTTAAAACATTAACTGTTAAAAATTGCTCATTTCTTTTCCTAAGCCATTAAATATACATTTTTTAAAAAAACCGGTGATAACTGTTTTGATACAAAAAACCGAATATTTATCACTTAATGTTTGATTGGTTATCATATAACTTCAAGATAAGGTTGTGTTGCTTTTTTTAATTTTTTTAATAGGGTTTTTAGAAAATGGGAGATGTGAGGGAAAAAAAGGGAGAGTCATAAAAAGAAAAAAAAAAAAACGTGGAGTGGAATATTTGAAAAAAAAAAATGAAATAGTGGAATTTTAAATGTAATTTTTCTTATTTGTTACGTTGAATGGTGAATTTTTTTGGATTGATATTTACTCTAATGAATTTTCTTATCTGTCCTAAATTTTTTTTAATAATAGTTTGAAATATTTTATAGTTATCTTTTTAGGTAAATGGAATGGGATAAAGATTAGGTTTTTTTTTTTTTATTAACTATATTTGTATGGGATAAGAGTTTGAATTCAAATAAAAAACTAAAAGAAAAATACATTTAAATAGTGGCGTGAGTTGTTCAATTCAAATGAGAAAGAAAAAAAAGTTGAATATGGATATTATGAGAGAGAGAGAGAGAGAGAAGAAAAAAAAAAAGAAGAGAAGAGACAACAATTTAAATTCTCCTCTGTTATTAAAAAAAAAAAAGTAGTAAGTTAGCCTATTTAATCTCATTTACGTATAGATTTAAAATATGAAGTCATTTTTTTTTTTTAATTCAGAAAGCAGTTATAAGGATAAGGGACAATGAGAGAGAAAAAAGGACAATCAAACCACCATTTAAAAAAAAAAAAAAACTGAAACGTGAACGTGGAGTTGTTTCAAACTCTATTGATCCTAAAATATAGTAAATTACTTTTTTAACCTTTATTTTTTATTTTAAAAGCAAATCAATAGATTTTAAATATGGGGTATTTTAGTCCGTGCACTAAAGTGGACAATTTTCTATATAGGGATGTGACTATTATATCTTTTTTTCAAAAACATTATTATTTGAAATCAATGATTAAATTGGGAAAGTTGAAAGATGCGAGGGGTACTTTTGACAGTATATTAAAGTGGACATGAGGGCATCAATCCTCTTAATAGTATTAGTATTAGATACACCACTTAATAAAAAATATATGTAATGTATTAAGCCCAACAAACATGTCAGTTATTGAGTCAGATTTTTTTATTAGATGACGTGTTATTATTGGAATATTACAGAAATTGTATATTAAATCATTACAATGAATATGGTCCCCATTTATTTATCTTTCACCTAAACTCAATCGTAAACTAGCAAGGCAGTAGGTAAGATTTTTGGTTTTAAAACTCTTTTGCGAAGGAGCAGGAGGTTGGTATCCGCAAAGTAAATTCTATTTAAGTCTATATGTTTGCATTGTCAATCCATGTAATAAATTTAATTAATTGAGTATTATGTTAGTCTCAAAGACCAAATTGAAGACTCATTGAAGCAAGAAGTGTCAGGTTGAGTCACAGTCACCTAACCTTGATAGCACTCGACTTGTCGAAGTTTTATTGAGACTCGACTGCAACCTGGATAGCAATCAACTAATTGAGACTTTGGGACTCTAGATTCGAGAATTCTGGATGACGACCCACGATCTAATAGTGGTCTAATAGTGGTCTAGAACCACAACAAGACATGCACACATAGACATTGGCGGAGCCAAGGGCAATTGCCCCCCACCGGACCACCCCAAAATGTCTCCTATATTATTAGGATTAAGACTAATTTGCCCTCTCCCTCCCTCCCCCTTACAAAGTGATAGAAATAAGATGTTAATAAAAAGAAAAGATAGACAAACTAATGTAAGAGTTGTTCAAAAAATGAAAGACAAAAGGGATAAACATAACTTAGGGCACTTTTAGTATTTAAAAACTGAAATTCAATTTTCTCATATCACGACACTTTTTAAGTTAAAAAAAAATTCATCTTTCTTATGATATTAAAACTCAAACTAACGCGTTGAATTTTACGACACTAAATTTCTTATGCCTTAATCCCTCCACTAAAATTATCTTTTTAGATTAATTTTGATTTTGATCTTGCCTTTTAATCTTGCCCCTCCTGAAGTGTAATCCTAACTCTACCACTGCGCATAGAAACATATACTTTGAGATATTAGAGGTTTGCTTGCATTTTGTAACGCCTTTGGTTTTGTAACCAAGCCTTCCAACCTTCATTGCCATCACTTTTGGTTTGACTACTCACGCATCGCCATTGGGTTTGAATAAGATAATATATCATGGAAATAATTGGTAAGTCCAACACTCGGAAAAGTGCAACGTTAATTTAACCTTAGTGAAATTAGGGTAAAATAGTGTCAGACTTGAGCAAATGAGATGTCGTTGGAAAGCTCATCACACAAGTTTCGATTTAAGGGGCTCCAAATACGAAAATTCTAAAAGATTTGCTTAAACTCACAAAAAGGAAAAAGTGAAACCTTTGCTCAAACATTGTTCAAGGTATCACTTTCACGGGGGAAAACGTACGATAGGCTGATTTTAAAAACAATTTTGCCAAAAAACACTGTTTTGAAACTAATGAGTTATACAGCCTCGTCTCTAGCAGAGACGAGTTCCAGTCAAAAACTTTTCCGTGGCATTTTCTTTAGTGTTTCGTGGCATTTTGACGTGACAGTAAATTGCCTGCTGGAACTCGTCTCTTGTAGAGACGAGTTGCAAGCTTATTTTTTAATTCCCCACATTCTGGCACGAACACTGTTATTTAAAAAAATCTGGCTGGAACTCGTCTATGCTAAAGACGAGTTCCATTGAAATTATAACTAATGGTGAGATATTATTTAAAAAAAAAAAAAATTTGGCTTGAACTCGTCTCTGGTAGAGACGAGTTCCATTGAAATGGGACTCTCCGTCTCGGTGGAACTCCAGATGAGATGCTCGATGATCTTGAGGATCTTGTGACCTTGGAATGGAATGATGCTCGCGCAAGATGTCTCCCTCCTCCCTGCTGCCAGTGAGTCGGCTTAGCAAAGAGGTTCTTCAACCCACGATTGCGAAGCTGTTGGTTCTTCAAAGCTTCGATAAGTACATCTCTCTCCTTCCTCAAGGCTTCAATCTCAGACAATAAAAAAAAACCCTTGTGTTGGCTGGAACTCGTCTCTAGCAGAGATGAGTTCCATTGAAAATGGAAGCTAACATTATTTAAAAAAAAGAAGAAGAAAACATTGGCTGGAACTCGTCTCTACTAGAGACGAGTTCCATTGAAATGGAACAAATGTTAGATATTATTTAAAGAAAAAAAAATCTGGCTGGAACTCGTCTCTGCTAAAGACGAGTTCCGTTGAAGCTTATTATTAAAAAAAAATTTGGCTGAAACTTATTATTTAAAAAAAATATATAATTTGGCTAAAATTTTGTTTATAAAAAATAATTTTGCTGAAACTCGTCTCTAGGAGAGACGAGTTCCATAGAAATATGCACCAATTTAGGTGAGAGAACCGGTGGCCATAAATGAAAAAAGTGGAACTTGTCTCTTCTAGAGACGAGTTTCATTGAAATATTTTAGTTTTTTCAGCCCACCTTCAATTTATTTTGTTTCTTCTCTCTCTCTCTCTCTCTTCTTTACACTTAAAACATATTCTTATCTTTCTTCATCGTTCTTCACTTTTCCAACATCAGTTCACTTTTCCAACCAACATCATTGATCAATTAAAAGGTAAAACAATATAAATTTTGTCATTTCTTAGATTTGTTTGTTTGATTTATTTTTGGAAGAAGTTTTAGTATCATTTTTTTTATTTATATGTTGTTTAAAGTTATTAGCTTATAAACGTTTTTTGTGTGGGTGTTGAACATTATTCCTTTGGTAAACATGAAGCATTTCTCTATTTCTTGCATAACGTGAAGTATGTTTGAACATGAAGTAACAAGCTGTAACGTGAAGCTGTGAAGTATATATGTTTGAATGATCCAGTCGCTTGAATCGGTGGTCCAGGCGACTGAGTCAGGCAGAAAATTCCCAAGCATGATGATGAGTTATGAATTATGACTCATTAACCTTATTTTCATATGACTTTAATGGAATTTTCTTGCATTCAATTCTCAATTACACGTAAATTAGGGCAATTCTTTCATACCATTGCATAACATGGAATTTATTCTTTTACGTGTATTATTTTATTAAAAATTCTACATGCCTCACTTGTACTTAATTTATTAATACAGACCCACTCTCAATGGAGCACACTGAAGTACTCTTATTGTCTGGACTATTGGTGCAAAGTTTAGTCATTTATATAAATCTACAAAGTGTCAAGTGGATGCAATTGATTGCCTAATGGGTTGTTTTGAGGAGAATTCAAGGGAGAGATTCTATACAATAAAACTGGGCAGACTTGATAAAGGGAAGAAACAAAAAGAAAAGAAATAGTCCAAGGAGCAGCACGTGGCAGTGGAAAATATATGTTAGTAATATACTATGTTAGTACACTACCATATGCCTAAGGAGCAGCATGCTTATATGCTTGGTCCTAAGTTAATTTGTGATGATTTTGGAGATATATACTATCATTCCATCTAACAAACAGTGGCAATACATATATAATCTAAAGGGACCAAGCAATGTGCACGTGGGCGGCAAGCATAGAATAAAAAAAAGGGCAAAGCGTGAACTTACAAGGGGGCGTGAGAATTGAAAAAGGAAATTTTTGTTTTATTAACCTAGAAGGGGGCAGCAACAAGAAAAGGGGGAATTTTTAGTTTGATTCTTTGGACAGTCCAGCGGCAAGGGAGAAAGGAGAGGAGGCAGTGCTGAACAGAAAAAGCAAAGAAGAAGAAAATCAAGACCATGAGTTTATCTTGTGCTTTGATATTTTTCTGCACTTTAATATTATTTTTCAATACTATGAATAGCTAAATCTCCAGCTAGGGTTAAGGGTGAATCCTAATATATCTTCCATGTGTGACTTGGATTAGAGGATGTATTTTCTTGAATTAATGATTAATATTGGGTTTGATTCATTATTTGAAATCATTGTGTGTTGACAAGTTATTTTGATTCAGTATGATTTTAATATATCAAATGCATGAATGCCATGATTTGTTATGATTCGAAATATGCTGAATGCTTAATCTCCCCTGTAGCATGCTTTTGGAATTTATTAGCTAAACCAACCCATATACTATCTACATTACCCTTATCAAGTGTTTTATTATTGAATCTTCCGATTAGGCGAGTGGCCTCTCTAACCTAGTTGAGTAAAAGAATAATCCAAGTTCACATAGATATATATTAGGTGGATCCTTAAAACCCTAGTGCCTTTCTCCATTAATTTCAACCAATTTTATTTATCTGCTTTTAATTATAGTCTTCATAATATTTTGCTCCATCTTCAGGTGGAAACAACCAAATCAATTTACTATTTTCTTTTCTTTTCATAATAATAGGAGTTTTTACACTGTGTCAACCATTCCCTGTGGTTCGACCTCGGACTTACCGAGATTTTATTACTACTTGCGAAACTTGCACTTGGGTGCACTTTAAAAATCGCAACACATGACATCTAGTCTACTAGACCATCAATCCAGGCGACTGGAACAGCCAAATACATGTCATCCAGTCTACTGGATTGGTGTTCCAGTAGACTGGATTGAACGACTACTCCAGACTTCCCAAATCTTCTTGGAGATGTCTACTGGATATTACAACCTTTTTATATAATATGTTATGTAACATTTGGATATGAAATATTACCATTATCATCTTATTACTTGTTTTTTTTATGTCACTAACTAATTGTAAACTACATTTAAATTAAATAGGTTTGCATATGGCGCCAACTATGTATATTGTCTATCTTCGCTTAAATGGGGAGATTATTTATGGTCAAAATGGAGCTGAGTATCAAGGGTCGCAAATGAAGTTCATCCGGGTTCATCGTGGGATTAGTTTTGTCGAATTGGAAACGAAGATATTTAATGCACTACAATTGGACAATCAATCTTAACGTATAACAGTTACATATCGTTGTCCTCAAGAGGTGATTTCACCTCACATTAATTACATGATTTTATTGATAACAGACGACGACGGTGTTAATCTCATGTTTGACATGTTAGATGTAACGCCTGAATTAAAAGGTATTGAGTTATATATAAGTGTGGAGGATTGTGTTGGTGAAGGTGCTGAGCCTCTTATACAAGATGATGGGGATGGATTAAAAACGGAAGATTGTGTTGGTGAAGATGTACAACAAATGACTGTGGATGATACTGCTCCTTTTACACAACCCTCTACAGTTGGAGTGTGTACACCACAATTACATGAGATACCAATATCGGTGGAGGATTGTGGTCCCAGCACTCGACATGAGTATGTTCTATTAGAGGTAAACCCTTTACATGAAGTGCATGATATGATGATGGTGGAATTTACTGCTGATGATGATGAAGAAAACGCTGATTATGATAATGATGCGTATTTTGATGATGATGATAATGATGAGACAACTGATGTTCATAATGACGAAGTTGATGATGTGGTCCCTAGCCTCAAACCCAAATCCTCATTATTTACTACAAACACGTGGGATAATATAAATGACACTTCCTTCAATGATGAAGTGACACCATTCGATAGTTGGGATAAAAAGCAAGAGTTGAGAAAATGGTTGTTTTTCAAGAGTAAAATTGAGGTTCAGTATGCATTGAAGGTTTACTCTTCAAGCGTCAATCAAGAATATAAAGTGAAGGAGTCAAACAAAACAAAATTACATGTATGTTGCAGTAATGGGTGTTCATGGAGAATGCGGGCATGCATGCGTAATACACATGGATTTTGGAAGATTACAAAATACAATGGTTCCTACACTTGTAGACACCCCAACATCTGTAAAGATGGCAAGGTATTTGATTCAAATTTTATTGAAAGAGAAGTGAGGAGTTATGTAGCCAATGACCAAACTATTTCAGTGAAATCGTTGCGGCATCACATGTCTACACAATTTGACCATAAAATTTCTTACTACAAGGTGTGGGATGCCAAGCAGAAGGTAATTGCTAATATATATGGGGATTGGGGGGAGTCTTATCAGTTGTTACCGAAGTTTATGAAAGCACTAATCGACTCGAATCCGGGTACACAAGTGGAATGGGAGACATATTGGAGTGCAGATGCAGGTAGTGCTATATTTGAGAGTGTATTTTGGGCTTTTGGTCCTTTAATTTAGGGGTTTGTGCATTGCAGACCAGTTGTCAGTATTGATGCAACACATTTGTATGGAAAATATGAAGGGAAGTTAATGATTATCATGGCTACTGATGCGAACAATGGGATTTATCCACTTGCCTTTACGGTTATGGAAAAAGAGTCGAAGGATACATGGCGTTGGTTTTTGCGTTGCCTTAAGAAACATGTCACAAAAAAAAAAGCTTTGCATCATATCAGACAGACATGGGGGTATCCTGAATGCAATGAAGTGGAAAAAATTGCAGTCTCTAAATGCATATCATCGATTTTGCATCCGACATTTAGTCAGCAACTTCAACACACGATTTCATGACAAACGGTTGAAGAACATGATACAGAGAGCAGGTGAACACAACCAGCTAAGAAAATTCAATGCAACAATGGACTCCATTAGACATTATAATAAAGATGCTGCTGACATACTGGACAACGAGACAGACGTTGAAAAGTGGACATTAGCAAAAGATGGTGGACGGCGCTATGGGGCAATGACCACGAATTTGTCTGAGTGCTTCAATGGTGTTCTGAAAGGTGCACGCAACTTACCCATTACTGCAATGGTAGAATTCATTTATTTCAAGCTTGTGCATTATTTTAATGATCGCCGCGTTAAAACTCAAGCTCAATTGACTTCTGGTCAAGCGTTCAGTACACATGCCATGGAAATCTTTGAGAAGTGGAGTAAGAAGGCAAGTTTGCATCACGTAATAGAGTTTAATCGGGATGAAGGTACTTTTCAAATCCAAACACAACCTAGTCTAACCAGTATGAATAAAGGGAACCATAGACATGTGGTGAAATTGGGTAATAGAACATGCAGTTGTGGGAAATGGCAAGCGTATCATATCCCTTGTTCACATGTAATTGCAGCTTGTGCTAGTCAGCACATCAATATGTACCAATATATTGATCCATTTTATAGTCTTACGGAAATGCTAGCTTGCTATCAACCACACTTTGAACCGATAAAAGATGCCCCGTATTGGGAGGAGGACCCTAACTTCCCTATGTTGCGACCTGACCCAAGATTGCTTCGACAACGTGGTCGTCCAAAGTCAACAAGAATTCGGAATGAGATGGATTGGAGGGAGAATCAACATAAGCAGAGTTGTGGATTGTGTAATGAAGAGGGGCATAATCGTAGAAAATGTCCTAATGCAATTTCACATCAAGAAGCGGTGTTGCCTCAAAGTTGGTAAGTGGTTACTATGAATATTATACTTGTATTGATCAACTTTGTTTGTTATCACTTAACATGTCTTTTTAATTATGTTCTCTCAACTTTGTTTGTGTTATTTTGGCTTATGCTTTTCTATTTCTATATTGTAGATATTTTGGATGGATAATCACCTGTGGAGCCCAAACAAGACTGTTCTTTGGCACTTCAACTTGCAAAATCTGAGAATTGACGTTGGATAATGGTAGAGAGTGATTCCAAATTTTGTGTGGACACCTTGTTGCAAGAGTCTTTTGGTTGCAAATGGAATATTTCTGCTCTTTGTAATAATGTTATGTGTTTAGTTTTAGATCTGAGTTGTATTCTTGCTTTGTTTAATGACAAGAATTCATTTAGTAAAAAAGCTGTACATGGTGCTTCCTTAACCCGTTTATGTTGGTGAACCATTAAACTGAGTCATTTAGTATTAATGGTTAATTTGAGTTCAATGAGCATCTTATGGTATTATTGTGGAAATTGTTTATATTATTCTCTCGTCTCTAGGAAGGAACGTATACGCTACAAGATGATTTTTTGTATCCATTAGGCTTTTGTAATTGTACATGTACTTGTAATCATGTGAAATGTTAGTATTTGATGGGGGGTGCTATTAGGTTTTTTGAATTTTAAATTTTGGAATGGCTGGAAACTGTAGAATTCAAAACTAGGGACATTCCAGTCGACTGGATTTGGAAGTCCAGGCGACTGGATTATACTAGACCTTAATGATCCAGTCGACTATATTGGTGTACCAGTCGACTGGACCAGACAGAAAATCCTGGGATGTGGTTTCAGTCGACTGGGCCATTCTTTAGCCACCTGGATCAAGGATGCAATCGCCTGGATCCCTGATGCAGTCGACTGCATCCATCTTTTTTCAACCTTTAACTAATTTGGCCTTTTTTGATGTGTTGGATCGGGTCAACCCGCGGGTCACATGGGTCGACCCGTTTTTCATAGGATTTTTTATTTTTTTATTTTTTTTTTCTTATGAAGTCTATATTATTATGTTAGGAATTAAAGTATTATGAGAGTTTTTTTTTTTTTAAATGATTTGGAATTTGACTATTATAAAAGTTCACATAATGCCTATTAAAAAAACAATTGTTAATGATAATTTAAAATATTCTTTCATTTGTGAGTATTTTTGTTTGTGTTTTCTTATTTGTATTGAAAGGAAGACAAAGAAAACTAAATGATAATTTTGGACTATAGGATCAAGTTTATTTTCATTATATATATATATATTTTCATGTGTAAAAATATGGGTCAACCCGGTTTTGACCCGACCCTTAAAAGACCGGGTTAGGGTCATAGGTTGTGCAACGTGCAACCCATTTAGCACGACCTGTTTTTTTACTCGAACCCGCATAGGTCAAACCGAACCCGATTGACCGGACCCGTTTGCCAGGTCTAATTTTAATCCTTTTGAGCATACTGGATTAATTTTCCTTTAAAATACATTAGTCCTATACATATTACTCAAAATCTGAATGCATAGACCCTTAAATCCAAAAACAAAAGGGTCAAATAGAGACAGCACTTTTCATATTTTTCTGCATCATAACCTCTGAAACTCTCTAATATAAGCAAAAGGAAACAGAAGGGGCATAAAAAAGAACACCCATTTGCACAAAAGATCAATACAATGAGAATTTCTTATCCTTTTTTTTTCTCTGTTTCTTCACCTTTCCTCCATTTTCTCCTGAACCAAACACACTTATATTCAAAATATGATAAGCTTAGAACAAATTCTATTAATAGCCAACGGACATATTTGCAGTGATGAAACTGATTTCAACCTCATTTCAACAGATTCTTTCCAACATTTGGCCTATGAAAACACTGGGGAAACCATCTCAAATTTGGGGCATCATACCCATTTATCAATTCATAAAACATAACAAAATGCATCAAATTTGGGGCAAACCAAATGGCAAAACAAAGAAGAAGAAAAAATTACAAGAGCTGCAACGAAAATGTACTAATGACATAATACCAATAATAAGTACACCACAAAATGTCATATTTTCTCCCCTCGACATCATCAAAAACAAAAATGAAGACAAATAATTATATGCCCTGATTAATCAAATGCTCATTGATTTCCTCCATGAATGTTTCCAAAGTAGCAAAGTGCTCATCATAAGTCGAGAATCTTTTAGTAACCATAGATGAGAAGTTGTTGAAGCTTGTCGTGAGGTTTCCTATGCTAGTGGCCATAGAGTCCAAACGTCCCAACACGAGTTGAAAGTTGTCCTCATTGACACGAGAGGAGCTAGAAGGTGCGCTTGGAGGCTCTTGATCCTCTTGCATTACTTCTTCATTCCCTTCAGCTTCAGCTTCATCCATTTGTGCTTCTTCATCCACTTGTTCCATCACAGGTGCATTTTTCTTAACCCAAGTGTCATCCTTAAATTCATACCTCATTTGTCTCATGGTAGTTTCTCCATAAACATCCTTATGACTTACGTCTCGAGTCTCTTTTTCACCACTTAAATCTACTCCAAAATGATTAAGAATAGTAGTGATCTGGAGACCATATGGGAGGGCGCCATTCTTCTTTTTGACACAAGTGTCCATGTGCCAACCAATATAGAATGCAAGATCAAGTTTGACCTTGTTGAGAATGCACCACAGTATGAAAAGGTCTAGATAGGAAGTGTATTCGTATGAACCACTCCTAGGAAAGATGTTGTGGGCTATGATGTGATGAATGAGTCGGCTTTCTAATGTGAGCTCCGCAATTTTGGGTTTATAGGGTTCTTCAATGGTAGGATTTCCACACATTTGCCTAATTGACTCTAAAGGGATATACCCTTCGAATTGCACCCAACTATTTGTAGTATAACGTTGAACACCGGTGCGAGGAACTCCTAAGATAGAGGCTAATGTGGAATGGGGGAGTGAAATGGATTTACCCTTCACATAGGAGGTGATTTTGGAATGGATAAATTCAAAGTGTGTGTAAAAGTGTTTAACAAGAGTGGTGTATTGAATTTGACGCTTTGAAAGGAAATTTTCCCATCCTTGAGCTTCAAAAAGCTCTCTAATATGAATGTGGTGATTAGCAAAGTAAAGGAAATCAACAATTTTTCCAAAAACTACCGTTCTACGGCTAATGTCGTCATGGAATCTTACCGAATGTTCGGAAGAAGTGAAGGTGTTGTCTAATGATGGAGCTTCATCCCTTTGAGCCTTTGATTTGAGCCTTTTCTTTCTTGGATCTTCACTCACGGATTTCTTTGGAGCCATTCGGATTCAAGGAGTTAGGGTTTTCAATTGGGGGTTTTGGGAATGTGATAGTTTTGAGAGTGATTGGGAGTGATTGAGGGCTTGGAGTATGGTTGAGAGTGATTTTCGACTAAAACCCTAAGAGAGAGAGTGAGAAAAATCAAGAGAGAATGAGAGAAAATAGAGAAAATGAAGTCTGCCAAATTTGTTAAAAACCCAGAAAACGCAGATCCAGTCGCCTGGACATGCAGATCTAGTTGCCTGGATCTAGGTCAAATTTTTTTAAAAGCTTTTAAAGCTTAATCCAGTCGCCTGGATACACTATCCAGTTGACTGGATTAAGCTTCAAAAACTCTCTACTTGATCCAGTCGACTGGGCACACTATACAGTCGCCTGAATCTAGGTCAAACTTTTTTGAAAAGCTTTTAAAGCTTAATCCAGTCGCCTGGATACACTATCCAGTCAACTGGATTAAGCTTCAAAAACTTTCTGCCTGATCCAGTTGACTGGACACACTATACAGTCGCTTGGATCAGGCTCCAATATTTTTTTTAAAATTTTTCAGGGCCTAATCTAGTCGCCTGGACTCCCTGATGCAGGTGCCTGAATGAAGGTTGAAAAAAATTTCTTCCAGTTTTTAAAGCATAATCCAGTTTTTAATATTGGAAAAATGGGTTTAGGCCCTTGTGCGTGTTCTAGATGTTGGTTGTTGATGCTTATCAAGGAATTGTAATCTAGGTTCAACAGGAGCAGGAATGTTAACTTCCAACAGCAATTATTAATAACATAATAAAATCTAATTCGCTGCATTTTGACCATAAAAATTTACATATTAATGTCACACCATTCCCATAAGTCACCTTCTCTATAGTAAAATTAACAATACCTTAAAAAAAATCATTTGTAAAATCACAAGTCATACTAATCATTTGGAGCTAAGCTGATTTCCATTTATAATTGCACATGACAATCCCCATCCCGGTCTTTCTAGTGTAAGAGCATGAGCTCAATAAAAAACACAAATATAAATACATATCAAACAACAAGTAGCAAGTTAAAAGCTATACATTGACTTCAAGGTCATTAAACTTCCGCATTTTGGTGCTTGTTAATGGACTTCTGTCTTCTGAAACTCACATCTCAACCTAACAAACATCACCTTAATTAGGGACCCCCAAGCGTAAGCCAACTTTCTTGTGCCACTCCATACAGAACCCTTTAACTCCCACAAGCAATGCACTCTTCACGGTTTGTTAATGAGCATACCATCTGGGCCATTTTCGTACTAACATCATCATCATCATCCACAACCTTGGGCTTTTCCTGCTTTACCAAAGATAGATTCCATATAATTGTGCAGACAAAATAACTGAAATGGTGAGATTGATAATAATGAACACTAATTATTACATTGATAATAATGAACACTAATCCAGTCGCCTTGATCCATATGTATAGAAAAACAACATTCCACATAAGACAATCATTTTTAGGCATTTTGGGCTATCACAAGTATAAAAAAAGAAACGTACCATTCGAGTGAAGTTATCACTCAGTCCCACAACAAGGTTTCCTCTTATTGCGCGGTGGGTTCCTCTTCAATACAACAGGCATATCTGGTTGTGGCCGTTTTGTACCTCTACCCCTACCCCTACCATGATCACCCACTTCAATATCCCGAACCAAGTCCTCTAACTGGGTGGCTGAGGAAGGGCCACTTGGTTGAGGAAGGGCTGGTGCTGGACCACTTAACTGGGTGGCTGATGCTGGACCACCTGACTGGGTGACTGAGGTTAGGACAACTGATTGGGTCACTGAGGATGGACCAACTGACTATCTGGGTGAGGATGGGCCAACTAACTGTGTGGGTGAGGATGGGGTAACATCTGCAAATGATGCAAGTGGGCTGAATGTCTAGGTCAGAAAACTGACCGTATGCTCATGGTGGGCAGCTGAGATAGGAGTAGTAGTGTGGGCAACTGAGATGAGGGTGGTAGTGTGGGCAACTGAGATGGGGGTAGTAGTGTTGGTAGATGAGATGGGGGTGGTAGTGTGGGCAGCTGAGATAGGGGTGGTAGTATGGGCAACTGATATGGGGGTGGTAGTGTGGGCAGATGACATAGGGTGGTCTCAGTAACGGTGGTAGCATCTCTCAACTGGATGGGAGGCACACTTATACTACTACTCGGATCGGATGGACGTGACGGGCGCTGCGTACGTGGATGTGGCGGGCGCTGCGCACGTGGACATCGCCTCCGAGGAGCGGTTGGAGGAACAGTTGTATGAGTATTGGTGTCTGAGTCTGTGTTAACTCTTTGCACAGAATCAAGCCGATGCAGCTCATTCGAAGCTTCTAGTGCATTAAATGCCAATTGATATGCCTCCGCTGCTAGCTCCATAAATTTTGCCGGATCCAACTCTTGTTCAGGATGAAACATTTCGCATATTCGCATGTTGCACAACGTCTGTCAAAATGCATAGTATGTCAGTAAAAAATTGTGTCTCAAAGATATCCAAAAGATGCACGGAATTATTAAGTTAAAAAATTTACCATCATCTCATAACAGCCGCTCCTGCGACTGATAAAGCGTCGAGTAATCCGACGGTACCAATCCATATATGGATCATGATATGCCATAAGACCAACCATTTTGTCACGAGTGACAACATGCTCACGTCGATGGTCCCATATACTTATGTAATGCCTCCAACGTTGCCTCCAATTCTCATGTACCTTACCCCTAAGATCACAATCATGTAGTTTCACATCGGTATTAGCAGGCTGGGGTATGTCTTGCTTGCATACCAAATTGACGTAGAGCACGATTAGGTAAGTGCCACTCTACGATCTGGAAACATATTAGAGGCGTCACTGAACGCCATACCTCCTGCCCTATCCGACAATACTCAGGCAACGAACTCAACACATCATCTGTGTATGGTTCCCAAATTACCTACAAAAGCTTAAAAATAAAATGCATTAATAAATGATATATGCCCAATAACAATATAATATAATTCAAATTCACCATGTATTGAATAACAATATAATAACAATAACAATGTAATTAAAACAAGCACGTTACCTGATCAGGACGTTGCCTAGAGAAGTCCGATCGATACTGCTCAAGCACATGAGTGGACACATCCTTTATGTCCTTCGCATTGCGCCACCTACAATGGAAAGTATTCATCAATGGAAAATTTTGCCATAACCTTATTTTGTAAGGCATATAAACATGTTCAATGTCTATACAAAAAACTAAATAGTTACTTACCTAGTGCCATAAGGACCCCCTGGCAATGGTTGGGCAGTATCAGCAGGCACTTCAACATCAGCATCAGCATCAGCATTAGCATTAGCATTAGCATCATCACAGCATTAACAATCGGTTGAATAGACTTTATTGCAGGTGATATGTGTGGAAATCTAGACCATGCCCACAACTGCACCAAGATTAGTGCACCAGCAATGTCACATGAGTCCGGGTCAGTGGCTCTACATAACTCTCTATATAACCATGCTAGAACTGCACTACCCCAACTATACCGTCCAGCAGCATCAAAATCCTCCAACATTGGCAAGAACATAAGGTGTACCTTCTCTCCAGACTTGTCAGCAAAATAACTACCTCCAAGGAGCTCTAATATGTAAGCTCGTGTATACTGCTGCACGGTCACCTCATTAGCATCATCAGGTAGGACACCAAACGTGTCCTGGAGCCACTTCATATTTAAACGTGACCCATCTAACTTATTTGGAGGAGGAGAGACACCAAGTAACTGAAGACATAATTCCGGACCAATTTAACTCGGTACTCCCTACCAATACTTCTCCATCAACGGGTAAACCCAACATGACCTCAACATCTTGCAAGGTGATGGTCATCTCACCGTGGGGAAGGTGGAAGGTATGGGTCTCTTGGCGCCATCTCTCAACTAATGCTGTGATCAACGCCCAATCCATTTTTATAAAACCAAGCTTGGCTATGCCATAAAAGCCAGCTCGCTGAAGGTATGGGATAAAACGGGCATGAAGTCGTCCAGATCGTTCTCTTACTGCCTCACGACGACGACAATGTAATAAAGTATACTACAAAATGAAAAAAATATGTCAATTTATTTTATCACTAATGTAAGCGAAAAATCAAATAATAAATATATTAAATACATACCAATCCCTCTTCCCAAATTTTGTTGGAGATGTGTTTATCCTGTCTAGTCAACACAGAGGGGTCACTAGGACCTGGATCCATCACAAAACGGCGAGGCTCCATAAGTGAAAACTACTGCAACCATCAAATCAAAGCAGTGATATACCCAATCAACCATCAAGTTGAGAGCTAAAGAAATATATTAAATCTTGAATTATATAATATGGTTACATATCTTAATTAAGGAGTTACCAATTGAGAGCAAATTGATCATATTACATCATTCTTTTTCTCTTATTCTTTCTCACTCCAATTTCCTTTTATTTTTATTCTTAATAATTGATTGATTAATGACTATTAGGTAAATTAAGTCATTAGTATTAGGCAAGCTTTAACTCCAACATATATAAGTATTTTAACACTCAAGAGAACTTAGGTCAACCAAGTTATTATCCAACTTTCTCCTTCATATGTACATTGATCATAAACTCTTACCTATTCAAAATAAAGTACACTGACTCCCATACCCGCCAATGTTTCTCCATTTAATCTCCTTGAAATATATTCGATTCAAGAATTGCACCAATTTAATATTGATTTGAATACAATTTTTTTTATGCTACTCACAACAAAATTAGAATGAATCTTTGGGTTGGTGCTATTATAGTATCTCTGTTTTTTGCAATTTTCAAGTTCTTTTAGTTTTTCATAATTTTACCATCCAATATAAAACCAAAAATTAGTATACATAGGCTCAAATGAAAAGGTCCCTGAAATTTGTCAAACATTCAAAAATTTCTAGTAGAAAAAGCTTATCTAGGTAAAAAACCAAAAATTTAGAATCAATCTTCAACATAGTTTAGGCATTTATGTGTAACTTTTTTTTTTTTTTAATTTTTTTTTCTAAGACAACCTTAAAACACACAACAGTATTAATTAGTCTTAAAACTAAATTACAAAACTTAAATACTCTAAAAGAAAAAATTTCTAAATATACATTTGCAAGGTACGTACAATGTTATAGGGAAAATTTTTATTTAAAAGGGGGAGATGAGAGAAATTTTTTAAATTTTCTTTACCTGATTTCCGGTGGTCACCGGAGCCAGTGAGAGGAAGTTGCGACGGAGAGAGAGAGGGACAGAGAGAGTTGAGACCGAGAGAGTAAGAGAGTTGAGACCGAGAGAGTTTCAGCTTTTGAGACAGAGAGAGTTGAGACCGAGAGAGTAGAGTTTCAGCTTTTCAGAGACCGAGAGAGTAGAGCTTCAGCTTTTGAAACCGAGAGAGTTGAGAGAGAGACAGAGTTTTTCTTTTTCTTTCTGGTTCTTTCTGGCGGAGACATTTTCTTTCATTTTTCATTTTAAGTGGAACTCGTCTCTAGAAGAGACGAGTTCCAGCTCAAACTTTTCTTCCAGCTGCGCATCATCCGTGGCAATCATCCGTGGCAAATTGAGGTGGACGTGGCAAATATGAAGTGCAACTCGTCTCTAGGAGAGACGAGTTCCAAAACCAACGAGGAGGCTATTTCCCAAAAATGTTTTCAAACAGTGTTTTCTTGCAAAATAGTTTAAAAAATAATATTATTAAACAAAAGATATCTCACTTTCACACGCTTATAACTTCTCAAATAGGAATCTGTAAACAGTAACCTTCGTATGGTTGAAAATTTGGTGGTGCAAGTTTTCCAATGACAACTCACTTGACCAAAACCGAGGTCTGGATGATTAAGATCGAAAGGAGCGACAGTGGAAAGTTTGCTCAGTTCAAGAAATGAGCCTATCTAGGAAGCCATGAAGGCCATAACTTTATGCACATAAGTCCAAAAACTCTCTAGGGAAAACCCCAAATATTCCTTGTGTATGTTTCATTGTTAAAAAAAAAAACCCATTGTTTTTCTTTACTCTCACTCACAATCACTGCAACTTTTTCCTTTTTCTCACAAGGGCTCTCACATGGCCCTTTTTCTCACAATCATTACACAACTCTCTTTGGTTGTCTCATCCTTCATATATTGACCACACACGCACTTATATATAAATAGTTAAATACCTAACCACCTCAAAGCATCGACATTGGATTAGGAAAAATCCTCTTTCAGCTATAATATACCTAAAAAATAAAATCCACATCAGATTAGCAAAGCATTAGGCAAAATAGTTTTTTGCTACAATGTTTCTCTATCTTTAGAGAACACTGTACCTTAGCCAATCCAAATTTTTAATGTTTTTCCTCCTCCGAAACAAAGATTTCTCTTTCACTCTCAACCTCCTTCACGCGAACCCACCATTTTACATTACAATACCTTTGTGTTACTGCTTTGCATTATGGCACATCTAACTGAAGCCCAATATTCCTATAACAATAACCAAAATGTTATTTTTTTCGTGATATTTCAATTCAATTCACTAAGAGCCCATTTTTCTATGAGTAATCTCAATCCATGTAGTTTCGTGGGTAGAGCTTTTTAGAGTGATTCAATAGTGGTTGTGGTGTGGGTGGGGGGTGTGGTGAGGGGAAAGAAAAGAAGATGAGTGGATGGCGTGGTTGGTGTAGAACCTCAGCTGTGATCTTCAAGCCAATGAGGTAGAGGGTTGCTAATGTAGTAATGTTTATGGTATCCAAACAATATTTTCCCCTTTATGGGGGGATGAACAATGCTACATTGGAAGAAGTGATAAAATTATGAAAAATAAAATAAAGAAAGAAATAAAGAATCTGATATGTGATGTATTTGAGACTTGAGACTTGAGAGTGAGTGGTCAAAATGGAAAAAAAGTAGTTCCTTAAACTAAGAGCATGTTTGGTAGCTTAACTCAAATTTTGTTTTCTGTATTTGAATACAGAAAATGGTGGGCCCGGTTGAAATTTTTTTTGTTTGGCTTCGGTATTCAGTTTTTCGATTCAAATATTTTTACTGTTTAAATGATACTCAATTCGGTCAAAATGAGAACATCTTTTTGATGTTTTCTCTTTTCATTTTCTGTTCTCATTTTTACTGTTCATTATAATAATATTTTCTTTTTTCTTTCGGTCATTTCTTTCTCTCTCTCTCAAGTCTCTCTTTCACCCAGACTTTCCTCAAATCCCCGAAGACGGCGAAGGATGGGGCGAGGCCGTAATGGGCTGCAGCGGCAGAAGCCATAAACTTGGTTTTTTGTTGAGTTTGCAGTGGGTTTTTTCTGGATTTTTGGTGGGTTTGCGGTGGATTTTTGTGGGTTTACGGTGGGTATGGGTTTCAGGTGATCGGCGTCGTCTTGCAGATCTGGAGGTGGTCTCACGGTGGTTACGATCGGCGTTGTCTTGCAGATCTGGAGGTGGTCTCGCGGTGGTGCAGCTTCGCGGTTGTGCGTGGGTTCGCAATAAGCTTCGCGGTGGTGCTAGGCTTCGCCGATCTGAGGCCGAGTGGTTGCCGGCGGGTCTTGCAGTGGGTCAAGATGTGGTTGCCGGTGGTTGTGTTGCTGTGATCATGGTTGGCTTCAGGAATGTGGTTGCCGGTGGCTGTGGTCGAGTTAGTGTTGATAGTTAAATAATAATAATAATAATAATAATAATAATACATGAAACCAGTACTCTAAATAATGTGAAAAACATCTACCAAACAAAATTTTTGTTCTCAAATCTAATATAATATTATTTTTTATTACAATTCTCAAAACACCAAAATACAAGTGTTAGAAAACTGAAAACAAAAACATAGTCACCAAACATACCATAAATTTGCTTATAAAATCGCCTAAATAGACGTGGATGCTCTCACTTTGTCCTATGACTCCTATCTGAAATAGGCTATTTCTAATATAATAAGACTTGCTTTTTAATTCCTACTAACACACGTCTTCTTAAAGTTTCTTTGGTCAATATCATGTTGCTTCAGGAATTGCCCATACAATTGGGCTTGCACCAAGTGGGCTGAACCACAGGTTATATAATGTAACCCCAACATCTAATATTAGGGATGTTACTTTTGCTTATGAGTCCCAATACACATTAGATGGTGCTATTATTCTTGTTTTGGTTACACCTCTCATTGCATTCCTGTTTTCGATAATGTAGTGGTGGATTTATTAGTGGACTCCACAAATTTTGAAACGAAAGTTTGATTGTTGGTTGTTGTAGTAGTGAATTTATATGTTTTTCCTTTTTATCATTTACACATTTTATTGGATTCTTATTTCGTGCGTGTGTATCACTTTTTACTTTTTGGGCTATATAATTATTTCAATATTTTCAAATTAATTGCTCAGGTTTATAGTCTTAAGAGATATTGTTTAGGACGTGCTCGTTGTTGACGTCAGGTGGACTCTCGTTAAGATTTCAAGCACATAATTTTTTGTTTATTTTGATAATTTTTCTTCATGTATTAAAAGTTCAAATGTTATTTTGGGAGTTTACATAGTCAAAATTACGGTAAATCTATACTATCTATACTTTTTTTTTTTTTGGGTACGGTACCTCTAAGAGAAAAAATTTCACATTGATGGTAATTACCGCACATATGATGATATTTACCATCACATTGCTTGTTGCTTGGTACCCTAAATTTTTATTTATTTATTTAAATTGAATATATATAAAAATTAAATAGTACCAACATCACATTGGATATTACCAACATCACATATGATAGTACCTATATCACATTTTATGGTAACAATTAAGTGGGTACCATATCCACAAAAAGAGTGAGTATTGTAGAATGACCCGTCAAAATTATTTATAACTTTGTTTTATTTTATGTTGAGAAGTCTAGCTTATTTGGTCATTTTAAAGATTGATGGATTATTGAGTGATATGAATTAGTGACAAAATTTATTTAATTCAGAAATATCATAGTGCGATTTAAATATAGAAATTTCATATTTCAAATTTTCAGAGCATTTGCATTACGAATTTACAACACTGTGATGGTCAACAATGGTGAAAAAATCAAAAGCATGGTACAAATGAGAAATTTATGTTAAAACTTCTTTGTACAGTTGCCTCTCATTTTAGTCACTTTTAGGCTACGTTTGGATCCTCTACTTTCAGAATGCATTTTAGAGAATGCATTCCTTAGAATGCATTTTGCTGAAAATAGTGTATTTGGTAAAATACTGAATCTTTTGCTAAGAGATGATTAGGCTAAATGAAATTACGTTTGGTTAGACAAAGTGTAGAATGCATTTTCAATATTATATATTATGCAATTAAACACTTGAGAATGTTTTTTCAATTATATATTTTGCAATTTGTTATTTTTTTAAAATAATTATCATGAGGCACATAACTGATAACACACACAAAAATACCTTATGCTTTAAATTAATGTCTAATATAAAAAATTGGAATAATTACACTTTATCCACTTGTGGTTCAGGTAAAATATAATTATCCTTAAAACATATAATATACTTGCATGAACAAATTTGGAAATAAACAATGTTTACGATTTTCTATAGCAAACCAATCAAATGATTCTATATTTAACTAAATTTTATTTTAAGAAAAATTATATTTTAATCCTTATAGTTTAGGGGATTTAACAAATTAAACTTTGTAGTCCATGATTAACTATTTGTACATAAATTTTATGCTCTCACTCTTTTTCTTTCCTTCCTTCCCTTTCTTTTTTCTTTCTTTAATTTTCCTCACTTGCTTTAATTAATGGCTGTTGGAGTAATTAATACTCATGTTAGTGGGTTCCACTTGCTTTAGCAAAAATTAGAATCAGAAGCTAAAATCAAAATCCAAAAAAAAAAAAGGATTCTGACTTCTGCTTTAGAAATGAGAATTTGCAAAATGCATTTTGCATTTGCCAAAATTTGAACCAAACACCTCAACTTTTTTTTTTAGAATGCATTTTATGCATAGAAATTCGAGATAGCTATTTTGAGTAGATGATCCAAACACCACCTCAATCGGTAGAATCAATTGGATTATTTGGAATCTCGTGGTTTTGAACATTATTTGCTAGAATATCCCTATAATTTAGATCCTTGAATTCTCTTTAATCTCTAGTTAGGTGCAAGTGCAACACAGATGCCATTAATTTTTATTTTTTTTTAATAAAAAAACCTATATAATAATATTGGATGTCTCATATCTAATTAACAATTGAAGGGAATTAAACGACTTAAATGGGAGGGGATCTTAATTCCCCCTAAATGAATATTGTAATCCTCAAAGTAGCATAAACACATAAAACCAATATCCTTGTTGAGAATAAGAAAAGAGAGACTGAAAGTGAGCAAAATAGCTATGTATAATATATTCAGTAAATAAACTAATACACGAAACTGCCTTTATATAGACAGAGTAGTGTGTGCAGTACAAGTATATTGGGCCTAAAGTCCAGTAAGCCTATAATATATACTAACATCCCCCCTCAAACACAAGGTGGTGACGAAGAAGCCATCTTGAGTTTGGACACAAGATCACGTAAGCGTCCCGGTGGATGGGACTTGATGAATACATTAGCAAGCTAGTCCTCAGAGGAGACAGATAGTAAGTGAAGAGCACTTTGGTGAAGATGATGATGAATGAAGTGACAATCGATTTCAATGTGCTTGGTGCGTTCATGAAAAACATCATTATGGGTAATGTGAATAGCACTACGATTGTCGCAGTGAATAGGAGTACTGGTGGTCTGGGGAGCACTTATGTTAGCCAGGAGCCAACGAAGCCAGAGGAGTTCAGAGGTGGCATTGGCGAGAGCACAGTACTCAGCTTCAGTACTGGAACGAGCAACAACGGACTGTTTCTTGCTACGCCAAGAGATAAGGGAGGAACCCAGTAAGAAGCAGTAACCTGTGGTAGAGCGACGATCAGTGGGATCTCCAGCCAAGTCTGCATCAGCATAGGCACTCAACTCAAGGGAAGACTGTGCTGAGAAGTGAAGACCATGAAAGAGCGTTCTCTTGATATACTGAAGAATACGAAGAACTGCAACATAATGAGTGGAGCGAGGAGCAGACATGAATTGGCTAATCAGATGAACAACATAAGTAAGGTCCGGATGGCTGACAATAAGATAGATGAGATTGCCCACCAACTGTCGGTATAGAGTAGCATTAGAGAGAGGCTCACCATCAGTAGTATTGAGCTTGACATTAAACTCTAAGGAAGTGGAAACAGTCTTGTTATCAGTGAGACCGGCCTTAGAGAGAAGATCAGTAGCATACTTGGCCTAAGAAAGATAGTAACCATCAGAAGAGGAGGTGACCTCAAGACCGAGAAAGTAGCTAAGAGTGCCAAGATCTTTCATCTCAAAATGTTGACTAAGGAACTTCTGTAGATCACGGATGCCTGCAGTATCATCACCTGTAATAATCATGTCATCAACATAAAGAAGAATGAGAGTGATACCAGTAGACGTATGGTGAATGAAGAGAGCTGAATCATAAGAACTAGGGGTGAAACCCTGCTGAGCAACTACAGAACTGAAGTTAGCAAACCAGGCCCGAGGAGCTTGCTTAAGACCATAGAGAGCACGGCGAAGGCGACAAACTTGATTCTGAGAATCAGGGTAGCCAGGAGGTGGCTACATGTAGACTTTCTAAAAAAGATCACCATTGAGAAATGCATTTTTCACACCCATCTGAAACAGAGGCCAATGACGAACAACAGCAACAAGAAGTAAGAATCGAACGGAGGTAAAACGGGAAACAGGAGCAAAAGTCTCCTTATAATCAATGCAATATTCTTGAGTGAATCCCCTAGCAACCAGGCGAGCCTTGTAACGTTCAACGGATCCATCGGCCCAAGTCTTGATCTTATAGACCCATTTACAACCAACTGCAAACTTGATAGGAGGCAAAGTAGTCATGTCCCAAGTATGAGTCTTGTGAAGTGCATCAAGTTCATCAGCCATAGCTTGTTGCCAAAGAGGATTAGTGCTAGCATCACGATAGGTATGATAATCAGTAAGATAAGAAGGAGGGGCTCTTACTCGAGTGGAACGACGAATATCTGTGGGAGACTTTGATGGTGCTGATGGTGCAAGATTCGAATTAGGCGAGCCAGTAGCTGGGGATAGAACCAAAGATGGGGCATCTGAAGAGTTAGGAGGTGGGGCAGAGTCCCTCACAGGTTCAGGGTAAAGGTCAATGGAAGGATAAGTGAAAATGAGAGTCATGGAGGAAAAGATAAAGGGAAAATGTTGGCAACTAGAAAAAGTTTGATGTTCCCAAAATTCCACATGACGGGAGATACGAAGGTGATGAGATATGGGATCATAGCAACAAAAACCCTTTTGAAAGATAGCATAGCCAAGAAAACAACACAGCCGAGACCGTGGTTCGAGTTTGTTTCGTTCATGGGAAGGAAGAGAGACAAAACAAACACAACCAAATACTCGAAGAGAGGAATAGTGTGGGAGTTTGTCATTAAGTAACTTAAAGGGAGATTTCTTGTGAGTAGTAGGTAAGGGAATGCAATTTATGGTGTAAACAGAAGTGAGAGCCGTTTCACCCCAAAAACACTCAGGGATAGAGACAGATATGAGGAGGGTACGCACAATATCAAGAATGTGACGAAGTTTGCATTCGGCATGACCATTTTGTTGAGAGGTATAGGGACAGGAATAGTGGAGAAGGGTGCCATTAGAATCCAAAATGGAGAGGAAAGATTTATCATGATATTCTTGGGCATTATCTTATCGGAAAACCTTAATTGTGTGAGAAAATTGAGTTTGAATCATTTTGTGAAAAGTTTGAAAAATAGGAATAAGGTCAGAACGATGTTTTAACATGTAAATCCAAGTGAATATAGAATAATCATCAACAAAAATCACAAAATAGCGAGATCCCCCTTCAGTGGTAAATGGAGCAGGATCCCAAACATTAGAATGAACAAGATTAAAAGGTGCAGAAGAAAAAGAGTCACTGTTATTAAATGGTAATTTTGTTTGTTTGCCAAATTGACAAGACATACAATCAAATTTATGAAAACTAACAGACCTTAAGTGATCTAGAGAAGCTAAAAACTAAAGACGAGATAAAGAGGCATGACTAAGATGAGAATGACATAAGTCTGGAGATAAGGTGGTTGTGGTAGCAACAGAGGAAAAGACCATATGTGAGGGAATCTACAAGTTGCATAACTCAAATAAACAACCAATCTTACGGCCTATCCCAAGCAGCTTGCCCGTCAGTGGATCCTGCACATCAATACCACGATTAGAAAAGTGGAGATCAAGACCAAGTTCACAAAGTTGACTAATATAAAGAAGATTGAGGGATAACTTCTGAACAAGAAATGTATCTGGGATAGTCAAATTAGGAGAAGAGATAGTGCCTATGTGACTAACAGACATATGTGAGCTATCAACAGTGTAAATGATAAGGGAAGGAGCTAAAGGCGTCTTTTGAGAAAAATGAGAAGCATGAGGAGTCATGTGATTACAGCAAGCTGAGTCTAAGAGCTAAGATTTGTTACCTGAGGTGACTGAAAGGACAGAGGAAGGTTGAGACATATACCGATGAAACATACTCTCAAGTTGAGAGACAGTAACCACATGATCATCAACAGGGGCAGAACTCATAGCGGCTGCTTGTGGTCAAGGAAAAGTGCCACGAGACTGATGTTGTTTCCTTTTGTCATCCTTTTTCTTGCAGTAGCACTCAGTGATGTCATGACTTAGTTTTTGACAGTAAGTGCAAATACGACGAGGTCGATTAGAAGAAGAAGATGGAGGACAGGATGGCGCCAAGACAACATCTGAAGAAGACAAATGATGGAGAGGACACCGATTTAACTCAGAAATAAGCTCCTTGACAGCAGCATCAAGTGAAAGAAGAGGAGAGCAACTAAGCAGAGCAGCTCAAGTAGGTTCAAAGTCCTTACGGAGACCTATCATAAACTGTGTGAAGCGACGACAATCTTTGTACTTGGCAAAAAGATTGACGTCTTCAGCATATCAGAGTGGTGGATCAGCAGCAGTTAGTTGTTCCCACATAGAAGCAGTCTATGAGTAATAATCAGAAATAGACTGACCTGATTCTTGGCGCATCTGATAAAGCTTGACTTCAATATAAAATTCCAAAGCAAAGTTATAAGTGCAGTTGTACCGAGTGGCCAAGAAAGACCAGGCCGCTTGACCTGTTTCCAATTGAGGAAGGAGACTGCTAATGGCAAGCACAGAGGTGTTAATGAACCAGGAAAGGATCCTGCATTGGATGCTTTCCCATTCTTCAAGACGTGTCTCAAAATCATCAACCTGGACGACTGCATCAGCTACAGAGTCACCATCAGAACTATCGGAATCTGTGACAAGCCCAGACACTGGTTTTGGAATGTCACTAGTAACATAACGCCAAAGTCGGCGCCTTTTGAGAAAAACAATTATGTTTTGGGACCAAGCATGATAAGAAGTGGGACCATCAAGAATAACAGTGATGAGATGTGTAATCTCATGGCCTGAAGTAGAACCCATACTTAGAAGAGCCGGATGAGAAAACGGACTTAAAAAATGGAATCTACGTGAAAAACCGTGAAGGACAGTAGTTTTTTTTTTTGTCTGGTCAACGTTGGCGGTCAATGGTCACAGGTGGCGGTCAATGCTGACGTGGCGCTGACGCAGTAAGGCTGACTTCACTGTGCTGACGTCACTAGGGTTGACGTGGCACAGCAAATGAGAAAGAACGTGCGCGTGAGGCGTGTGGGAGCACGTGAGGGCACGTGGCGGCGTTGGTCGGCGTGTGGGAGCGTGTGGCTGGAGAACCAGAGACTTTTGGCGGTGCGTGGGGGCGTGTGTGAGGCTGGATCCGGCCAATTCTGGTGGCAATGGACAGATCTTGATGAGATCTATCCAATGGAGCTGTCCGTGAGTCGAACAGCGACTCGGAGATGAGGATTCCGAGGAAGGCAGAAACGGCGAGAGGGGTTGCGATCTCGAGGAAAAGACCGTGAACCTATAGCAGCGGAGGAACGCCGGATTTTGCCTAGTGAAGGCCATAAGAAAGTGGCTCTGATACCATGTTGAGAATAAGAAGAGAGAGAGAAAAGAGAGACTGAAAGTGAGCAAAATAGCTCTGTATAATATATTCAGTGAATAAACTAATACATGGAACTGCCTTTATATAGGTAGAGTAGTGTGTGCAGTACAAGTATATTGGGCCTAAAGCCCAGTAAACCTATAATAAGTCTATAATATATACTAACAATCCTAATCGCTTCTTAGAAATTGAAATAGCAGCCAGATATTGCATTTCTTTCAACATCAAATGGTTTTGAATATCATTGGTTAAACTATAAGTTCTTTCAACGTTTCTGTAATTTCCCAAATGAAATAGCAATTATCGTTTGCTTGGTACTATCAGTATATTGCATTGCTTAATCACCTCTGTTTATCTGAACGAAGGAGCATGATTTGAGGTATTATAATAGACAAATATAAGTTTATCGTATTAGTATATTACAAAAAGAAAAATAATTGACAAATATTGTTAGTTGCACTTGCACCAAAAGAAAACAAGAGTCATGTTATTTTCATGATGCATGTTCTTCTTGGATACGTTCTATCCATGACTTGATTATGATGATTAAAATATCATTGAGTTGAACCTCCACCCCTTAAAGGAGGAGGAGATATCTTGTGCATCCATGATATAGAACAAGTGCATATATATAGGGTAATCATTGCACTCCCATACCATAAACAAAGAGAAGGAAATAACAAAAGAAGGCATGACTCAATGAGTTGATTATATGTTAGATTATAATTTTAAAATTTATAATATATAAAGGTGATTCCAAGCTATGACCCATATATTCAAAAGTTTTAAATTTAGAGTTGGTTTCGAAATAAATATTAACTCTCCACTTTTAAAAGTGTTTCAATTAATTCAAACATACTTAAACCAATGATTGTAAAGCTGCTCATAAAAAAACGATGAATCAAAACGACATTTCGTGACTTTAAGTGAAATAATAATAATATATAATAGGCATTTGTATTGAAATAATCAAGCAATGTTTTATGATTTAAACTTTTTTTTTTGGTTAACAATGTAACCATAAAAAGGTTTAAAGTGTAGGGTAAATTATAGTAACCTCTTTAGAAATTTTGTGAAATAACACTTTATATCTCATATTCTAGAAAATAACACTCTATTTTTCTTTTTCTTTTTTGGTAAATTACAACGAAACTCTCGATGTTTAATAAAGCTAGACTCGTTACATCATATTTTTAATAAATAACACTTCGCTCCAAAAAATAGTGTAAAGTGTGAATTATTTTGATCATTTTGGGGACAAAGTATTTTTCTTAAAAATCAGGTAAACTAGGTGTAATTTCACTATTAATTCGGGAGTATCAATATAATTTAACTTTTTTTTTTTTAATTTTTAATTTTTAATTTTTTATAAAAAAAGTGAAAAAGCAAAGTGTCATTTTTTTTTTTTAAATAAGAAAAACACTATGTCAATTAACCAAATCTCAAGGGAAATTATTGTAATTTTTGATAAAGTTTAAGTCAAAATATTTTTAAAAAATAAGATTTAATTTAAAATTTCATAAAATTTGAGGCTTAATTTAAAACCATTCATGAATTATGGTGTAAAAAATGTAAGTTGGCAAAAAGTAAAGAGAATATTCTATTTTGCTTTGTTTTTCTTTGTCCATAAAAAGAGAAGCTGGAAGAAAGGAAAGCAAACGCTACCAAGTCCATGTGTCCAACCAAATCAAGCATCATATTAGATATTTACATATTACTCCACAATCCACAATCCACAATTCCACATATAGCATAGCAATTTATCAAAATTATAACCCATCCCATCCCATCTCTCTCTTTTTGTGATCGACGAGCTTTTAGGTTTCGAATAGCTTAAAGAGATTAAGAAATTTCCAAAGAGAAACTTTCAGAGGCATCGATGGGTCAAGCTTTTCGCAAGCTCTTCGATACTTTCTTCGGCAACTCCGAGATGCGGGTACGTGAACACTCACTCACCCATTTTTTTTTTTGAGATTTGGGCATGATAATAGAATTTAGAGCTCAATTTTTTATTTTATTTTTGGTTATTCCTAGGGTTGTTGTTTGATTATGAATAAGCTAGTTTTTAATTTTTGTTTAATTTTATGTGATTAATTTCATGTTTAGTAGGTATAATTATTTTTGCACGTTGATTTTTTCCCATATTTGGTTTTGGGGACAGTGCAATTATAGCGAAAATTTGGACAATATCTTGATTAATTAATATCTTTAGTGTTTTATAACTAAATTAATAGCTCTTTAGTGGCTAGGCTTAATAATGATATAGTAATAACACGTATACGGTAATAAATGGATGAAAGTAAAGGTAAAAAATCAGGGTCAGTACATTCATAAAAGCATCACTGCACGCTTATGACAAGTGTGATTTGAACTGAGGTTCTCCATATAGTGGGCGAACAGAGTTTGGAGGAATCTTCCTCCAACCCACTATATGGCGACTTATAAGACTTATCTGTGTGTATTTTTAGTTGCATGGCTCATTTTACGAGTCACATGACTTGTTTAAATAACATACGTGGATGATGTTGTGAGTCGCCACATAGTGGAATGGAGGAAGATTCTTCCAAACTTGTTTGGTGGTAAACTTTATTCTTAGTGGGCAATGCCACTTAGTTCCAAGGTTCTTGGCGTTTGTTCGTCATAATACTACCCTTGATTTTGGAAGAAGTCGATTAATATAGTGGAATGGAGGAAGATTCTTCCAAACCTGTTTGGAGGTAAACTTTATTCTTAGTGGGCAATGCCACTTAGTTCCAAGGGGGTTGGCGCATCTCGCTTAAAACTATTAAGAAAAGCAGGTAGGGGTAATCTTAGCGAGGGTTTATACACTTCACCCAGCCAAAAAACGTGAGCGCATCTAAGAGAGCAAAGTACTCCGCAAAGGCAGCAAGTGAAGGCTAAAGCCCTGTGACGTAAGAAGGCGCCGCAACGCGCAGGTTGTTCTGTTGCGACCCGCCAAAGCCGTCATAATACTACCCTTGATTTTGGAAGAAGTCGATTAATGATTCTGTAAGCTTTAATGTAAAGTTGTAGTGATGACTGGAGGAGAAATTTATATGGACTGAAGATTCAGTGTACCTGTATAGGTTGCCCTCATCTATTTGCTAACTTTTGGATTTTTTTTTTTCTTTTAACTTGTAAATGAGACGGTGGTTTCGTGAAATTAATGGTTTGTTACATTGGTGTTCTTGACCTTTTATTAACTTTCCAAGATTTGATTTGGATGGGAATTCCGGTGCTCATTAGATTTAACTTTAAAATGCGGATTTTTAAATGTAATTCCAGTGTTCTTGATCTTGTCCCTGGTGCGAACTGTTTTCAATTGTTGGATCTCTCCGTTCTTATGTAGTGCATGCTTGTGTTCAATAAATATCTAGGATGTAAGTTGAAATTTACTAGTTTTCAGTCATAAGGTTTTTCGCCTCAGTATACTTCGTTATGTAGTTATAAATCACTTGTTGACAATATCTGGAATGTAAGTTGAGATTGATGTAGGCCAAGACCTGCTATGTTGGTTAAATTAAAGGCCAAAAAATTGTTTTCGTCCTTAAACTATACATGAGTTTTGTTTTTCGTCCCTGAACTTTGAAATAGTTCATTTTGACACGTGAATTTCGTCCCTAAATTTTCAAAGTTTAGGGATAAAAACGAAACTCAAGCAAAGTTTAAGGACAAAAACAATAGTTTGACCTAAATTTTTTTTTTGATAAGTAATAAGAATATCCATTAGAAGAAAATAAACAGTATACTAGAAGTATACTCCAGAACAAAACAAATCAAGGAGACCTTAGAGAGCAAAGCTCCAGGAACTCCAGAAAAGAAAGACAAGGGTGAATCCCCCACCCAGCAACCCAATCATAAAGAGAACGTAAGAAAAAATACTTAATCTCCACATAAGACCGCTCACAATTCTCGAAACTACGCCCATTACGCTCACGCCAAACGCACCACATCAAACAATGTGGAATAACTCTCCAAATCAGAAAGTTCCTATGTTTACCAAAGCAGCCCTGCCAGCATTCCAACAACTCCAAAATAGTTCTCGGCATAACCCAAGCAACTCCAAAAAGACCAAACACCATGGACCAGATCTCCCCCGCAAAAGGACAATGAAGAAGAAGATGCTCCACAGATTCAGCCCCCTTCTTGCACATACAGCACCAATCCAACACCATCACATTCCGTCTCCGAAGATTATCAATGGTTAGGATCCTGCCCAATGTCGCCGTCCAAACGAAGAAAGCAACACGAGGCGGAGCCCGAGATTTCCAAATCATTTTCCAGGGGAAAGAACCATGATACGTACCTGATAAAGCTCGGTAATAGCTGGCCACTGTGAAACACTTACTCTTATCAGCCCCCCAACGGATAGCATCTATTCCACTGCCTATCCCATCCTTAGCATATAAGATCTCTATAAGCTGCATCAGAGCCTCCAACTCCCAATCTTGGATATATCTGGTGAAGGTTAAATCCCAATGAGGGGTTCCATTGTGAACCTGCAATATGTCTGCTACCAAAGCTGTGGGGTTACAAGCTATAGCAAAAAGAGTTGGGAAAGACTCTTTGAGGGTACTATCTCCACACCAAACATCATGCCAAAAACTAACTCTAGACCCGTCTCCGACCTCAAAAGAAATGAATCTCTTGAAAGAAGACCAAACCTTCGAAATAGTTTTCCAAAGGCTTACCCCATGCGGGCTATTCACCGGAGAAGAACACCACCCCCCCATAACACTACCATACTTAGCCTCAATCACTTTCCTCCACAAAAACTCACGTTCAGTCCCAAAACGCCAAATCCATTTGCCTAGCAAGGCTTGATTGAACAGCCGCAGATTTTTAATTGCCAAGCCACCATTTTGCAAGGGTAAGCACACCTTATCCCACCGAATCAAATGGAACCGTTTCTCCTCACCTATACCACCCCAAAGAAAGTCTCTTTGAAGTTTTTCAAGGCGGTGAGCCACACTTACCGGGAGCGGGAAGAGAGAGAGTAAATAAGTTGGGATGCTCGAAAGGGTGCTTTTAATCAAAGTAACACGCCCACCCTTGGAGAGATAAAGACGTTTCCAACCTGCAAGTCTTCTCTCAACCTTCTCTAGGACCGGGTTCCATATCGCTTTCTCCTTGAACGCAGCCCCAAGAGGAACCCCTAAATACTTCATAGGAAAAGAACCCAAATTGCAACCCAGAATGTCCACCAGCAAATCCATATTACTCACCTCTCCCACGGGCACTAATTCGGACTTCCCCAAGTTAATCTTGAGGCCCGAAACTGCCTCAAACCAAGTGAACACAAATCTAAGCGAAGTTAACTGATGAGGGTCCGCATCACAAAATATGAGAGTGTCATCTGCAAAGAGAAGGTGGGAAATCTCTATCTGACTACGATCCGAACTACCCACAGAGAACCCTTTGAATAGGCCACTCAGGACAGCTCTATCTAACATACGACTCAAGGCCTCCATCACAATGTCAAACAGCATAGGCGATAAAGGATCACCTTGACGTAATCCCCGAGAACCAGCAAAGAACCCTTCTGGACTTCCATTAATCATGACAGAGAAACGAGTAGAAGATATGCAAGAATATATCCACCGCTGCCAAGACTCAGAAAAACCACACCGATCCAACAAATATTGAAGGAACGTCCAACTAACATGATCATAGGCTTTCTCCACATCCAACTTACACAACACCCCAGGGCTACCAGACTTCAACCTGCTGTCTATGCATTCACTAGCTATCAAAGCCGAATCTAAAATCTGCCTCCCCCCAATGAAAGCATTTTGAGTCTCCGAAATGATATCAGGCAACACCACACGCAGCCTATGAGCCAAAACCTTCGAAATGATCTTATAGACCCCGCCCACCAGACTAATAGGACGAAAGTCCTTAACCTCTTCAGCATCGAATTTTTTGGGAATAAGAACAAGAAAAGTGGCATTTAGGCTCCGTTCAAACTCTCCATCGCTATGAAAGCTCTTAAACACAGCCATAAGATCAGCTTTAATAATGTGCCAACAAGATTGGAAGAAAGCCATAGGAAACCCGTCTGGCCCCGGAGACTTATCCCCCACACAACCCATCACAACTCCCATCACCTCATCCTCCTCAAAAGGGCGATCCAACCAGGTTGAGTTATCCTCTGAAATCCTAGAGAAACCCAACCCATCAAGGTGAGGCCTGTACTCATTAGGCTCGCAGAACAATTGTTGATAAAACTGGGTAATACAACCTTTAATCTCCTCTTTGTCCTCTGTCAAGACCCCGTTTACTCTAAGATGCATTATAGAGTTATTCCTTTTATGAGAATTAGCAACTCTATGAAAGAACTTAGTATTACGGTCTCCTTCCTTCAACCACAATGCCCTCGACTTTTGTCTCCAACAAGTCTCCACCATGAGAATGGTTTTTTCAATTTCAGCTTGAGTGAGAGAATGCTGGTCTCTTTCCTCAATGGTAAGCTGCCTATCCTCTGCCAAAGAATCAAGCACCCTTAATTCTAACCACAAGGAAGTAAGTCTAGTCTCCACATTCCCGAACTCCTCCGCATTCCATTTTTTAAGATCCCCTTTCAAGGCCTTCAACTTATACGCAAAAATGAAACTAGGGGTACCTTGCACTTGATACGATTCCCACCAGCCCTTGACCTTCTCCACAAAGCCATCAGCCTTCAACCACATATTCTCGAAACGGAAAGGTTTAGTGCCTCCTTGAAAAAGCCCACAATCCAACAAAACTGGAAAATGATCAGATAAAACCCGAGGCAATCTTTTTTGAGAAATCTTGGGAAAACGACCATCCCAATCCGTCGAAATCAGAAAACGGTCTATCCTGGAACTCGACATATGCGCTCTATTATTAGACCAAGTGAAGCGGCCCCCTTGTAAAGGTATGTCCAATAAACCCATCTCAGTGATAAAATCTGAGAAACCCAACATGGCAGTAGACAAACATGCAGACCCAGATCTCTCAGAGGGGAACCTAACCACATTAAAATCTCCAGCCACACACCAAGGCACCCCCCACCAAGAGCACACCCCAGATAATTCATCCCACATGAAATGACGGTCACTATCAATATTCGGACCATACACCCCAGAAAAAGCCCACTCAACCTGATCCTCTACATTCTGAAACTTGCAGGAAACCGAATACTGGCCAATAGCCTCTTCCACTTTCTCCACAACCCTCCTATCCCACATTACCAGAATCCCACCTGAAGCCCCTACTGATCCTAATACAGCCCAATCCACGTAGTGGCACCCCCATAAGCTCTTAACCAGACTTCTACTTACTAACTCCAGCTTCGTTTCTTGAAGGCATATAATGTCCGCCTTCCACAACTTAATGAGATTTTTAATCTGAAGCCTCTTCTCCCTGTCATTCAAACCCCGCACATTCCAAGTAACGATTTTCAAATTCATTGATAAACTGTCACAACCCTATCCCGAGACACACCCCTTTTAGAAACAGAGGTACCTTCATAATTAATGGAAGAGCTGAGATTCTTCAACTCTCTGCTAAGTCTTAGTCCTGTACGCGTACCTTTTTTCACTCCCAGATGATCATTGATCCTTTGATTTCTTCTCTCCTCAATATCCAGGAGTAGCTTCTCCACTCTGTCTTCAAAGCCCTCATAATATGCCCCCAATACTTTCCCCACCGCCTTGAGATTATGAAGGAGCCAAGCTGATTTTTGTTTTTTTTCCTCTTCTTTTGTAGCTAACAACCCTTCAGCTTGCTCCGGGGAGTGTGAGACTTCAATCCTCGCCAACGGTACCACCTCCAAAGGAGCCTCATCAGAATCCCAGCTTAACAATGCTTCCCCAGAGTGAACTTGATTTACAAGAAGCTCATCTCCCTTAACCTCCCAGTGTACCTCGTCATTCCCGAAACTTCTATCTTCCCAATTCTCGGGCTCCATCTCCTCAAAGATTACAAGTTCCTTACCCCCCGATTCCGAACCCACCACCGCCTTAAGGTTCTCTACCGACTGTCTCACCGAACCATCATCTTCCATAACCAAAGTAAAACTGTCTCCGAGCTGATCGATTGTCTCTCCGACACTAAATGGTGGTAAATAAACCTCCGATCTGCCCCGATGACTACCCACGAACTCCGGAGGCAGCCTAACCGATCTCCCATCTCGCAGCTGGCATATCCAATCCTCCGCCTCCCGAGATACCGTACCGGTCCCTTGGAACACCTCGGTGGTGGATGGAATTTGCGAGATCGACTCTATGCCCAGCTCGGAATCGGAGAACTGAGAACCGGATAGCTGCGAATCGGAGAACTGCGATTCCGATTCCTCACTATGGACCGAGACGTGGTTTGGGTCTCGTATTCCAGAAGGTTCTCCGACACTCTTTTGCTGAAACCCACTCCGAGGCCTCCAAACAAACTTCGGGGCAATCCTTGGAAGCTTGGGCTTTGTTACGGGCTTATGGGCATGGTTCGAATTCATTTCCACGTTTGAACTGGGCTTGGCAGCTAAATTCAAAGTTGTGGGCCGAGCCTCTACGTTTGGCTTTATAAGCTCTCTGGGCCCAACATTCGCAGACTTGGAGTCCACTGGGTTCTGAATTAAAGCCGGGTCATTATCCAACACCCCTGCCCACTTAACCACCCATTTATTGTCTGGCCCACAATTCATTATAACTTTCAACAAAATCTCCACATAATCAGAATTGCTACAATTTCGGGATTCTTCTGGTAAACCAGCGTTGACATGCGAAATTTTTGGGATTGTATTACCGAGAATCACGACTTCCTTACACGATCTTGAATCCCCATTTGAATTTGAACTCCGTTGTGCCCCAGCTCCGGCATGTGGTGGCGGTTGCTCCCTTTGGTGGTTCAACGTTGGTACCGCCGGTGTCAAAACACCATTGATTTCCTGACTAAACCCACGCCAACCCCCTGCGTCCCTACCCTCAGGTATAATCACCGAACCCCTATCTTTTGTCTCTCCCAATACCGTCATAGAGGCAAACCGACCTTTCCCATTCCGCTGCTTTTGAATAACGAACACTTTATTTCCTTCCCGGAAGGATCGAAAAGCATTCTGATCAGGTGGCAGCGTTGCAAACTCCAACAGAATATCATGACACCATCGGGCCGTTGCTGAACCCATCGACACATGACTCATATGCCTCTTCCCTCGTTCTATAATACGTAACTCATTAACATTACGCACTATCTCGTAAGATTTTGATTCCACATGAAAAAATCGACTAACTCCCATGCTTAAAACTAAACAGAAAACTAAACTCCTATGGAGACAGTATTAACCAGAAGTTTTTTTATGCCCTGCCTAACAACCCAGACTTCCTTCTCATTTGCCTTCTTGATATAGAACATAGTCTTGTTCACAAAATTTGCCAATCAGTAGTTATCTAATGAATCTTACCCAACACAATGATCACCGACAATCAATGAGTGAGTATTCACATGAAGCAGTGCCATGTGGCCATCAGTATGTCCCTGTATTAAGAAGAATCTTTCATATTCAGACACAACAGAATAATGCCAGTTGTATATGGAAAATTAAATTTCGAACTTTATTTAAAGGAACAAAAGGATAAAATTAAATCAGTAAAAATTAATGAACTGTCAAAATTCTTTTTTTTTTTCTTCAAAAACTCTATAAAAGCTCCCCACCCCAAACTCTTCTATTTTTCTAAGTTTGACCTAAATTAAAAGATCCAACCAAAGGAGAGAAGGATAATCCTGGGATGCCCTTCAACCAGGAGTAGCGAATGCCACTCAACGCTACTAATTGTGGATGTCACTCAATGGAAACCATAAATAACTTTTGATTGAATAATAAAAGTAATTAAAAGACAACTACCAACAAGACTCCATAAACAACTTTGACTGAATAGTAAAAGTAATACAAAAGACAATTGGACATATAAAATAAATGACACATGTCGCCCACATTGCTGCCACATAAGCTGTCACTATGCTCCTGCATAAGAAATTTACTAGTTTTCAGGGAGAATGTATTTACCTACGTTCTTTTGAGTTTGCCGTGTACAATTGTCATGCTTGAACATCTTTGCTTCCTTACTGAGGAGATTGTTACAAAATTGCAGATCATATTATATGTGGAGATGATGAAAATTTGAGCTTTTATATTAGTACTAGTTTTTGATTGGAGCTTTTCCCCCCATCTTACACATTTATTGATATGTAAACGTAGCTTATTAATAATGGAAGCTGCTTGTTGCTTTTCCATCTTCTTTTTAAAAGATTATTTCTCTTATAAGATTAAATTCCATATAATCGAAGGTTGTATCAACAGGCAGAAAAATTTCATGTGTCATGCAGTATGGCTAGATGCCATTGTTGAATTTGTCGCTCTTCCTGGAATTCTCCTTTGTTAAATTTAATTATAATACTTTTGGGTACATATTGATGAAGTAAGGGTAATCAGGATGATTAAATTAATTGTCCATCCTTATCAATTTAATGCTGACCTTGTTGATGTTGCCCATATTATTGATTTTGATTATAAGGCTGGAAATTTAACATTTTTTATCGGGAACATGTTGGGGGTTGTGATTTTGATGTTGCATTTAATGTTACATCTATCTTTCATCTTTTTCTTTTCTTTATTCAGTTTTTGGGACCTATTCATGACATTTTCAGTAGGCAGCATGATTAAACTCACGTCTCTCTCTCAAATCTTTGTTTGTTCTTCTGAGTTCTGATTTCAGTGCAGCTTATACTTTTTACCAATATTTGCTGGTGCCATATTCTTTATATCATCGTTTATACTGCGTCCTGGGTGTATTCTTCATTATTTTTCCCCCTTGTTATTTATCAAAAGGAAAAAAAAAATTTCCCCCTTGTTAGGCCATTTTATTATTAAGAATTTTGTTTTAGTATCTTCATCCTATATGCCTAACTTATTTTGTGCTTAATTCCGTGATATGAACACAAGTTATTATTTATCTTACATGGAGCATCTCTTCTTATTTGTAATTTTTATTTGACCCTTAGGTTGTGATGCTTGGCCTGGATGCAGCTGGCAAAACGACTATACTGTACAAGCTGCACATTGGAGAAGTTTTATCAACTGTTCCTACAATTGGTAGGTCACTCTGCTGATAAAAATATGTTTTTTTATCCTTAAATTTGTTTGTTTATTTTTATAAGTAAAAAGATTTTAGTGAGAGAGAGGAGATACTTTATGCACACAGGGTGTGTACACTAAATACTTCAAAAAATACAAACATGAATCATTACATACAAAGAGAGAGTGAATGGATAAAATCTAAAATAGAATTCGAGTCACTAGTGCCTAGGATTCGGGCCTCACTCAAACAGTGCTCTTGAGAAGCTAGATTTCATCCCCTGAATAATTGACTCCTTAAGTCCGATTGTTCCTCTTCTTCCATCTAAATAAAACATATATCACTGTCTTAGGCATAAAATAGAAGCCCACATCTCACTAAGAAGTAAAAACTGTGCAATGAATTAGCAAATGGTCCACTGTTTTGCTCGTACATCTGTACATACAATATTGATTTACCAAAGTGGTACCTCTTTTAATCAGGCTCTCCGCTGTCTAAATCTTTCTCAATGAATTACCTTTCGGTCTCCTCTTCAAATGATCTTGGGCACCTCTACTTGGAATATTGGAGTAAAGGATGTCAAAAAAGATTTGACTAACTCCAGTTCCCAATCTCAACCATCAACAAATTTGACATTCCATGATGATGGCCCTCCTCCAACCATTTGTTCCAAAGAATAATATACTGAAGCGTCTTTGTCTATTGCAATTGAGTACAAATCTGGGTACAACTCTTTCAGTGCATAATCATCACACCTACTATCATGCCAGAATCTAACCCTATCACCATCCCCAACCACATAATTGATATAACTCGCAAATCTGTCCCATACGCTCATATACTCTTCCATAAACCACATCCATGAGCAGTTATAACATTCTCTGTAGTCCATTTGCCCCATGCATTCCCATATTTTGTACCAATCACCCTTCTGCAAAGACGACTTTCTTCCTCTCCACCACAACCATTTCCCCAATAGTGCTTGATTTGAAGGTGCCTGATTTTCTCACCCTCAAACCTTCATTCTAAAATGGTGAGCTCACAATATTCTATTCCCCCTAATGAATCTTAACATACCCCAAAAGGAAATTCCTTTGTAACTTATCAATTCTGTTTACCATCTAAGTAGGAATGGTGAATAGTGACAGATGGCATGTTGCCAAGTTGGATAAAGTACTGTTCAGAAGAGTTAATCTTCCTCACTTAGATAAATAAATCTCTTCCATCCAGCCAATCTACGCTGTACATGTTGGGTCCATCTGTAATATATGTTTTACACCGAGTTATGGTTTACCTTTTGGTGAGTACTATAATTGTGTTTTATTTTGTTATTTACTTTCTGTTCTTATCTTTTAGTTGATGGAAACTGAAGGTTGTTTTGTTCCTTTCCCAAGTTTGCCTAATAAAAAGATATGAAGCTTTCTTTTTTGTTGATGAATGAAAATTTTATTCACAAACCAAATTATATATAGTACAAATAGACCAATCCAGGGAAATACGGCAGCAACATTGCTGGCTGCTGCATACCAGCTTCTCCAAGATACAAGATCTTAAAAAATAAAAACATAAAAATTTGCTCTCCTGATTCCACAAAGAGCTCTTAACCTTCATGCAATACCCTATCTTATCTCTAATATCTTCTCTAGTAGCATGAAGGATGTCCTCCTCAGTTTCTACTTGACCATTATACAGCGTTGCATTTCTCTGCAACCAAAGGTTTGTTTCGTGGCAGCTGCCATATTCCATTCCCCTACTCTTTTTTATGCCCAAACCCCTTCTTGCTATGGAAACATCAGTATCATCCCCTTTCAAAGAAATCTGTTAAATTTTGGTTCAATATTTTGATAACCTTGGTTGGAAGAATGACGATACTTGTCCAGTATTCTTGAGTTGCAATTTGCTAGCAAAGGATGGTGAATTTAGCAGTCCAAGAGTTGACCCTGGTTGTTATTTTTTTTATCAATTGCTTGCAGTCTTGAGCAGTGAGTCTGCCTGAGATTAAAGAGACTCCCAGGTATCTAACTGGAAGCTTCCCCTCCTTAAATTGCAAAACTGAAAGAATCTGCTCTTTCATTACCTCACTTGTCCCAGCAAAGTAATCTCACTTTTACTGGTACTAGCTGCTAAACCTGATAATAACTGAAACTCATCCAGTACCTTTATGATCACTTGGATTGTAGGATTATCTGCTGTAGCAAAGATGATTAAGTTGTCTAAAAAATCAGAGGTGACACAACTAAATTCTAGCAAATTTAGGGTGGAATTTAAACTCCTTTGATTCCTGCACAGCTTTAATCAGCATCCTTGAAATTACCTCTATGGCTATGACAAACAACTATGGGGATAAAAGATCCCCTGCCCCAGCCCCTCTTTTCCCCTGAAGCACCCAACCAAACCCCATTAAGAGCTATGGAGTATTTAGGTGTAGCGATGCATTCCTTAGCCCAGGCATAAAACTGATCAGGGATACTGATTGCTTTCAAACAATGCATCATAAATTCCCATCTCCAGAGTCATATTTTTCAGGGAAGAAACTATGTGAGAATATTGCCATGAAAGCTTTCCCTTTTTCCCAATCTAGATTCTAGGACAATCATGCAGGAGTTATGGGAAAGTATACATAAAAAGATAAAAAGTGCACTTGTTTGATCTAATGCAATTAGATAATTTTTATCACCTGAATAGAACCATGTGATCATGAAGGAAAAAAGAAGAAGAAACAAATTATAAATATAAAAAAAAAATGCTTGGTTCCTTGATAAGAGGAAAAAAATGCTACATTAATCCATTTTCTTCTTTATCATTTCAAAGGAGCTTCATATCTTTGCTAAATGGAATCCCTGTCTGCAAAAAGCTGACAGCCTGACATGGTCCATGTGGGTTTGTTATGGGTTTTTCATCTTGGAAATTCTTTTGCTTTTCTTATATAATTTCTCGAACTTTCATCAGTTTTTGCATTTATAAAGTCCAATGGTCACTATTATGTTAAGATGGAAGTACAATTTGGTTTCCTTGTTCATTGTAGGTTTCAATGTGGAGAAAGTTCAGTATAAGAATGTGATATTCACAGTTTGGGATGTCGGTGGTCAAGAAAAGTTGAGGCCACTCTGGAGGCATTACTTTAACAATACAGATGGGCTGGTAATTATTAACTTCAATGGTCTTCCTGGATTATGATTAGTTTCTGGAGGCTTGACTTTTTTTCCCATTCTTTTTTCACCAAGCAACAAAAGAACAGGCTTCAATTTCATCTTAGTTCATGATTGCCTTATTCTGTTTGTTTTTTATATTTTGTTCCATTCCAGTAATCAGTCATTACTTCTTAGCTATGTATTGAAGCTGAAGGCACATAGAATTATATAATTATCTTCTGCTTCTTTTACTCTCTTTTTTTTTTTTTTGGTGGTCTTGATAAAACTCATTGAAAAAAATTGTTGTTATTTATTCCCTACACACGCACATATGGAAGGAAGTCATATATCGTAAAAATATCTTTATGCAGATTTATGTTGTTGATTCCTTAGATCGAGAGAGAATTGGAAAAGCAAAGGCAGAGTTTCAGGTTGTATATTCGGAAAGGTATAATAACTTAAATACAATTCTGTGGGTAATAGATTCTCAGTTGACCTACTAATTTTCTTTCAGGCCATCATCAAGGATCCATTTATGCTCAACAGTGTTATCTTGGTGTTTGCCAATAAACAAGACATGGTATGTTTAATTAGTAATATCTGATCCTCTCCACCAGAATGATATAAGAGTGCATGTGTTTGTTTGGATATTAATCAGACACATATCTGCTAGTCGGTGCGTTACAGATAAGAAATTTTTGATACATGTGCTACATACTTAGAGAAATAGTGTAGATTGTAGCCTTCAGTATGCTAGTGGGAAATTAATATGTATCTCTCTTTACACTGACAAAATAGGAAACTTATTCAAGAGTCAATCATAGGAAAAATATATTTTGAAAATTTTCTTTTACTGCTACTCCTGGAAATCAAGAAAATCCCCCCTCCTTGTGATAGATTTGAGATAAACAAAGATTGAAAAGCGGCCTAAAAGTCTATACAATGTGGTTCTTTTGGAATAGCTGGTTTGATAATCATAAGCAGAAAAGTTTATTATTGCATTAAATCATTTACCATCTTTTTGGACTGTGTAGGCTTATCTATGTCAATATTTTAGACGTTTATTTTATCCTCGTTTACAATAAAATTTCATTTGTTCTCTTCTCATATCCATTTTTTCCCAAAAACCTTCTTAGCTTGATTGCATAATAGAGCATTAGGAATTTTCTGCAGATCGCTTGTAAAACCAAAGAAGCAGTTGCTGTTGGGTTCAGCAGCTCATGTGTGGTTGACTGCCTTGTAGCACTGTAATCTGTCACCTTTTAAATCTATGTTGTGTATACTGGTTTGACTTTCTATAGTTTATGCACTGGGTTCTAGCATATTGGGCAATCCTGTTTGATCCTAGCAAATCATCTCTAAATCTTTAGAGAGATCTGGACTTAGATATTCTCGATTTGGGATCAAGAGTAGAATTTCTATGTGTACAAAAAGTCTCTCTCTAAATGATCTTTTTGATGCTTGAAAAGGCATTGTATAAGTTGTACAAGTTGTCATCTAAGTCGGCAAGGTGTCCAAAAATTACAAGTATTATGACTAGGTTTTGTAGTCAGTATTGGTGATGCCTTGAACTGGGAACAAAGTTGGATTTTCAGGTGTCTTGAATCACAACAGCATAATAGCAATGAAATGCATATGGAAATATATGCTAGGTTAACATATTTAAAACCCAAACTAAGTTTTATTGGTATGTATCTAAAACTTTGAAATTAAGTCAAAGCTTGGTACTCTGAATAGAATCATTTGTTGACTTAATCTTTTTATATTTAAGATAAATTTAATTTTTCCTTTTCTTTTTAAATATAGATTAGAATTTCAGTCTTCTGATCTCTTGTGTACTGGAGACTAGAGAGGTCCACCAATATAGAATCTTTACATCCAAACATGCTTTCTGTGAATCCATATATTGAAATATTTGATAAAGCAAAAGTTTTCTCCAAAAAACGAGTTCTGTCACATTTCTTGGTTTTTATTTACTTAAAAAATTCATGGGCTTGTTACTGAGTTCAAAACTAAATAAAATCTATTGCTGCAATCCACCAGTAATGGAACATTTAAGTTTCTCTAGTTTCTGATATTAAAAAGCCAGAAAGGAGAAAATGAGATTGCTGTTAATGCATAATACATTAGAACTGGTTTTTCTTGTCTTTTCAATTGTGTACCAGTCTTGTTTACTTGTCTTATCATGTCTCAACCCATTGTAATGATTATTTTTTTTTCCTTAAGTTGTCAGACCTGGCATTTTTAATTTGTGTATAAACTCAAGGAACATTTGGTGGTTGTTTAAGACTTCATTCTTCGATAACTTTGCATTAGTAATAGTGCACGGCCACTAAAAAAATCTTTGGAAGTATGTTTCAGACATCCCTAGCTGGAGATGTTCTCCTCGTAACCTATCTCCCCACCCCCCCCCCCCCCCCCCCCCCACTCTTCTACAAAAAAGGGTAAAGGGAAAAAAAACTAGAAGTTACAAATTGCATAGAGTAGTCCGATGCTGCATTATGTTTACATTTTTTTTTGTGTGTGTGTGTTCAGAAAGGAGCAATGACACCGATGGAAGTATGTGAAGGACTAGGTCTCTTTGATCTTAAGAACAGGAAATGGCATATACAAGGGACTTGTGCGCTTAGGGGAGATGGCCTTTATGAAGGCTTGGACTGGTTAGCTGGAACTCTTAAGGAAATGAAAGCTGCTGGATACTCTTCAGTCGGCACCTCATCTTTCTAATGGTCCAGGTTGAAACTCTCTACCTACTTACATCAAAAAGAGGAAGCCATCCATTCCATTTTATTTCTCACCCACTTTTTTCAGCAGGTTTGTGAGTGGCCTTGGTTCTTTCAATTGATAAAGCTGAAGGGTCGGCCATTTGGACAATAGAAGATCCTGACTTTTATCAACTTTTTGGGCTGTTCTAAAGCTAATGAAGTTTAGTAGGTGCTTATTTCTGGCCTTGACACTTTGTGATTCTCTCCAATGTATATTGCAGACGCAGGTTCTGCCGTTGATAAATAGTTCAAATCTGGGGATGTATGTACACTTTGAATGTCCCCTAGAATACTGTTTGCATATATTCTTAATACTATATAGAAGGTTAATCACAATTCTCTCTTTCTCTCTCTCTCACACACAGATGGATGCTTTTTGCTATGTGCTGATTCTTTTAATACATAAACATCACTTAAATCTTATTTAGAAAGGATTTTATACATATACTGAATGATTTGTGGGATATGAATGATGTGAGATTGAACTGATGTTAAGTTGTACTTATCAAAAAAAAAATTGGTGTTAAGTTGTGAAGCAAGAGCTCATCTCTGAAGGGTTAAGGGCAGCTGTCAGGGACACCATTAATACTCAGGATGTGGTTCCCGGTGATTATGCCTGAGGAAACTCAGCAAAGAGCTATGTGGAGAGAATTTTAGTGCTGGCATAGTTAAATGTTTCCGTTTGAGAAGAGAGAGTGCAAGCTTTCACTGTTAAATGGTATGACTTTTCACCAGCAATGTCCTGGAGGTCTGCTCAATTGCTAGAAGATAAATTTCATTAATTTTCAGCATCAATGTCCCGGACGTCTACTCGATTGCTAAAAGATAAATTCTCTCTCTCTCTCTCTCTCTCGGCTATTGCAAACCATTATCATAAAATGGTTGTATATTGTTGTATATAGAGGTGCTGTGACCTGTGGCTGTGAGTATTAGTTTTTGCTTTTTTGTTCGAAAAATATCTGTGATGTAGTGAAAATTAGTTTTATAAACATAAATGCGCACCTACTCCAAAAGCAAAATATAGTATCGAGAGTTATCAGGTATCCTCGGGTCAGAAAACTAAAGGAACAACCTCCCTATTTTGTTTAGACTAAAGTTAACTAAACACTCAATCACATGTCCACATTACTATTTTTTACCGTCTTGACATGTCATATATTTTATATATAAAAACAATTATTAATAACAAAAAACAAAAAGTTTTTTTATTTTATTTTTAAATCTACTCCTCTCTCTCTCTCTCTCTCAGTTTAAATCATAGATTTACTGGGGTGGAGGATGGCGGCACTCAACACTCTCTCTCTCTCTCTCTCTCTCTCTCTTTCTCTCTTGCTCTCCCTCTTCTCATTGTTGTGTCGCCACCGGTATCGACTCCTTCCAACATCGGCAGATTGTGGGTTACTCTTCCTTCGTCCTCGATCAACATGCCACCGGTACCGACTCCTTCCGACAACGGCGCTACCTTGAATGGAGTCGTCGCCACCAGATATGTATCCTTGGTTGTTTTTCACGGTGGCGATGATGCAGTGGTGCCAATTGTGTGTGGGCGTGGGGACAAGAAGTCGAAGAAGGGAAAGAGATCCTTTAAGGATCGTATGGAAACACGAGACCCAAGAACGAGAAGAAGATTGAGCGCATCAAGGATAGGGTTGAGGTACCAGGTCCACTCCTTGGCCACTTCCTTTCAAGCTCATCTAATTCTCTCTCTCTCTCTCTCTCTCTCTATTTACTTTTGGGTTTTCGAGTTTATGAGCTGTTATCAGATTGATTCTGTATATTTTATTTTATGATCAAAATTGTTATGAATCATCAATTTTTCATATTTGATTTTTGGTTCTCTTTGTTTAAATCAAATATGCTTTATTTTTAACTCAATTAATAAGAAATGCATTTGACTCGATCTTTGATGGGCTTTGCCATGGAGGTGAGCAGGGGGGAGAGAGAGAGAGAGAGAGTTCTTGGCTGAGAGAGACGATTAGATTTAAAAATAAAATAAAAAGTTTTTATTTTTTTTAATTTCTTTTTATTACTAATAATTGTTTTTTTATATATAAAATATATGACATGTCAAGACACGTGGCAAAAAAATAGTGATATGGACACGTGATTGGGTGCTTAGTTGGCACTTAACATAGGGGCTCTAATAGAGATGAACAGAAGGGCCCATTTGACAGCTAAACAGACTTATAGGGCTCAAATGAAATTTTTTGAAGTTAGAGCGTTAAAATGAAAACACCCCTAAGTTAGGGGACCAAAAGTTGACTTTAGTCTTTTGTTTAGCAGGAATAGATTGCAGGCTATTCAAAGATGAAATAAAAACATGCTCTTTGTTAGCATATGTATATTTATATATACCGTTGTTATTGTACTAATATAGGGTTTCCTATGTATTTACTATATCAGACCCTAGTTTATGCATATATATAGTCTTATCTGTACATGTTTATTTAGAATACTCAATACAAAGATTATTCTCTGTCTCTCTGTGCTTCTCTCTCTCTAAAGTTAATATAGTATCAGAGCCAAATTAAGTTTTTGGCAAAGTGGTTTCTGTACCACTTGTTCAGACTCGCCGCCACCGCCACGCGTCGTGGAAGTTTCCGCATAATCCGTGACTTTGAACCCTTGCCGTCGCTGCTACGCTACTCTGATCTCACTATACTACCTACCTTTGGAAAGCTCATCCAATGATCTACCAAACCCCCAAAAAATCTCTGCCAATCGACGACGGACGCGCTGCCACGCTCCGGTCAAACTTCTGGCCTCTTTTTGCTTTTAGATCCACATCTTGTAACCCGCGACTCGACTCGCGACCAGCGAATCAACTCGCAACCCGCAAGACGACTAGTGCCCCTGATTCGCTGACGGCAGCCCTAGTTTGCTGACATCAGCAAACCCGAAAAAAAAAAAAAAAAAAAAAAAAAAAAAAAAAAAAAAAAAAAAAAAAAAAAAAAAAAAAAAAAAAAAAAAAAAAACCCATTTTTGTTTTCTCTCGTTGTCTGTTTTAGGTATTTTCTATATTTTTTTATCCATTTCCAATAGATAAAAAAGAACTTCCCAAGACTGTTACCACTATTCTCAATGGGTACAACTACGTCATGTGGTCCCAAGACATGCGCAGCTTTCTCAAAGGCCATCGTTTATGGTGTTATGTCACATGTGAAATCCAGACTCCTGTTCGTTCTAAGGATGAATACGATATGAAGTTCATTGATCGTCTTGAAGACTAGGATTGCAAGAATCACCGAATCATCACTTGGTTCCGCCATTTTACTGTACCTACTATTCATCAATAATTTGGTTGCTATGACAATGCTAAGGATGTCTAGGATCTTCTGAGTCATCACTATACTACTGCCGGCCTCTCTCATGAGTATCAACTTTGGAGTCTTCTTGTTAACATGAAACAAGCACCCAGACAACCGATCAATGAGTTCCTTTATGGTATGCAGTCTATTTGGGATCAGTTGGAGCAGTCCGCCCATATTATCAAAGATCCTGCAGGTGCAACAATCTTAGCTATTAAACGAGATCAGTTCTGTCTTATCCAGTTCCTGATGGCCTTGATTGAGTTTAAACCAGTTCGTGCTGCTTTGGTTCAACAGGTCCCTCTTTCTACTCTGAAATTTTCTATGAGTCAACTTTTCTCTCATGAGACTCGTCTTCGCACTTTTCAACCCCTTCACCCTAATTCTGTCCTTGCTACTTTTGCTCATCCTTCTCACCCTTCTTCATCCAGGAATGGTCTGAAATACTGCAAACACTGTCATATGTAGGGACATCTTCTGTCTGAATGCCCTACCATCCAATGTCGATACTGTCACAAGATTGGTTACATTATCTACAACTGCCTAACCAAGCCTCCCAAGCCAGGTCAATCAAGAATTCTTCCAAGGCTTGTTAATTACTCTGTTGTTGCTACTGCTGATGAGTCACCCTTACCCTCTCTCATCTATTTCGGTTAGTGAGTTAGGACCATTGGTCTTTATCATGGTCAAACGATTTCTGTCTACCTTTGATAAGGTTTCCTCTGCTGTCTCAGGTAACACTTGGTATTTTGACTCTACCTATTGTAATCATATGTCTCCTAACTCCCAGTTATATTCTTCTGTCATTCCTACTACTCATGCTCCTCTTATTCAAACTGCTAATGGCTCGCACATTGCTGCCAGCCATACTGGTTCTGTTTCCACCCTTACACTGTCTCTATCTGACACATATCTTATTCCCAACCTCACTCTTAATCTCATATCTGTTGGTCAATTATGTGAACTTGGTTTTGACTTGTGGTTTGGTTCTTTTGGTTGTCGTGTGGAGGATCCTCGGATGAATCAGGTTCTTGGGACAGGCCGTAGAGTGGGAAGATGTTTAAGCTCACTTCACTCCATCTACCTTCCACACCAACACGCTATCGTCTCATGTTGCTCATACTGCTTCTATTTTTCCGTTGAGTCTTTGGCATTTACGCTTAGGTCATGTGTTAGTTAAAAAATTTCACTCTTTAATTTCTAGTGGTTTCTTGGGTCAAGTCAAACATGATTCAGTTGACTGTGTATCTTATCAGTTGGTCAAACAACCAGCTTTATCTTTTAATAATAATGACTCTTTTTGTCATGCCTCTTTTGACTTGATTCACTCTGATATTTGGGGACCTAGGTCCACTGTTACGGTAAGCCGATCTAAATATTATGTCATATTTGTTGATGATTTCTCTCGATATAAATGGATCTAACTTATGCACAACCGCTCTGAATTAGCTCAAATCTATTGCACCTTTGCCCAAATGATCTTCACACACTTTTCAAAAGCTATTAAAGTTTTCCGTATTGATAATGCTATGGAATATAGAGACTTTCAATTCCTTGATTTCATTCACACACAAGACACCATTATTTAGCGTTCTTGTGTGGGAACATCTCAGCAAAATGGTAGAGTTGAACGCAAACATTGCCACATACTTGACTTTGTTAGGGCTTTCCTCATTTCTGCCTCTTGTCTTGAACATTTTTTGGGGGAAGCCGCCCTCACTGCTGTCTACACCATCAACCGTTTTCCATCCTCAGCTCTCCAAAATTTGTCTTCCTTTGAACATCTCAATGGTACTCTACTTTCATATTCTTCTTTTCGTGTCTTTGGTTGCGCATGCTTTGTTTTAACTTCAGCCGCATGAACATTCCAAAAGAACCTCAATCTCGTCTATGTTGTTTTCTTAGGTATGAGATTGAACATAAAGGCTATCGTTGTTGAGATCCTATCTCTCAGCGTCTTCACATTTCTCGTTATGTTGTTTTTTGGGAACACACCACATTTAATTCCCTCTCCAAGTTTAAGGCTTGTTCCACCCCTTCCTTTTTTACTAATCCCTCATTGCCTTTGTTTCCTCATGATACCTCTCCAGATTCTTCTACAATTCTTTCTATCCCTCCTACTGATTCTTCGGTTTCTTCTCTAGCACCTCCACCAGCTATGGATCCTGTCCTTGATCAGATTTCTCTCCTTTCTCATGCTGCCCCTCCTGACCTTCCTCTTGCTGCTCCTCCTACTGACTCTCCGGTTTCTCCCGAAAAACTTGCACTGCTTGTGGATCTTGTCATTGATCAGACTCCTCCCCTCCCCCTTCGTCGCTCTAACCGGGTAAGAGCACCTCCTGCTCATTTGCTTGATTATTCTAGTTTTTCAACTATACTTTCCCTTCATGAGCCTCACACCTATTGCGAGGCCTGTGCTAATCCTCTTTGGCAGTAAGCAATGGCAGAGGAACTTCAGGCTTTGGAGAAGACTCACACTTGGGATTTGGTTGATTTGTCTCGTGGTAAATCTCTCATTGGTTGTAAATAGTCTACAAGATCAAGACCAAATCTGATGGCACTATTGAACGGTATAAGGCTCGTCTTATTGCCAAGGGATTCTCAGGAATATGGGATTGACTATGAGGAGACTTTTGCCCTTATTGCTCGTATTACCTCTATTTGCAGTCTTCTTGCTATTGCTGCAGTTCATCAGTGAACTCTCTTTCAGATGGATGTTAAGAATGCATTTTTGAATGGCGATCTCACTGAAAAAGTCTATATGTAGGCACCTCCAGGTTATTCAGACTGTCTAGACAAAATTTGCCTTATTCGTCGTGCTTTTTATGGTCTTAAGCAAGCTCCTCGAGCTTGGTTTGCCAAGTTTAGCAGTATTGTGCATCAGTTTGGCTTTTCATCCAGTCCCCATGACACAACACTATTTATCCGCCGATCTGATACGGGTATGATTCTTCTTTTACTATAAGTTGATGACATAATCATTAATGGAGATGATCACTCTGGCATTTATGATTTCAAGCAATTTCTCCACCGAAAATTTGAGATGAAGGATCTTGGTCATCTGAGTTACTTTCTAGGCCTTGAGGTCTTTTCTGATTCCATTGGCTATTATTTCTTTCAGGTTAAGTATGCCTCTGACTTGTTATCTCGTGCTGGCTTGACTGACACTAAAGTTGTTTCTACACTCCTTGAGATGAATGCTCGCCTTATTCCCTTGGATGACACACCTCTTAGTGATTTCACTCTCTATCGTCAGCTTGTTGGCAGTTTAGTCCATCTCATTGTGACCTGTCCTGATATTACTCATGTTGTCCATTTGGTGAGTCAATTCTTGGCTGCTCCCTACTCTACACACTATGCTGCAATGATTCACATTCTTTGCTATATCAAAGGTGTTACCCAAATATCACCCTAAGAGGGGGGGTGATTTAGGTTGAGGCAAACTTTTTCGATTTATATGCGGAATTAAAACTATCTTCAAATAGCAAATGTTGATTTAGCAAATGTTTGATCACAATTCAATTGCAATATAGATATGATATGAAATCAAGCACAAGTATATATATAAGCAATTAAATATGTAAGAGATAGAGAGAGAGAGAAAATCAAACACGATAATTGTTATCGAGGTTCAGCTTCCCTGCCTACGTCCCCGCCTCAAGAACACTTCTTGAGGATTCCCAAATCCACTATTTGTCAATCTTCTTTCGGGTGAAGATCAAAACCGTTACAAATCTTCCTTATGTGGTCAAGAGTAACCACCGAGTGAAAAATCTTTTTCACTTCTTAGGATTTATACCAAAACCCACAAATCTTCCTTACACGGTGAAGAGTAACCACCCAGTGAAAAATCCTTTTCACTACTTAGGATTTATACCAAAACCCTAACAAAAAAACTCAATAGTTTCAACAAAGGATTGTTGTACAAAATATGGTTCTCTCAAATAGTAGTTGTACACAATATGCTCACTCTAATAGTATATCAAAGATTTGATCAATATGGCTCAAAAAGTGTTTAGAGAAATTTGATTTTCAATCAAGAATTTTGAATGATATGAAAATATAAGCTTGAGAAGGATGGATTGATGTATAAGATGTTATCTTTTCTATCTTTGATTTCTCTTGTATGCTATGTCTTTAGAAATGAAGAAGGGATGGTATTTATAGCCATAATTGTTTTCTTCCCCTTATCATGTTGTCTTGCATTCTTCTTGATTTTCAATCAATCAAGTTTGCTTTCTTTGAAAACTTTTCTTTTAAGATTTTTCAACCATAATTGATATGGTTGTCTTGCATTTGAATTTCAATCAAGTTGCTTTTCTTTGAAAACTTTTCTTTTTCAACCATAATTGATATGGTTGTCTTGCATGTGAATTTCAATCAAGTTGTCTTTTGAAGACTTTAAGAGATTTTTCAATTGATATGGTTGTCTTATATTTGAATTTCAACCAATCAAGTTGTCTTTGAAAACTTTAAGAGATTTTTCAATTGATATGGTTGTCTTATATTTGAATTTCAACCAATCAAGTTGTCTTTGAAAACTTTAAGAGATTTTTCAATTGATATGGTTGTCTTATATTTGAATTTCAACCAATCAAGTTGTCTTTGAAAACTTTAAGAGATTTTTCAATTGATATGGTTTTAAAGTTGAGCCATTAAATATCAAATCTTAATAAACTTTACAAAACCTAACTCTTACTTCTCATATGTCTCGGATCATTGTCATCTTGAGCTTTGATTTCTTTGTCTTGAGATCTTGATGACTTTGATCTTCAATGGAATTTGCAACTTGTCAACTTTGCATTTGCTTGATATTTGAATTGGCCATCTTGGTCCAATTAAATCAATAGTCAACAATTAAGCTTTAAAACATAAATCATTAGTTCATATGAAAATATCATTAATGAACAACTTAAAATCATGGTTATCATCAAAACTACATGAATGTCCTTGGATTAATTAGCCAATTAATAATTATTGAAACCTTGAGGCTAACAATCTCCCCCTTTTTGATGATGACACATATGATATGATATTTTTATACGATTTATGATTTTGAAGCTTTTCTTGAAAAGCTCCCCCTAAAATAATGCATATCTTTATATTAGAGATTTTTAAATCTCCCCCTATCTTTATGCATAGATCAATTTTTCATTTAAGCATTATCAAGCAATCAATATATATGCGCATTTTTGCTAATTATTGCAAGATGCTAATTATTGCAAGATATGATAATTCACTAATAGATACAAAAAAATGTCATATCTTTCTCCCCCTTGGCATCATCAAAAAATAAATATTATATTCAATATCTCCAAACATCACTCAACATTTTAAACAACCAAAATTGAACAAAAAATATATTTCTCCCTTTTGGTTTCTAGAACCCCAACTAATATAACATATTTTTCTCCTATTTGGCATAAAGAAATAAAACAAATATATTCATATTTGTAAGATTCTTCATCCTAGTGGTTCGGTTGGATTGAGGGTTCGGTTGAAGATGCTTCAGGAAAGAATATGATGTCCCTTGCCATATGCCTAAAATGCTGATGATTTAAGCAATCTGGAAAGGACATGGGATGATGCCCATATATTACGTACTCTCTCTCTTCTGTCATACAAAGCTTCAGGTGTATCAACAGTTGTATGAACGGGATGATTCGGATGAGGAGGATATATTTGGAGTGAATGCTAGAGATCTTTCTGTTACCCAAATATCAACCTAAGAGGGGGGGTGATTTAGGTTGAGGCAAACTTTTTCGATTTAAATGCGGAATTAAAAACTATTTTCAATTAGCAAAAACAAATTTAAGAACACAATTCAATTGCAATAAGATATGATAGAAAATCAAACACAAGCATATATAAGCAATTGAATAAGTAAGAGATAGAGATAGAGAAAATCAAACACAGTGATTGTTATCGAGGTTCGGCTTCCCCGCCTACGTCCCCGCCTCAAGATCACTTCTCGAGGATTCCCAAATTCACTAATTTGACAATCTTCTTTCGGGTGAAGATCAAAACCGTTACAAATCTTCTTTACACGGTGAAGAGTAACCACCGAGTGAAAAATCCTTTTCACTCTTAGGATTTATACCAAGACCCACAAATCTTCCTTACAAGGTGAAGAGTAACCACCCAGTGAAAAATCCTTTTCACTACTTAGGATTTATACCAAAACCCTAACAAAAACACTCAATGGTTTCAACAAAGTATTTGTTGTACAAGATAAGGCTCTCTCAAAGAGTAATTGTACACAATATGCTCACTCTAATAGTATATCAAGGATTTGATCAATATGGCTCAAAAAGTGTTTAGAGAAATTTTCAATCAAGGATTTTGAATGATATGAAAATATAAGCTTGAGAAGGATGGATTGATGTATAAGATGTTATCTTTTCTATCTTTGATTTCTCTTGTATGCTTGATGTTTAGAAATGAAGAAAGGGTAGTATTTATAGCCATCATGTTGTCTTGCATTCTTCTTGATTTTCAATCAATCAATTTGTTTTCTTTGAAAACTTTTCTTCTTAAGATTTTTCAACCATAATTGATATGGTTGTCTTGCATGTGAATTTCAATCAAGTTGCTTTCTTTGAAAACTTTTCTTCTTAAGATTTTTCAACCATAATTGATATGATTGTCTTGCATGTGAATTTCAATCAATCAAGTTTGTCTTTGAAGACTTTAAGAGATTTTTCAATTGATATGGTTGTCTTATATTTGAATTTCAACCAATCAAGTTGTCTTTGAAGACTTTAAGAGATTTTTCAATTGATATGGTTGTCTTATATTTGAATTTCAACCAATCAAATTTGTCTTTGAAAACTTTAAGAGATTTTTCAATTGATATGGTTGTCTTATATTTGAATTTCAACCAATCAAGTTTGTCTTTGAAAACTTTAAGAGATTTTTCAATTGATATGGTTGTCTTATATTTGAATTTCAACCAATCAAGTTTGTCTTTGAAAACTTTAAGAGATTTTTCAATTGATATGGTTGTCTTATATTTGAATTTCAACCAATCAAGTTTGTCTTTGAAAACTTTAAGAGATTTTTCAATTGATATGGTTGTCTTATATTTGAATTTCAACCAATCAAGTTTGTCTTTGAAAACTTTAAGAGATTTTTCAATTGAAGTTGGTTTTAAAGTTGAGCCTTAAAGATCAAATCTTAATAAACTTTACAAAACCTAACTCTTACTTCTCATATGTCTCGGATCATTGTCTTTGAGCTTGATTTCTTTGTCTTGAGTCTTGATGACTTTGATCTTCAATGAATTTGCAACTTATCAACTTTGCATTTGCTTGATATTTGAATTGGCCATCTTGGTCCAATTAAATCAATAGTCAAAATTAAGCTTTAAAACATAAATCATTAGTTCATATGAAAATATCATTAATGAACAACTTAAAATCATGGTTATCATCAAAACTACATGAATGTCCTTGGATTAATTAGCCAATTAATAATTATTGAAACCTTGAGGCTAACAATCTCCCCCTTTTTGATGATGACACATATGATATGATATTTTTATACGATTTATGATTTTGAAGCTTTTCTTGAAAAGCTCCCCCTAAAATAATGCATATCTTTATATTAGAGATTTTTAAATCTCCCCCTATCTTTATGCATAGATCAATTTGTATCAAGCAATCAATATATATGCATTTTAATTATTGCAAGATGCGATATGATATGATATGATATCAATAATAATCAATATGCATTCGTGGAAACTTGATCAATAATAATTTGTGCTTCTATATGAGAAGATGCAAGTATGATTGATTATTATGAATCTCTAAATGATGCTGCATCAACTCTTAGAGTTTTATCTAAAGAATGAGAGAAAATATTATCTGAGAGGTGTGAGTATGTAGTGGAGAGGTGAAGCGAATTTATAGGACAGACGCGCTGTTTGAAGGAATGGTTCAGATTTTGCTACGTGTCATAAGTGTGAATGAATGGTTCAGATTTTGCTACGTGTCATAAGTGTGAATGAATGGTTCAGATTTTGCTATGTGTCTGACTTATCCAATTACGCACGCCATAGACACCGATAAATCAGGAAGTTTGAAAAAAAAATATCTGCTTTTTCAGAAAAAAGATCTTGTCGACGCATCGAGTTCTGAGTCAGTGATATTTCCGTATACGTTAAATCTCGAGATTTGAACGTTGAATTTTGAAGAAAAATCTCGGGAGTCGGGTGATAGGTACAGGCTGGTGTTCAAAAATCTGAGGTTTATTTAACACACACTAATTTTCGATGAACTTCATCATTTTCAAACTCTTAGCTTAATCTCTTATTAGATTTTCTAGAATGGCTTCCTCTTCTTCTCAAAACAAACCAGAAACAATTAATCTAAATGATACACCTAGTGTGATGCCAGAAGTCTGGCGTCCTTACTTCCTTTCAATTAATGGCCCTGTGTCAGTAACTGATTCAGTGATATTGAATGGTGAGACTGCCACCGCAGTAGCTGCCGGTCTTTGTACTCCGGAGGATGCAAAGGTTTTAGCTGGGAGGACTGACCCACAAATAATAAATGAATCATTGGCACTCACGATTCAGTGTACTGCCACTGTTTCTAACATGGGACGTCGTCTTCATGTTAGGAATATGGAAGTGAAAACGCTGCGTTCTCAAGTCACCATTTTACAAAGGTTGCTGAAGGAGAGTAAGAAGAAAGTAGGGGAGGTCAAGGAGGAGAACAAAAGGCTGAAGGCGCTCGTGGATTCTTATGCCGATGATTTGGTAATCCGGTCCACAGAGCAGAGCAAGACCACTAATAAGCTGCAGAAGCAGTACGAGAAGCTACTAGCTGAGGTGAAGGAATTGACTTCTCGCTCTATCCCCAAATAAATGTAGTGGGAAGTGTAGTGGTTTTTCCTTTTGTGGTGACTTCTCCTTTATGGCTTTCTTTTTAATAAACTCAAGTTTGTTTAAATGATGAGTTTTATTTCTTATTTTATGCATGAACATATACGCAAATATACATAGAACTGGGCATATAATCTTAATGTTCAAACAATATAACTAGGAAGATATAAAATGAACAATTTTATGAACATGATATGCATAAAATCATTTTATATTCAATTCTTAAGGTATATATAGATTTAACATAGTTGAATCAAAGAGAAGGATAATAAATTTAAGCTTATTTGATATCAACGTATCTAGCCATACCTATTTCACGTCGAATTGTGCAAAATCGTTCTTCAATGAGAGGTTTCGTGAGAATATCCGCCCATTGACTATCGGTGCTCACAAATTCAAGTTCAATGTCCCCTTTTTGCACATGATCTCTTATAAAATGGTATCTAATTTCAATGTGCTTTGTGCGAGAGTGTTGGATAGGATTTTTACTTAAACTTATGGCACTTGTGTTATCACACCTTATGGGAATATGATCAAAAAGAATTTTAAAATCCTCTAGTTGTTGTTTTATGTAGAGAGATTGAGCACAACAACTACCGGCCGCTACATATTCGGCTTCCGCCGTTGATAAGGCCACAGAATTTTGCTTTTTACTAAACCATGATACTAGTGAGTGTCCTAGAAAGTGACAAGTACCACTAGTGCTTTTGCGATCAATTTTGCAACCAGCAAAATCCGCATCCGTGTAGCTTATTAAGTCAAATGAATTTGACTTAGGGTACCATAATCCTAAATCAATGGTTCCAAGCAAATATCGAAATATTCGTTTGACTGCAATTAAGTGTGATTCTTTAGGACAAGATTGAAATCGGGCGCAAAGACATACACTAAACATTATATCGGGTCTACTTGCGGTTAAATAAAGTAAACTACCAATCATACCTCGATATAGCTTAACGTCCACCGGTTTACCTTTCTCATCTTTGTCAAGCTTTGTTGAAGGACTCATGGGAGTTCCATATGCTTTAGCATTTGTCAATCCAAATCTTTTTAGTAAGTCTATGACATATTTGGATTGATTTAAGAATATCCCATCTTCGGTTTGCTTTATTTGAAGTCCGAGAAAGAATTTTAGCTCACCCATCATACTCATTTCGAATTCATCCTGCATAGTCTTAGAGAATTCTTTGCACAAGTTTTCATTAGTAGAACCAAATATAATATCATCAACATAGATTTGCACAATAAGCATGTCTTTTCCATCAAACATTAGAAATAATGTTGTGTCAAGTTTTCCACGTGTAAAACCCTTTTCAATAAGGAAACCACTTAGTCGTTCATACCAAGCTCTTGGAGCTTGTTTTAAACCATATAAAGCTTTTGATAATTTAAAAACGTGGTTTGGAAATTCATGATTTTCAAATCCAGGAGGTTGTTCTACATAAACTTCTTCGGCAATAAAACCATTTAAAAAGGCACTTTTGACATCCATTTGAAATAATTTAAAATTTTTAAAACATGCAAAAGCAAGTAACATGCGTATAGCTTCTAATCTAGCAACTGGAGCATAAGTCTCTCCATAATCAATACCTTCTTCTTGATTATAACCTTGAGCGACTAACCTTGCTTTGTTCCTTACTATTATACCTTCTTCATCCTTTTTGTTTCGGAATACCCATTTTGTACCAATGACGGAGTGGTCCTTGGGTCTAGGTGCAAGAGTCCATACCTTGTTTCTTTCAAATTGGTTTAGCTCTTCTTGCATTGCCAAGATCCATGATTCATCTTCAATAGCTTCATTTATGTTCTTTGGTTCAATCTGTGAGAGAAACGCCATGTTGTTGCAGATGTTCTTGAGCTTTGATCTTGTGCTTACTCCACGTTCAATTTCACCAATGATTAATTCTTTAGGATGACTATGGACTACGTTCCAACTTTTTGGTAATTCTTCATTTTTGGTTGGAGGAAGCGCTTTTTCTTCATCTTGTGGTTCATCTACTTGATCTTTGACTTTTTCACTTGAATCAACTTGGTTAGATGAACTAGCTTTATTATCAAGAGAGATTGGCTCATCATCATAATTATTTTTGATATGGAATGGATTAGTCTCATAAAAAACAACATGCATAGATTCATCAACAACCATGGTTCGTTTATTGAACACTCTATATGCTTTACTATTTGAAGAATAACCAAGGAATATACCTTCATCGGATTTAGCATCGAATTTACCAAGATTATCTCTATCATTCAATACAAAGCACTTACATCCAAAAACTTTGAAATATCCAATGTTAGGTTTTCGATTATTCCATAGTTCATAAGGAGTTTTATTTAAAGTGTTTCTAATGATGGTTCTATTTATAACATAGCAAGCGGTGTTAACAGCTTCAGCCCAAAAGTATTGAGGTAAATTATGTTCATTAAGCATAGTTCTAGACATTTCTTGAAGTGATCTATTTTTACGTTCTACTACTCCATTTTGTTGAGGAGTACGAGGTGCCGAGAAATTGTGTCCAAAACCATTTTGATCACAATATAGTTCAATATCTTGATTATCAAATTCTCTACCTCTATCACTTCTAACATTGTTAATTGTATAACCTTTTTCATTTTGAATTCTTCTACAATGTTTAACAAATGCTTTATGAGCTTCATTTTTATGAGCAAGAAATAATACCCATGTATAGCGAGAGTAATCATCAACAATTACAAAAGCATACAATTTATCACTTAAACTAGCGGTTCTAATAAGACCAAATAAATCCATATGAAAGAGTTCTAGAGGTCTTGAAGTAGAAATGACTTTCTTTTTCTTAAATGATGATTTAGTTTGTTTACCTAGTTGACATGCATCACATATTTTATCTTTAACAAATTTAGTAACCGGCAAGCCTTTTACTAAATCTAAGTTTAGACAATTTTGAGAGTAATTCCATATTGGCATGTCCTAATCTTCTATGCCACAACCAACTATTTTCATTTATGGCAGCAAGGCAAATTGATTCTTTTGAAGTCATATTATCAAGATCAATAGTGTAGACATTTTCATTTCTAAATGCCACAAATAGAACTTGATTATCAATTTCATTTACTATAATGCACATGATTGATTTGAATATTACATTATAGCCTTTATCACACAATTGGCTAATACTTAGCAAGTTATGTTTCAAGCCATCAACCAAGAGAACATCTTCAATAACAAGAGAATGTGTTTTACCAATATTACCTATACCGATGATCTTTCCTTTTGAGTTATCACCGAATTTGACATTTCCTCCATCTTTTAGAGTAAGAGAAGTAAACTTATTTTTATCACCATCATATGCCTTGAACATCCATTATTGAGAAACCACTTATCTTTGGTAGATATTGGATATCAAGCACACCTACAAGAACAACTTCAAATAACCTTCTTTGGTACCCAAATTTTCTTGGGTCCACTAGGGTTAGCTTTTGGAGGAGTAGTTCCTTTGACTACCCAAATCATATTTTTCATGGGACATGTATGAATATTATGCCCTAATTTTCCACAATGTTTACATATGGGAGATTTTCAAGAATTTTTCATTTAATGAAAGAATTTTTGATAGTGTTTTTCTTTGATTTTAGGGTTATATCCAATACCCGCTTTGTCAAAAACACATCTTTGACTACCTAACAAATTATCCAAATTTTTCTTTCCATTTGTAAAGTTAGTCACAAATTTTATTTAAGTTTTCAACTTTGAGTTTTAATTCTTTATTTTCATTAACCAAGAGATTTGAATCATGAGCTATTTGTGATGATGTTTCCACATCTTTTGCTTTCATTTTCTCAATGAAGCTTTGTGATTCAATTTTTAACTTAATTATTTCTTTTTCTAAAGATAGATTTTTATCATTTAAAGAAATGATTTGTTTTTCTAGAATTTCATTTTTGCTTTTGAAATCATCTAATTCGTTTGAAAGAGATGTGACTTTCTTTTTGAAAAACTTTATTTTTCGAAAACATTCTTCTCAAATTCTTCAACCAGCTTCTTCAAAAGCATTTTGTAATTCATCATAGCTATAAGAATTCATCTTCTAAAGAATTGAAGTTTAGAAGTTACCTCATCTTCATATGCCATTAAGCAAAAGGCTTCGGTAGAATCTTCTTCATCGTTGGATGCTTGAGGACTAATGCTTGTACATTCATCTTTCTCTATTTGAGGCAATTTGTGATCATGAACAAGCATGCTCATCTTTGATTCTTCAACTTGACTTGCTTCTTCATATGTAGCTTCAAGTCTTTCCCAAATTTCTTTAGCTGAATTACAACTTGAAATTTCATCAAATTCCTTTGAGTCAAACGCACAATATAAACAATTCATAGCTTTATAATTTAATTCAATGAGTTTGACATCATTTTCATCCCATTCATTTTCTTGTTTGGGTATTTCTTGTTCTTCTACTATTTTAGTGGGAACATGAGGACCATTTACAATGATTTTCCATATGAGATAATCTTGAGCTTTAATGTACGTAGTCATTCTTGTTTTCCAATAACTATAATCACTACTATTGAACAAGGGTGGTCTATTTGTAGATTGACCTTCAACCATTTGAGGTCTAGATGTGTTTGCCATGATCTTAACTCTAAGATTGTTAAATCTATATGTAGAGCCTTGGCTCTGATACCAATTGTTACCCAAATATCAACCTAAGAGGGGGGGTGATTTAGGTTGAGGCAAACTTTTTCGATTTAAATGCGGAATTAAAAACTATCTTCAAATAGCAAATGTTGATTTAGCAAATGTTTGATCACAATTCAATTGCAATATAGATATGATATGAAATCAAGCACAAGTATATATATAAGCAATTAAATATGTAAGAGATAGAGAGAGAGAAAATCAAACACGATGATTGTTATCGAGGTTCGGCTTCCCTGCCTACGTCCCCGCCTCAAGAACACTTCTTGAGGATTCCCAAATCCACTATTTGACAATCTTCTTTCGGGTGAAGATCAAAACCGTTACAAATCTTCCTTACACGGTGAAGAGTAACCACCGAGTGAAAAATCCTTTTCACTCCTTAGGATTTATACCAAAACCCACAAATCTTCCTTACAAGGTGAAGAGTAACCACCCAGTGAAAAATCCTTTTCACTACTTAGGATTTATACCAAAACCCTAACAAAAACACTCAATAGGTTTCAACAAAGGATTTGTTGTACAAGATATGGCTCTCTCAAAGAGTAATTGTACACAATATGCTCACTCTAATAGTATATCAAAGGATTTGATCAATATGGCTCAAAAAGTGTTTAGAGAAATTTGATTTTCAATCAAGGATTTTGAATGATATGAAAATATAAGCTTGAGAAGGATGGATTGATGTATAAGATGTTATCTTTTCTATCTTTGATTTCTCTTGTATGCTTGATGTTTAGAAATGAAGAAAGGGATAGTATTTATAGCCATAATTGTTTTCTTCCCCTTATCATGTTGTCTTGCATTCTTCTTGATTTTCAATCAATCAAGTTGCTTTCTTTGAAAACTTTTCTTTTTCAACCATAATTGATATGGTTGTCTTGCATTTGAATTTCAATCAAGTTGCTTTCTTTGAAAACTTTTCTTTTTCAACCATAATTGATATGGTTGTCTTGCATTTGAATTTCAATTAAGTTGTTTTCTTTGAAATCTTTTCTTTTTCAACCATAATTGATATGGTTGTCTTGCATGTGAATTTCAATCAAGTTGCTTTTGAAAACTTTAAGAGATTTTTCAATTGATATGGTTGTCTTATTTTTGAATTTCAACCAATCAAGTTGTCTTTGAAAACTTTAAGAGATTTTTCAATTGATATGGTTGTCTTATATTTGAATTTCAACCAATCAAGTTGTCTTTGAAAACTTTAAGAGATTTTTCAATTGATATGGTTGTCTTATATTTGAATTTCAATCAATCAAGTTGTCTTTGAAAACTTTAAGAGATTTTTCAATTGATATGGTTTTAAAGTTGAGCCATAAATATCAAATCTTAATAAACTTTACACAACCTAACTCTTACTTCTCATATGTCTCGGAGTATGCATCTTGAGTTTTGATTTCTTTGTCTTGAGATTTGATGACTTTGATCTTCAATGGATTTGCAACTTGTCAACTTTGCATTTGCTTGATATTTGAATTAGGCCAATGTTGGTCCAATTAAATCAATAGTCAACATTAAGCTTTAAAACATAAATCATTAGTTCATATGAAAATATCATTAATGAACAACTTAAAATCATGGTTATCATCAAAACTACATGAATGTTCTTGGATTAATTAGCCAATTAATAGGTATTGAAACCTTGAGGCTAACAAAAGGTATAATGTTTCATGGTCTTCACTTCTCCGCTCACTCCACACTTGACCTCTGTGTTTATTCTGATATTGATTGGGAAGGGGATCTTACTGACCGCCGCTCTACTACTAGCTTTTGGTTCTCTTTGGGGGACTCTCTTATTTCTTGGTGCAGTAAGAAACAACATATTTTGTCTTGCTCTAGCATTGAGGCAGAGTACCGTGCTCTGGCTGATACTACCTTTGAACTTCTCGCTCTTCGTTGGCTGTTGGAAGATATGGGTCTTACACATTTTTCACCGACTGTCATACATTGTGACAATTGTAGTGCTATTCAGATTGCGCATAATAATGTTTTCCATGAGCGCACCAAGCATATTGAGATTGATTTTCATCTTGTGCGTCATTATTTGTCTGCCGGCATCTTGCGTCTTCTCCCAGTTAGTTCTTTTGATCAGATTGCTAACATCTTTACGAAGACTTTCCTCTTGGCCGCTTTCAAAATCTTGTTTCCAAACTCAAGATGGTTTCTATCAAACTAGCTTGAGTTTGAGGAGGATGTTAGCATATGTATGTTTATATATACCGTTGTTATTGTACTAGTTTAGGGTTTCCTATGTATTTACTATACCGTACACTAGTTTATGCATATATATAGTCTCTTACCCGTACATGTTTATTTAGAATACTTAATACAAAGATTATTCTCTGTCTCTCTGTGCTTCTCTCTCTCTAATGTTAACACTCTTATTAAACGATTTGAATTGTACTTGGCTCTACAATTTTTTGTTGGGCAACCAAAGAAGCAGACCTCTATAGAGCTTAGGGAGAGGGTATGGACAAAATTGAAGGGTTGGAAGGAAAGGAAAAATGTCTAATCTCAAGTTGGACGAGAGGTACTGATTAAAGTCGATGTAAGCCATTCTTACATTCGTCATGAGTTGTTTTAAGTTGCCCATCGTTTGATTGTGAGTTATGTTCCATTTATGAGTTGCTTTTGGTAGGGTCTGAAGGACAAAAAACAGGGGCATGTTTGCATTCTTATAACAAAAGGGGGTATGAGCTTTCGTGCCCTACGAAAATTTAATATAGCTTTGTTGGCCAAACAAGGATGGCATCTACTCTAGAACATGGGTTCTTTATTGCTTCATGTGATGAAGTCAAAAACATTATCCCAAGCTTGCATGGCGAAATATTCTTTAGGCAGGCTTCATCCTTGAGAAGGGTGTTCGATGGATGGTCGAGGATGGGCAAAAACTTAACATTTGGAAGAATCGGTAGTTGCCTTCACTATATCGACTAGGCATAAAGTGGTAAGTCCAATAAGAGATAATGTTAATGCAACTCATGTGTTATGTCATTGATCACCTAAACAACGATAAAGTTTAGCTCCAACCTAGTTTGGAGATAATTCATCCAAATTGTAATTAGACAAGGGTGTTGGTCATTTCAAATGCACATGACCAACATTTGCATTAACAGCCTACCCACCGGCCACCACCCTTTAACCCATTCCCATTAATAATTAGACAAGTGTCTATGTCCACCGTCGTCCAATGTTCCCAGCCCCCATTTTCCAAGTTCTTTGATGGTCTTCAATTTAAATACTGTATTGGCATCATAAACATCTTAATTCATTTGCAGCCTTGTCGTGGAGAGCATGCAATGTGATCCTCATAAACTCTCATAGTCTCAAAAATAAATAAGTTAAAGACAAGAACATCATGCAAGCTCTCGTAGCTCAGTTGGTTAGAGCACCCGTTTAGTAAGCGGGAGGTCTTGAGTTCGACTCTCAACGAGAGCACAGGCAGTTACCTTTTTCCTTTTTTGTCATCTAATTCTAACCGTTACCGTAAAAGATTCCAACTGTCACTCTCTCCTACACAACAAAGATAAAATCCAAAGAAACGAACCACATATTCACACAAAAGCCAGAAACAAGCACAGCAGCATCCACAAACTAATAATGTTTCTCTTAGCCCACAAGACCCCTCCATTCCTCCACAGACTCCACCGTTTCCCTAATTCCAGGAAATACCGCCGCATTTTTTACCGAATTGCCCCCGCTCTCACCGTCTCCTCCTCCCTCGCCTCCGTCTTCGCCTCCGCTTCCTCTGGCTCCGGCTCCGCTCTCCACGGCGCCGTCACCTCCGCCATCACGCACGTCGCTGTCACCGCCGTCGCCATCGCTTCCGGTGCCTGTCTCTCCACCAAGGTCGATTTCTTGTGGCCCAAGCTCGACGAGGAGCAACCAGGTGCGCTACTCACTAACTTTTTATTTTATTTGTTATATATATTTGGTAATGCTTTTGTAATATTTTTTAGAACAAAATTGTGTCTGAGCAGAGCTTAATGCTCCATTTGGTTGCCGAGGAAACCTAGAATGAAATGAAGATTCCCGAATATGTGATTTATGTTGTTTTCTTTCCTGAAAACAAGAATCCGTCTTAACTAAGTACCATTACAAGGAATAGGAGAAACTGTAATGGAATATCTATTCATTTGTTTGATGAGAACATAGGAATAGAACTCTGAATCTGTATTCTATAATTTTGCTATAATATATATACTTTTTGATAGGTAATGGGAAAGTATTATTAAAAAAGCAGCTTCTTAGTGTGCATAAAGCATGAACACAAGAGCCTCAAATAATTACCGTAGAGGAAGTAATTCTATATATTGTTACATGTTTAATCTACATGTTCTTTGTTCAAAATTAATAAATCCATAATTTAAAAAAAAAAAAAAAATGATAACACCTTTTAAAATTAATATATGTGTCCTTTGATAATTTAATAAAAAAAAAAAAACTATAATAGACTTAAACTATTGGCAAAAATACACTTTTGGTCCTTATATTTAGGAGGTGTTTTCAATTTGGTCCCTAGATTTTAAATTTTTCCAATTAAGTCCCTGTGTTTTTAACCCATTTTCAATTATACCTTTGGCGTCATTTCCGTTAGAAATCTGCCTACATGGCAAATGGAATGCTGACATGGAACACTAAAAGATGACGTGGCAAAACAAAATAATTAAAAAATAATTAATTAATATTTAAAAAATCCATGTCATCATCTTAATAAATAAATAAAAACCACATTAGATTAAAACAAAAAATAAAATAAAAATCCAAATCTACTTTTCTGAAAAAATAAAATAAAAAGAATTCAATCCCCAATTTATTTTCTCTCATTTTCTTTCACTTTCTTGCCAACCAAACACAGCACACACACACTCACTTCTACCACTTTCCCCACAAAACGCCAACTAGAAGGCCGAAACCCCTTTCCATTATTTTCTTTCACTTTCTTGCCAACCAAACACAACATACACACACTTCTATGTTCAGTTCTGTTTTCTTGGCAGCCAAACACCAAACAATGTTAGAGACAAATTGTAATTGCAACAACAATATGAATAAAATCCAAGTCTAATGACTAACCTCATGTCAAAGTGTAACAAAGCAAAAACAAAATCATGAAAAAGTTCAATCACAATAAACAGGTAATCTAACAATACCAGTTCAAAGAATTGAAACAAAAATGCATTGCCAAGAACACTGAGTTTTGAGGTTTGAACAACCAGGAACACAAGCTGCAAGCAAACTACACAGAGCAAAATCAACCCAATCATCTCAAATCCACCACACACAAAGCAAAATCAAAGTCCCACCATTACCCATTTCACCACCGTGAAATCCAAAACTCAAACCCCACACTGGCTCACCTGACCACTCAAAGCTTGGAGCCACAACCCCCTATTTCTCTAAGGCTATTACCACCAAAAAATTGCCGCCACGTCCGAAGATGATGGAGGTCCGAAATGCACTGCCATGGTCGCAATCTCACCTCACGGAGCTTCGTCTTCGATCTCATCGAACCCAGCTTCGTTTTTGTTCTCACCGAACCCAGCTTCACCTTCGATCTCACCTCGTCGTGCATTGTGTTCTAGCTCACCTCTTTGACCCATGTGAACGATTCAATATCCAAGATTAGTGGTGGGGAGAGAGAGAGATCTAGTGAGGATTAAGGATAAAAGGAGAGAGATCTAGTGAGGGATAAGAACAGAGGAGAGAGAAAAGAAAAAAAATAGAAGGGGAAAAAAAGAAAAAAAAAAAATAAGAGAAAGGAAAAAAGAAAAGAAAAAAAAAGTGTGGCTGATGTGGATCAAATAAATTTTTATTATATTTAAATGCACAGTTAGCCACCTCAGCAATTTCCATTTGTCATGTATGCAGATTTCTAACGGAGATGACGCCAAGGGCATAATTGAAAATGGGTTGAAAACACAGGGACTCAATTGAAAAAATTTAAAATCTAGGGAACCAAATTGAAAACACCCCCTAAATATAGGAACCAAAAGTGTATTTTTGCCTAAACTATTTTATTGAATTTTAACAGATCTAAAAGTGTAAAAAAGAGGAAATAGGAATACTGCCTATAGCAGCCATCCTATCAGACGATGAAAAAGAAAAGAAAAGAGAGAGAGTGAGAGACTAGTTTAGTGCATTTGAGGAGTGCTTAACACCATTGAAGGTCTGATTATTCTTCTCTACAAATGATCCACATAATGCATAATGAAACCACATTCCAAACAAACCCTAAAAGGTAGCTTAACTGGTCTGGCCTTAGGTGTGCTCCTCAATGATCACTAATTCGAGTCCCCTCAAGGCCACTTACCCAAGGCAAAGCCTTGCGCCTATCGTGATACACATGCTAGTATGGTGTTGCGTGTCCCCCTCTTAGCCATTAACCATTGAACCCCAAATAAAATACATACTAATGAATACAATGCACTTGCAACCAAACCGTGAAACAACAAATGATCCACTCACTAGATGAACACCAATTAACAATACCGTTTTCCCTATAGTCATGAATTTTCCCATTGCAGATTTTCATACAAAAAAGTCGACTTTTCTTGAAAATTTAGAACCCTAGATACTACTCTTCCAAGGAAACCTCAGATGATTAGACCCTCTCAGAATTGCATAACCAGATCAAACATCAAATTCACCATTAAAATGTTGCCTCCAAATTTTGCTGTCCTTCCTATTTCCCGACAAACTTCTGATCAATTTGAACTGAACCACTGGGGTAGCTTCATTACTGATCAAGCATTTATTTGACTTTTCCTTATTTCATGCATTGACTACAATACTGTTTGTTGAGGGCAAGTTTATAAGATAAATTCTTGAGATTAGTTATCCTTGGCAGCAGCACCATAGAACTAAGTAAATTTTTATTTAATGATTATTATCCTTTTTAAAAATAAACTCCTGTCTCTCACAGGTCATTCTCTTGAAAATGTTTAACTTATGCTTTATTTACTTGTGGATTCATTTTCTTCTCTATTTTTTGTTTTTTGTTTTAAAAATTAAAAATTCATCGCATCATTGTGCTTCAGGTTCTTTTATGCTGGAGGGAGTAGATGTAACTGGGTGTCCTATATTTAGTGATGCAAAGGTTTGCCATCTTTATTTGAATCATGACTTCCTTATAGTCATCTGCTTCCACTAAAACACTCAATCTGTGAAGGCAGGTGCAAAAGGCTGTTGCATTTGCGAAAAAAGCTCACCATGGACAATTACGGAAAACAGGAGATCCTTATTTAACTCATTGTATTCATACGGGAAGAATCTTGGCAATGTTGGTTCCATCAAGTGGAAAGCGAGTATGCAATCCTCTTTCTAGTTATTATGGTTTACGTTTTTTTGCATATATATCTTTTTTATTAGTGTATTCTTACAATAATCGTCAGTTTTTATTTTTTATTTTTTTAGAAATGTCAGACATCTTTTCTATGTTTGCAGAATGTTCTATACTTCTATATATATATATATAATTTTTTTTATCCAATAAGTAATAGTTATTGATGAAGAACATTGCATGATCACAAAATTGATGGGACAAATCTTTAATGTATACTTTGGAACTACAGTATTAGTGGTTTGGGAAACCTGCCCAATGCAATACATAGGGTTTCTGAGTGCTGGCTAGTAAACCATTATTATGGCCATTCTTTCTTCTTCTTCTTCTTGTTTTTTTTTTTCCCTGGTTCCTGATTTAATTTGAACAGGATTAGTGCTAGTTTTGGATGATCTCCAGCACCAAGTGTCTTATCTAAACATGTGTCTAATTTATTGCCTACACAGTCAAGGCAAACATATAACAATAATGAACAGCAACAGATGGAAGCATTCATTGCCTACCTTTTTGAATCAACAATATATGGTTCTTAACATGCCCCATCAATAAATGGAGCTTTAGTACAATGTGATAACATAATTGATGCAGGGAGCATGAAGACAATTTTACTTTAACATATTTTTATTTAATTTTAGAAGTCAATTGTATATTGGTCCATTGGATTTTCTTATAACTTTATTAGCTAAATTGGTTATTAGTATTTTATTTAATTTTCTAGATTCAAGGTTATTTTCTATCCAGGCAACACAAGGTGTTGATTCCTAGGTTTATTTCTGTTTCTTTTTTCCGCAAAATATTTTTGAGAGTAATTTGTGCTGCATCAATAATACTTCTCAATTTCAAGTACACTGGTGCTTGAAAATGATTTTCTGAAATTCACAGTACTCAATATGTTTTTAATTTTTTTTTTCTTTGGTTGTATATCCTTTTTTAATGCCTGTGTTGATAGTTTTGGTATGAAACCTCTGTGGCAAAATGAACATGGGTATTACTTAATCTTTTTATTCACTTGTTGGTGATTATGAAAATAATGACTAATATGATATAAAGCAATATGATTTAACATTACTGGAGATATTTACTGTCTGTTTATGATACTGTTGCATCTCTTACTTAATTTTAGTTTATGAAAACTCTTTCATTGTTCAAAAGCACATGGCATCCCATTGATTCCTTCATTAAGATCATAAAATCTGCTGCAGGCTGTTGATACGGTTGTGGCTGGGATTCTCCATGATGTGATTGATGATACATATGAAAGTTTGCACAATATAGAAGAAGAGTTTGGTGATGATGTAGCTAAGTTGGTAGCTGGTGTTTCCAAATTAAGTTATATAAATCAGGTAATATAAACTGGTTATGACAAAAAAGCCCATTATCTTTTGGTTTCAGCTTTCAAGTGCGAAGGTTAATGTGGCAGATAGGTCTTTTACTTGTTGATATAGGAAGTTTCAGAAGCTTTATGACCTTTTTTGAAAATGGTTTTCATTTATAAAATTGGAAACAATGGAAACTTGTCTAATCATGTCACTTACACTTTTCTTGGCTTATTCAATTTAGACAAAAGTGCAAGAAATAACTTGGCACTTTTGGAAAAAAAAATTTAATTAGAAGATAGTCTAGAATTCTCTCTACACAAGGTAATTTCACTTCAATTTTTTATTACATTTTCAATAATTATTTTTTTCTTCATTTCTCTTATAATATCTGGTTTTAGCTTAGTACAAGGTAAATAAATGCCACCTGGATGATGGCAGAATGTGAAACAGACAACAATGCTAATTCTGTTTGAAGCAGAAAATGGTTGACATACATGTACTGATCTGCTGTTCTCATTTTGTTGTCCTGCTAAATTGAGGTCATGTTCCAAAGTCTTTATTATTGGTCATTAGGTGGCATTGCAATTAAATCTGTGAGTTCTGATAGTTTCCTCAAATACTGTTCATCACATACTTGCAATGCCCTGATTTTCGCTTCTGCAAGATCCTAGTATTTTTGTTTCTTTTCTCATCTCCTTTCCTGCAGTTTTCTTCATGTTGCTGCGTATATTTTTTCTGCAGCTTTTACGGAGAAACCGCAGGATAAATGTGAACCCGGGTACCCTTGGTCCTGAAGAGGTATAGGACTTAATTGCTAAATTGTAAAAGCAATTAGCCATTCTATGGAAGTTTGTTTTGAATATTTATCAATATACTTGAATCACAAGTCACTTAAGTCTATATATGAGAACAATCACATTGATCTGAATATAGATTGGAAATGATCTCATATATTGATTTAGTACTAATTCTAATTGTGGATATATTTGAGTGAATATTTTCTGTGTATTCTTCTCTCAAGTAGGTGTAAATATATAGATTATAATCACAACTAAATAAGGAAACTATACAATCAATCAACATAAGTAACTCCTATAATTAAGCTATACAAATATTGACAGATATACTAACAACACTAATATATGACCATTGCTTGTAAAAGCTTGTGCTGAGACCCACTGTTATGCATTGGTGCGTCTTAGCTGCTTTATAATAATGCTTTCCTTTGCATTCTGCAAAATCTAAATAAGCCCTAAGACATCATTTCTTTGTATTAAAGGTCGCTTGATGAAAAGGAAACTTTAAATGCATGAAAAGATTTGAATGGTTTTGATTTATATTAGATGCTACTAACCGTAGCATTGTAATTCAACCTTATGAGTTATTTTTCTGAGAGAAGTACCATACCTTAGCTGCAGCAGTTTTCTGATTCTCATATTTTAACTTTTCATTTATTAGGCTAATAATTTACGAGTTATGCTCTTGGGCATGGTTGATGATCCACGTGTAGTGCTCATCAAGCTTGCAGACCGTCTTCACAACATGAGAACCATGTACTGACTCTCTACTTCTGTTAATATTATCAGTTTATGGCTTTTTAACAGTGACTATGTTGTGTTAATTTTTCTTTTTAATTGATTCCTCAATGGTTAGAATCACTTTTCCTAGTATTTTTATTTTTTAACTTCAAATCTTTTTGCTTTCTTAATGCATATTTGTCATGAAGCTTGCCCTTGGTCTCTTAGTGGTCTGAATAATTTGTAAATATCTGAAAACTGTGGATCCTGTGATGCTTTAAATAATGAAATTGTATGGCTGACCTTACCAAATCTATGCTTAAAATTTCACCATATGAGCAAACTTCTAGATGGTGATTTATTTAACAGTTACGTCCTGCCGCTGCCAAAGGCTCAAGCTGTCGCTAAAGAGACCTTAGTTATATGGTGCTCACTTGCTTCCAGATTGGGTCTGTGGGCGTTGAAAGCTGAACTGGAAGATCTGTGCTTTGCTGTTCTTCAGGTCTGTTCATATTCTTGTTGTCTATCATGGATCATAGTGTCCTTTGTGCTCAATGTTCATGCCCTTATTATTTGGTATGTAGTTTTGATTCTTCAATTGTATGTCTCACTTTGTCCTGTACTCATATGCACAGCCTCAAGTTTTTCGTAAGATGCGAGCTGATCTAGCTTCCATGTGGAGCCCTAGCAGCAGAGCAGGAAACCCAAGAAGAATATCTGCAAGAGCCAGCTTGCTACCATTGGATGAAAAGAGCTTGGCTTCTGAGGTTGAAGGGCCCATGGCTATTGATGAGGACATCACAAGCTTGAAGGTAATAGATTTGAACTGGAAATTTTGATTCTTTTATATGTTTACTATATCCTTATAGATAGTATAATTGAATGATCGCCTTAGGCAGTGTCCTTTGTTATTCTTCTTTCTTAAAATTTTCTTTACCTGTTTGAATTTCAGATTGTAACTAGGACAAACTTTTGTACACTCCCCTGTTGGAATATATAGTCTAGATATTAATTAAATTTGTAATTTTAGCTCTTGTGAGGGTATATTTGTAATTTGCATATTATTATCTTGAGTATAATAAAACCGGTGTTAGGGTTAATCAAATTAACCTAACACAATCAACATCCTCATGTTCTTAGGGTGTTTTCTTTTCTTAATTAATTTTGTACTTATCATCCCCCCTCCCCCCCACAACACACACACACACACACACAAAAAAAAAAAAAAAGTAATATATAATACAAATTACAATTACTGTTGTGCATATTGAAATGTTGAAATGTAATCTTTCTTTCCTTTTTTCATAAGACAAAAATAACACACACAGACATGATATATACATGGCATTGCAAATAGGTGTAAGGAGGTGTCTGGAATGACCATTTAAATTAACTTTCAGAAGGTCTTTATTCCTAACAGATGACATGCCCTGGTTACTGCTAGACGTGATTGTCACCAGGGCAAGGTGTGCTGGTTCTGAAAGCATGGGAAGTTGGAATTTAGTAGTTGTACAAAATACCCTCTGTTGTTAGTCATTTAAGTTGATTATTCTTTACTTACAGGATCTTTTGGAAGCTGTAGTTCCTTTCGATATTTTGCTAGATCGGAGAAAACGGACTAAATTTCTTAATAGTCTCAGAAGCACTCTGGAGACACACACAAAACCCAAGGTTTTGCGGGATGCTGGAATTGCTTTAGCGTCTCTGGTTGTTTGCGAGGAAGCACTTGAGCGGGAGTTAATTATATCGTCTTCGTATGTTCTGTTTCTCTCACTATCATTTTCTGCTTATGCTTTCTGAATATGATCTAAAAGATGTTGTCATATTTATTAGTTTAATGATGCATAGCTCATTTGGTGTATGTGGGAATCACCATTGTTAGTTTGTCCACAGCTAAAGGGCTTTTATTTTTTTTCCCTTGTAGTTATGTTCCAGGTATGGAGGTAACCTTATCTAGCCGACTGAAAAGCTTGTATGGAATTTACAGCAAGGTATAGGAGTCTACTTTTAAACAATTCTGTTAGGCATGGGTGCTTTAACTTAGTAAACTATTATTAAAAGAGATATGATATATTATTCGAAGAATTAATTATGTTCACCATATATTTACTTAAATGGGTTTGCTTCAGCGTAGTTCAAAACCTAGAACATATATGGCTTTTCTTCTGTTAGCCATCATAGCAACTGGTGCTAAGTTTCTAGAAGTTTGTTTAAGATGTCTGTGCTGTAGAGTTTAATCATGGAGAGGAACTTTTGTAGAGGAGGAAGGTATAAATTGCTACTCTTTCATACATTTGAGTATGTATTTGGAGCTCTCTATTTTGAGCTACAAAATAAGAAATGATGTGAACCTTGCCATTAAATGCCTTATTCGTATAGGTGACTTAGGAAAAGAACTCTGAAGTAATAACTCTCTGTGATGCACATTAGACCACCATTTGTTCAGCCCACTTCTGGAATTATATAAAACACTTGGGGTGCTCAAAGTGAAGAAAAAAACTGTTCTGGTTTTTCAGATGCTGCATCAAACTAATAAAACTGGTAAAATACTTGAAAGATTGCAAAAAAAAAAAAAAAAAAAAAAAAAGTACCATGGAAGTGCTCAAATGGAGTGACTTTTCTATTGGCAGAGAAGTTTACTTGGGTACAGTGCTGAAATTCATCTCAAATGCAAGTAATTAATTAATTTTTTTTAATTGATAAGTTGCACTCACACCCAATGGATCTTGAAGCCACCACTTCACCTTCCTCCTTGTTATTATAGGAGGGGAAGGTGTCATTTGAACTAGAGTTCATTGACACAAGTAATGCAAACTATTCAGATTTAGTGATCAGGTTTGTTAGAAATTTCGCTTTATGTATTTGATTGGAATAGGTGACAAAGTTGTCTTATATCTCTAATGATGTTCCCTCTGTATCACTGATATACTTAGGTTTCTCCCTTTCCTATAAAATTTTAATATTACTTTATCAAAAATTTAAAAAGAAAACTCTTTCTTGAAGTGTAATACAGAGCTGAGTTTACAGTGGTTGTTGATGTTCATAACTGTTTGGATAAGCTTGAGAACTTCGTATCTAATCCAAAGAAGGCAATGTTTTTTCCCCCTATGCCCTCTTCTTCTTCTTCTTTTTATTACATATTTTTCGCCCTTATCTTTCCTTAACATTAGGCAGGATAAGGGCTGAAAGTTTCAACTTTCAACAGATTGTGAGGCTTCTCCAAATCTAGTGAAGGAAAATGTTTTGGGCTCACACCTTGGATATTTAGGGCTTGTCCCTCCTTTATCTTTAGCACACATTCTGCTTAAACTTTTGAAAATTTCTTACCCTTTATTAAACTCATTGCAAAATACAGAAAAGTGATGTAAACATAATGGCTGAGCAACAGAAGCTGAATGACCGAGTAGGTTTATCACAACATTAAGTCTGCATCCCTGATTTGGTTGCCATTTAGTTTATATTTGCCGAAGCATTTTATCTTTATTGGTCTGAAATTTGTAGGAAAAGTATTCATATAGAATTCATCCTTAATGTGAATAAGGAAATTCATATTTCTATCTTTACTTGCTTTAGATGAAACGCAAAGATGTCAGCATCAGTAAAGTATATGATGCCCGTGCTTTAAGGGTAGTTGTTGGAGATAAGAATGGGACTCTACGTGGACCTGCTGTTCAATGTTGCTACAGTCTTCTCAACATTCTACACAAGTAAAAATAATTGAAATTTATGTTCTTTTCATTTTATATGCAATAACCCTATTGTGTTTCACTATGAGTTAAATTTCTTATAGCAATTTTTTATTTTTGTTCTTCATTGTCAGAAAATAGATGGGATTCTTTGGTGCCCAATAGTGTATCTCTAGTCCCTAGTTTGGAATAGTATAATTTCTCTATATAGAATTGCATGTAGATGGTAAACAGATAATGGTCCGTGTGTTGCTTATAAAAGAAAAAGATAATGGTCCATGTCTCTATTTCTTCTTCATGCAGGCTTTGGACCCCCATTGATGGTGAATTTGACGATTACATTGTTAATCCAAAGCCTAGTGGTTATCAGGTATTTTCTCCACTACATGCATAGATGCGTATATGTAGTCTATATCATATTACACACTTGCATTACTTCTGGAATTTTTCTTAGAAAATATGGTAAAGCAGTGAGTGGTGAATGTGGATCCATGTTTATGTATAATATCTTTAATACTAAACTAGAAATGGCAGGCTCTGGCATGGAATGCTATTATTTCACCATAATTTCCATTTTTCATAAAAATGAAAATAAATTTGCATACTAATTTGTCTAAAAGTTTCACATACACGAAGTACAAGTGATGAAAAGCGAAAATATGGCCAGAAGAGAGCAAGACCTTAGAAACAGAAAGATGACTTGGCTCTGTGACAACCTAAAATGAGGGATGCAGGTAAGGTGCAAAACAGGTTTGATAAACCCAAAGAAGCAAACTGAATTGGACTGAACCAATTCTAATTGCTTTCCTTCAATACACATATACAGTTAGATATTTGATTGCCTTTTAGAGAACCAATAAGGTAAGTTCTGGTCTAGGTTTGGGGGTGAGGTTTACTTGATCCAACCAAAACCTACCCCTTTAATTATATATTTCGTAACTTCTTAATACTTAACAGCCACACATCGTGGATTGGCATTGGGTGTGCTCCCAATCAAATATGGAGGGTTGGGTGTTAGTAGGAAAATAACCCTTTTAAGCAAGCTTTGTTGGGTAATTGGTTATGGAGGTTTGGGGGGATGGTGACCATTTTTGGAGGTGTCTAGTGGCTGCTATATATGGGGAACTGGGAGCTTGTTAGTCTACCTTGGATGTGTGTAGGCCACATGGATGCAGTCTTTGGAAAGGAATTAGAGTAGGGGATGGGACAAAATCAAATTTTGGCATGATGAGTGGTGTGGTGATTGGGCGCTAATAAAGTTATACCCAGATTTATATTCGATCGTGGAGGATAAAGAAGCTTTTAGTGTCCTCTCTATTGTGCTCTAAGAGGGGAGGACATGATGTTTTATTGGAACCTTAGGTTCATTCGTAATTTCCATGATTGGGAGTTGGAGGGGGTAGAATCGGTGATGGATTATTTATATTCTCAGATTTCTCTTCTTGGAGGGGCTGATTGCATGAGTTGGGGACTTAATAGTACTGGTGGTATGTTTGGTGTTCAATTGTACAATGTTTGAGAGGTGCTAGCAGGCTATTCCTGTGGAAATTTATCTGGAACAACATGGTACCCAAGAAGGTGGTTTTCTTTGTGTGAACTTCAGCATTGGGTAAGACTTTGAGCATAGACAACCTCATTAAATGGAATGGCGAAATTGTTGATTATCTTCTGCACCATTGGCTGGTGGCCTATGAGTTATGGTACTTTTTTTTAATTTTTTTTTTTTTTTTTGGGGCTGCATTGAGTGATTTTCAAGGTGATAGATGTCTTTTCTTGTTGGATAGTGGTGCATCATGGAAGGCATCATAATAGTACTGTGTGGGTTGTGACTCCTCATTGTATTATGTGGTAATATGTGAGGAGTGAAACGTTTGCACTTTTGACGGAGTGGAGAGATCTGTATTGGAACTTAAAAGTTTATTTTTCTAGGTTCCCTTATTTGAATGGTGCACAACGAGTGGGGGGTATCTTGTAAGTCTGTAGTTGATATCATGGATTCCTTAAACCTTATTGTAATTTCTAGGAAGCTTCTATTACATATGCAATTTTTTGTTGGTTGCTTTGAGGGAACCAAGGCCTCCTAATTTGATAAATGGACTACTTCGAGGGAGTCCAAACCTCTAAGTTAGACTAGCTAATAATTTTTAATTTGGGAAATCTTGATTATCTTTATTTATTGACTACATCATAACTTATATATGAAATGAGATAAAGATAAACTTTAACTCTCTCCTGTCTCACTCTGCGAGTTGTTTGCATGATTGCAGCTTTGATTACCCACATTTTGATCAAGGCGTGCATGCATTGTAGTAAGAATCTGTTGCATCTCTTTGAACATTTGTTGACCTTAAGTTAGAATTTCAACCTTATCTTCTAATCACCCCAAGTGAAAGTCCTCTATAACCTGAATCTGATAACAATTGATATGTATACTATTTTTTGTTGGTTGTTTCAAGGAAATCAAGGCTTTCTAATTTGATAAATGGACTATTTCGAGAGAGTCTAGATCTCCATGTTAGACTAGCTAACAATTTGTAATTTGGGAAATCATGACTATCTTTATTCATTGACTACATTAGAATTTATACAATGAGAGAAAGATAAACTTCCGAAACTCTAAAATTTATCTACAAAACAAATCATATAATACATCCTAATCCAAACTAATTTCAGTCATCCTAACCCAAACTAATTTATGTGAATTAATACAATATGTCCATATCATTTTTTTTTGATCAATAGAGACAAATTTTATTAAAAAAGACTACAAGATGTGCATAAAGCATGCACACACAGCAGCCAAATAATTACTACATATTAGAATGACTCAACCTATCAAGAAAACCCCCAACACTCGAAGAGGTTGAAAAACCCCACGCCCTAGACCACTCAAACAAAGAGCACATACAAGATTCGATAAGCTTAGTAGTTGACACCTCTACATCTTCAAACGTACAATATGTCCATATCATTATTTACCCAATACTAATCAAAATAAATTCCACTAGAGTGCTTCAAATTATAAAGCATTCAAAGAGTGCACCTAAGGTATCTGAGCTGATCAAAGCTAGACTAGTGTTGCCTAATAAAAAAAGATTATTTATTTATTTATGTTTTAATACTTTTAAATAAAACATAGAACCCATGATATACTGCTAGACTAGACTTTGGTGTGAACACTGTCATTTGCTTGTAGCAGTACTGCTAAATTGATATAAAAAATCACTTTTACCTATACATTTTGCTTCCTGCTCATGCACTATTACCCCCTACCCTCCAAGAATAAGAAAACATAGAGGCCATGAAGAGAAAGATTTAACATCCTGGACTTACACCTAAACAAATAAAGCCACACCAAAGGTGCTGTTAGATATGTTATCAGAAAAATGTATTACAAATCATCAAGTCTGCTTTCAAGAACAAGGTATAATGTGTTTAGAAGGTCAATTTATTCCATTCTATTAGTTTTCTGATGACCTTAAGCCACTGTGGATAATTTTTTTTTAATATTTTTTTATCATGAAAAGGTGTATATGTATGTATGTTGAAGTAGTTTTGCTCTAGTCTAGTATTTCTATGCTCCAGCCGTTATTGTAGCCCACTCTTCAAGCCCTAAAGTTGCCTATTTGAATGCAGTCTCTACACACTGCAGTGCAGGGTCCTGACAGCTCACCTTTGGAAGTTCAGATAAGAACACAGGTACCAATCCTCTTCCAATTTTGTATGAGGTAAAAGTTACTTCTGATCAGTTATTAGTGCATTTGATTTAACTGAGAGAAATATTGTCTTTCACATTTTTAGAGGATGCATGAGTATGCTGAACATGGACTTGCTGCACATTGGCTCTATAAGGAAACTGGAAACAAGCTGTCTTCCATTAGCAGCATGGATGAATCTGAAATAGAAGCATCCTCCTATATCTCCAAAGACATGGATGACCAAAGTTCTATAGTAGATGACTTGTTTCTGAAGTATAGTTCCCTCAAAGTTGGACACCCAGTCCTTAGAGTTGAAGGAAGTCACTTACTTGCTGCTGTTATTATCAGGTATATAATTACTTCATGTATAATTTGCTCACTTTGCATCATAGATCTTCTACTTCTTCACCAAAAATTGTATTTTCAGAGTAGATAATGGTGGAAGAGAATTGCTTGTTGCTGTGAGCTTTGTACTACCAGCTTCCGAAGCAGTAGCTGACAGAAGATCTTCTTTCCAAAGAAAGCGATGGGAAGCTTATGCAAGGTTATACAAAAAGGTTGGGTTCCTTTACTTGAATTTCTTGATTACACTAATCTAATTAATCTCAAACTTATTCATTGGAAGAGGTTAATTTCTTTTTTTTACATTTTTTTAGCAATGATGTACATATTATTTTCAATTCCCTGCACTTGTTATCATAAGAATCTTTAGAGAGCTCTAAAGGAATCTCTATATTTTGGTCTGGTGTATTGGAATGCTAATGTTTAGATTGAGGCTTCAAACAAGGGTCCTATTGGCAAATAACCTTTATATTGATTAGGATGGCTGGACTTAAGGCGAACATAGAAATAAAATTAATTATCAAGTAACATGCGTTATGCACAGGCCCTTTTTAATTTTTTTTTTTTTTTCTTTTTTTTGTACTGGAAAGAGTTTGGTTAAATTCAATTGGTTTTTATTTTAATTAATATTTACAGACAACTTGAAATGGTAAAAAAAAAAAAAAAAGTGACTTAAGAGTGTAGTTAATTCCAGTGATAAACTTTGCATATATTTTCCTTGAATTGTAAATTTCATAGGTAAAGAACTAACAGCAGACACTAGCAATCCATATATTACAAATATTGTTAGAGATATTATGGCCCATGAGGCCCAAGTGTAGGTCCAGATACTTGTAGAACAAGCAAACCTAGTCTGGGTTCTCTAGTATATAAACCCTATATTGGGTACATTAAGATGTAGCCGTCAAGGGCTTTCGCTTTCTCTCATTTTACTATCTTTTTTACTTTTTTTTAATTTTTTTATTTTACAACATAAATTATACCATTAAAATATATATATAACTTTTCAGTAATTACTGAGTTTAGGGCGCCGATGTTATTATTTTAATTAATTTATACACTTGCAAATCAGACAGACAAAATCTGCCTGTTATTATCTCTGGCTCATGGGGCTTGAATGATACTGTTGTTGAATTATCACGCTAATATGCATAATCTAAATTGGTGTAGTCAATTCTTTAGTACTTGGTATCTTATGAAAGCTTCTCTTTTTTTTTTTTGGTTGCATTCGTTAATGTGCTTTTCAAAAATTCTAACTCTACAATGTATGGAATACATTTTCAATCATCATTCCAAAGTAGAACTATTTCTAGAGCATACTTTGCTAATTCATTCTTCTTTTTATTTTTATTTTTTTTTATATTTATATATAGGTAGAATATCCCATTTCTTTGTAAATTAGTAGGAAGAGTAGTTTTTTTTATAGAATCTGCAATAGAGGTTGCATCCTATTATGGGCATTGCATAGTGGTTCTTTTCTTGAAAATATTTTTGGAATAAAATTGTCCCTTTTTTTTTGTGAATCGATCTCAAATCTCTATTTTTGTAAAGCATACTTAAAGCTAGTACCTTACATATTTTTCTAATGTTGTTAAGGAAGTAAAATTTCCTATAAATATAGTTTTAAATGTAAGATACTTTAGAATTTGTAAACTATACAAATAATATATTAATAGATTTGTCACCTTTATGTATCTCTAATTCGGGTGGTCTTCAAAGTAATTTGAAGCGATTTTGTATGTAAAATGTGGCATAATTTTCTATAGTAGGTTGTTTATAAGGATTGGTCTTTTCTGATTTTGTATTGTGTCTCATGTAAAACTTTGTTTCATGTTTTGCTAGTAATGACACTTTGTTACTTATGGTTGCTCAAAAGGGTTAATTTTATATAAAATTTGTAATCAAAGTTTTGATTAGGAAATCCTGCATTTACTAAAGCATTTTGACACTTTGTTACCTATGGTTGCTCAAAAGGTTAATTTTATTTAAAATTTGTTATCAAAGTATGTGATGCAAGTTAAGGTTGATGGCCATATATATATATATATATATATATATATATATAGAGAGAGAGAGAGAGAGAGAGAGGTCATAAATATGGGTGAATCAGTACCTAGCTTATGGCAAGAATAATTTAAGGTGACATATATTATTGAATTAAATTCATAGAGGAGGAATATTGATGGTAATTCTATCCTTGTTCAATATTGATTGAATCCTACAGATTATTCATTATAAGTTTTTTGGATCCATAATGATCAACTTCTTTTTCTTTCTAATTATTACGTGTAAGAAGTAGAAGCATTATTATGTATGAAGATAATGATATGTGTGTGGTAAGTTTTGGATTAATTTCAACCAACATATTTTATTGAAAATTTTGCTGAAATTTTCATTTTAGACATGACATTATTTTATAAATAAATTCTATGCTGCATGCAGTGGGCTTGTTTCCCATAGTTTGTTTTTGGTGATGGAACATAAGGAAACTCTAGGCCTCCCACAAATGTCATGATTTACTCTTTTCACTTAACCTATACTTTCTATATTTTCTCCCAAGCTGGACAAGCTTATATCTCAAAATGTATTAATGACATTATCAAACTTGGGCTTAGGCACCTTAAATACCGTAACCTCTCTCACTTAGGCTCACCTGTCCCAGGCCACGTAGTATCATCACAACCTGACCATTGGGGCACTTGATCTCGTATCATCACAACCTGACCATTGGGGCACTTGATCTCATGCTTTTTAACATAACAACACTATTGTGCTAAAATGGTGAACAAATCTCCTAAAGTAAATGCTAATCAAGCAATAGAAATATTATATTGATTGATCATTCTTTTAGTGAGTTCTAGTCATGCTCAAAGTAGTTCATATTGGTGGTATTTTGACCAAGTAACATTTAAATGTAGTAATTCAAATAAACTTTTTGTTATACTGCCACTGACTTGGCATTCCAGGTGTCCGATGAATGGTGGTGTGAACCGGGACATGGAGATTGGCGTACATGCCTAGAGAAGTATACACTCTGTCGAGATGGTATATACCACAAGGTACCTTTACATGCACTTCTTTAGAAAATATAAATATGGTTCAAACTTCAATATCTTGGTGACTTCCAATCTGAAAGATCATTCTTTTAACTGTGTGTAAAAGTTATTCTATACACAGTGGTTGTCTTTTCTTCTGAAGGAGTTGTGTAGGAAATATTCAGGATGTTGAGTCATTCAAAAACCTAAATCTAATGACAATGAAACCAAGTGGTTCATCCTTACTTTATATATTCTCTTTGTATTATATTTTGATGTATCTCAGCTTAACACAACTCTCCTATCTAACCTATGGTTTTAACATTCCCCCTCAAACTCAAGTTTTTTTATTGCCTTTGATTTGGTTACAAAAGAATAGGATTGGCTCAATCTCGGCTCGATGGCTCGGAGGGTCTTTAATTATCACAACTCAGTTATTAATCATTAAGCAATTGTATTAACATTTTGTTAGTATAAAATCCCATGATCAAACTTCCATTGACATGTTGAGATTTATTGAGCTATCTTTGACCATGCAGCAAGACCAATTTGGGCGCTTACTGCCAACCTTTCATCCAAGTCATTGACTTGACAGAGCAAGAAGAATCTGAATATTGGGCTGTCATATCTGCAGTTTTTGAGGGCAGACAGGTTGATTCTGTAACATCTAGGCCAAGCTTTCTCCTATCTAACCTATGTGGGGTTCCTTAATCAATGGAAACCAAGAATCCTTACTTTATAGGATGTATCAGCTTGGTTTTACTTTATTGGATTCTAGGATTGAAATAGGGTCATGTTATTAATCATTAAGAGTATTAACATTTTGTTAGTATAAAATCTATCAAACTTCCATCGCATTAATTTATTGAGCATCTTTGAGAAGACCAATTTGGGCGCTTTGCCAACTCTACATTCACAGAGCAAGAAGAATCTTATTGGTCTGTCATTCTGAGTTTTTGAAGCCAATTGTGTTTATTACTAGGAGGCTAATTAACAAGTGAATATTTATTATTCTGAAAGCCAATTTAAATTATATTTGTTTAAATTATCTAATGTTATTTGTTTCATGCTTGCTAGTCAAGCATTATTTCCTAAATGCTTCAATCTGTTAGAAGATGATCGTGCTGAAGTTAACTATAATATGAGGACTATTTTCTATTTTTTATTTTATTCTTAATTTTTGTTTTAGTATACAACTGTTTTAAATAATTTTGGATTTAATGTTTTCACATATAGTTTTCTGCTGAGTGTGTTAATTAAGAAGCTTAACAACTTATTTTTTGCCGCCACCCCCCACCACCCAAGAAAATCCCCCCTGTTAGTTGATCTTATGACTGAACCTAGCATGATAAATTGGCATCTATATTCTTGCATTCTGGAAGATGACTTCTGACAGATCATGAAGAAAGTTTTTTCCTTTTCTTTTTTTGAAACTTAAAAATATTTTTTTAACAAATTATTAATATTATTCTTGATCCAATTGGAGTCAAGTGTTCTTGAAACATTGTTCTGTTTTTGTTTTGTTTATCATTTTTCTAGTCAAAATATAACCATGGGGAATTTCGAGTCTTTGCTGTATCTTCAAAGCCCACATTACTTTCTTTCTCAGTTGTCGACACAGTATCAGTGATTGATGTTGCACACAAGGCATTGCACATATTGAATTTAGATTGTAATGAACTGCAAGACAGGTGTAGTGTTCTTGGCACCCAAAGCATTCTTCATGGTGCAGACATGTTAATTGGTTGACTGTATTATTGGCAAATCTTGTGTACTGACTTGTGACCTATTATTTAGTGGCTCCCATATTGTTAATTTGTCTGTATCACTGCACATTCCGTATTGTACACATGCATACATGCTCACACACACTTACATGGGTAGTAGGTAGTTACAAACAGACTCTTCATTTCAATTAATGTTCTCTAAACTAATTGAGTTTTGAATTTTAGGTGCGTCTATTGAGGACAATGCTTCAGTGGGAACAGCAACTTCGCTCTGAAGCAAGTTTAGGACAACCAAAGCAAGGTGGAAAACCTTATGTTAATCCTGGCTCTGTTGTCCTTGGGGAAGTGGTGATTTTATGTTGGCCCCATGGTGGGATAATGAGGTTGAGGACTGGTAGCACTGCAGATGCTGCTAGAAGAGTAGGATGAGGTTGAGGACTGGTGCACTGCTGCAGATGCTGCTAGAAGAGTAGGACTTGAGGGAAAGCTGGTTTTGGTTAATGGCCAATTAGTATTACCCAGTACAGAGCTCAAAGATGGGGACGTGGTTGAAGTTAGAATGTAAATAACACCGAGTAGTATAGATGATAGGGTGAAGAAAACAGTCACCATTTTACAGTAAGCATCAGAATATTCGATAGTTTTTTATACAGATAGTTCAACAAGAGAATGGGGGGCGTATAATTCAACTTTTTTTTGGGGGTGTAAATAGGCCCTTTATAGGTACTTGATTTTTTTGTGTACATATGGCATATTCTAAATCAGTAATGGAATGGAAAATTTGTTATCAACTTCAATTCTTGGAATGCATGGATATGATCTGGTTTTCTGATAGGAAGTGTTTTACTGTCGGTATTCATATGAGGGTAAGAATGCTAGCCCGGTGCACCTATTGTCCTGGATTCTGTGAGCTAGTCGTATTCTCATATTATTATTTCCTGTTTTTGAACAATAAAACATATTATTATTTATCAAAAAGTTGTGTTCTCATATGAATACCCTTCTCTATGTAACTGAAAAGTAGATATCTAGAACTCCATTAAAAACGTGACTACAACGCAGTTATTCTTTTATGTGTTAATACATTCACTAAGAAGGGATAAGCTGAGAAAATAAAGTAGGTTTCTTGCTTAAATGGTTAAGGTTACTTGGACTAGCTCACAAATAACACATGAATTTACGTGTGGTTTAACAAAATGTTGATTATGGTGTTAATAATTTTAAAAGGAACTAAAAATGATTCGATAATAATTTCAGTAATATTGACCTCACTTCTAGTGTTTTTTTTATATAATTTTTTTAGTGGGATCAAATTTTAAAAATCTGATTTTTTTTTTTTAATTTAATTATTATTATTATATATTATAAATATTTTATTTTAATTTTGATTTTAGTGGGGTCAATTATTGACAGTAAATGTATGCCGACAGTAAAACACTCCAAATTGACCCCACTCCCATGCTCAGCCCCACCCATGCTCCACCCATTTCATATTTCAGAATCTAAAATTCCAACGAACTGAACGAACATTTTTTTTGTTATTGCTAAATACACTAAAATAACATGATTAAAAAGCTTGACCCACTTAATATAAAACAAAAAGTAAGGCAAAAGAAACATGACCCACAAAATATTGAGCTATGAAAACGTGACAAGAAAGAAAAACACAAAGTCTAAAAGAGTTCAAATTTGTACTTGTTATGAATAATCAGTAAGTGTCGGCAGACAATGTTGACACTGTACTTGAATAGTACCTCAATGGTTACATGAATTGTTATATGAATAATACACTTGAATTACTATATATATTTGGTTTCAGTACTATATATATTTGGTTTCAGTTTTGTAAGATAGATAAAAGAAAACTTAAAATTCAATAAGAGAATTCTCTCTGATATGAATGATCACCTAATAAGAAAGTTCTTAAAAAAGTTTATCTTCTTCATTTCTTTTACTATTTCTCTTTTATTTTACAACTGATGTTATAATTTGGGTGGCTCTTTTTCTAGCTTCCCGTTTCAGCAACTTTAACCCAAAATATATCTAAGAGTAAGGTCCACTAATTTATCCAAAATTCCCCAAAATACCATTGTAATGAGCATTTGCTGGATGCAATCGTCGAAATTGTCCAATAATGCAAGGCCGTATATCCTTGTCATCACAGTGGTAACATTGTTTTATATCAATGAGATAAAGGGTCATATTATTTTAATATGACCATGAATTTCATGTGCCACGAGTATGAAAAAAATCTCCCAGATCGTACGACAGTGAAAGTCTTCCTTTAATTGCAAAGATGAGAGTGAAAGCTTTCCTTTAATGGCAATGATGTGGGCCTCCCCAGGGTTATATAAAGGCGTATAATTGAAGCAAATATTCTTAAGTAACCCAATAATATTTCCACCCAAAAACCATAGTACGCTTCACCAAAGACCTACTTGCCTCACTCTCGGTTTGCAATTTCACTAGTGTACTTGTTCCATCTAGAGATCCCATCTCATTTGTAACATCCAGAAGTGGCATTCCTCGCCCTATCCAATGCATGCCCACTAGCAAAATTTCAGATAGTCCCAATATTTTAAGGCGATCAGCAAATTATCAACCTTCTATTTGGCACTATGATTACATATATTATTTAATTTTTAAAGATTATCATAAAAAGGAAGATAAAGCCGTATAAGAAATTCCAATTATGAAGTTTTTCTGGGCATCACGCATATTCAGTGTGTTTTTTCTTTTGTTTTCGTTTTAGTTTATTCAATTCATTTGACTTATGTAAAACTCTCATGTTTCAGCCATAACGTTGTCACAATATTTTCACAATATTATCTAAATGACAAGTTGTTATATCTATTCAGATGAACTTACCACTTACACAGTAACACCACTTTATTGTTTATCATTTACAGTTTATCACAAAAATAATGTTGTTGTGACCTTAGTTAATTTTATTGAAACTTTTTAAAGTTATATTTTTTTTAGATGTATCATAATTCATAACCCTAAAGATCCCAAAAGATTAAAAAAAGAAACTAGGCTTAAGGCTGGCTCGGGCTAAACATTTTATTTTATTTATTTATTTTTTTTGTTTCTTTGAATTCAGATGCATTCCATGTTAATATTGAAATTATTTCCTAAAAAACCTAAAAAATTAAAAATTAATTATACATTAAAGGCACTCGTAACGTTACTTCTCTTCCTCCCCAATAGTTTCTCTAGCTAGCGTTGTTCTTGTTCTTTTTTTCTTTGCTAAGGAGAAAAAGAAATCAAATAAAGCAAATAAGGCCAAGTTATGAGCATTCTAGTTAAGTGATTATTCAGTAGTCTAGTAATACAAATAAATGTGTGCTCTTTCCTCTTATATGAATAATAGGTCCTATTAATTAAATTTATGACGAGACCCTCCTCTCTCTCGAGTGATTATTCAGTAATTCAAGATTACTATATAAACTAATTGCAAACCCATGCGATGTACGGAAAAATTACTTAAAATGAAATCTAAAGAATTATTGGTCTAAATATGATTTTTTTTGTCTTTTATATTTTGTCTAAATATGAAAATTGATAATTATTAAAAAAAACATTTATTATTATTGTATTTATATATAAAATATATTATAGTATTAGACATTTATTATGATTGTGTTCATATATATGGAGTGCTGTGCATGTGTTGAGTGTTGTGAATAGTATTGTTGCTTTTCAAAACTTTTGACAGTATATATTGAATGTTATCTGTTGCAATGTTAAAAAAGTGAATTGTGTGAATATTGTTTTTTTTATTAAAATATAGCAAGTGGGGGATAATGAACTAATGATGAAAGTCTAAAACTAAAAGTAGAAGAAATTGGACTTTAGAGGCAAGTTGGGGTAGCCCTCGAAACTAACAGATGGCCCCTTCCTAGCATTACAACTTTGCAAGCTAAAGTACAACTATACAAGCAAGGGCATTACAATTTTTAGAGATATGATTACAATTTTTTATTACAATTTTTAGAGTAATTCACGCAAGAGGCCAAGAAGAGTATTGTCTTCACAATCAATCTAAACAAAAAAAGTGATCAATGAATTATTGTGACTTGTGACAGAGTTAGGGCCGGTTCAACGAATTTCGGGGTCTAATGTGAAAATTTTAATGAAGGCCTTTCTTATATTTAAAAATTAATTAAATAATATTTATTTAATTTGATATATTGTTTATTTAAAATATATTTTTTTATTTTTGAGATGCAAAATTACTAATTAAGTAATTTCTAGTAGAAATTTATAATTAAAAAGTATTAATGAATAAGTGAAATACAATTTATAATGAAAACTATAATTTAACTAAACTAAAATTTAAAGTAAAAAGCAATATAACCTGGTTTATCATAATTTTGCAACTTTATTAAATGATATATATATATATATATATGTTGACACCCCATTTTGCAACCATTAATTTTACTTTTTTACACTTTAGTGCATAAAGGGTAAAATGGTAATTTCACAAGCTTGAAAATTCAAAATTGGTCCATAAATTTAAAATCATATTTTAAGTGATCAAAATTGAATTAAGAATGAGAGTGCATTTTTTGGATTGGAAATCAAATAAAAAACCATGCCCCACCCATGCTCCACCCATGTTCATATTTCACAGAATCTAAAATTCCAACGAACTAAAATAACATTTTTTTTGTTATTGCTAAATACCACTAAAATAACATGATTAAAAAGCTTGACCCACTTAATAAAAAACAAAAAGTAAGGCAAAAGAAACATGACCCACATCATATTGAGCTATGAAAACGTGAAAACAAAGAAAAACACTAAAAGTCTAAAAGGGTTCAAATTTGTACTGATGTTATAATTTGGGTGGCTCTTTTTCAAGCTTCCTGTTTCAGCAACTTTAACCCAAAATATATCTAAGAGTAAGGTCCACTAATTTATCCCAAAATTCCCCAAAATACCATTGTAGTGAGCATTTGCTGGATGCAATCGTCGAAATTGTCCAATAATGCAAGGCCGTATATCCTTGTCATCACAGTGGTAACATTGTTTTATATCAATGAGATAAAGGGTCATATTATTTTAATATGACCATGAATTTCATGTGCCACGAGTATGAAAAAAATCTCCCAGATCGTACGACAGTGAAAGTCTTCCTTTAATTGCAAAGATGAGAGTGAAAGTTTTCCTTTAATTGCAATGATGAGGGCCTCCCCAGGGTTATATAAAGGCGTATAATTGAAGCAAATATTCTTAAGTAACCCAATAATATTTCCACCCAAAAACCATAGTAAGCTTCACCAAAGACCTATGGCTCATAACCTACTTGCCTCACTCTCGGTTTGCAATTTCACTAGAGTACTTGTTCCATCTAGAGATCCCATCTCATTTGTAACATCCAGAAGTGGCATTCCTCGCCCTGTCCAATGCATGCCCACTAGCAAAATTTCAGATAGTCCCAATATTTTAAGGCGATCAGCAAATTATCAACCTTCTATTTGGCACTATGATTACATTCAGTCACTGAAGAATGAATATGTGGTAAATTTTGTAATTGTTTTTCATTTGTCAGTTTTATCAATGCTAGTAACTATTAGTAACTACTAGTCGCAAACCTGTGCAATGCACAGGAAAATTATTGAAAATAAAATCTAAATTAATTTTAATTCCTTTTACTTTTTTTTGTTTTGGTAGTTCAAAATGTTGTAGGCAAGATCGATAAAGAGACTTTACGAATCGGATTTAGGATAGATCTTACTTTTTTGTTTAAAAAAATAACTAAGAAAGTATTTACCATAGGATAATTAAAATTTAATATAATGTAATTTTTCTTTTGGTATAAGTTGAATATAGTCCAATTTTTATAAAACACGATTCATGTTTATATTTACATATGGATCATGTTTCCATCCAAAAATAAAATAAAGGATACTTAAAATAAGAAGAATGACAAATAAATACATGGGCACATGATTATATGATCAAACCTAAATAATTTTCATAACTCATTTCAAGCTCACATGGTTTCATTATAACAAATCCATCCATCTTTCTCCATTGCCAGCAACAAAATTAAATGAAATACATAAGAAAAAAAAATGAACTCTAAAAATCTTGATGAAAATTGATAATTATGATTATTATTAAAAGATATTTATATTGTGTTTATATATGGAATATATTTTAGTATTAGACATTAATTATGATTGTGTTTTATATATGGAATAATATATTCTTATATTAAAGAAAATATGATGTGTCAAAATTCTAATGGAAGGTTTAATTATAGAATAAAATTTAAATTCAATTAGAAAATATATATTAAAATAATGAGGTGTAAAATTGTGAGATTTCAAAAGCTTATGTGGCGCAACATGATGAGTCAACTAAAAGTCAAAAAGTTTCCGTTTTACATTATAGTATAGATTACTAAAACTGATTATACCTTATTAATTTTAAAATTGTGATGTAGGGGGAATCGTGCACAAGGCAAATTAACAATTTGAAGGGACAAGTGAGGATGATGCTTCACAAAGTGGTGGATCCTTTCGAGCAACTCGAGCTAATAGATATCTTGCAAAGACTAGGATTATCTTATCACTTTGAGGGAGAAATTAAGAGAATAATAGAAGGTCTATACAACATGAATGATCATGGTGGTGATTCATGGAAGACGGAGAATTTATATGCCACAGCTCTTAAATTTAGACTCCTAAGACAACATGGATATGATGTGTCTCAAGGTATTTAAGGCAAAAAAAATGTCGCGTGCATATTTTCTAGGGATATTACAAATTTAATTATATAAGTTTTATAAAGTGATGTACCACTAATCACAAATAGTAATTAAGAAATTTATTTATTATGTATCGAAGTGACATCAATCAGTTCATCATTATTACGTCAGTTTGTAAGTTTTTTGTAGTAAAATGTGTTGTACCTTTAGCATTTTTGTTATACCTAACCCAATCATTTATAGTTAATGAATGTCATGTTGCTCATTGCAGAAGTTTTCAATAATTTCAAGGATGAGAGAAAGAATTTTAAGGCATGCCTTTGTGAGGATACGAAGGGAATGCTATCCTTGTATGAAGCATCATTCCTTTCGATAGAAGGTGAAAATATATTAGACGAAGCAAGAGATTTCTCAGCCAAACATCTAGAAGAATATGTTAAGCAGAATAAAGATAAAAATCTTTCTGCAACAGTGAGCCATGCCTTGGAGATTCCACTACATTGGAGGATGCTTAGGTTGGAAGCAAGGTGGTTCATTGACATTTATAGGAGAAGAGAAGACATGAACCCTATCTTGCTTGAGCTTGCAGAATTGGATTTCAACATGGTACAAGCAACCCACCAAGAAGATTTAAAACAAGTGTCAAGGTTGGCAACATGAGAAAATAAAAATAAAATATGTTATAACCTAAAATTTTAAGAAAGTTTAATTTAAATAATTCTAACACTGATATATTTCTTTGATTCATACAAAGGTGGTGGAAGAGCACAGGCCTTGGAGAGAAGTTGAGCTTTGCGAGGGATAGACTGATGGAGAATTTCTTATGGACAGTAGGAATAACATTTCAGCCACAGTTTGGATATTGTAGGCGAATGTTAACAAAGGTCAATGCACTGATAACAACAATAGATGATGTTTATGATGTATATGGCACTTTGGATGAACTTGAGCTTTTCACGGATGCTGTTGAAAGGTTAGTATTAATTAACACTACACCTTAAATGCTTCATTTGGTTGTCATTGACATGAAAACTTAAGTGTATCTTTTTGACTCCAGATGGGATATCAATGCAATGGATCAACTTCCAGATTATATGAAAATATGTTTCCTTGCTCTCCACAATTCTGTTAATGAAATGGCTTTTGATACCCTTAAGGAACAAGAGTTCCACATTATTCGATACCTTAAAAAAGTGGTATAGACTTGACTTCTAAATTCATCAATATTTTCTTGTCAAACATATTATGTGTTATTCTATCTCTAATTCATTGTTCCATTATAAATTTTTCAGTGGGCAGATTTATGTAGATCTTATTTGTTGGAGGCAAAGTGGTACTACACGGGATATACACCGACCCTTCAAGAATACATTGAGAATGCATGGATTTCAATATCAGCACCAACTATACTAGTGCATGGTTATTTTTTTGTCACAAATCCAATAACAAAGGAACCCATGGTTTCCTTGGAAGAGTACCCCAACATAATCCGTTGGTCATCTTTGATTTTACGACTTGTAGATGATCTTGGAACTTCTTCGGTACTATGCAAACCACACTATCCTAATAGTTCCATCATGAATGCTTTCAACTAATATTTTACACAATCATAGACTAACATCCTTATAATTTGTCTTCTTTGGAAACTCAGGATGAGTTAGAGAGAGGTGATGTTCCTAAATCAATTCAGTGTTACATGAATGAAACTGGTGCTAGTGAAAAAGACGCCCGTGAGTACATAAGGTGTTTGATTATGGTGACGTGGAAGAAGATGAATGAGGAACGAGCTACAACTTCTCCCTTCAGTCAAACATTTATTGAAATTGCAATGAACCTTGCAAGGATGGGCCAATGCATGTACCAATATGGAGACGGGCATGGTATTGTTGACCGTGAAACTAAGGACCGCATCTTATCATTACTTATTAAGCCCATTCCATTAAATTGAAATCAACACAAAAATAGTTGATATGTAAGGGCACAAATTCGAAGTTAATGAATAAAATTTTTAAGAATGTAACAGTCAAAGTTTTTTTTTGCTCTTTTCCTTATTATTATTATTATTATTATTTTGAATATAGATGTCACTGCAACAAAATATACTTATTACAACAAAAGTGATTATTGTGGTAATACACCTGCTATTACATCATTTCAATATGACAATGTGGTAATATAACGCCTAAAAAAACTGTATAACTTTATTGCAACGAAATGGTTGAAGCAATACTTTATCGCAACGAAATAGTTGTGGTAATAAATGGAATTATCGCAACAAAAATCTCGTTGCAATATATGATATTTATTGCAACGACGAATTTTGTTGCAAAAACCTATTGCCACAGAGTTTATTGCAACGGCTAACTTTCGTTGCGATAAAAGTTTATTGCAAAGAAATGAAAGTTATTGTAACAAGAATTTTTGTTGCAACTAACCTTTTTTCTTGTAGTATGTCTTAAAGATTAGGTAACTCGCAACCTAGACTGCACTAGTAATGTCTAGTTCCTTGCAAATTAAAATACATATTATACAAGCTAGTATGATATTACTAGTTTTACTTGTGTCTATGTGAATGTTGTATTCATACGGGAAGAATCTTGGCAATGTTAGTTGTTGCGATTTTTAGAGTGTACCCAATTGCATGTTTCGTAATTAGTAATAATACTCGGTAAGTCCAAGGTTGAACCATAGGGAATGGTAGACACAATGTAAAAATTTCTATTATTATGAAAAGAAAACAAAATTAATTTGATTTGATTGATTTCCACTTGAAGATGGAGCAAGAGATTGATTTAAATAGAGCTAAAAACAATTAAATAAAATTGGTGAAATTGGAGAAAGACACTAGGGTTTTGAGGATCCACCTAATATATTCCTATGTGAACTTGGATTATTATTTTACTCAATTAGGTTAGAGAGGTCACTCGCCTAATTGGAATAATATTTAACAATAAAACACTTGATAAGGGTAATATAGATCGTGTATAGGTTGATTTAGCTAATAAATTCTAGAGCATGTTACATGGAAAATTAAGCATTCAATATATTTCGAATCATAACAAATCATGAGTATCATGCATTTGATATGTTAAAATCATACTAAATCAAAATAACTTGTCAACACACAATGATTTCAAATAATGAATCAAACTAAATACTAATCATTAATTCAAATAAAATACTCATTTAATCCAAGTTACACATAAAATAAAATATCAGGGTTTACATCTAACCCTAACCAGAGGTTTAACTATTCATGGCATAAAAAGATAATACTGAAATGCAGAAAAATATCAAAACACAGTGCAAACTCATGGTCTGTGCAGCTCCTGCTCTTTGGCAAATTCTTCATGTATATATGCCTCACCTTCAATGCACCAGCTGTAGTTTATTTCCGAAAAAAAAAGAGAACAGCTCCAAAAAGTTTCCCTCTCTGTATTGCACTTACTACACAGGACAAACTTTTCTACTCCATGATTTCCTGCTTTGCTTTCTCTCTCCCACTATCTCATCATTCTCCATTTTTTATTTCTGTTTTTGCCGCACTATATAGGTTATAATATAACCTTTTTATTTATTTTTTCTTATTTTGGCCCACACGCAAACTTCTTAATCCATTGCATTTGTTTTGTTTCTTTTACAGGTTATCACCATTTCTTTGTCATGCGCACTTTCTTTTAAGCATTAAAATATCTTCCATTATTTGTTGTCTTTCACATTCACACCTTATTATTTCTTCCATGCACAGCAGCCCCCTGTGCACGTCTATTTCAACTACATCTTTTATGTTTTCTTTTTCTTCTTCATGCTGCCAGCCACTATTATTTTCGCCACATGCTTCTTTCACTTGGGAGCTTTGTAGATTGCTTGCGACTTTAATGAAATGGAAATTAACCTGCATTAACAAATTAATTATAAATGACGCATGTAGAATTTTTAATTAAGTAAAAACACAATAATTTTTATGTTTTGTAATGATGTGAAAGAATTGTCAAGATTTACAAGTAATTGAGAGTTTGATGTAATGACCACTACAAAAAACTTGATCTATTTCAACGCATTTATTTCGAGGGTTCATTAAAAATGGTTCCAATAGCATATAATTTTGTGCAGTAAGCTGTGGGGTGAAATATACAATTAATCTATTTCGACGGTCACTAATAGAACCGTTGAAATAAACTTATATTACTCACCTCTTTTGACAATGACCTTCGGAATATGCATTTTTTTAACCGAGCTATTTCAACGGCCATAAAAACCTTCGAAATAAGCATTAAAAAAATAACAGCTCAGTACCTTCGCGCGCGACTACTCATTTGGTGCGCGCCCAGGATTTCTGAAAATGAAAACCCCCAAATCGTGAATAGCAACTTGAATGAAAACCCCAGCAAATTTGAATTTTTGCAGAACTTCAAGTTTCAATGAAAATCCTAGCAAATAGAAACTTCAAAACCCCCAAATCATCAAAACCCCCAAAATTGAAATACCTTTTCACGCTCAAATTCTCGAACCAGACCTTGTCCTCGCTCCACGGCTCCACCCCTCATCGCTCACTCCAATTAATTTCCAACAAAATGTAAGTTCCAACTTCGAACTCTTTTGATTTTCATTCAGATTTTTTAGAGAGAGAGAGAGGGTTTGAGATATGAATAGATCTCTGATTGTTTTGGGAACTTCAAGCCTTCGACGCTCCCATTTTCAGGCTACTGGAAAACTGTGAGATCGACCGAATCGACGGCTAGCAAAGACGAGGTCATCGAAAGAGTCCTCTCCGTCATCAAGAGCTTCCCCAAAGTCGATCCTTCCATTTCTACAAAAAGACGAGGTCCGCCTATCATTTTCTCTCCGATTCCATTTCTTTCCTTTGCTAATTATCATTTGATGTTATTAGTTTTGGATTTTGATAGGTAAACATTGAATTTGTTTTGATTAAATATCTGATTGTTCGTTTTGATGTTATTAGTTTTGGATTTTGGATTAACAATTCAATTGTATTTGTGAATTTGTGATTTGGATTTGAATTTCAGCGCTTATTAGTTAAAAATTTCCTAAATAGATTCATGTTTGTTTCTCTTGAAATAGTTTCCTTGAAAGGAAACACTGATTAATTATGTTACTGAGTTTGAATTTGAATTATTTTCTGGCTACATGGCATGGTGCAATGCATGAGTGATGGAAGTTGAATAAAACTATCAATTTTGCGTATATTCTGGTTTAATATAGGAAGCTGATTGATTGTTGGTTAGGGAAAAATATGGAGGGACTGAGACCAGAATGGGCAGTGAAGGCGATCTTAGTCATAATAATCACATCACATGACAAGGATATACGGTCACGTGGCTTTTACAATTGGATATTTCAGATCATCAGATCTCATTTTATTTTTACTTTTGCTTTTGATTTCAGATTTCACTTTAGAAAGTAGCAAGAGAGAGAGAGAGAGAGAGATTAAACTCTTTCCAACAAAACATCGTGTGGGTTATATGCTCTGAGTGAGAGAGTGAGAGACTAAACTCTTTCCTCAATGCAATTATGCAAGCCACGTTGACAAAACATTATAAGTTTGTACAGATGTGGGTGGCCCAAAATCTAATAGTAAGATCCACTCATTTTTAAGAAATTCCCCAAAATACCATTGAAATGAGCATTTGCTAGATGCAATTGTCGAATGTGACAACTGAAGTGTACAATTATGCAAGGTCGTATCCTTGTCATGGGAACGACAAGTACGGTCACAGTGGCAAAATTGTTTCATATCAATGAGACAAAGGGACTTATTATTATTTTAGTATGGCCATGAATTCCATGTGCCATGAGTATGAAAAAAACTCCAAGAACGTACGAGAGTGAAAATTTCCTTTTAAGGCCTCCCAAGTGTTATATAGAGGCGTCTGTTTGAAGCAATTATTCTCAAGTAACCCAATATTAATTCCACCCAAAAACCATAGTAAGCTTCACCAAAGACTTTTGCCAATGGCTCATAACCTAATTGCCTCACTCCCTATTTGCAATTCCACCAGAGTACTTGTCCCCTCTAAAGATCTCATCTCACTTGTACCATCCCGAAGTGGCATTCCTCGTCCGATCCAATGCATGCCCACTAGCGAAATTTCAGATAGTCCCAATATCTTTAGGAGATCAGCAAATTATCAACCTTCCATTTGGTACTATGATTATGTGGTATATCTTGTTATTGTATTTCATTTGCCAGTTTTGTCAATGCTAGTAACTATTACTAAAACTTATTATACCTTATTAATGATAAAATTGTAATGTAGGGGGAATCGTATACACGGCAAATTAACAAGTTGATGGGACAAGTGAGGATGATGCTTCACAAAGTGATGGATCCTTTAGAGCAACTCGAGTTGATAGATATCTTGTAAAGACTAGGATTATCTTATCACTTTGAGGAAGAAATTAAGAGAATAATAGAATGTTTATACAACATGAATGATCATGGTGGTGATACATGGAAGATGGACAATTCATATGCCACAGCTCTTAAATTTAGGCTCCTAAGACAACATGGATATGCTGTGTCCCAAGGTATTTAAGGCAAAAAAAAATATGGGACGTGGATATTTTCTAATGACATAAATCATGTTCATCATTATTACGTCAGTTTGTAAGCTTTTTGTAGTAAAATTTGTTGCACGTTTAGCATTTTCCTTATACTTAACCCATCATTTGTAGTTAATGAATGTCATTTTTCTCATTGCAGAAGTTTTCAATAATTTCAAGGATGAGAGAGGGAATTTCAAGGCATGCCTTTGTGAGGATACGAAGGGAATGCTATCCTTGTATGAAGCATCATTCCTTTCGATAGAAGGTGAAAATATATTAGACAAAGCAAGAGATTTCTCAGCCAAACATCTAGACGAATATGTTAAGCAGAATAAAGATAAAAATCTTTCTGCAATAGTGAGCCATGCCTTGGAGATTCCACTACATTGGAGGATGCTTAGGTTGGAAGCTAGGTGGTTCATTGACATATACAGGAGAAGAGAAGACATGAACCCTATCTTACTTGAGCTTGCAAAATTGGATTTTAACATAGTACAAGCAACCCACCAAGAAGATTTAAAACAAGTGTCAAGGTTGGCAACATGAAAAAATAACAATTAAATAAGTTCTAACCTAACATTTTAAGCTTTTTTTTTTTACTAACGTTAATTTCTATAATATTAACACTGATATATTCTTCTTTGATTCATACAAATTAAGGTGGTGGAAAAGCATAGGCCTTGGAGAGAAGTTGAGCTTTGCAAGGGATAGGCTGATGGAAAATTTCTTTTGGACAGTGGGAGTAATATTTCATCCTCAATTTGGATATTCTAGGCGAATGTTAACGAAGGTCAATGCACTGATAACAACAATAGATGATGTTTATGATGTATATGGCACTTTGGATGAACTTGAGCTTTTCACGAATGCTGTTGAAAGGTTAGTATTAATAGCACTACACATGAAATGCTTTATATGGTTGTCATTAACATGAATATTTAAGTGTATCTTTGTGACTCCAGATGGGATGTCAATGCAATGGATCAACTCCCAGATTATATGAAGATATGTTTTCTTGCTCTTCACAATTCTGTTAATGAAATGGTTTTTGATACCCTTAAGGAACAAGGGTTCCACATTGTTCGATACCTTAAAAAATCTGTACGGACTTGACTTCTAAATTCATCAATATTAATCCTTACATTTTCTCGTTAAACATATTATGTGTTATACTACCTCTAATTCATTGTTCCACTATAAATTTTTCAGTGGGCAGATTTATGTAGATCTTATTTGTTGGAAGCAAAGTGGTACTACAATGGATATACACCGACCCTTCAAGAATACATTGAGAATGCATGGATTTCAATATCAGCACCAACTATACTAGTGCATGGTTATTTTTTTTTATCACAAATCCAATAACAAAGGAAGGCTTGGATTGCTTAGAAGAGTACCCCAACATAATTCGTTGGTCATCAATGATTTTACGACTTGCAAATGATCTTGGGACATCTTCGGTACTATGCAAACCACACTATCCTAAGAGTTCCATAATGAATGCTTTCAACTATATATTTTACACAATCATAGACTAACATCCTTATAATTTTTGTCTTCTTTGGGAAATCAGGATGAGTTAGAGAGAGGCGATATTCCTAAATCAATTCAGTGTTACATGAATGAAACTGGTGCTACTAAAGAAGATGCTCGTGAGTACATAAGGTGTTTGATTAGTGAAACATGGAAAAAGATGAATGAAGAACAAGCTTTAAGTTCTCCCTTCAATCAAACATTTTTTGAAACAGCAATGAACCTTGCAAGGATGGCCCAATGCATGTACCAACATGGAGAGTACGGGCATGGTATTGGAGATCGTGAAACTAAGGACCGCATCTTATCGTTACTTATTAAGCCCATTCATTGAAATTAAGATCAACCTAAAAATAATTGATGTGTAAGGACACAAATTCGAAGTTCTTGAGCTACATACTATTAACATTGTAACAGTCCAAGTCTTTTCTGTGATATTCCGACCCAAATATGTAATTAATTATGTGTATTATATAATTAATCTTATTTACAAGGTGATTGAGTTTTCTTATTATTACATGGGTGTGTGTAAAACAATATTTTGTAAAACCCATTAATTAAATTATGGGAAATTTGGATATATATATTACATAAATAAGTGTTTTGTATAATTATTTATAATTGGGTTAAAATGGAAACTTAAGGAAATAGTGGGGGCTATTGCATAATTTTACTAAATAGTGATGAGTCACTATTCTCTCATTCCAAATGAATCCCACGTACCCTCCCTTTTTCCATTTGAATCACACGTTAACCCCCCCTCCTTCTGTTTTATTTTCTTCTCTTTTTCAATCTCTCACCCGGTTCTCTCTAGCTCTCTCTCACCCGATTCTCTCTCAATCTCACCCGAAAATCCCTTGCTCCAAATCTCCATTATCATCTTAAGGAAATCAACTTTTCATCAAGAACAAGATTGAGAATCAATTGAGGTAAGGATTGATGAAATTAAGTTAGGGATTTTAATTTGGGAGTTTAATCTTTAAGTTTTGTTAATGGAAGTTGTTATGGGAGAGATGTGGGTGTGTATTTTGGTACTATGGTTTCATCCCTTGGTATTTTTGTATGATTGAAACTATGTAGTTTGTGTTTATGTTTTGAAGTTTGATTTCTAATTTGGATGTCTTGATATTTGAATCAATCAATTAATATGGGCATGAATTTGTTGTACTCCAAGTGTTTGATTAATTGTTTCAATGAGTATGTGATGCTGAATTTATTTGGGTTTTAATCCGTGAGTTTTGTTAATGGAAGTTGCTGGATTTTCATGTTTCTTTGTGGGTTTTGCTTTTTGGTTGGTGTTTTTTTTAGTTCATGGATTACATGTGTGATTTTAGCATGAATCTATGCTTGCTTGTGCTTTTAGAAGTGGGTTTGAGTGAAATCTGTGAATTGTTTGGGTTTATATAATTCTGAAATTTTATGTGATAGTTATGGTGAAATTGATTGTTGAAGATTGATTTATTATATGTCTAGTATGAGTGTTTAAAATCTCACTTGAAAATATGGTTATTTGAATACCTTTTGAGAATTTATAAGAAAATCCTACAAATCTGTCAAATGGACAGTGTCTGTGTTTGGAGTGATTAAATATTCGTGGTAATTGGTATATTTTGAATCTTAATACAAACGATGAATATAATGAAAGCTAACACACAGGGCTTGAGTTTAGAATTAAGAATTACAGCATTTGGGTTGATATTGAAAGAGTTATTAATTTCTTATGAGACCCTAATTCTGTTAGGATAGATTTGTGTTTACCATATGACGAGAATTTTAATGAATTCTAGAGATGTTATCTTGATCTGAATTTTCTGTGGTAGCTTGTACATATATATGAGGTCATCCCTGTTAAATTTCAAGTTACTTTGATAACTTTAAGTGGTCCAAATGAAGTTTATAACAGGACTGATCTGCAGAAAATCTGCTGTGATAAGCTGAAAATACTGGAACTTTGGGGAATTAATTCTTGAATTTGATTCATTGATGTGACTTGTAATTTGATGTGAGTATTGTTTGGCATGCATACTACTTGGGTGAATTTTATCATGTCTTGGTTTTGTTATCTGGAACCCAAAGGAAAAGTATGAACCATGTAACCTTTATTTGTTATAATATTTTCTAATTTAATGAATGATGTGTTTTGGAAACCACTTGGAGGTGGGTTAGGAATTTTGAGTGTTTAAGAAGATTGAGAGTTTAAGAGTTGATATGTTGAGACCAATGAATTAATAGTGATAAGCTTTAATCTTTGGTTTAGGTATTACACGTACCTAAGTTTGAGCTCCTTCAACTTTAGGCTCTCGATTCTTCTGCTTTTAGGTAAGGGATATGTAATATGAGTTTTTGGTAAGTTATGAAGTTATTTCCAAATCTTATTATGTATTGAAAGGTTTTGATAAGAAATGTTTCGTACAAGCATGTTTTAACAAATATATGTTCGTGAGTATTTGAAATTCAAAGTATATGATTTAAGCGTATTGAAACTAGTACTTAACTCACGAACATAATGTGTTAGCAAAATATGTGGATATGCTATAGTTATAATGATTATTGTGGAAAAGTATTCAAAGAAAGATTTGTTTTATGGTTATTGCCTATGATATGATTTGAACTCTGCCAGTAGGGGTAAATTACTGGCTTTCCATGGAAATATTTTGTTATTGGCCATTAAGAAGTGAGGACTCTGATGTAACCTCTGTTGTAATCTCCCCCATGGTTAATGAAAATCACATCAAATGAGTTGTTGTGATATCTGCTGATATTAAGAATGACTAGCATTGTGGGGAATGCTAGAATGTCTGGCCTAAAGTGCCAGAAACCTCACAAGTTGTGACAGACTTATCAAACAAGTTAACCAAATGTTATTTATGATCATGAGAGAATAATTATGTGAAATGTATTATAAGTATTATGAAATTTGGTAATCTCTCATGAAAGAAGTTTCTGATGAAATGTTTTACCGTTCTCTTAAGGATGATATTTATTATTTATGAAATGTTACATTTTGTAACTGTAAGAGAATGGTTATGTTTGAATATGTGAAAGAAGTTTATTATGAACGTATTACTGCTCTTTCAAATTTTATAAATGAGAAGTGCATAAGTTATTTTAAGAGCAACATAAAGATTATTTATGAAAGAAGTTTTCTGTTCTACATATCCACATAATGAAACGTTTTGGTTTACATGCATTACTAAATTCTTATATTGCTTAAACCTTACTAAGCTGTGTAGCTCACCCTTAATATTTTCAGTCAGCAGATCTTTTACTCAAGAGCAGCGGGAGCCTTAGTTGAGTTTTTGGAAGAGCTAGTATTGGTCTTTTATAGTCTAGCTTCTCATTTGGTAGTTTTGCACTTAACTCTGTAGACAATTTGTATTTATGAATTTATTGTTAAGAAGAGTTGAAATCTTTTATATAATCAGAGAATGTATTATATGAACTTGTGGTGTTTTCATAAATAATGGATTTATTATCATTTGGAGAAATGTTAGATGCTCTGACTAGCCAGTATCATAGAAAATAAATAGAAGTTTTTATTTATAAGTTTTTGTTGGTTTGTGTTAATATCAAGTTAAGGCTTGGTATTAGCATGCTGGTCATGGTTGCAAATCCAGGTTTCGGATTTGGGTCGTGACATTTTCCTCTTTTCAACTACTTTTATTTTTGGATTATATACGTTGATGTCGCTCAATGATAAATAGTACCTCGCAGTACAATGTAGGGGTTTGTCAATCTTGAGGGAGCTAGTGTTTTCAAAGGCAATGGGTAACAAAAATTATAGCAGTAAAACAAAGTTGGTTTGGTGAAAATCAATAGATAAAAGGCACTAGGGTTTTAGAGTTTATTTTCATACCAATATAACATCCATTATGATCCGGGTTAACAACCTTGTTCTTAAAACATTATACATTCAATTGCACTATTTTAAAAGCTCTTTTGATTTGGTTGAGCTAATAGAATTCAAAACACTATGTAACCGGAGAAGACAAAGTGGCTAGAATAATATTTAGAAAAACCTATTCAATTATAAAATTGGATTCCAATATGAAACAATGAGAAATTCCTCTTAATGATAAGAAAAACCTAATTGAATTTATAAAAAAACATGGAAGAACTCATACATAAATAGAAATCAAGAATAAACAATTAAATATATAATCATTAAAGCTTAAAGGATTCATAATGGAAATCATACCGTTACAAAAAAAAATATAGCATGTAGCCCTAGCAAGAAGCTTAGGCATCCATAGGAGAGAAAACCTAAACTTTTGAGAGAAAAAGAAATACTGAAGTCCCACTTTTGACCCCTTAACTTTTGTATTGTTATCATTTTGGCTCCCTTAACTTTGAAAGCTTTCATTTTGCCCTTACGTTTGAGTTGTTTTCAAAAGAGTCATTTCGTCTAAATCTGTTAGTAAAATTCCATTAAATGCCACATAAGTCATCCAAGTCATAAATTTTTAATATTATTTAATTTAATTTAGCAAATTTATTAATAAAAAAAAAATTATTCATTTTATGGATTCTCTCTCTCTCTCTCTCTCTCCTACCCAGATCAAATCGACATGGCTTTTATTAATATATATATATATATTTTTATGTAATAAATTAAATTTTTATTATTTTTTAATTAAAAAATTGAGTTAAATTAAATAATAATAAAAGATGCTGAGTTGGGGCTCAAGTTTCTCAAAGCCTTCGATCTCAAGCTCTCTTGGACTGGTGGGGAGCAACCCTCCATCTGGGAAGGAAACAATACTAGAACACCCCTACATCGCGATCTTATTGAGGTGGCAGAGTTTGTGTAGGCCATCCGATAAGGATTTAAGCTTTTCACAACACCAGATTTCAAGACGTTCAAGAGACACATTAATTATTTTGTAACTTGTCTGCTACTGACACTAGCTTTAGACAATTAAATACATAAAGATGTTTGAGTGCTGTAGATAACTGGCTGCTTGATGATAAGGATGTCAGCTTTGAGCATTCACGAATCTCAAGGATTTTAAGCGTGGCAGGTTGGTCGGCTCTTGATGATAAGCATTTTAGAGATGGACAAAAACCAATCACCAACTGGTCAAGAACAGATGTTTTGTTGTTAGTGTTGCTGTTAACATTCTCCTCGTTCATCAATAAAGACGAAGAAGCCTCTCTGTTGTCTACCACCAATTGCAAATTCTCACAATTAAATATCTCTAGCCTTTTCAAAGTTGAAGGTAGTTGGCCTCTTGAAATGAACGTCAAAGAATTACATTCCACAATAGTTGCGTATTCCAGACATGTACAATTGGACATTGGCAAGGATTGTAGAGCTCTACAACCTTTAATTCTTCAGTGTCCTTATCGTAGACATGACGTTGATAAAACTTGGGTACGATCAGATATCTAGCGTTACAAGGAACATGAGTTTGTTATTGATAGTATTGACAAGAATTTTGATTTGTGTCGTGCTAATTAAGGAAGAGAGTCTATGTGGCATGGGTTGCAATCGTCTATTTCAATGAAGAGAGAGTCAATTAAGCAACTTCTTTTCGTTTTTGTTATTATATCCAATGTAATTAAGTTCGTGTACGCAATTAAGTTTTTGAGTGGTTTGTTAAGTGTTCCGGGTGCAATTTTCTTTGCAAGCGTGTGTTATGGTGAGTTTTGGTGTGTGAGCTTTGCTAAGGTAAGGTGTTACTGTAACATTCATAGTTGTCTCTGAGAACTTATAATGTTGTGGCTTGGGCTCCTCAACATGCGTTTTTCTGAACACAGTTATGGTGTCCCAGGTGTCTGCACTCCATATTGCAGCAGGTCCTTATTATTTTACTGAACTGTTTTTAAGTAATCAGTTATTGCACTACTTATTGTTGAGTGGGCAGACCTTCATTCATTAGTTCTGGATAACTAAGATAAAGCGTGACTGGCTGCCATTGGTCTTTCGATCAAATGGTACCTGAATAAAGGTTGGAGGATGTGTCATTGTTCAATCTTGTATGAGTGCGTCAATTGTGTTTACCTATAAAAAAAAAAAAAAAAAAAAAAGGTGACTTACGTGAATTGGGTATATCCATGTAGCGCTGTTTTAGTTTATGACTATAAATGCCTTTCTCCTCACTGGCATTTTGGGTGTTATTGGTAATATATGAAATTTTGTTGGTCTTATTTTTGTGTTCTTGTGTTCAGGTACTTCTGCATTCATCCCACATGTACCATGAAGCCCAGCATTCATTTGCACACCATGGAGTTAAGTTACTTCTGTTGAGATTGATTTACCTGCCATGATGGCCCAAAAAGATAAAGCTTCTAATCTGACTGAAGGTATTGAAGGCCTATTCAAGAAGAACAAAGTGAGCTATGTAAAAGGCTATGGGAAGTTCATTTTTCCCACTGAAGTTTCTGTGGAAACTCCTGATGGGGGGTAACACTGTCGTGAAAGGAAAGAATATCATAATCGCCACTGGTTCTGATGTCAAATCTTTACCTAGGATATTATACACAAACCGAGAACATGAGCTTGTTATTCATAGCTAGTATTGACAAGGAACATATATGAGCCACCAACGAAATCAAGGGGGATCCATGGCTTCTCGCCATTCAGGAATTAGGCAATGAAATTAGGGGGTTTGATTTGAAGATAATCAAGTGTGTGGTGAGAAGACTGGAAGGCTTTCTTTTTGGAGATGCCAGACTTAGCGCGAGTCTGCATAGGATGATGATTGACAACATGACCAGAGATGGAAGAATCAGTAAAGAAGAGAATGGGTCGGATGCGAGTATTAGGTTAGAGGATAAAGGTTATGGGCCTAGTAAAGGAATCGGGTTAGATGGTAAAGGAGATGGGCTTAGTAAAGGAACCAGGTCAGAGTATCAGCTGGTTGTTAAAAAACACAACTAGTTAGCAAAAAAAAGTATCACTAAAGTCGGCTAATTAAGTTTTGTCAAAACTATCCAGAGTCTTGTAACTCAACTAGTTATCATTACTCCAAACAATATTGACTTGCAAAGTCATCCAAACTTTTCAAAAAAATATCATTGCTTTTTTATCATTTTGTTGATTCGGGAAAACTCTCAATCACTTCATCTCTTCAATTGCCTTCGAAGAATTCAGCCTTACAAGCTCCAAGAGAAATGCAAATATGTTTATAAGGGTTTAATGACTTTAATCTCCTCAAAGTGAAAGAGAACAGTTTTGTTTTGTAACCTTAGGGTTTGTCAACAAGTCTTCCCAAGAAAACAAAAGTTTCTCAAGATTTTCGTTTACATAACAGATTGCATCCATTTAAAAAATGAGTTTTCAAAGTGATTTACAAAATCCATCTTTTCATTTTTGAAAGACTTTCTCCAAAAAAGGTACATAGCCAAAGTATAAAATCAAGATGCACAACTAAGATCACAAGTCAAGTTACACAGTTAAGACACAAGACATCCAAAAACAACAAAAAATTTGGATTATTTGTGAGAACATAAAATCTTTCCAATACAAACTTGTTGGGTTGTTGCAAACACTTAAAAACATCCCCAATGAAAAACATTTTTCACTTCTACACAAGAAGTCTACAAATATTTTGAACTACCACACAAAAAAGTTCACAACCATACAATTTTGCACCTCCTAACAAGAAGTTTACACATACACATATGTACAACTTTTCCCTTCCACATAAGAGGTCCACACATACACTTTGAACTTCTAAACAAGAATTCACACACCCCATATTTCGAACTACGTTCAGACCTGATCCTCTGTGATGGAGGTACGTAGGCAACCTTCCTTAAGGCTCGGTCCCACACCTACATTCATTTACCCACATTTTCCATAATTTTGAACTACGTTTAGACCTAATCCTCTCTGATAGAGGTATGTAGGAAGTCTTTCACTAAGACTCGGTCCCACACCCACACTCACAATCCAATATTCACATCCACAAACACTTTTCACATTTCGAACTACGTTCGGACCTAATCCTCTGTGATGGAGGTACGTAGGCAGCCTTCCTTAAGGCTCGGTCCCACACCCACATTCATTTGCCTACACTCATGGTCCCAGATTCACATCCACATTCACATTCACACATTCCACGATCTCGAGCTGCAAACAATCATCTTGTTCTCATGACTTGTTTAAACTTGGGGCATTGGCCCAAAATTATCTTTTATAGACGATATCTAATTTTTTGAAAAAGAATTGTTTTTGTTTTTTGCAGAAGCGTACGTGCCTACCCACCAGCTGAACAAGACACCGAATGAACCTTGGTTCTTGCAAAGATTAAAAAGGTTGAAAAATCCGGAATTATGCCATCAGACGACTAAAATTTTCGGCATCATCTTAACAAGATTCTGACAACACACATGCTCGGGTTGTCTTGGAACCACGTAAAATAGTTCCCGACAAAATTTTTAGGTTGTTAAAACACTTAAAATCAAATCCCAAAAATTTTTCAAAATATTGGGTTGTTTCTTACAACATAAAATCATTCCTGGTATACCTACTTTTTCAGGTTGTTATTGACAACATAAAATCAAATCCTAAAAAGTTTTAAAAAATATCGGGTTGTTTCTTACAACATAAAATCATTCCTGGTACATTCACATTTTTAGGTTGTTATGGACAACATAAAATCAAATCCTAAAAAGTTCCAAAAAATATCAGGTTGTTTCTTACAACATAAAATCATTCCTAGTACATTCACATTTTTAGGTTGTTATGGACAACATAAAATCAAATCCTAAAAAGTTCCAAAATATAGGGTTGTTTGAAACAACATAAAATCTATCCCGACCCACTTTTTTAGGTTGTTAAAACACTTAAAATCAAATCCTAAAAAGTTTTAAAAAAATATCAGGTTGTTTCTTACAACATAAAATCATTCCTGATATTCCCAATTTTTTAGGTTGTTATGGATAACATAAAATCAAATCCTAAAAAAGTTTTCAAATTAGTTGGGTTGTTACAAACACTTAAAATCATCCCCAACAAAAGTTACTTGAATTTTTCAAACAGAAAAGAAATTCCGGTCGCAAAACTCGGTGTCTTTCTCAAACATTGACATTCTCTTTACAAGCTCTGCCAATGAGGGGCATTCTGTTGACACCCCATTTTGCTACCTACATTCTAACCCTAACACAAACTAGGGTTTTTACAAATTAAAATTCTAAAAACGGAAAGTACACAACTTGCCTAAATTAGGGTTTTAAACCAACAATGTTTTTGGCCGTTTGATTGACAACTAAAAGAAATCAAACAGATCTTTAAGTTGAGACAATTGAAATAACGTGTCATGTGTTCAAATCGGACCACGTATATGGAAGTTATAGCCAGTTAAAGTTTTAATGAATAGAGTGCATAATAATTAAATGGCATTGGGCACATAAGATTAATCCAAATTAATTATGATTGGTCCATTAATTGGATTAATTTTAATTAACAAGGTGTAAATATCTTATTGGCCCAAAGTATTAAATTATCATGGACTCTAGCATATTGGATAAACTGAACAAGTTAATTGGATAATTGTTGATTAATTAATTAATTAAAACATTTGAATTATTTGAATTAAATCATTCAGTGTTTTAAAGAGTTAAGAAAATCACCAATTATCTGGTAATATCTGATAATCAGCTGGCATTAATTTGAAAATTCAAGATTTAAACAAAGGGATAATATAAAAAAGGCTTTTATTCATTTGATATAAAAAGGGTGTAGAGTCACATTTTGAGAGAGGGGGCACAGGCAGAACGGGGGGGCAGCACAGGTAAGATTAAGGAGTAATCAATGTATCGTTTCTTTTATTGTGATTCTCACAGTTTGCTTTAATTGATGATACTAACATTACTTTCATTTGTTTTCTTTCATGAGCTTAAGCATACAACCATGGTCAACAAAGAACACATAACAAAGTTAACAAAGTCACAACAACAGAAAACAAAACAGGGAGTAATCTAAACGATTTCTTTCTTTTCTGTATTTTTGTTTGCACTTTCAATACGAAGTGATCTCACATTTATGTTCTTTCTTTCAGAAGCATGATAATGAAGAGAAGAGCCACCACAACAATAGGGAAAGCAAACACACAGAATATCGTAATCTAAACACTTAGATTCACTGTAATTTCTATCTATTTATAAAATCTCATCTACATACATACAAAACATATGTCCACTGCTATGGTCATAAGCCCACACACGGCTTGCCTCACACATGAACCAAATTCCACATGCACAAACACAAACACTGCCAAACGGGTTCACACAAAACCCACAACCCATCCACAACCCACGGCCAAATCCCCACCATACCCACTACCTCCATAACCCACAGTCCACCACCCACGGCCAAACAGCCACCACCCACGGCATCACCCACGGCCATATCCATAAACACCTACCTGCAGATCCGAAAACCCCATGGTTCTTTGCCATGGATTTGAATCCCACACACGGGTTCACACAACATCAAACACCACACCTACAACTCTCACATGGGTTCGAAGAAAACCCATGACCTATAAATGGTTTCACGCAAACCATCTACCCACACGGGTTCACCAATAGCCACGGCTAGAGAGAGAGAGAGACAGGTTATTTTTCTTGGTTTAGGCCGAGAGCTAAATAAAGAGAACCACCATGAGTGGTGGTGTGGCGGCCTTGAGAGGTGGCAAGCTTGAGAGCTTCGGCCATGGAGCTTGAGAGTGAGGCGTGAGATGAGAGAGGGAGAGAGGCCATGGGTTGAGAAGAGAGAAAATGAGATAGAGAAATGAGGGGTGGCGGCTGGAGAAAAAACAAGAGAAAGAAAGAGACGGGTCGGGTCAGACCCGACTATGTCTTTAGTGAAACCCTACCCACGGGTCGCCTCCTCCTCCTTTAACCCAATAAGCCCATCTCTAAAATCCTTACAACCCCATCCAAAACCCATTTTATTAAGCCCAATCCCAAAATAAATAAAGCCTCACATTCACACTTACACTCAATCCAAGCCCAAAACTAAAACCCAATCAATCCACACTTCACATAAATTCTAAAAACACCCTCAAACTTCCAAAATTACATTTCAACCCCAAAATTTCACAAAATTACATTTTGATCCCAAACTTTTCCAAAATCACATTTCAACCCCAAATTCTCCCGAAATCACATTATGGCCCCAAAATCACATTTTGACCCCTAAGCCATACAAGAATCTTCTCAAGCTATACAAGCAATTCTTCTCAAGCTATACAAGCAATCTTGAGGTATTCTTTACAAGCCATACAAGCATACAGGTATAAATTCTAAACTGAAATTTATTTACTTGTATTTGATTGTTTTGTTTTTTTCTTGAATACCATGCTTATATGACTATAACATGATATTTCACATGAAATAAATTAAACAACAACTTGAACATTAAAATTGGATTTTGATGCGAACATGAGTTTATGTACTTTGACATGATATGAACATTGGCCAAGTTTAATCTAGAAGACCGACGTATGTCAGGTAAAATGGGGTGTAAACACCTTCCCATTTTATAACCAAGCCTCCGAATCTTGGATTGACGGTTCGTATTATAAAGTGTCTTACAAACAAACAGTTTTTCCTTTTACTAGACTGTAACTAGGAAACTAATTTACATGTAATTCTTTCTTTTTACAAATTCATTAGCAATTATACAAATTCAAATATGAATAAAGAGGAATTATTTTTATTGTGGAATTTCTTATTTTTTCTAAATAATTAAAATAAGTAGCGACTCCATTTACATGTACAATCAACCTTCAAATCTAGAGAGTTGGTCCATTGTCAATTGGGTCACATTTTGAGGCCCATTTGACCCTTGGGTCGTGGTTCTCACAGGTATGTGAAAGAGAGCCTGAGCCCATGTGCAGTACTAGTGCTACTAGTGCCAAAGAAGGATGGGACGTGGAGGATGTGCGTTGATTGCAGGGCGGTCAACAATATCACAGTAAAGTATCGCCATCCCATTCCTAGATTAGATGATATGCTTGATGAATTGCATGGCTCATTTATTTTCAGTAAAATTGATCTTAAAAGTGGGTACCATCAAATTAGAATGAAAGAGGGTGATGAATGGAAAACTACTTTTAAGACTAAGTATGGGCTTTATGAATGGTTGGTTATGCCATTTGGACTTACAAATGCACCCAAAACTTTCATGAGATTAATGAACCATGTCCTACGTGCGTTCATAGAAAAGTTTGTGGTTGTGTACTTTGATGATATCCTAGTATACAGTAAGGACTTAAATGAACATTTTAAGCATTCGAGATATGTGTTTGATGTGTAAAGATGTGAAAAATTGTATGCTAATTTCAAGAAATGTACCTTTTGCATGGAAAAAGTTGTTTTTCTTGGTTATGTTGTTAGTACAAAAGGTATTGAGGTGGATGAAGAGAAAGTCAAGGCCATCAAGGAGTGGCCAACGCCAAAGAGCATCACTGAGGTAAGAAGCTTTCATGGCTTAGCTAGCTTTTATCGGCGTTTTGTTAAAGACTTTAGCACCATGGCTGCACCACTCACTGAGGTAATTAAAAAGAATGTTGGGTTTCATTAGGGAGCTGATCAAGAGAATGCTTTTGCCACTATTAAAGAAAGGTTGTTCTCTACACCTGTGTTAGCATTACCTGATTTTAACAAAACTTTTGAGATTGAATGTGATGCCTCAGGAATAGGGATTGAAGCCGTTTTGATACAGGATAGGCGACCCATAGCCTTCTTCAGTGAGAAGCTAAGTGGGGCGTCCCTGAAGTACCCTACTTATGACAAAGAGCATTATGCTCTTGTCCGTGCATTAGAGACTTGGCAGCACTACCTGTGGCCTAGGGAATTTGTGATCCACACTGATCATGAATCATTGAAGCATCTCAAGGGTCAAAGTAAGTTGAATCAAAGGCATGCTAGATGGCTGGAATACATTGAGACCTTTCCATATGTCATCCGTTATAAGCAAGGTAAGGAGAACATTGTTGCTGATGCTTTATCCCGGAGGTATGTACTTCTTACTTCTATGAGTGCTAAGATGCTTGGGTTTGAATATATGAAAGACATGTATGCCGATGACGCTGACTTTTCTGATGTGTATAAGGCATGTGATAAGGTTGCATTCGGTAAGTTTTACAAGCATGATGGTTATTTGTTTAAAAAAAACAAACTTTGCCTGCCAAGTTGTTCTATGCGTGAGTTATTGGTGCGTGAGGCACATGGTGAAGGATTAATGGGACACTTTGGTGTCAAGAAAACTTTAGACATTTTGCATGAACATTTCTTTTGGCCTAAGATGAAGAGAGATGTCAATCGCATTTGTAGCAGGTGCATTACATGTAGAAAGGCCAAATCTAAGGTTTTGCCACATGGGTTGTATACACCTTTACCTGTTCCTAGTGAGTCATGGGTAGACATATCTATGGACTTTGTTTTGGGGCTGCCTAGGACAAAAAGGGGTAGAGATTCTATTTTTATGGTTGTGGATAGATTTAGTAAGATGGCACATTTCATTCCATGCCATAAAACAGATGATGCCACAAACATAGCTGACTTGTTTTTCAGGGAGATAGTGCGACTCCATGGTGTACCACGGAGTATTGTTTCTGATAGGGATGTTAAACTCCTTAGCTACTTTTGGAAGGTGTTGTGGGGGAAATTGGGTACTAAGCTCTTATTTTCCACTACTTGTCATCCGCAGACTGATGGTCAGACTGAAGTAGTTAATAGGACTTTAACTCAGCTTTTACGCACTGTTGTTCATAAGAATTTAAAAACTTGGGAGGATTGTTTGCCATTTATAGAGTTTGCATATAATAGGGCCATGCATACTACTACTTCATATTCTCCTTTTGAAATTGTTTATGGTTTTAATCCACTTACTCCTTTAGATTTGATGCCTTTACCTGTTGATGGCAGGAGTAGCTTGGATGGACAAAAGAAGGCGGAGTTGGTGAAGTCACTTCATGAGAGGGTACGGCTTCAAATTGCCCAAAAGAATGAAAGGGTTGCTTCCCAAGCCAATAAAGGGCGAAGGCGTGTCATCTTTGAACCAGGAGATTGGGTTTGGGTTCACATGCGCAAAGAAAGATTCCCAACCCATAGAAGGACTAAGTTGCATCCTCGAGGAGATGGACCCTTCCAAATTCTTGAGAAAATTAATGACAATGCATATAAAGTGGACCTTCCAGGTGAGTATAATGTTTCTGCTACTTTCAATGTTTCTGATCTTTCTCCTTTTGATGTAGGTGAAGATTCGAGGTCGAATCCTTTTGAGGAGAGGGGGAATGATGGGAACCAAGGTGGGCCTAGTCTTAAAGATCCTTTGCAAGTTCCAGATGGGCCAATTACAAGATCAAGAGCCAAGAAGATCAAGGAAGCAATGCAAGGATTGGTGCAATCCACTTGGGATGAAGCTAGCAAGAGCCCAACAATCAAAGTGGGTTTGAAAGAAGGAGAACCAATTTTGATCCACTTGATACAAGCTATGGAAGACATGACTTAGGGTTATTGTTTAGGCCTATTGTTATTTCTTATGAACTAGTGTTTTGGGAAGGCCTTGTATTATGGCCAAGGGCTTATTTGGAAAGTTACTTTTTAGGAACTAGTGTTTCAAGAAGTTACTGCAGCCGAATTACTGTAACGCAGCACTGTTCATGCAGGAGTATTTTTGGGAGAAAGAGCTTTATTTTGGTTAGGGTTTTAATTAGGTTTTGGTTTAAATACTCTTTGTAACCTCATTTGAAGGCAGACAATATTGAATTTTCATTGTGAGTTGAGTTTACTCCTCTTGTTTTTTATTGAACTTTTAAACTTATCAAAGGTAAATCACAACCTTTGTGGCGTTCCTCCTTGTAAACTGGGTTCTTAAGTCAGGTTCTTCAACAGGTCTAGATTTTAATATAATCTAGGTTCTTGAAACGAGTTCTCAACGGGTCTAGATTCTCCATCCATTGACTTGATTTTGGCTTTCTTGGGTGAGTTTTCAAATTGATTGTGGGTTCAAGGGATTCCATTCCTGCAGGTTCATATCATTTTATCTCATGGATTTAACAGTATACATACTGCCATGTCATTTAAAATTTTAAATGACATGGTGATCTATACACTGTTAGATTTGTAATATTTAATCTGGACCATGAAATGGACTCTCTCCATTTCATTTCAAATGGAGAGGATCTTATTCCCTTTTTTACGAAGCTCTAATCATTAACCTAAGCATCCAAGCCTTTCTCTTTATTATCCAACACACAACTCTATCAAAGAGATCAGTCTGAAAGACTAGTGATAAATTGCTAGCTTGCTATAAGCTCCGTAGAGGCTAGGTATGGATATTCTCAATAATCCATACCAACCTCCTTAAATTGCTTGTTTTATTATATTTTTAATTTAGGTTTAGTTCGCATGTTTTAATCTCTATTTCACGTTTGTCAAACTGATTTTTTCGTGCTTAGTTTTATTTTTATTCATGAATTTTAAGCTTATGCTAGTTAAATCATTGTTCTCATGTTAGGTTTTCCATTTAGGAGTTCATAAACCTTCTTTAATGAAATTAATTATATTTGTCTCCAAGAACATGTTCTTCAATTCATTATATCGTAATTCTCACTTCCAAAGCATGTCTTCTAATTCTTCAAGGAATCTTTCTATTCGCTTTCAAAAGCATGTACTTTAACATTTCAATGAATTTTGCCATGATGATAGCTTTTAAAGCATGTTCTTTAAATTGCTATGTGATTTTCATCAAATTCGTGTTGTTTGATTATTGTGGGGATTATTCCCTACAAATTGGTGATAAGCTAGGATTCAAGTAAGAACTCATCATTTTTACTTCATCAAAATATTGTGCCCTAATTCTCATGCTTTGGTTGCTCCTTGATTGTCATAGTCTTAGGTTTAATTGCTTTTATGCATTTTAAAGACGTATTTAATAAATTACCTTCAAGAATATCAAGTAATATAGAAGAAGATCAGCCATTAAGTTGGGCATTCTAAGGAACCTAACACCTTCCTAAGACGTATCTTAGCTCTAGACCTAGTAAGACTAGTCCTTTTGTGCATGAAGGTATATTTATGGTTCCTACACCTATAAACCAGGTGGCGACTCCTTGTTCCTCTACTTTCAACCCTGAAAATGTTTAATAGCACGAACGACCATTTGAGGTGCCCCTATGGTATCTCACAGCTACATCTTTATTATGAGAATTCTTTGTAACACAAAAGCTCTCACGAAAAAACCCTAACTCCAAATTCACCCCAAGAGTTATCTCTCACAAAAACTTTATTTTGTGTCAATTGGGGGGGGAGGGGGGGGGGAGAGAGAGAGAGAGAGAGAGAGAGAGAGAGAGAGAGAGGTCTCTAGTGTTAAAAACACAAGTTGGAAAAAAAACTATTACAAAAGTCAACTAATTAAGTTTTGTCAAAATTTCCAAGAGTCTTGTAACTCAACTAATTGAAACCTCCTGATATTCTTCAAATGAGACATCTAGTGTTCAAATCCCCCTCCCCAACTATCAAATGATCAAAAAATAAAGTTCTGTCAAAATCAATAGGTAACCAATATTTACCTTTAAGAGTTAGAGACATGGTTCGTATTAAGTAATTAGCAACTAAGTTTTTTGTTATCCAATAAGATACCTAAATTCGAATCTCACCAACATAAAAAATCAATTGGTGTCTTGGCCTGATAGTAAGAGTAATTATCATAGAGCTGATGTCATATATGTTGATTGGTGGCTTTAATAAAGGTGAACCGATTGCACCTTAATGAAACGACACTGGATTAAAATCCCATGAAATCGGTTGACTTGAATAACTTTTCGTGCACGAAAATAGTTATGTGGCCAAATGGGATTAGAATTCCACTCACTAACTACTAAATATATATATATATATATAGAGAGAGAGAGAGAGGGTCCGGGCCCTTATGTGTGTGCCACATATTGATTTGAGAGAGGAGCTATTTCTTTGGTTTGTGTTGAGACTTGGATTTGGTGTTATTTGGGACTCTCTCTTGGAGTTGTGGCAACTTTGCTTTTTGTTCAGCAAAGAGCTTTGGAGAAGTAGTGTCGCTTCTTTGTTTTTGTGGTGCAGCTAGTTTCTTTGCTTTGGTTTGGTGCGAGTTCTTTGGTGTCATTTGCGAAAACTAGGCTAGAGAAAATTCACCAATTTCTCTAGTATTTGCTTTGGGTATTTGATATTTGGTATTTGTTATTTGTTATTTGATTTAAATCAACACTTTAATTCTTTATTATTTGTTATTTGTGAGAGAGAGAAATTTTGATGTATTTGGGTTTTGGGATTTGTAAGAGTGCTTCTACACCATATTTTTAATTAATCTATATTTTTATTAGTGAAATTCTCTGTCTTCGCCCAAGGACGTAAGTGAAAAGCCAAACCAAGTAAGAGTGCTTCTAGATTTTTTCATTCTATATTTGTTTGGAAATCTTTCTCAATCTATAAATATTTTGCACAAACAATCTTGTGTGTAAGAGTGCTTCTAGACATCCTTTCTCACAACAATAGGTTCAAATGTTATCCAAACCATGTATATATAAAAACAATGGTTCAAGATCCTCTAAAATTCTTAGGTTACTCTACCAAATAGTGTTTTTTTAATCTCTACGTTTCATTTTATAGTAAACTAGACCACAACCCGCACAATTGTACGGGACCATGTACCTTTTTATTAATGGATTATATTATTATTTATTTATAAAATTATTATAAATAAAATATTATAATTGAAAAAATGTTTCATCTGTAAAGTATTGTGCAAATATTAGAATGAAAAAAATGTTGTGATTTTAGATATACTTTATTCCTTAAATATTGACAAATTTAAGGAACAAATTTTAATTAATATTGACAAATTTTAATTAATAGGTAATTCATAAACAACCACATATACATTTCAAACAAAATATTTTCCAATGATTACGGTAATTACCTATTACTCATTTTCAATATTTATTCGGCATCCAATGAAATCGAGCATGTGAAATTAAGGTAAATACAAACAATCAAGAAGTTCATATCTAATATTGACAAATGGTGTTACCTTTAAGGAACAAAACGTAATAGTGAGTATTTATCACTAAACAAAGAAAAAGAAAGACAAAACAAAAATAAAAGATCTTGTTTATTGTAGAGATAAAGTGTTAAGGGAAATTGCTTCAAAAAAAAAAAAAAAGTTGAGGGAATTAAATAAAAAGACAAAGGGAATAGTGTGAGACAATTAAGAATAAGAAGAGCAACTAATAGCAAGGAAGTCGAAAAGACTTGCTAAGAATAAAATAGTTAATAACTTTTTTTTTATATAATTAAAAGAGTTAATAACTTAATATAAAATGTTGCAACTTCAAAACGACGTAATGTTGAATTATGGACAAACATTATTTAAAGAAAATCCGAAATTTTTCTCAAAAAAAGAAAGAAAAAGAAAACTCATAATTAAGGGGTAAAGGTAGTTAGTCACTGAAAATAATTGGTAAAAACTTTATTAGAGCATTTAAGGGCAAAAAAAAAAAAAAAAAACCCTTAGTTTTAATGTAGTGCTCATTTAATGTAAGAGGGATTTGAGGAGACATTTTTTCATTGAATTAATTCAGAGTCATATCCAAAAAAAGTGGTAATCCAAGAGAAATGATAAATAAAATAAATTATTGGAGCAATTTCTTGAGTCGGTTCAGTTGTGTAAATGAAATCATTTCCCAAATATGATTGTAAATTTTTTAAATATTTGACTGGAATATATCTATTTATATCAGAATTAATTAATAAGACCATATATATATATATATGAAAAATATTAAATATGAGCTTTTAATTGGAGCATATTATTGGGTAGTGGGTATTTAATTTATTAATGGTGTAGTTTTTATCATGGGTAGTGGGTATTTAATTTATTAATGATGTAATAATAAATAAGATGCCACCTAAGATGCTAAGTGTTAAGCAGAAGACGTTACCTTAGATGTCACGTGATAGAAAAATGACAATGTCTTCTTCTTTAATCTAATACCATTAAAAGGATTCATGCCCTCATGTCCACTTTAATGTACTGTCAAAAATACCACTCACATCTTCTTACATTCCTAATTTAATCAATGACTTCAAATAATAATGTATGTTAGCAAAAAAGATATAATAGTCGCATCCAAATATAGAAAAATGTCCACTTTAGTGCACAGACTAAAATACCCTTACACATTAACATTAGATAACTTGAAATAATTGGGACAAATAAGGAAAATATTAATTTTTCAAAATCCTAAAATTTAGGGTCCATTTTAAAAGGAACCCAAAAATTAGCACCACTATCCTCGTTTGAATTAAATTAAATAAATAAATAAAACCACGGTTTTAAAAACCGGACCGGATCGGCCAGTTCAACCGATTCAACCGGGGACCGGTGTCCAATCCTGTCCGGTTCTCTGAAAAAACCGGAAAATTAGAAAAATAGGCCAAAAACCGGAAACCGCCGGTTCGACCATAAAAACCTCAAACCGGAGCGGTTAAACCGGTTTTGACCCGATTCCACTAATTCCAAAACTGCACCGTTTTGGTCAAATTTTTTTTCAATTTCTTTGATCTTATCAACAAAAAAAAAACTCAGATTTGAAGCCCTCTCTCTCTCGATGACAAGGTTTGGTTGTTAATGGCGGAGAGAGAAAGATCGCTCTCTTGGGTGGTCACACGACAAGAAAGGTGAACGACGGTGTCCCTGTCGTAGAACTAGGGCCGCAGTGCGGTGAGGACTGGATCTCACTTCTTTCTTAGTCTCTCTCTTTACTCTGTCGCTTTCTCAGGTCGAGGGAACCAAGAGCTTCAGACGGTGGTGGGTTGGGTCGAGTCCAGCGATGTTTGGGTGTTTGAGAAACCTACTTGAGGTACTCGATCTGAACCTCTCTTTCTTGCTCTCTTGCTCCACTACAGTGGTTCGAATGGGTTTCAGTCCAACCAGTTAAGATATGGCCGAATGGATTGAGGATTGTGGCTTTGATGGGGATTATAGATGCCAAAAATGGCGAATCAATTTGGCTTTGGTGAATCCATTTTTTTCCCCAGAAAATCAAAAAGAAAAAAAAACAATTGGTTGTAATTTTTTGATGGCTTTGGTGAATCAGCTTGTGGGGAGGGTCAATAATGTTGTTGCTGTTGTTGAGTTCCTGTTGTGTTCTTACTTTTTTTTTTTTTTTTTTCTTGCTCTGTTATTGTTGGAAATGTGTTCTTGCTTGCTGAGCTCTAAGCTAGAGTGTTCTTGCTTTTTGGTGTTATATTTTCCTATGTTTTTTCTTGTTGTTGCTGGGTTTTTGCTGAGTTTAAGTGTTAATGTTCATAGTGTTCTTGCTGGTTTTTCTGCGTTTTTATTAATTTTCTCGATTTGTTGTGTGGATGTAATAGAATTAAGAACTTATTTGGTTTAAGGATCATTATTTCAATTATGTATTATAAAATGACTATTGAGACTTGTTTAATGTTATTAAATGAACATTTAACGTTCTTTGTTGTGTGGATGTAATAGAATTTAGAACTTATTTGGTTTAAGGATCATTATTTCATAATGTTCATATGTTTAGTTACATATTGACATAGTTACATTTTGCTTAGTTTTGATTATCAAATGAACATTTATCGTTCTTTGTTGTTTGGATGTAATGGAATTCAGAACTTATTTGGTTTAAAGATCATTATTTTGTGATGTAAACATGTTTAGTTACATATTTACATAGTTATATTTTGCTTAGTTTTGATTTTTTTCGCAAAATATAAAATGTGGAAACTCATATAAAGTATTTTAAAATTTGCTATATATTTGTTAACCCTATATTATTAGTTACAATTTTTTTTTGTATTTAATTATTTATATAATTTTAAAATTATTAATTATTATTTATGACGTCACCGGTCGGACCACCGGTAGTACGGGAACCACTCCCTTTTCCGGTTCTCTCCCCGGTCCGGTTTTTAAAACCATGAATAAAAACATCACGTAGAAAAATAAAATCATCACGTTTAATTTTTCCTTCTTCTTCTTCTTTTTTTCCCTCATTTGAATTAAAAATCATTAATATTTATCTTATCGCATGCAATTTAAAGATAAGAATGGTCTAAAATACTCTTAGATTTACTATTCAATTAAAAAGTAGCACACAAAAGATATATATGTAAAAAAAAAAAAAAAAAAAATAAAAAAAAAATAACTCTCTTAAACCACTCTCCCATATATCCAAACATGTCTCCACTATCTCACGTTTAATTTTTAAGTTTTGAAGTTTTAAAACTTTTAACTGCTCTTAACTTCTTATCCTTATCCATTTTATTTATCTATTATTATTTAAGAATTCTCTCTTATCAGACTTTCTTTGCTTCATTTGTTCCACGTTTCCAGGTTTCTTTTTCATTTTTTTTCCTTAATTTCATCTCCATCTCCTTTTCTATACATGGTGATTTTACGTTATTTTATATAAATTTTAAAATTTTCTGCTTCTCAATTATTATTATTTTTTTTTTCTATGAACTGTTATAATTTAATGTTTTCATGCAGTGAAAATAGCTTGCATCAAATTGGAGGGTGACAAACAACAGCCAAGGCACTTCACGTATCTCTTTTTTTTTTTTCTTTTCTTATTTTTGGTTTCTCCGGTTGTAAAACTTAATTTGGGAATAATTCTTTTCATTTTTTTTGCAGTGTTGTTTTGTATAAAAATAGGCAATAGCAATGCTTTTGGATACCATGGGTGAGTTAATGCATAGAATTGGTATTCAAATGGCTGAAATCTGAATTCTTATGTTCTTATTTGCAACTAATTTGGGATGCCTATCCACATTTGAAGCCCTCCAAACTACAACATGGTTTGACCTTTTTAATGGACTCCAAATTTTTACATCAGTGTATAAGTGTATTCTTCTTAAGGAATGTAGCACTAGCAACAGATGTACAATTTAGTAGTGCTACACTTTTCTTTTTCTTTTTTTGCTAAGCAGTGACTAAACTTTATAAAAGTTTGCTGTAATTTGAGTTAAGAAAATGCCTTTACTATGTAGTAAATCTGTTCTGAAAGTTGTGATTGATTTGCAAGTTTATGTTGATGAATAAATGGCCCATTATGGTTTTCAATTGATCTTGGATTAGTTAAATTGTAAAAAAGTGTGCAATTTATTTGAATATTGGCCTTGTGCAAGCAAAAGTGTTCACTTTTCTGGCAAGTGGTTTCAGATGTTTATTTCAATAAATGACACAAACATGTTATTTCATTTTATAATTATTTTTTTTTTTTGTTATAAAAAGGAAGAGCCTTTGAACACGCGCGTAACGCGTGTGAAAGCTATATATATAATAAATATTGATAGATATATTGATTACCTAGATTATGACAATTCAGTATTCTACTACTAAAACTCTTAAAATAATGATTTTTAAAACGAAAAGCAGTAACGGGGTTAAGTCTCCCTCCACTGTGCTTTTATTAAAAATTAAAAATTAAAACAAAAAATAAAAACCTCCCCTTCAATTAAAAGTTAGGACAAAATAGGGATAGAGACAGGGGGCTGGTGGGGGCCAAAGCCCCTGCTAGCTTTTAATTCCCCCTCCCTCACCATATTTTTTTATAAAAACACCTATTTGCAAGGACGGGTATTAGATTGAAATAATTTTGCAAGGTATCAAATTGAGACATTTCTTTAGATTGAAATGATTTATTAATTAATTCTGCAATTTTGCAAAGTGCTTTTGATTTTCATTCCCAACAGTGTTCTAAACTTCTACGTTCATAAGTGAGGTGGTCCCCTTCTATCTTCAGAAAAAAGAAAATTTTGGTGAACATTATCTTCAGAATTTAAATAGAGGACATCTGTTATGGAACATAGAGTGGAGCAAATTATGTGGTACAGAATATTTTCATCCTATATAAATAGATAAGAATTTTGTTAATAGAGACCATCATTATTTTTCAAAAAAACAAAACTTTTATTTTCATTTTTTTTTTCATTTAAAAAAATAGCAATATAAACATTATATTTTTCTAGAAGAAAGAATAGTTACAGATTTCGTAGTTAAGAGTTACATATCTTTATTGCACTTTATTATCTATGAAAAAAAATAATAAAATAAAAATTTTACTTTTATTATTGTTACATTTTTCATATATTGACTTGTATAAGTTTAGGTAAGTCACATTTCTTATTTAAATTTTAAATTTTTATATGTTTCATAATTTTTAAAACTATTTGTATACTCTAATGATGTAATTTCTGAATTATTTAACAAAAAATATTGATTTAAAATGTTTAAAAAATATTAATCATGATTAGTATGATTTAGAAGATAGTTTCCAACTTATATACTAATTGAATAAGAAAAATGATATTGAATTATGTAAAGACTAACTAAATATAAATATTATTGTTATTTAAATTATGTTAAAGATATACGTTTTATGTGTGAGTGTAATAGGTTATTTTTTTTGTTGCCATATTTATCTCGATCCCGTGGAAAAAAATTTCTGGCTACAACTACAACTACAGCTCTCCTTCTCCAGTGACATGCATCTCTTTTCTAGACCGGTAGTGTAACCTTTCCTCTTTGCCCTCACTCTCTCACTATGTTTTCTTTCCTCCACAATCAGATCTTAAGTTTGAAATAATCAAAGAATCAACATTCAACAGGCTTGGAGGATTTATATTTCAAAGATTTGTTGATCCCAATCTACTGGTCCTTTCCATCCCTTCCAGGTTCCAAGAGAATAAACCTTTCTCAATTCAAGGCGCATAGTGAAAATACCACTCATCTATACATCGGTATATTCTGTGAAATATGTTTTCAGCACTAGTATATTCCGTGAAATATGATATGCACCTTGAATTGATAGATACATGACATTTGGCTGTTTGATGGTAGCTGCTTGATGAGTTTTACTCTCTTCAATCAAACTGATGATGTGTGAAATCAGCACGGTCGTCCAGGTGATGCGTTCTCTGATGGAAGACCTGAAACAAAGAGCAACAATGACGACGGTAGGAAAACACCGGTGGGGTGCCGGCCAAAGTTCCTCCGATGCCTTTGTCAGAGATTTAGTGGAGAATTGGTAACAAGTAAGTAAAAGTGTTTAGGCTATAGTGTGCGTACCTTGTGCATTTCTGTCTGGAGGTTTATATAGATGCCCCAGAAAATAGCCGTTGAGCCTTCCTTAACTTCCCTCTTTATTGGATTTAAACAAGGGTTATTATGAAGGCGGTTACAATATCTCGGGGATATTGTCATTAATGGGTAATTAAGTTTATTTAGTTCATTGTTTGTAACGGTGGTCATTAGTGAGCCGTTTAGGACTTGTATGGTGGTTTGTACGGACGGAGTAAAGACGATGCTTAGAGTCGTCCTTGTACTTGTTTTTCTTAGTGGACGACCGATTTGGACGATCGTCCCTTCGTGTCTTCAATGCCTCGAGTGGTGGTCTTTTGACGACTCAGTTCTGTTTATGACGATCTTTTAGTGCCTTCATTGTTTACAGTCGTCATTCCAGTGATGAGGATATAGTCGTCCGTCCTATGGGTAGTGAACCCATCAGATGCCCCCTATTCCATCGTGGGTCATTTTTTGGGCGACAGACGGGATACGCATATTAGGTTTGTCTTTTGGCGCGAGTATCTTTCTCGGGAAGGCGCGCAGCCGTATTCGATCTTGAGTATTAAATGGCGAAATAGCCGAGTGACCTCACTTTTGACACGTGTCACTCATTCATTGGGCACGACTTGCGAAGCGACGGTTCGTTTCGTATGCTCGAGGTTTTTGGCTATTTAAACTCGAATGGAGTTTTCATTTTTCTTTTTTACTTTCCCGCTCCCACTCCGAAGTGACCCCCTCTGGTTTTTCCTTTCTCCGGTGAGTCCTCCTTCTCTCCTTTTCCGATTTGGGTTTTAAGGCTGGATCCTTCGCATTTTTCGTTAAAGAGGTTTTTTGTGGGAGTGTGTCGTGAGGCCGAGAGTGGGGGCAGAGCACTTGATTTTGGTGATTTTGTTCCTTCGGATAATGTGCTCCGCCAGTTATCGGAGGAGCTTTTCGATTTCGCTTTTCCGGCGTTAGACACGTGGAGGGTTGTCAAAGGTTTAATGGTGACTGAGAGGGGTAGTTGGTCCTCGGTTCATTCCGAGGACCTCCCAGAGGGACTCTCTGACAGAGGGGACACTCGTTCATCGGGGGAAACTCCGTCGGTTTCTGGGTCATCAAGGGCTGTGGGCCCTGACGACTCTTGGGTTGCTAGGTCCTACCTGTCCAAGGTAGTGGATGTCGATGGTTTAGATAGGTATAGGAGTAAGTTCCAGATCCCCGAGGACGTCGTCCTTAGGATCCCCGAGTCGGATGAGGTAGCATGCTCGTCTAGATATGGTGATGTGGCATTTTATGAGGCCGACTTTAATGCCGGCGTGAGGTTTCCTATGCAGCCCCTAATGAGGGAGCTGTTGGATCGTCTCAACCTCGCGCCAGGTCAGTTAGCCCCAAATTCCTGGAGGACGGTGGTTGGGTCGATGGTAATGTGGAAGGTTTTGAGCAATGGGAAGGACGACCTTACCCTAGACGAGTTGTTGTTCTGTTACAAGCCGTGCCAGATACCGGCTTCCCCGGGCTTCTGGACTCTGAATATGCGGCAAAGGGGTTTGAAGTTGATAGTAGGGAATCCATCGTCCAACAGGGAATGGAAAGACAATTATGTTTTTGTCTGTGGAGACAATTGGGAGGGTCTCCAATGTGAGAAGGACGACAACTTCATCTCCGTTCGTCGAGAGTGGGGCGTGCCTCCGTCCTCTGGTGTGTGTGTGTTTCTTCGCGTGCCTTTATTTTTCCAGGGTGTTCTCGTAATCTGCTACTGACGTCTTTCTTTTTTCTTTCTGGCAGCGCTTAGACGACCGAAGATAAGCGAAGACGGCCACAACAGGGTACTTCGGGCATTGCACCACAACCAGCACCATTTCAAGTACTTCATACGACCCGAGCTTTTGGCTCTGTATTCGTTTGGACCTGAACCGAGCGAAGCTGTTCTGTCGTTGCAGGAGATCAACCGGAAGAGTAAGTGCTTTAACGTTGTTTACTTCGTCAGTTGAACGACGCTTATCTGACGGTGCGTTAATTGTGTTTTGCAGGGATGGCAACCGCTAAGCTCAACAGAGAAAAACTCAAGAAGATGATGAGCCAGCAGAATGAGGCTCCGCTGACAATAGGGAAGAAGAGGAAAGCCGATACGTCGTCCAAGAAGACGACGAACGAGAGAAGCCTTCTTCCACCTCCTCCTCCTGCCCCGGAGCCATCTGTACTAGAGCCCGTCCAAACCTCGTCGGTTGAGGTCGTTGAGATTCCCGCCGAACCTTCGTCCAGCAGGTTCGTGGAGAAGGTGCCGACGCTACCTCGAGATGCCTCCTTGGCCTGTCGTAGGGCCAAGTCTGCAGTGACGAAGGATGATCTTGCCGAATATGACAAGGTCAATACCGACGTCATCAAGGTGGCTGGCGTCCATTCTCTCATGAAGGTATGATCTTTTCATTTTCCTAGGTCGTTTTTTCGTCACGTTTCTTTGGGGATTAAATGAGTGTTGTTCTTTTTCTTTGTGTAGGGCTTGACTGAACTTACAGTGATAGCCAACCGTTGCATGCAATGGGAGGAAGCACTGTTGAAGCAGAAAGTTCAGCTGTCTGAGGCTGCCCAGGCCAATCAAAGGTTGACTTCCCTCGTCAACGAACTAACTCTCGACAGGGATAGGGTCGTTGGCGAGTTGTCGACGCTCAAGGCGGACCTTACGAAGAAGGACGAAGACCTGAAGAGGGCGTTGGACGGGGCCAGGAGGGCTGACGAGCAAGCTAAGATGTTGGCTTCGCAGCTGGAGGGAGCGAGGGTCTCAGTCGTGGAGGAATTTAAATCGTCAGAGGCTTATGACGACGTCAACACGAAATACTTCCTCTCTGGTTTCAACCTTCTGAAGAAACAAGCGAAAGAGAAGTTTCTAGAGCTTGACTTTGATGGGTTTCAACCTTTTGATGATGACGAGTCGACGATGCCTGCTGACGAGGGAAACGTTGAGACATTGGCTAGTGATCCACAGATGGACGACGACGCCAATTCATAATTCTTGTAATATTTGTAACTTTTTTAGATACATGTTTTTAATGGGGCCCGTTTTTTAGGCTTTTAACTTTGAAACAATGTGATGATGCTACAATGCCCTGGTTTTGGGGGAATTTCGATGTTATCGTTCTTAATATAGTCTAATTGTTTCTGATTACATCTGCCTATGAACATCTATCTGAATGTTTTTGGTTGCTCTTGTTTGTGGATGTGGCTTTTGTTGTTTTGTTAAAGTGTTGAAAGTCGTCCATGCATATGCATATGTACACACGCTTATGTCGTCCATGCGTAATGCGTTTGTACCCATGCACAGGGACTGTGACACTTGGTGTTTTGTTCAAGTGTATAGCGTCGTCCATGCGTGTGCGTTTATACACCTGCTCAGGGACTGTGACACTTGTTGTTTTGTTCAAGTGTTTATAGTCGTCCATGCATGTGCGCTTGTACACATGCTCAGGGACTATGACACTTGTTGTTTTGTTCAAGTGTTTAGAGTCGTCCATGCATGTGCGTTTGTACACATGCTCAGGGACTGACACTTGTTGTTTTGTTCAAGTGTTTAGAGTCGTCCATGCATGTGCGTTTGTACACATGCTCAGGGACTGACACTTGTTGTTTTGTTCAAGTGTTTAGAGTCGTCCTTACGCTTGTTGTTTTATTCAAGCAGTTAAGGTTGTTATGTGGACCTTACACTTGTTGTTTTGTTCAAGTGTTTAGGGTCGTCCTTACGCTTGTTGTTTTATTCAAGCAGTTAAGGTTGTTATGTGGACCTTACACTTGTTGTTTTGTTCAAGTGTTTAGGGTCGTCCTTACGCTTGTTGTTTTATTCAAGCAGTTAAGGTTGTTATGTGGACCTTACACTTGTTGTTTTGTTCAAGTGTTTAGGGTCGTCCTTACGCTTGTTGTTTTATTCAAGCAGTTAAGGTTGTTTTTTATGAATTTTGGAGAGTAGAGAACGGAGGGGTGACGCTTGGCGAACTTTGCATTTCGTTAGTTTATTTTAGAGACAAATACAAAGGAAATTTCGAATCAAATGAGCAAAGAAATACACGTAAATGCTGCCATACTGATAGTACTTTTTCAAATACTCGGCGTTCCAAGGATGAGGTAGAGCGTTCCCGTCTAACTTCTCCAGGTGATAGGTGCCTCTTCTGTGGAACTTGACAACCCTGTATGGTCCTTCCCATGTGGGTCCCAGCTTTCCCTGGGTTGGGTCCTTTGTTGCTAGGGTCACTTTTTTCAGCACCAAGTCTCCAACTTTGAATTCCCTGTGCTTCACTCGTCTATCGTAGTAACGGGCCATCCTCTGTTGGTAGACCCTGGTTCTGGCTTCAGCTTGGTCCCGAACTTCATCCACTAGATCTAAGTTTGATCGTAAATGAGCGTCGTTGCTTCCTTCGTCATAGTTGTTCGTCCTCCAGGTAGTGAGTCCGATTTCTACTAGTATGACAGCTTCGGTACCGTACGTCAGTCGAAAGGGAGTTTCTCCTGTGGGAGTCCTCGCCGTTGTTCTGTATGCCCACAGGATGTTTGGAAGCTCTTCAGGCCATAGTCCCTTTGCCCCCTCAAGTCGAGTCTTGATCATCTTGAGCAAGGATCGATTTGTAACTTCCACCTGTCCATTGGCCTGTGGGTGACCTGGGGATGAGTAGTGATTCTGTATGCCAAGTTCTTCACAGAATTCTCGAAAAGGCGAATTGTCAAACTGACGTCCGTTGTCTGATATAAAGGTTCTAGGTATTCCAAACCTGCATATGATTGCCTTCCACATGAACCCTCGGATGTTCTTTTTTGTGATCGTAGCGAGTGGTTCAGCTTCTACCCACTTCATGAAATAGTCTATTCCCACAACTAGGAATTTCAGCTGCCTTCGTCCGACGGGAAGAGGTCCCATGATGTCCAGACCCCATTAGGCGAACGGCCAGGGTGCTGCCATTGGGGTTAGTGTTTCCGGTGGTGAGTGGATGAGGTTCCCGAATCGCTGGCACTTGTCACACGCACGAATGTAGGAGACCGCATCCTTCTGCATCGTTGGCCAATAGTATCCAGCTCGGACGAGTTTATGAACTAAGGATCGTGCACCTGAGTGATTGCCGCAGATCCCTTCGTGAACCTCTCTCATCATGTAGTTGGCCTCCACCTTATCCAGGCAGCGTAAATATGGGAGTGAGAAGCCTCTTTTGTATAAAACGCCTTGTATCAGGATGAACCTTGTGGACCAGACTTTCAGCTTTCTGGCCTCGACTGGGTCTGACGGAAGTGTTTCGTCTTCTAGGTAGCTAACGGGTGTCATCCAGGAGTTACTGACGTCGATGGAGCTTACTTCTTCTTCCAGGTGGCTTGGCGAGTGTTGAACTTCGACGTATTGGTCTGTTGCTTCATCAGAAGAGGCTAGCTTTGCCAAGGCGTCTGCCTCTGTATTCTGTTCACGAGGCACTTGGACGAGTAAAACTTCATCGAACCACTTCATGGCATTTCTGACGAGCTTGAGATATTTTGTCATTCTGTCTTCTCTGGCTTCGTACTCACCGTTGACCTGTCCTACTATCAATTGTGAGTTGCTTCGGATCTTGAGTCTGTTTGCCCCCAGTTCTTTAGCTATACGCAGGCCGGTTAACAGGGCCTCGTACTCTGCCTCGTTGTTTGTGGTGGGATATTGGAGCTGGGTGGAATGTTTGAGTAGGTGCCCTTAAGGTGTCTTGAAGACTATTCCAACACCTCCTGCCCCCTTGACGGACGACCTGTCGATTTCGATTTCCCACTTTTCGTCCGGTTTCTCTTCTGATGGTTCTTCTTCCATCACTGTGAACTCAGCTATGAAGTCAGCTAGGGCTTGTGCCTTGATGGCCTGTCTTGGGTGGTACTCAATGTCGAACTCACTCAATTCAACGGCCCATTGAATCAGTCGCCCAGCTGCGTCGGGCTTATTCATCGCCTTACAGAGAGGATGGTTCGTAAGGACGATGATTTTGTGAGACTGGAAGTACGGTCGCAGTTTCCTGGCAGCGATCACGAGAGCTAGTGCTAGTTTTTCCATTGCGGGATATCTTTCCTCTACTCCCTGGAAGGCTTTGCTGGTGTAGTACAGTAGCAGCTGGATGCCCCCGTCTTCTCTGATGAGGGCTGAGCTGACAGCCGTCGGGGAGACCGCTAGGTACAAGGAGAGGGCTTCGCCTTGTTGGGAAGGGCTCAGCAGAGGTGGAGACGTCTGGTACACCTTGAGTTCTTCGAAGGATTTCTGGCACTCATCTGTCCAGACGAACGCCTTTCTCAGCGTCTTGAAGAGTGGAAGACATTTGTCAGTAGCTCGTGAAACGAAGCGGTTGAGTGCAGCCACTCTTCCTGTAAGGCTTTGTACCTCTTTGATCGTCCTTGGAGGTGTCATTTCCAGCACGGCTTTTATTTTGTCTAGGTTGGCCTCTATTCCTCTCTTGGAGACCATGAACCCTAGGAATTTCCCGGACGAGACGCCGAAGACACATTTACTCGGGTTGAGTTTCATGCGATATCGGCGGAGAGTCTCAAATGTTTCTTTCAGATCCTCCAAGTGATTTTCTTCGTCTCTCGTTTTTACCAACATATCGTCGACGTACACCTCTACGTTTCGTCCGATCTGGTGGTGGAACATCTTGTTCATCAGTCGCTGGTAGGTGGCCCCAGCATTCTTCAATCCGAACGGCATGACCTTGTAGCAGAAGAGCCCTTTGCTTGTGATGAAAGAAGTCTTCTCTTGATCAGTGTCGTCCATCATGATCTGGTTATACCCGGAGAAGGCGTCCATGAAGGTTAATAACCTGTGTCCCGTTGTTGAGTCAACCAGCTGGTCTATTCGAGGCAGGGGGAAGCTGTCTTTTGGGCAGGCCTTGTTAAGGTCCGTGAAGTCTACGCACATTCTCCATTTGCCGTTGGCCTTTTCACCATGATGACATTAGCTAACCAGTCGGGGTAGTAAACCTCTCTGATGAACCCGGCCGTCAGAAGCTTCTCTACTTCGTCAGAAATCGCTTGATTCCTATCAGGGGTGAATACTCGCCTCTTCTGTTTTATGGGTCGGACAGACGGGTTTACGTTCAGCTTGTGACAGATCGTTGCTGGGTCAATACCAGGCATGTCGTCGTGCGTCTAGGCGAAGACATCTAGGTTACTCTTCAGGAAATTGATCATGGATTCCCTCATTGTTCCGTCCATCTTCGTCCCAATGCTGGTGGTTTTCTGCGGTTTTTTGTCGTCCAACACTATTACTTCTAGCTCTTCTGTGGGTTCGACGAGTCTGTGTCCCTCGTCAATCTTCATCGTCTGATGTCTTGTTTCTGGTCCGAGGGAGGCAAAGTAGCATTCCCTTGCAGTTGCTTGATCTCCTCTGAGTTCACCTATACCGTGTTCCGTGGGGAATCGGACAAGGAGGTGATATGTTGAAGTGACTGCCCTGAGCTTGTTGAGGGTTGGACGACCGATGATGACGTTGTAAGCTGAAGGGCAGTCGACCACAAGGAACTCCACCGCGGTTCTCACTTGTTTTGAGTACGTCCCGGCTTCGATAATGAGGGAAACCACTCTCAATGGCTTGACCTTGTCACCCGTGAATCCCACGAGGGGGATATCAATGGGTTTCAATTGCTCCTTGTCTATCTTCATCTGTTGATATGCTGGGAGGTATATGATGTCAGTGGAACTTCCATTATCAATGAGCACTCTTCTGGTGATGAATCCTGCGATGGTCAATGTGACGAAAAGAGCATCGTCATGTGGGTGGTGGATATTTTTTGCGTCGTCTTCACTAAACGAGATCACTTGGTCGTCCATCTTCAAACTCTTCCGTGACCTCTGAGTGACCAGGATGTTATGGGCCTGCCGAGCATATGCTTTCCTGGACGACCGAGAGGCACCCCCGGATGCCAGGCCTCCTACGATAGTACGTATTTCGCCTATAATGTCCCGGGGGCGGTCTTCCTGGCGGTCCTTGTTCTCGTCCTGCCTGGGTGGACGAGGTTCGGGACGGGTCTCCGTTTTGTCTTGTTGTACGAATTTTCCCAGCTTCCCTTTCTTGATCAGGGCCTCTATCTGCTGTTTTAGGGCAAAGCAGTCTTCGGTGGTGTGACCGTGATCTCGGTGGAAGCGACAGTAGAGGTCCTTAGATCTTCTTGCCGGGTCTGAACGAAGCTTCCCCGGCCATCTGATATCCGGACTATCTTGTATCTGTAACAAGACTTGGTCGATGGACATGTTCAGGAGCGTGAAGCCCCTTGGTCGCTCTTCTCGCCGACTGGACGAGCTTATGTTCTTCCTCTCGACCTTGGGGTAGTCTTGCTTCGAAGACTTACTCTTTGATGAGTCATACCGTCGATCTTCTGGCTCTTTCCTCTTTCTGTTGAGGAACTCGTCTCGGGCCTCGAACGCATCTTCCGCATCTTCCGCATTTATGAACTTCTGGGCTTCGTACATTAGTTCTGACATTGACTTCAGTGGGTCTTTGCATAGCTGGAAGAGGAAATCTCCCTTGAGGAGACCAGCGTTGAATGCAGTGAGGGCTACGTATTCATTCGGCTCGTCTATCTGAACTGCTTCCTTATTGAAACGCTGCACGTAGGATCTTAAGGATTCTCTTTCCCTCTGCCGTATATTAAGGAGGTAGTTTGCTGGACGTGCTGATCTTCGTCCTCCAATGAAGTTGTCAATGAAGGCCCTGCTTAATTGAGTGAAGGTGTCTATGGAGCCTGTCTCCAATTGGTTGAACCAGGTCCTTGCTGAGCCTCGGAGGTTTGTTGGGAAAGTGCGACATATTATCTCGTCCGACACGCCGTGAAGACGCATGATGGTTCTGAAAGAGTCTAGGTAATCCAGCGGATCCTTGAACCCGTCAAATGTCTCTAGCTGGGGGACCTTGAATTTTGCTGGAAGAGGGTATTCGTCTATCCTCTTGGTGAAAGGAGACTCAGAGCGATGGACGAGCATATCGAGGTTTTTGGCCGCCTTTGCTTTGACCTGGCTCTTCATCTCTTTCATTTGCTCCCTCATCTCTTTCAGTTCTTCCTCGAGCTTGGCGGCCCTGGCGTCTGCTGCGGATCTGGTGGGATCCGCCACCTGACTTGGATGGGGCTCTCGATTCTGATTGGCAGAACTTCCTTCGTCATTCTGATTCTGATTTTGATTCCTTCCTGTCTCGTTGCGAGGAATTTCTTCAGTGTTTTGGCCTTGACCAGGACTAGGAATTTCTCCCCTTGACCGGAGGAGAGTCATGAGTTCTTGATTCTGCTTGGCTAGCTCTTGCATCTCCCTGCGATCAGCAGCACTCTGTCGCACTAGTTCTTGGATGTTGGCGGTGAGAGCCTGCAGTTGCCTCTCCGAGGCGCTCAAAGGCTGGGCACTGTTATCTCCGGCTTCCATGAGAGAAAGGTTACTTGAGTCGACCGCTTTTTATTTTTCTGGTAAAGAAACGAGATGGCTAGAAACAACTCGTTCCCATAGACGGCGCCAACTGATGATGTGTGAAATCAGCACGGTCGTCCAGGTGATGCTTTCTCTAATGGAAGACCTGAAACAAAGAGCAACAATGACGACGGTAGGAAAACACCGGTGGGGTGCCGGCCAAAGTTCCTCTGATGCCTTTGTCAGAGATTTAGTGGAGAATTGTTAACAAGTAAGTAAAAGTGTTTTGGCTCATAGTGTGCGTACCTTGTGCATTTCTGTCTGGAGGTTTATATAGATGCCCCAGAAAATAGCCGTTGAACCTTCCTTAACTTCCCTCTTTATTGGATTTAAACGAGGGTTATTATGAAGACGGTTACAATATCTCGGGGATATTGTCATTAATGGGTAATTAAGTTTATTTAGTTCGTTGTTTGTAACGGTGGTCATTAGTGAGCCGTTTAGGACTTGTATGGTGGTTTGTACGGACGGAGTAAGGACGATGCTTAGAGTCGTCCTTGTACTTGTTTTTCTTAGTGGACGACCGATTTGGACGATCGTCCCTTCGTGTCTTCAATGCCTCGAGTGGTGGTCTTTTGACGACTCAGTTCTGTTTATGACGATCTTTTAGTGTCTTCATTGTTTACAGTCGTCATTCCAGTGATGAGGATATAGTCGTCCGTCCTTTGGGTAGTGAACCCATCAGAAAACTATTCTTAAAAGAAAGAGTGATATATATATACTTGAAAACACATGCAAATACATGTTAACAGAAGTGTAGGGAGGCATTAACCACGTTAAGTCTGGGTTCCTTGCTTTTATTTTTAAAAATTATTATTTTAAGAATTTTTTCAGTAGAATGAGGAAGTGTTATAATTTAGACCATTTATTATAAAATGAAATATTATAATTAAAAGAACTTCATTGGAGAGACTTTTCAAGAACTTTAAATAATCCTGATCTAAAAAGAATTAAGCCAATCGCCAATGAAGTTTTACCCTAAACCTCGCACTTTTGATCCCATCCACTTCCCAAACTATTTTACCCGATCAAATCTAACAAAAGCGCAAACTGTTCCTCGTGCCTAATTGCCCACAAAGTTAAACTAGAAATTAAATCTGAAACCCATTAATCATATTTTACAGAATATAAAATTCCAACGAATGAACGAAGTGCCATTAAAAGAACGCTATTAAAAAGTTTGGCCCACTTAATTAATATAAAATAAAAGTAAAAAAAAGAACATGACCCACATAATATTGAGCTGTAAGAAACGTGAAAAGAAAGAAAAACACTAAAAGGGTTAAAATTTGTACTAATGTTATCAATTATCATCTGGGTGGCTTTTTGTGATCAAGCTGTCACTCATCAATTATATTTCAAGGCCACAGTGCCAAAATTATTTCATATCAATGAGCCTAAATGACATGAATTCCATGTGCCTGAGTATGAAAACAAATCTCCAAGATCGTACGAGAGTGAAATTTTTCCTATACAAATTATTGCAAAGATGAGGCCATATAAAGACGTATGTTTGAAGCAAATATTCTCAAGTAACCCAATATTATATTCCACGTAAAAACCATAGTAAGCTTGACCAAAGACCTTTGCCAATGGCTCATAACCTACTTGTCTCACTCCCTATTTGCAATCTCACGAGAGTACTTATCCCCTCTAAAGATCCCATCTCCCTTATAACATCCAGAAGTGGCATTCCTCATCCTATCCAATGCATGCCCACCAGCGAAATTTCAGAAAGTCCCAATGTTTTTAAGTGATCTGCAAATTATCAACCTTGCATTTGGAACTATGATTACATTCAGTCACTGAGAAATGAATATGTGGTACATTTTGTTATTGTTTTTCATTTGTTAGTTTTATCAGTGCTAGTAACTATTACTAGAACTGATTAGACTGACAATTAATGATAAAATTGTAATGTAGGGCGAATCGTGCACAGGAAAAATTAAGAAGTTGAAGGGACAAGTGAGGATGATGCTTCACAAAGTGGTGGATCCTTTAGAGCAACTCGAGCTGATAGATATCTTGCAAAGACTAGGATTATCTTATCACTTTGAGGGAGAAATTAAGAGAATATTAGAGGGTCTATTCAACATTAATGATCATGGTGATGATAAGTGGAAGATGGAGAATTTATATGCCACAACTCTTAAATTTAGACTCTTAAGACAACATGGATATAGTGTGTCTCAAGGTATATAAGCTTTACAAACTGATAATGTGTCTTCAACCATAAAACAGTAATTAACACGTTTATTTATTTTGTTAAAGTGACATCAATCACGATCATTATTGTAACGTCAATTTATAAGCCTTTTTAAAACAAAATTATAGTACTTTTTAACATTTTCCTTATACCTAATTAATCTATCATTTATAGTTAACTAATGTCATGTTGATCATTGCAGAAGTTTTCAATAATTTCAAGGATGAGAGAGAGAATTTCAAGGCATGCCTTTGTGAAGATCTGAAGGGAATGCTATCCTTGTATGAAGCCTCGTTCCTTTCGATAGAAGGTGAAAATATCTTTTTTATGACGTGTCAAATTGGTCATATCAAATGACACGTCAGCGGTCCAACTAGGCACTTAAACGGGGCTTTTAACAAAAATGAACAGAAAGTGCAATTTGGTAGCTAAAAAGAGTTAGGGGGTCAAAATGAAAATTTTTAGAGTTAAGAGGCAAAATAAAAACACCCCCTAAGTTAGGAGGCCAAAAGTTGACTTTAAGACCAAGTTATGAGCATTATAGTTAATAGATTATTTAGTAGTCTAGTAATACAAATAAATGCGTGCTCTTTCTTCTTGTATGAATAGTGAGTCTCATTAATTAAATTTATGATGAGACTCTTCTTTCTTTCAAGTGATTATTCAATAGTTCAAGATTACTAAATAAACTAGTCGCAAACCCGCACAATGCATAGAAAAATTACTAAAAATGAAATCTAAAGAATTATTAGTCTAAATATGATTTTTTTCTGTTTTTTTATATTTTGTCTAAATATGAAAATTGATAATTATTAAAAAAAAAACATTTATTATTATTGTGTTTATATATAAAATATATTATTGTATTAGACATTTATTATGATTATGTTTATATATAGAGAGTTGCTGTGTGTTGAGTGTTGAGTGTTGTGAATTGTATCGTTGCTTTTCAAAACTTTTGACCGTATATATTGAATGTTATCTGTTGCAGTGTTAAAAAAGTGAATTGTGTGAATATTTTTTTATTTATTAAAATATAGTAAGTGGGGGTAATGTACTAATGATGAAAGTGAAACTGAAAGAAAAAGAAATTGGACTTTAGAGGCAAGTGGGGTAGCCCTCGAAACTAACAGATGGCCCCTTCCTAGAAATTGGACTTTAGAGGCAAGTGTGATTACAATTTTTTATTACAATTTTTAGAGTAATTCACGCAAGAGGCCAAGAAGTGTATTGTCTTCACAATCAATCTAAACAAAAAAAAGTGATCAATGAATTACTGTGACTTGTGACAGAGTTAGGCCGGCTCAACGAATTTCGGGCCTAATTAAATTTTTTTTTAAAAAATGTTTTGTACTTGTTATAAACGTGGCTTGCATAAACGAATTTCAGGCCTAATTAAATTATTAAAAAAAAAATGTTTTGTACTTGTTATAAACGTGGCTTGCATAATTGCAAACTCATGTGATAATAGGACAATCGGATTAAGATCTCATGCAATATCTAAAATATTGTATAGGTTGTAATTCATTTAAATGGTTGGAATTTAAAATTAAAAAGATAATTTTTAATCTCAACCTTTAAATAGAAAAAACAAAAAAGTCAAAAGGGTTAAATAGTAAAATAGTTACAAAAATAAAAAAAGTTGTGAAAAAAAGTGATATTGCACCCATACAATATCATTTTAGTATTACAGAGATCTCATTCCAGGATAATAGGTACAAACCTATGTCTTGTCCTTATTATAAACGTGGCTTTGCATAATTGCATTGAGGAAAGAGTTTAGTCGTTCTCTCTCTCTCACAAAGCATATAACCCGCACTATGTTTTGTTGGAAAGACTTTAGTCTCTCTCTCTCGCTACTTTCCAAAGTGAAATCTGAAATCAAAAGTAAAAGTAAAAATAAATTGAGATATTATGATCTGAAATATCCAATGATAAAAGCCACGTGACCGTATATCCTTTTCATGTAAACGATAAGTCACGGTCACTACTCAGTGGGACTTCACTTAGTGGTAATTACCAATACCCGCAAAGATGACCACCTCTCGAGGGATATATAAAGGCTTATATGTCTGAAGTAAAATATTCCCAAGTAACACAATATTCCACCTAAAGACCTTTGTCGATGGCTCTTACTTACCCACTTGTTTCACTCCCAATCTGCAATTTCAGTAGAGTACCACACCCATGTAAAGATCCCATCTCACTTGTAACATACAGAAAAGGCATCGCTTCCACGCCCTGTCCAATGCATGTTCCGCCAGCAAAATTTCAAATAGTCCCAATATTTCACGACGATCAGCAAATTATCAACCTTCCATTTGGAATTATGATTACATTCAGTCACTGAAAAATGAATATGTGGTGCATACATTTTGTTATTGTTTTCATTTGATAGCTTTAATTTTACTAGTGCTATTAACAATTACTAGAACTGATTAGACCTTGTTAATGATAAAATTGTGATGCAGGGGGAATCGTGCACTAGAAAAATTAATATGTTGAAGGCACAAGTGAGGATGATGCTTCACAACGTGGTAGATCCTTTAGAGCAACTCGAGTTGATTGATATCTTGCAAAGACTAGGATTATCTTATCATTTTGAGGGAGAAATTAAGAGAATATTACAAGATTTATACAACATTAATGATCATGGTGGTGATGTGGGGAAGACGAAGGATTTATATGCCACAGCTCTTAAATTTAGACTCCTAAGACAACATGGATATAATGTGTCTCAAGGTATTTAAGGAAATAAAAGAAAATAAAATGTAATGAGACTAGAGATATTACAAATTTTACTAGATAATAAGCATTTGCAAATTGATGTATTATCACTAATCACATAAAAAAAATGGTAAATCTAATGTAATAAAATTTGTAACATATTTATCATTTTCCTTTACCTTATAGCTAACCCACCATTTATAATTAACCTTTGTCATGTTGCTCATTGCAGAAGTCTTCAATCATTTCAAGGATGAAAGAGGGAATTTCAAGGCATGCCTTTGTGAGGATATGAAGGGTATGCTATCCTTGTATGAAGCCTCATTCCTTTCGATAGAAGGTGAAAATATCTTGGAGGAGACAAGAGATTTCTCAACCAAACATCTCGAAGAAAACGTCAAGCAGAATAAAGATCAAAATCTTTCTACTATAGTGAGCCATTCCTTGGAGCTTCCACTACATTGGAGAATGCCAAGGTTGGAATCAAGGTGGTTCATTGATGTATATAGGAGAGGAGAAGGCATGAACCCTATCTTGCTTGAGCTTGCAGAACTCGATTTCAACATGGTACAAGCAACCCACCAAGAGGATTTGAAACAAGTGTCAAGGTTGTTAACATGAAAAAATAAAAAAATTATAGTCTAAAATTTTAAGCTATTAATTTAATTTACCTAATTTTAAACGAAAGAAAGGTCACCAAACTCTAACATATACTTCTTTGATTCGTGCAAAGGTGGTGGAAGAGCACAGGCCTTGGAGAGTTGAACTTTGCGAGGGATAGGCTGGTGGAGAATTTCTTATGGACAGTGGGAGTAATATTTCAACCTCAGTTTGCATATGCTAGGACAATGTTAACAAAGGTTATGGCACTGATAACAACAATTGATGATGTTTATGATTTATATGGCACTTTGGACGAACTTGAGCTTTTCACAGATGCTGTTGAGAGGTTAGTATTAATAGCCCGAACACCTCAAATGCTTCATGGTTATCATTGATATGAATCCATAAGTGTTCCTTGCAACTTCAGATGGGATATCAATGCAACAAATCAACTCCCAGATTATATGAAGATATGTTTCTTTGCTCTACACAATTCAGTTAATGAAATGGCTTTTGATACCCTTAAAGAACAAGGATTCCACATCATTGGAAACCTTAAAAAAGTGGTAAGGAGTTGACTTCTAAATTTATCAATATTAATCCTTAACATTTTCTTCTTAAACACAATATGTGTTATACTACCTCTAATTCATTTTTCCATTATAAAATTTGCAGTGGGCTGATATGTGTAGATCTTATTTGTTGGAGGCAAAGTGGTACCACAGTGGATATACACCAAGCCTTCAAGAATACATTGAGAATGCATGCATTTCAATAGCAGGACCAAATATGTTGGTGCATACTTATTTTTTTGTCACAAATCCAATAACAAGGGAAGCCTTGGACTACTTGGAAGAGTACCCCAACATAATCCGTTGGTCATCAATGACCATACGACTTGCAGATGATCTTGGAACATCTACGGTATGCAATCTTTCAATTTTATGATTTAAATTGAATATTAAAAAATTTAATAAGTATACTCACTGTCACATCATTTAAAACTTTAAATAATGTGACAGTATGTATATTGTTAAAAAAGAGAAATAAGATATGAACCTTAAAATAGACTCTTTACAATTCAAGTGGATCCGTGTCCACAAACTACACTATTCTAAAAATTTCATTATGAATACTTCACACGTTCATAAGCTAACATTAATTGGTACATATAAAAACATAGGATGAGTTAGAAAGAGGTGATGTCCCTAAATCAATCCAGTGTTACATGAATGAAACTGGTGCTAGTGAAGAAGACGCATGTAAGTACATAAGGAATTTGATTGGTGCAACATGGATGAAGATGAACGAAGATCGAGTTGCGAGTTCTCCCTTATCTCAAGCATTTATTGAAATTGCATTGAACTATGGAAGGATGGCTCAATGCATGTACCAGCACGGAGATGGACATGGTGTTGGCAACCATGAAACTAAGGACTATATATCGTCATTACTTATTCAGTCCATTCCGCTATATAAAGATCAACGTGGTGATCAATTATTGATGTATAAGGATGCAGATTTGCATTTTTAAATTAAGAATTGTGTTATATATTATCCAAAATTGTAGCCCAAGTTTTTTGTTTTTTTTGTTTTTTCCCTTTGCAGGATATATTTGTTAATAATATTTTTTTTCATTATAATGAGTTAGTTTTATTTATGTGTTAAAAGTTACAATAATTCTACCAGCACAATGTTTTTACAATATTTTTACAACAATCTAGATAACAAGTTGTTATTGTTAGCTCATGTAAAATGTGACCAAAAACCCATGCATGCATCGCTTTCCA
>OU015763.1:24605318-24671443 GCA_907173295.1 Fagus sylvatica
GAGGTTATTTGTAAGACAAAATGTATTCTTTTACACATTGAATATTAAATGAATTGAAGGTTTGGTTTAGGTTGGCAGCATTTAACAGTTGTTTGAAAGTTTAAAATTGTCTTACCCTTGCGTTATATAATGCTCTATTCTTCAATTTGATGTTCGACCAGCTTATGTGGTAATAACTTAAAAATGTTGCAAGTTGTCTCTTGTTATGTCCTGTAATTGGCTTCTCTTATGCATTTATGTTTTTATCTGTATATATAATTGGAATAGGGCTCTTTAGTGTCCACTTTTCACTATTTCCAAAACTACTTTTATTGTTTAGTTCAAACACAAGGAAAAAATAGTATTTTGGCAAATGGTTAAAAGATAAGGGGTTAAATAGTCAAATTGAGTTTTTTTTAAATATAACTAACTCCATACCCCACATTTTATCCATCTATAGTCATAACTACCTGCCTGTCAGGATGCGGCCTAGTGGTAGGAGGCTTGGGATGAGCTGTAGATTTAGACATCCTGAGTTCAATCCGCACTAGAACCTTCCTTTGGATTACCCGATACACGATTATGGCAGGTGGGGTCGTGTATCCGGGGTTTACTACTTAAGGTGGGTCCGAAAGGCCCTGCCTTGGTGAGATTCCTCATCATTAAGAAGAAGTTATAACTACCGAAACTTTCCAAGCTCTTTCTCATCCAGAGAATTAATTGGAATTATAAAAAAAAAGTGCTAGTATCATTTATTCTATTCAATGCAACCTTAATTTAATTTATCTGTTTTTTGAGATGAAATTTAATTTAAACTGCATATTTTGCTTCAGTTGTTTGGCTGACATGTTTAGTTGCTTTGTGCCGCAGATGATTACAAAAAATTTTGAAGATTACCCAGAGCATCGCCTTAAGTTTTTTTCCTTACTTCGTGCAATTGCTACACATTGTTTTCCTGCATTGATTCGCTTATCAAGTCAGGTTTGTATTAAAAATATCCCGTGAAGATGTCTTTTCAAATTGTTTTTGAATCCCTGACAGGATTAGTTTCTCTGTTTATCAGGTTTTCTTATGAGCATAATATTGGACTTATTTTAACGTTTCATGTTATTATATTGTTTTTACTCTTTCAAATGGGCCAACTTATTCTTGTTTCTCTTGTTTTCTCTTACAGCAACTGAAGCTTGTAATGGATTCCATTATATGGGCGTTTCGGCACACAGAAAGGAATATTGCTGAAACTGGGCTGAATCTTTTGTTGGAGATGCTGAAGAACTTTCAGGTGTTATTTACTTATTTTATTGGGAATTTGCTGAAGTTATATTATGCAGGATGCTGAACAATATTTTTGGTAAATTGACAGAATTCCGAGTTCTGTAATCAATTCTATCGGACATACTTTTTGTCAATTGAGCAAGAAATTTTTGCTGTCTTGACGGACACCTTTCATAAACCTGGGTTCAAGTTGCATGTCTTAGTGCTACAACACTTGTTTTGCCTGGTAATTTATCTCATAAGTCCTTAACTAGTTGGGGAACATACAGTTCATATTGATTGATCTCCCCCCCACCCCATTTTTTTGTCCCTTCTTTCTTCCTTCAGGTGGAGTCCGGTGGGTTGACGGAGCCTTTGTGGGATGTTGCTACAGTTCCTTACCAATATCCAAATAACACAATGTTTGTTCGTGAGTACACGATAAAACTTCTGAGCACTTCGTTCCCCAATATGACTTCAGCAGAGGTATATAAAAAAGAAATTCGATCTCCCCCCCTCTCTTCCTTAGGTTGAATAAAACTAATTTGAAAGGGAACTTTCAGGTCACTCAATTTGTGAATGGACTATTTGAGTCAAGAAATGAGCTCTCTGCATTTAAGAATCACATAAGAGACTTTCTTGTGCAGTCAAAAGAGTTTTCAGCTCAGGTAATGATCTGAAGTACTAATGACTCCCTTGTCTTAGCTTTTTTTCTTTCTAAAATTGTATTGACAATGGGTGTGTACTGTGAATACTCAAATTTCCTGCAGGACAACAAAGACCTTTATGCAGAGGAGGCTGCTGCTCAGAAAGAAAGAGAGCGACAGCGGATGCTTTCTATTCCAGGTCTTATTGCCCCCAATGAGATACAAGATGAGATGTTGGACTCATAGATGGCTGATGATGACGTGAATCTAATCTCATGGACTTTTATAACTCAGAGTTGCAACGAGCGCCTTGATTCATTTTACCAGATTCTGTGGATATGAGCAGAAAAGAGCAATTTTCCCTTATGTGTCCCTCCTGTACCCCAGAGTTTTCTTGTTGAACCTTGTATAAATCACTAAGGTGCCTGGGTGCAAAGGTTGGGCTGCCGGCGATACTGCCTATTGGCTGTGTGTAGGTTATTTAGTTACTAATGTAGGGATAAAAAGAGTCATTATACGGGTTTTGCTGGATCCAGCTTGATATTGTATTGGCAGGGATGAGATGCAGACGGTTTAAATGGCTCATTTTCAAGTGTTGATGATTCATCGTAGGTGTAACGTATACTAACCCTGGAGGGTTGTGTAGAAATTCATTCGGTTTATTGATAGAATGTGATATGTTTTGTTGTTTGGTTAAGGGGTTGTTCTTTTCCCAACCCTTCCAGTTTTTAGTGAACTCCCAAGTACTGATTGCAGTTAATGCATGGCGTTCTATTGCTTATGATTTTAGAACATTAATTTGGGTGTATTTTTAGCCATTCATGACAAAACTATACACCTCAAATGTTGTGCATCGGCTTTTTAAGAATGGATAGTTAGTCCAATTCGAGGTGACTAGTCCTCGAGAATTGGAGATTCTGGAATACTTTTGGGTGACTAGTCTCCGGCAACTACAAGTAATTCAAATAATAATTTAAGCGGCGTTAAGGATAAAACTAAAGCTATTCTTATATAATTTAAATAACAACATAAATTAATTTAATCTCCTGCAAAGTACGGATTTATTCGGTCTTAATAAAGTTTAGGACATAGTTCTCTTCTAACTCCGTTTCAAGGAGTCTTCTTTTAGTTCATTACGTGACAAGCAAATAGATTATTTATATGTGTATTTTAAAAGGTTACATGACTCATTAAAAATATCATGTGATTAAAAGTACACGTGGATTGTCTATTTACTTGTTATATATAGTGGGTTGGAGGAAGATTCTTTCAAATCGGATTGGAGATAAATTATTTCTTAAAGTTTATACTTCACTTTTATCTTTCATCTGGAATAAAGAAGGGGCAAGTAAAGGAATCTCAATTGTATTCACTTTATTTGAACTATTTATATAAGGCATTGTCCATACACCTTTATTACAGATTAGTGGTATTTACTATTTAGAAGTCTTAAGTCATTGTTCAAATTTACATTTTTATATTCTAATATGCTTTCAAAAAAAAAAAAAAAAAAATTACATTTTTATATACATGGGTCACATTCCTCAGTTGGGTTTAATGGATGGCCTCATACGAAACAACTCCAACCATACCACTCTCAACTCTCAACGTATTTGGGCGGAATTATCCATTCCCTCGCCTCAATTTTTTGATCACCCATTTCGATATCTGGTTGAAAGAAAATTCTATGCTTAAGGAAATATTCTCTCCCACGTATCCTCCTTGGAGAACCATTTTTATCCATGCCATTTGGTCTATTTGGATAACGAGAAATCAACTCATTTTTCAAATTCAGATATGGTCTATACCCCAAATGATGTTTCATTTTCAGAATCAGGCTAATGAGTCTTTCTTTCTTATGTTTTAATCAGTAAAAAAAACAAGATGTATCCTATCTCAATATCGTGGCTTCCCCCTCATAAAATTAAACACGGATGAAAGTGTACAAGAGAATCCGGTTTCAGCTGGTGCAGGAGGTTTAATGAGAGATGTAAATGGATATTGGATTTGGGGTTATAGTATGTACATTGGTAACACTACGAGCACACAAGCTGAGTTATGGGCAGTTAGACAAGGCCTTTCTAAGCTTGGAACATGGGGGCATAGACATATTATTTGAAATTGATTCGCTAATGGTAGTTAATATGCTAACCACTAACAATGTGTGTTTGCCTCTTTTGTCTACTTTTGTAAATGATTGCAGGGAGTTACTGAACAGAATGTGACGAGTCATACCGCACCACATATTTTGTGAAGCAAATACATGTGCAAACTTACTGGCCAATAGAAAAAGATCTCAAAAAGAAAGTCTGATATGTTTTGATAGTTGTCTATCATTCCTTTACGCGAATTTTGTATGGGATAATAGGAGCATGTCCACTACTAGGCTTGGATCCTACACCCAAAATAATATCTCTTTTGCCTAACACTGGTTGTATGATGGAACGCTGTTTTTTTGCTTAATATATATTTCCCTTTACATAAAAAGAAAAAGTTGGGTTTAATGAAATCAAGAACGAAAGAAGAAAAATGGTGGGCTTGATGGATTAGGATATCAATAGAAAAATGGTGGGCTTGATGGATTAGGATATCAATGGGTGGGCTTGATGGATTAGGATATCATTTGACATTTGTGCATAACAATTTACGTGCAATTGAGAACCATGCAATATTTTAACCAAACTTTATAGGAATTAATTGCATATTTCATATTCGTATGAATATCAAATGTAATAACTGAAAATTTGTTTTGTAACTAGTTAACAATTGTAAATATTACTATTGTTACAATTAATCTATATTCTTTCTATGACAAACAATTTATTTATTTTTTTATCATAAATTTTTTATTTTCATATAATATTCAAACAGTTAAATAACATTACATTATGACAAAACGAAAGCACGTTGTTTTCATACGATACATATTTGTTTTGAATAGTGTAAATTTTATTCCTTGGCTGTATCTATTTTTGGCCTCGATACTATCTGCAGCAACGATTCAAAATTCCTAGTTGAGCTCCCTTTTGGTCCCACTGCTTTTTTAGCAAGTTCTTTAAGGACTTTCATCTTCTCCCTCATTTTCTTCCCTTTTTCTTGAAATAATATTAAATCCAAACCACTTACCACTCCATTCTTTGTGAAAATCCCACCTTCAATTTTCAGGCCCACTTCCAACACGTCCTCTACCACACGTCCATTCAGCTTTTGATCACCAAAGAATGGCCTGCAAATCATAGGCACTCCTCCCGAGATACTCTCTAGCAATGAGTTCCAGCCACAATGTGTTATAAAGACACCAACTGCACCATGTGCTAGGATGTCCAATTGGGGAGCCCAAGGTACAATCATGCCATTTACTTTTGTTTTTTCTAGGAACCCATTTGGCAAATGTACCTTAGACATGTCCTTAAGGGACCAAATAAATGGTACCCCACCAGCTTCTAAGGCCTCAGCTAGTACTTTAAGCTCATTTGGAGGTGGTGTTGTGACTGAGCCAAAGCTAATGTATGCCACGGATGCTGCTTTCTGTTTGTCAAGCCAAGATAGACAACCACTCGTATCTGAAGTTGGTTGTGGTGATATTAAATTGGAGGGTCCAATATTGAGAAATTTATTGAACTTAGTCTTTAAATCATTGGTTGTGATGGGGTCCAATTCTTCAAAGGAATTTATGAATACTGCGGTTGCTTGTGGTAGCATTTGGCCCATCTGTTGTAACATGCGTGAGAAGATTGATTCAATGTTCCCAAAAAGAACTCCTTCGGGCAAGTCACGGACTTGTATTTGGGACATTCCTTGGATGAATTTGAGAGTTTGGTTTTCATGGCCTTCAAATCCTGTACATAGATATAGGTGTGTCAATCCAGTACAAATGAGGACTATAGGTGCATTGCTTAGCCTCCTAAGTCCTAACGTACTAATCAAGACCTTGTTCACTAAAATTGCTATGTCTATGGTCATATAAGTATACAAGTATATAACTTAAAAAAAAAAAAAAAAAAAAAAAAAAAAAAAAAAAAAAGCTATATCATATTAGAAGCTTTTATTAATATTATGACGTTGACCTGTTAAGTTATGATGTAACATCACTTTTCTATTATTAATGCTATATATTTTTTTAGTACAAATCACACCATAGGACCTCAGTAATTGTGAAGAAAAATTACGAAATTTTTTTTGCCTTTACAAAACGTGAATCCCATTCTTCTCCTAATTTCTGCAGTTAGAACTAGGAAGCACCATGTAGCAAGCATGACTAAACTGAAATTCCTTATTCAAGATACTGCTTTCCCCTAATTCAATAGCATTCTAAATTTTCAATTTTTTCTCTCTCATTAATTTACTTTGAATTATGGGTTTTAATCTTTATCTTGGTTCTTCTGGGTTGTGGGTTTTTAATCTGCATCTGGATTATGGGTTTCAATTTGCATATGAGTTTTGTTGATTTCGTCATTATTTTCTGAGTTATAAGGAAGACCCATATAGAGAATTTCTTTTGATTCTTTCTGAGGCTTTTTTTTTTTTTGGATTTTAATTTGCTCCTTCCATTTTTGTGTGAATTATTTGATAAAACCAAGTCTGTGAAAATTGGAATTTGTGAATTCTCTAGGAAAAGATCTCAAGTTTTGGTTGAAGAAAAAAAAATTAGAAATTAATAAAAATAATTTTCTTGTTTTTTTTTTTTTTTGAAACCTGAAAAAAAAAAAATGCCTAAACGATTTTCCATTTTTTGGGCATCTAACACACATAATGTGTATGAAATTAGACGCAAAGAATAAAATGAAAATAGATTAAAGTTAAAGAAGTAAAATGGAAAAAAAAAAATTAGGATGAAAATGACAACATGCCAAACTCAAAAGATATAATTTGCCACTCAACCATAACTCTTAACAATAATTATAACGTTTTAAGTTCCGAGTTTAGTTAGTGTGAACTTGTAACCAAATGAAACAATGTAGCAATACCTAAATTGACGAGTTCTTATTGATAAACAATAAAGTATATCGAAAATTCTTTGATTCACGTTACAAGATTAATTTGAAATGATATGTATGTATGTCATATGACTACAAATGATAGACATATTACAACAAATGAAATCCTTATATGACCGTACTCCCACCACGAACATTATAACTAATTATGAAAGTGTGAGTGTTATTCCTAAACAATAAATTAAGTGGTTGGAAGTAGAGTGGTTGGTAATTCCGCCATGAGTGCCCTTCCCCTTGGGTACTGGGGTACGTAGCTGACTAGCTCTCCATATGATCAATACATGAATTTGGATGGTGTGCAAACTCAAACAAAGACAATATAACAATATGCATTTAAGAGATGATCATAAACTTAATTAATTACCTCCAAGTCCAATCCTCTCCCTGATGAGATCAGTGTAAACGTGAGCAGAGAGTGAGTTTGGCCCTGCAGTCCAAAACGGCACCCAATGCACACCCATCTCCTCTGCCATCTCCGCCGCAAACCAAAAGAAAGCATCACTCACCAAGCAGCTCAACTCCCTCCTTCCCATCTCCGCCACTGCCTCCTTTATCCCTTTCATGAAACTCTCTTGTGCCGTCTTCATAAACAGCTCAATAGCCTCCTCTGGTTTGCCACTGAACACATATCCCTCGGGCAGGCCATCCCAAACATCATACGCCTTAATGTTACCTTGCGTGTTTTGTATGGAGGTGGAAAAGATTTTGGTGTTGGATGTTGAGGTGGTGAAGAATGAGAACTGGGTGTTTGGTGCCGCGGTGGCTAGGCGGCGAATGATGGTGAGGAGTGGGGCGGCATGGGTGCCGAAGGGGAAGGCTAAGACGGCGATGTGGGGGTCACTATTATTGGAGGAGGAGGAGGAGTGCATGGTTGATTATGGTTGGATAAAGCTAATTTTGGTGGCTTCGTGCACTGACTTTCTATATTGGGATATTGGATGTATGCTTTGTTTAACACAGTTTATAAAGGAGGCTAAACTATTTTTTTGGTCCCTCAATTTAAAACCCAAGTTTCAATTTGGTTCTTGAGAATTTTTTTTATGTTAATTTGGTCCTTGTTTTTCTCAAAATATGTCAATTTGGTCCTTGTATCAAAATGATTATGTATCACTGTTTAGATATTTAGTGTGACTTGGAATTATCTCTCTTTTTTTTTTTTTTTTTTTATTTAATTTATTTAAAAGAACACATGCCAAGCCTTAATTTTTTTGGAAATTACTAAAATGATCAAACATTTTTTTTTTTAGTTCTGACATGTTTTATTATTATTATTATTATTGTGAAATGCTAAGTGATATGCCAACTAATTAACTAAATAGCTCCACATTAACATTTTCTATTACAAATGTGAACATGTCATCATTTTTCGTACAAAAAGATCATGATGTTGTGATAGAAGCATCACGATGGCACATTTGGTGTAAAATAATTGAGGACCAAAGTGACATAAAGTTTTTTTTAAGGACTGTATTGAAACTTTATAAATTTTCCAAGGATCACTACAAGAAAAAATGTTAGTTGCAACGAAATTTTTTATTGCAATAACTTTCATTTTGTTGCAATAAACTTTTATCATAACGAAAGTTAGTCGTTGCAAGTTGTTACAATAAACTCCGTGGCAATAGGTTTTTTAAACAAAATTTGTCTTTGTAATAAATATCATATATTGCAACAAGATTTTTGTTGCGATAATTCCATTTATTACCACGACTATTTTGTTGCGATAAGATATTACTTCAACCATTTTGTTGCAATAAAGATATACAATTTTTTATTGCCCACGATTATTTTGTTGCGATAAGATATTATTTGGGAGTTTAGCTATAAGGAAAATAATGAAATTGAATGAAATAGATATAAAAATGGAATAGAATGGAAACAAACTAATTATTCATCCCTCTCTTGTTGGAATGGAATGGAAAGTGATCTTGTTTGGGAGTTGAATAGAAAGTAATGAAAGTGAATCATTTTATAAACCATTATGAGGTATATATATATAATGGTTTATATATATATATATATATATATAAAGAGCATAGTCTTCTATATTTTTCTTTTTATAATTTCTTTTTATTATAAATAAAATAGTAAATTAACTAGGAAAAAAAAAAAGAGAATAAAAAGAAATAATATATTTTTCAATCCTAAAGTTTAAGCATTTTGATCCAAAAATGTTCAATTTTTTTCGAAATTAATTCCACATGGAAGAATGAGGGTGAGCATCATTGCTTAATACTGCCAGTAGAATTGAGGATCTCGAGATACTAGTGATTCGTGGATGAGTAGGTAGCACTTCTTCAAGTAATCAATGCCTTCAATACGATAGTATCTAGTATGGATTGATCGATTGAGTTTCAGTGTTTATTAACTAAGAAGTCATTTTTAGGGGATAAAATGTAAAAGCTAGTTGGTTATTTCCATTTTTGGGGTCTCTTTAGAGTAACTTAATTCTTTTAAGGTAATTAAATGTAATTTTTGAAATTCTAATCTTCAAATTTTATTTTATTCTATTTTATCTGAAATCATACTCTCTGTTATATTATTAATTTACATGTCATTTTTTACTACTTCTATAAATGTTATTTTTGGTATTCCTCTACCTTTTTTCTATTCTCTCAACTTAAATAAACTTGCTTTAATTTTTCTCACATGTGCATTAATTTCTCTCATTTGAACATGATCAAATCATCTCAAGCGGTTTTCTCTCATCTTTTCATCAATAAGGGAAACCCTATCTTTAAGCGAATTTCTTAATTTTGAATAATGTCTTTTCTTATACTAAATTTTCACTTATCTAAATATTTTCATTTTAGTTACACCCATTTTATGAATATATTATTTTTTAACAACCCAACATTCAGTACCATTGAGCATAGCTGGTCTTATAGCAGTCCTATGGAATTTTCCCTTTAACTTAATTTTGTGTACTATAAAATAATTTAATATATATACTTTTAAAAAGAATATTCATGGAACCTTGGTCTCATAGTGGTTTCGTCTATGGCCAACTCAATATATTTTGGGGCTTAATAAAAATGTATTTATTTATTTTAATAAAAATATTTAAATATCAATTAATAAATTTTTTTTAGTGAAACAGTTTCAAGTTTCAACTGGGTTAGATTTTTATTAACTAAATATTTTAAAGGTCTTCTTAAAAGTGGAGGAAATAATGAAAAACCTAAGTATATTTATTTCTTTTAAAATAAAATCATCCTACAATTGTGGAGACATTTTTATACAATTTTGGATACGTTTTATTTATGTAAAAGAGATTCTTAAGACTTTTCTAAATTTTTTGAGCAAATGGAGATCTTAAGTTTAGGCCTAAGTGGCCTAGATCTTGAGCCGACCTTAATTCTGTCCTACTAACCACATATTCACAGAGAGAGAGAGAGAGAGAGAGAGAGAGAGAGAGAGAGAGAGAGAGAGAGAGAGAGGAGGAATCTTTTGAGGAATCTAACCCGAACTATCTTGGGTCTAACTACCTAATTCTATCACTACCAAGTAATTAATATTATTTATGAAATACAACTTACGTAGTACTCAAACCAAATCAGATTATTTATTGTCAAGCATCAAACTTTCTCATGGTTTGGTTGATTAGAAATCATTGAAGCTTCGCACTTTATTCATGAAGAATGGTGGGTTGGTTGGTTTGAAATGGATCACGTTGAAGCTTTTACTGTCAAGCTTTTGCACTTTTTTCACGAACGCGGTGAGTGAATTGGTTGGGTAGAGAGCGTGTCACCCATCGCATACCAGTAAAGATTTTATTGAAGGTCGAGTCATGGGAATATAGCTGACGTGGCTCGTTTTGGATGGTTCACACATCACACTCAGACAGACAGGGCTTGGGCTTCGCTTTTAAGTGGCCATTGTTGGCTTAGCCTTTCATTTTCATCGGACCAACCGATCACTAATTCTTTTTCCTTCTTCTTTTTTCCATACTAGTTTAATAACCAGACTAATTTCCTTGATGTTGTGAGCTGTTTCAACTTTCAATCCGTAATTTTTTTTTTTTTTTAGATTGAATTTTATTTACCTAATAAAAGAGATAGATGTTTATCATCACATCAAGCTACACTGGTACACTAGTGAATACTCCCTTAAAAAGGTCTGGGAAGAGGTATACACATTTCAAGGTCCAATGTTCAATATTTCTTGGGTGATCAAACAAGATTCTTGGGACCACACCTCCTGATGAAAAAGTCAATAATTTACCCTATGATCCGTGTAGCGAAACTTTCGAGAGAACAATGTATGGATCTCGATCCACGCAAGCTGGCCCGAACGGACAGAGTTCAAATATGCAGATGCAAATATCTGGCCACGGTCTACGAATTAAGATCCGACTCCATTTGAAAGTGTCAATTTAAAATGGAGAGAGACTCCATTTGTCATGAAATCTAGATTAAATGATAACAGATCTAGAAATTTTATTGACAGAGAATTATTCCACGTCATTTAAAATTTATCTATAAATGAAAAACAACGCTCAGTACACCGTTAGATTTAATGTGAAATGTAAATTCTAAACCATAAAGGAAAAGACCAACAATAAGGAGATTCTCAGAATCATGGTGTGTTCTCTCTGATGAGGATGAATATTGAAGATTTTAACATCGGAATGGCACCCATTGGACCATAGTGGACAAATGACCCACCTAAATAATTTCGGAGAAAAAAAAAAAAAAAAAAGTCAACAAACCTATAACCATTAGTGACGGAACCATTAGGAACCGGTGTGGTTAAAACTTAAGTCCAAAATACTTGGCTTATTTCCTAAAAAAAACCTATACTTGGCTTCTTTCCTTAAAAAAAACCTAAAAAAATGTTAATCTAGTCCACCATATTCTTAAGAAAACAGTAAAAAAAGTTTTTAGGCTTTAGCAAAATAAATATCAAAATCCTTAACATTAAATTTGTTGTATTGTATTGTTATGCCAATAAATTATTAGCTATAATTTTGTTTTGATTGTGGGACTGGAAACATTATTTTAAAATATTAATTCATTTTTTTATTAAGAATAAACTCCACTTTTGGCTCTCTAATTTCAAAAGTTTTCATTAGGCTCTTTTAAATCTTTTTAACTTTTAAATGAGTCATTTCGTCCAAATCTGTTAGCCTTCCCATCCGTTAAGTTTCACGGTGCATCCAACTCATTAAGTTTCACTTTTGCAACTCAGCATTTTTTTCAATTAGCATTTAATTAAAAAAACAAAGAAATTAAATTCTGAAAAAATAAATTATTAATGAATAATAATTCGAATAAAATAATATTATTTTTTTTTCTAAAAAATGAAATTTAAAGAATTTTTTTATTTATTTTTTCTAAAAACTTTTTCCTTAAATATCGTTTTATAAATGATCATTTATTTTTCAGAATTTATTTTCTATGTTTTTTTCTTAATATTAAAAATACTGAAATTGAATTAAATAATAATAAAAGATGTTGAATTGGATGACACGTGACACTTAACAAAAGGGATGAAAACAGATTTGGACGGAATGATTCATTTGAAATTTAAATCGACTTAAAGGGTCCAAATGAAAACTTTTAAAATTAGGAGACTAAAATGAAAACACCTCCTAAGTTAGGGAGCCAAAAATAGACTTTAGTCTTTTATTAATATTGAATACATGTTAATTTGGATTTTATGAACTTTTTTTTTGTTTATGTGTTGACCCCCTACCAGATTCAAATCATGGTTTTGTCTCTGTCAACCTAAGAGCTTTTAGTGACAAAAAAACGAAAAGAAAAGGAAATTTTTTTTATTTCTCAATTAATATTTTTTTTTATGAAAAAAAAAAGGCAAATTACAAATACCACCAATATGGTACACTGTATACCGTATAGGCATATACCCTTAAAATATAAATCTTTCTTGTGATTTATTTTGTGACATTTACATCTCTTTTTTTTGATAAACTGACATTTACATCTCTTGTGCTTTGTTTCGTCTGACATTTCTATTAACTTTAATGGAATCGAATGATGTGATAGATGCCAACTACAATTACAAAATAAAAGACCATTTATACCAATTTAGAGTCAATCAAGTAAAGTTTTAAAGAGAGGTACGCAAAGCGTTGCTTGATTTCGGACTTGCTACCCGTGGTAAATCCATGATTTCGCTGGATTGTCTTGGTGGTTTATGGTTTAAGGACATGATTTACCGGTGGTTCAAGGACAAGGTAGCTTATTTTGGTGGGTGCTTAGAGATTTAGTGCTGTAGCTTGACTGATTTCACTTTTTTTTTTTTTTTTTTCTTTAGTGATAATTAGGAAATTAGTCTGCCCTTGGAGAAAGTATTAGGTGTAACACCCACATGAGCGGAGGTTATATACAACCCATTACATAAAATCAAAGTATTAGGTGTAACACCCCCATGTGATGAGCAGAGGTTATATACAACCCATTACATAAAATCATTTTCATGCCCTTGCTACCTTGCAACAACAAAGAACCAGCCCGTGCCATACATATTACACAAGTTTCCCCAACTTCCTACCGACCGAGAGAATCTGCATAATTAATAGACAAAACTTGACATTACATTGTCAAATCAATCATTGATTAACCAATGAAATTCTTAAAATTTAATACGGTCTAGTATGGGTTTGATAAATATAATAATTTGAGGGTTTGAGTTTGAAAATGTTTTTTCCATCCCAAACCCGATCCGTTGCTATTTATATATGTGTTAGGTTTAATTGTTTGGTTTGTGAATCTGTTAAACGAGGACAAATAATCTTTTAATTTAATGTGTTAACACCATTTATATGTTAAACCATTTTCTTAATTATATGGGAGGTAAATGGTCACAAAATAAAACACATGAAAATTCCATATTTTAAACTCAAAAAAAAAAATCATATTTTAAGGATATACCATTGGATGATATATATATATATATATAATTTGTCTCCCCTCTCTAAAATAAAAAGTGTTGATGATTAAAAACTTAACTTTTCCATATTGCATTTTTTTACATGTCCTTGTTTTAGCAAAATCATACTGAGTTATACTAATTTTACCCACACACACACACACACACACACAAAAAAAGTACTAAGAGATACTAACAAGCATTTATCACAAGCCCTTGTTTTTGCAAGACAGTACGAGGAAAAAACTTTGGTCACACGTTCGTCTTTGCTCCTCATTGCACCTAATTATTCTTTTTGTGACCCACTCATGGATGGTGTTTCCCTTTCGTCTTAAACCCTACTGATGTGGCCATGACGAACCTTAACAGCCTGTTAGTAATGGGTGACTTAAATTCTGATTAAGACCCATTTATTTGGAAGCATATCAGCTACAATGAATTAATATACAATCTCTGCAATACTTTAATAATAACTAGCCTCCTCACACACGTTCTGCGCGTGTTCAGAGGCTCTTTTTTATTTTTTGGGCAAATTGTAGGTTAATTTGATGGCGGATAAAAAACGAAAAAGAAAAAAAAAAAATTAATTTCACTGCAATTATAAATTAGAATTTCAATTTGAAAATTACACTTTAATATTGATTCTAATTGCATCAAATAGAAACAAAAACAATCTGAGGAGATCAAAGTCAAGAAAAGACAAATCTAAGAAAAAAATAATAATTATTATAAACGTGATATTATATAACTTAGTTAACTTGAATGAGCAAATAAAATTAAAGCTTATCTAATTGACATTGTGAAAAAGAAAAGAAAAAAAATTATTTGAAGAGATCTACCGCCACAGGAATAAGGTAAAACACATTTTGTTTAGTGTGAGATGTAATTGTTGAGTTGGTTTTCAATTGCTTAGTTACAGGTATAAGGTAAAACACATTTTGTGAGAGATGTGTTACTGCTTGGTTACAGGTGTGAGAGATGTGTTACTGCTTGGTTACAGGTATAAGGTAAACACATTTTGTTTAGTGTGAGATGTAATTGTTGAGTTGGCTTTCAATTGCTTAGTTGGTATTTTTAATTGATATGCATTAATTTTATTGGGCCACATCTTTCATATTATTGGGAATGTATATTCAAAGATTGCAGCTGATATGCTCCCGTGAGAAAGATAGGTAACCTCCACAATTAATTTCCTAATCCAACTGCAACTATCCATTTTAACTATTTATTATCCGGTTAGATATTTTGCAGTTCACATATTCAATCATCAATGAGTGAGAAAGATAGGTTACCTCCACAATTAATTTCCTAATCCAACTGCAACTACCCATTTTAATTGTTTATTATCGGGTCAGATATTTTACAGTTCAATCATTAATGAGTGAGAGAGAGAGGTAACCTCCACAATTAATTTCTTAATTATCCACCATCCGACTCCCTTCACAACCACATATTTATGCTGCTTTTTCTTCAATTTGTTTTCGACATGAAATTTATAGCCATATAGGCAAACTTGCCTGTAAAAATTTCAACCAACTTTCAGATCTCTTACTTGTCCTTTTTTCGGTAAAGAGGAATGGCCAAGTCTCTGGTGTGGTGGAAAAGATTGGAGACTTGCTCGTAAAAGAAGCAAAAAAAAAAAAAAAAAAAAAAAAAAAAAAAAAAAAAAAAAAAAAAAAAAGGTAAACTGTGAGGCATATTAGTAGAATCGTAAATAAGGACCTAAAATTAAAAACAAAATGAATATACGTGTTTCATGTATTAACCTTGTAGTTCTTCACACATAGTAAATCCTTATGTATGTTCATTGCAAACCATATCTATGTTTTCAACAATCCTGCATATACAAAAAAAAAAAAAAACCCATTAAAATTCAAAAATAAAAATGAAAAAACGATGTTTATAGACATTATATTGAAAAACACACACATATTAAATCCCTATGTATGTTCATTGCAAACCATATCTATGTTTTCAACAATCTTGCATATATAACAAAAACAACCCCATTAATATTCAAAAATAAAATTAAAAAATGATGTTTATAGACATTATCTTGAAAAAAACAGTGAAAATTTATCTGTAAGATTTGAGAGTTGAGAGTTTAATCTTTTATGAAGAGAGTTGAGAGTTGAGATACACACTTTTTTTAAGAAAAAAATTATAACGGAATCTTGATTCTAAACAATCTTTGAATAAAAACTTTAATAGGACTTAAATGCATAATTTAAATTTTGAATTTTGTTACTGGAAAGTTTTTTTTTTTTTTTAGAGAGAGAGAGAATGGAAGATGGGAAAAGATTTGTGTAGTGGTAGAATATTTGTGAAGTGGAAGTTGGGAAAGAATTTGAAAGATTAGTTTTTTTTTTTTTCCTCGCAGGCACGTTCTCTCTTTAAAATTATATCATTTTTTTTCTCAGTCACGTACGGCCATATCCTTAAAATTAGGATGAATTTTTTTTTTTTTTTAAACATTAACTGTTAAAAATTGCTCATTTCTTTTCCTAAGCCATTAAATATACATTAAAAAAAAAAAAAAAAAAAACTGGTGATAACTGTTTTGATACAAAAAAAACCAAATATTTATCACTTTGGTGTTTTATTGGTTATATAAACTTCAAGATAAGGTTGTGTTGCTTTTTTTTATTTTTTTTTAATAGGGTTTTTAGAAAATGGGAGATGTGAGGGAAAAAAAGGGAGAGTCATAAAAAAAAAAAAAAACGTGGAATGGAATATTTGAAAAAAAAATGAAATAGTGGAATTTTAAATGTAATTTTTCTTATTTGTTACGTTGAATGGTGAATTTTTTTTGGATTGATATTTACTCTAATGAATTTTCTTATCTGTTTTAAATTTTTTTTAATAATAGTTTTAGAAATATTTATAGTTATCTTTTTAGGTAAATGGAATGGGATAAAGATTAGGTTTTTTTTATTTTTTTAATTAACTATATTTGTATGGGATAAGAGTTTGAATTCAAATAAAAAACTAAATTCAGAAAAATACATTTAAATAGTGGCGTGAGTAATTCATTTAAAATAGTGAGAGTGAGAAAGAAGAGAAAAAGATAAAAAAAAAGTTAAAAAGAGAGAGAGAGAAAAAAAATATAAAATATAAAAAAAAAGAAAAAAAGAAAAGTAGTTAGAAGAGGAACAATTAAATTAGCCTATTTAATCTCATTTACGTATAGATTTAAAATATGAGTCATTTTTTTTTTTTTTTTTAATTCAGAAAGCAGTTATAAGGATAAGACAATGAGAGAAAAAAAAAAACAAAAAAAAAAAAAAAAAAAAAAAAAAAAAAAAAAAAAAAAAAAAAAAAAAAAACTGAAACGTGAACGTGGAGTTGTTAAACTCTATTGATCCTAAAATATAGTAAATTACTTTTTTAACCTTTATTTTTTATTTTAAAAGCAAATCAATAGATTTTAAATATGAGGTATTTTAGTCCGTGCACTAAAGTGGACAATTTTCTATATAGGGATGTGACTATTATATCTTTTTTTCAAAAACATTATTATTATTATGAAATCAATGATTAAATTGGGAAAGTTGAAAGATGCGAGGGGTACTTTTGACAGTATATTAAAGTGGAATGAGGGATCAATCCTCTTAATAGTATTAGTATTAGATACACCACTTAATAAAAAATTATATAATAGTATGAAGCCCAACAAAAATATATGTCAGTACAAAATTCAGTTATTGAGTTAGATTTTTTTATTAGATGACGTGTTATTATTGGAATATTACAGAAATTGTATATTAAATCATTACAACGAATATGGTCCCATTTATTTATCTTTCACCTAAACTCAATCGTAAACTAGCAAGGCAGTAGGTAAGATTTTTGGTTTTAAAACTCTTTTGCGAAGGAGCAGGAGGTTGGTATCCGCAAAGTAAATTCTATTTAAGTCTATATGTTTGCATTGTCAATCCATGTAATAAATTTAATTAATTGAGTATTATGTTAGTCTCAAAGACCAAATTGAAGACTCATTGAAGCAAGAAGTGTCAGGTTGAGTCACAGTCACCTAACCTTGATAGCACTCGACTTGTCGAAGTTTTATTGAGACTCGACTGCAACCTGGATAGCAATCAACTAATTGAGACTTTGGGACTCTAGATTCGAGAAATTCTGGATGACGACCCACGATCTAATAGTGGTCTAATAGTGGTCTAGAACCACAACAAGACATGCACACATAGACATTGGCGGAGCCAAGGGCAATTGCCCCCCACCGGACCACCCCAAAATGTCTCCTATATTATTAGGATTAAGACTAATTTGCCCTCTCCCTCCCTCCCCCTTACAAAGTGATAGAAATAAGATGTTAATAAAAAGAAAAGATAGACAAACTAATGTAAGAGTTGTTCAAAAAATGAAGACAAAAGGGATAAACATAACTTAGGGCACTTTTAGTATTTAAAAACTGAAATTCAATTTTCTCATATCACGACACTTTTTAAGTTAAAAAAAAATTCATCTTTCTTATGATATTAAAACTCAAACTAACGCGTTGAATTTAACGACACTAAATTTCTTATGCCTTAATCCCTCCACTAAAATTATCTTTTTAGATTAATTTTGATTTTGATCTTGCCTTTTAATCTTGCCCCTCCTGAAGTGTAATCCTAACTCTACCACTGCACATAGAAACATATACTTTGAGATATTAGAGGTTTGCTTGCATTTTGTAACGCCTTTGGTTTTGTAACCAAGCCTTCCAACCTTCATCACCATCACTTTTGGTTTGACTACTCACGCATCGCCATTGGTTTTGAATAAGATAATATATCATGGAAATAAGTGGTAAGTCCAACACTTGGAAAAGTGCAACGTTAATTTAACCTTCGTGAAATTAGGGTAAAATAGTGTCAGACTTGAGCAAATGAGATGTCGTTGGAAAGCTCAACACACATGTTTCGATTTAAGGGGCTCCAAATACGAAAATTCTAAAAGATTTGCTTAAACTCACAAAAAGGAAAAAGTGAAATATTACGAGCTCAAGCTGCTATGATGAAGAACAATGGAATCATGCTTTCACAGCAGAGCAGCTAAAGCTAGAGAAGAAGGCCCAAACGCACCGTTTCATTAAATCAGCTGAAGCTAGAGAAGAAGGCCCAAACGCATCGTTTCATTAAACCCATTTCTGTTTTCTGTTTTATTTTCTTTACACGTGCATTCTTTCCATTGGTTATTTCATTCTTGTTAATGGAATTAGTTAACTGCAGCAGTATTAAGAATCAGTTAACTGTAGAGGAATTAGTTAAACTTATGCAGAGAGTCTTCTTTGTATATATATATGCAGAAACTCTAATGATCATTTTATCACAGTGAATAAAGAAAACTTCACAATTAAGCTTTGCTTAATCTCTCTTTCTCTCTTCTTCTAGAGTCTTCCTCTGGAAGATATTTTCCACTGTGCAATTTTCTTTATGGTATCAGAGCCTATTCACTAAGCTTTTTCGAGTTTCACCTCCAAGCTTCTTCAATGGCGTCTGAAGTTTCTTCCACACAATCAAAATCTTCCGCTTCCACAATTGCTGCCATCGATGATCCAATGCCTTCAAGTCCTTATTACCTCCATGCCAGTGACAACTCAAGCTTGATTCTGGTCACTGAACCTCTCACAGGTGACAATTTCCATTCTTGGTTTAGGTCTATGAATATGGCTCTAACTATTAAGAACAAGCTTGGATTTGTGGATGGAAGTATTAGGGAACCAGAAGATGGGTTTAGGTCTCCTTTATATGCACATTGGACTCGTTGTAATACTGTAGTTATAACTTGGATACTTAACTGTGTCTCTAAGAAAATCCATGCTAGTGTTTTGTACAAACCTACTGCATATGTGATTTGGAAAGAGTTGCAAGACAAATTTTCCCAAAGCAATGGCCCTCAGATTTTTCAAGAGTTGCTCGAAAAGGAGATAGGTTCTCTCACTCAGAATCTAGAATTCTGTTAGTGATTACTACAGAAATTAAACTTTCAAGGACTTTGGGAGGTTCAATTATTAGGTACTCTCCATGAATCCTGTTTGACATTGCACTGGAGAAGTATTCATGAGGTGTGTTATGACTAAGACAATTAAGGGAAGTATGAACAAGGACTTTTGCTGCTGTGAGAAATTTTTAATTGGGATTAAATGGTCCCAATGCCTCCTAGTGAGAGGTCAAGTATTGCTTATGACCCAATGCCTCCTATGGAGAAGGTATTTTCCTTGAAGAGAGGAGTGTTAGAGACAAAGATCAATTGGCTCTCTTAATGGTTCACTGAATACTCCTTTTGTGGAATCTACTGCCTTGATGTGTAAATCTGAAGGTCCAAGGTATGGGGGTAACAGACAGTCCACTGGTTACAAGAAGGAAAGACCAACGTGTACTCATGTGTAAATCTGTGGCCCAAGGTACTTGGTCATACAGTGGACAAGTGCTACACTTGGTCATACAGTGGACAAGTGCTACAAGTTACATGGGTTCCCTCCAGGGTACAAGACTCGAGGCAAAGCTCCTGCAGTAGCTAATCAGACCTCCTTGTCTGCTTTTGGATCCAATGCACATGCTTCTGCAGAAGAGATTTCTCCTCTGCAACTTTCTCAAGTGCAGGCCCAATGTGAACAATTACTTGCCTTGATCAACAACAAAACTTTGACAAATTCTGTACCAAATGTCTCTAATGGTCATCATCAAGCCACTGTCAATGCAGCTTCTTCATCCACATTTCCCATTTCCTCTATGACAGGTATACCTTTCTCTGCATCCATATGTTCCAATCCTGTTTTCACTCCAAATTTGTCTCATTCTGTTTTTTCATCACATACTACACCACATTCCAGCATTAAACAAAACTCATGGATCTTGGATACTGGGGCTACAGATCACATGGTTCATTCCCTTTCTTGCTTTACCACTGTAACTTCCATTATTCAAGCCACTGTTGAGTTACCTAATGGTAATCTTGTTCCTGTCACTCATATAGGCACTGTCAAGCTTTCCTCATCACTCATCTTGACAGATGTTCTTTGTGTTCCTTCCTTTCATTTTAACCTCATTTCTGTAAGCAAATTGGTTCATTCATCTACTTGCTGTCTCATATTTTTGTCCCATTATTGTTTCATTCAGGCCTTCACCCCTTGGAGGATGATTGGACTGGGTAAACTTCACAATGGACTCTACATTTTGGACTCACCAAAACTGGTATTAAGCTCTAGTCAGTCTGCTAGTTCTGTTTCTTTTCATTCTGTCAATAACACTGTTGCATCTGTTAGCAACATCACTGGTACACAACTATGGCACTGTCGTTTAGGACATCCATCTTTTGATAGAATGCAATTCTTGCATAAAGCTGTACCAGATCTTCATTCTCTAAATAAAAGTTCTAATTTTTGTGATGTTTGTCCTTTGGCTAAACATAAAAGGCTTCCTTTTCCCAATATAGGACACAAAACATCCCATATTTTTGATTTGATTCATTGTGACATATGGGGTCCTTATTTTCTTCCCACACATGATGGTTTTAAATATTTCCTTACCATTGTTGATGACTGTTCCCGTAGCACATGGGTTTATTTGATGTCATCTAAAGGTGCTACTAGGTCTTTACTTGTCTCTTTCTTCACAATGGTTGAAACACAATTCAATACAAAGATAAAAACCATCAGAAGTGACAATGGTCTTGAGTTTATCATGTCAGATTTCTTTAGTTCTAAGGGAGTCATTCATCAAACATCATGTGTCAAAACACCACAACAGAACTCTGTTGTTGAAAGAAAGCATCAACACTTACTTAATGTAGCCAGAGCCATTAGATTTCAGTCCAATCTACCTTTGTCTTTCTGGGGAGAATGTATCCTTCATGCAGCCTATCTTATCAACAGGCTGCCTACTCCTATTCTCCATCAAAAGACACCTTATGAAGTCTTAATGCATAAAGTGCCTACCTATACTCATTTAAAAGTGTTTGGCTGTCTTGCTTATGCATCCAATTTATCTTCTCATAAAACAAAATTTGATGCCAAAGCTTTTCCCTGTGTCTTCCTTGGTTATCCTTTTGGCACTAAAGGATACAAGCTCTTAGACTTATCTACAAATCAGTGTTTTGTCTCAAGAGATGTTGTTTTCCATGAGAGCATTTTTCCTTTTCATAATTCTACATCTCTCATTAATCCTCACTCATCTCTTGATTCTGTTTCTGCTTCATCATGTCATCCTTTTAGTTCTGTTTCACCACCAAATATACCCTCTTGTTCCACCTTGCCTTGTGATTCCACTTCAACCCCACGAGAACCACATAGTCTGCCTTCACCAGAGCCACATATTTCACCTTCAGCACTTCCTGTTACTCCTACCTCAGATTCCTCTGTGTCTTCATCAGACTCTTCTGTGTCTGCATCAGATTCTCCTGTTACTCTTCACCTTCCCATCAGACAGTCTTCTAGAATTGTCAAACCACCTTCATATCTTCAAGACTATCACTGCAGTCTAGCTTCTTCTTTACCTTCATCAGATTTAGCTTCTGCCAACACCATTTATCCCATACAACATACCCTTTCCTACTCTAAACTTTCTGCCCCTCATAAAGCTTTTACCTTAGCCATTTCTACACCTATTGAACCTCAATTTTATCATGAGGCTGTTAAGTCTCCTCATTGGGTTGATGCTATGTCTAAGGAGCTTGAGGCATTGGAAGCTAATCACACTTGGGTTCTGACCTCTCTCCCTCCTGGTAAGCAACCTATTGGTTGTAAATGGGTTTACAAACTGAAGTTCAAATCAGATGGGACAATTGAGAGGTATAAGGCTCGGTTAGTTGCTAAAGGGTACAATCAAAGGGAGGGGATTGACTATTCTGAAACTTTCTCACCAGTGGCTAAACTTGTTACTGTCAGAAGTTTTATTGCCCTTGCTGCTGCTCAAGGCTGGCCTATCACACAACTTGATGTAAACAATGCCTTCTTACATGGAGATTTGGATGAAGAAGTTTTCATGAGTTTACCCCCTGGTTTTGGCAACAAAGGAGGTCATCCTAATCAGGTTTGCAGACTCACCAAGTCTCTTTATGGGCTTAAGCAAGCCTCCAGACAGTGGTTCTCCAAGTTTTCCTCTACTCTCCTTGCCCATGGGTTCATTCAGTCTAAATGTGATTATTCCCTCTTCACCAAGACTGTGGGTGATGCATTCCTTGCTCTTCTTGTTTATGTTGATGACATCCTCATTGCGAGCAATGATGCTGTTTCAGTCACTAACCTTACTGCATTTTTGGACCATCACTTCAAGCTCAAGGATCTTGGTCCTGCCAAATACTTTCTTGGCTTAGAACTTGCTAGGACAGCCAAAGGCATTTCTCTTTGTCAAAGGAAATACACATTGGATATCCTTCAAGATACAGGTTTCCTTGGCTCTAAACCTGTCAAGTTTCCAATGGAACAACATCTTAAGCTTTCTAAAGATGAAGGACCTGCCCTACCTGATCCTACAGTCTATAGAAGATTAATTGGGAAGCTCCTCTATTTGACTCTTACAAGACCTGACATCTCCTATTCAGTTAGTCGATTGAGCCAATTCATGGATCAGCCTCGTGCTCCTCATCTTCATGCAGCTCATCGTGTGCTCCAGTATCTCAAGGGTTCTCCAGGTCAAGGATTGTTTTTTTCTTCTCACACCTCACTGCAACTTAAAGCCTTTTGTGATTCTGACTGGGCTGGTTGTTCTGATACCCGTAGATCAGTTACTGGCTTTTGCATTTTTCTTGGTGATTCTCTCATTTCATGGCGTTCTAAGAAACAATCCATTGTTTCCAGATCTTCTGCTGAGGCAGAATATCGAGCCATGGCAGTTACTACTTGTGAAATTACTTGGTTGCTGTCCTTGCTTAAAGATTTTCACATTTCTCATCCTATGGCTGCTGTGCTCTTCTGTGACAACCAGGCTGCTCTTCATATTGCCTCCAATCCTGTATTTCATGAGCGCACTAAACACATCGAAGTTGATTGTCACTTCATCCGAGACAAAATTCAAGCTGGGATTTTGAAGACTTTACATGTTGCTTCTGCTCACCAGCTTGCTGACGTTTTTACTAAGCCTCTTGGTTTTATCCCTTTTTCCACTCTTATTTCCAAGTTGGGTGTTTTGGATATTCACTCTCCAACTTGAGGGGGCGTATTACGAGCTCAAGCTGCTATGATGAAGAACAATGGAATCATGCTTTCACAGCAGAGCAGCTGAAGCTAGAGAAGAAGGCCCAAACGCACCGTTTCATTAAATCAGATGAAGCTAGAGAAGAAGGCCCAAACGCATCGTTTCATTAAACCCATTTCTGTTTTCTGTTTTATTTTCTTTACACGTGTATTCTTTCCATTGGTTATTTCATTCTTGTTAATGGAATTAGTTAACTGCAGCAGTATTAAGAATCAGTTAACTGTAGAGGAATTAGTTAAACTTATGCAGAGAGTCTTCTTTGTATATATATATATGCAGAAACTCTAATGATCATTTTATCACAGTGAATAAAGAAAACTTCACAATTAAGCTTTGCTTAATCTCTCTTTCTCTCTTCTTCTAGAGTCTTCCTCTGGAAGATATTTTCCACTGTGCAATTTTCTTTATGAAACCTTTGCTCAAACATTGTTCAAGGTATCACTTTCACAAGCTTATAACTTCTCAAATAGGAATCTGTAAACTACTACCTTCGTATGGTTGAAAATTTGGTGGTGCAAGTTTTCCAATGACAACTCACTTGACCAAAACCGAGGTCAGGATGATTAAGAACGAAAGGGCCGACAGTGGAAAGTTTGCTCAGTTCAAGAAATGAGCCTATCTAGGAAGCCATGAAGGCCATAACTTTATGCACATAAGTCAAAAAACTCCTTAGAAAAAACCCCAAATATTCCTTGTGTATGTTTCATTGTTAAAAAAAAAAACCCATTGTTTTTCTTTACTCTCACTCACAATCACTGCAACTTTTTTCTTTTTCTCACAAGAGCTCTCACACGGCCCTTTTTCTCACAATCACTACACAACTCTCTTTGGTTGTCTCATCCTTCTTATATTGACCACACATGCACTTATATATAAATACCTAACCGCCTCAGAGCATCGACATTGGATTAGGCAAAAATCCTCTTTCAGCTATAATATACCTAAAAAAAAAATCCACATCAGATTAGCAAAGCATTAGGCAAAATAGTTTTTTGCTACAATGTTTCTCTATCTTTAGAGAACACTGTACCTTAGCCAATCCAAATTTTTAATGTTTTTCCTCCTCGGTAACAAAGATTTCTCTTTCAATCTCAACCTCCTTCACGCGAACCCACCATTTTACATTACATGTACCTTTGTGTTACTGCTTTGCATTATGGCACATCTAACTGAAGCCCAATATTCCTATAACAATAACCAAAATGTAATTTTTTTCGTGATATTTCAATTCAATTCACTAAGAGCCCATTTTTCTATGAGTAATCTCAATCCATGTAGTTTCGTGGGTAGAGTTTTTTAGAGTGATTCAATAGTGGATGTGGTGTGGGTGGGCGGTGTGGTGAGGGGAAAGAAAAGAAGATGAGTGGATGGCGTGGTTGGTGTAGAACCTCAGCTGTGATCTTCAAGCCAATGAGGTAGAGGGTTGCTAATGTAGTAATGTTTATGGTATCCAAACAATATTTTCCCCTTTATGGGGGGATGAACAATGCTACAATGGAAGAAGTGATAAAATTATGATAAAATAAAGAAAGAAATAAAGAATCTGATATGTGATGTATTTGAGACTTGAGACTTGAGACTTGAGAGTGAGTGGTCAAAATGGAAATAAAGTAATTCCTTAAACTAAATTTGCCTATAAAATATTTTTACGTTTAAATGATACCTTCGGTCAAATAGACATCTTTTTGTGTTTTCTCTTTTCATTTTCTGTTCTCATTTTTACTGCTTATAATAATATTTTCTTTTTCTTTCGGTCATTTCTTTCTCTCTCTCTCAAGTCTCTCTTTCACTTTCCTATCTGAGGCCGTAATGGGCTGCAGGCTATTTCAGTGGGTTTTTTCTGGATTTTTGGTGGGTTTGCGGTGGATTTTTGTGGGTTTATATGGGTTTCATATCGGCGTCGTCTTGCAGACTGGAGGTGCTCACGGTTTTCGGCGTTGTCTTGCAATTGGAGGTGGTCCGCGGTGGTGCACTTCGCGGTGGTGCGTGGGTTCGCAACTTCGCGGTGGTGCTGGGCTTCGCCGACACGAGTGGTTGCCGGCGGGTCTTGCAGTGGGTCAAGATGTGGTTGCCGGTGGTTGGTTGCTGTGAATGGTGGCTAGCTGTGGTTGCCGGTGGCTGTGGTCGATGTTTGATAGTTAAATAATAATAATAATAATAATAATAAAATAATACTGAAACCAGTCTCTAAATAATGGAAAAACATTACCAAACAAAATTTTTGTTCCAAATCATATAATATTATTTTTTATTACAATTCTCAAAACACCAAATACAAGGGAAAACTGAAAACAAAAACATGCACCAAACATACCATAAATTTGTTATAAAATCGCCTAAATAGGTGGATGCTGAACCACAAATAGGCTTTTCTAATATAATGTTGCTTTTTAACCCCAACGTCTTCTTAAAGTCTTTGGTCAATATTGTTGCTTCAGGGATGTTACTTGAACCACAGGTTATATAATGCCCCAACATTATATTAGAGTCTTTTGCCAATACACATTAGATGGTGCTATTATTCTTGTTTTGGTTACACCTCTCATTGCATTCCTGTTTTCGATAATGTAGTGGTGGATTTATTAGTGGACTCCACAAATTTTGAAACTAAAGTTTGATTGTTGGTTGTTGTAGTAGTGAATTTATATGTTTTTCCTTTTTATCATTTACACATTTTATTGGATTCTTATTTCGTGCGTGTGTATCACTTTTTACTTTTTGGGCTATATAATTATTTCAATATTTTCAAATTAATTGCTCAGGTTTATAGTCTTAAGAGATATTGTTTAGGACGTGCTCGTTGTTGACGTCAGGTGGACTCTCGTTAAGATTTCAAGCACATAATTTTTTGTTTATTTTGATAATTTATCTTCATGTATTAAAAGTTCAAATGTTATTTTGGGAGTTTACATAGTCAAAATTAGGGTAAATCTATACTATCTATACTTTTTTTTTTTTTGGGTACGGTACCTCTAAGAGAAAAAATTTCACATTGATGGTAATTACCGCACATATGATGATATTTACCATCACATTGCTTGGTACCCTAAATTTTTATTTATTTATTTAAATTGAATATATATAAAAATTAAATAATACCAATATCACATTGGATATTACCAACATCACATATGATAGTACCTATATCACATTTTATGGTAACAATTAAGTGGGTACCATATCCACAAAAAGAGTGAGTATTGTAGAATGACCCGTCAAAATTATTTATAACTTTGTTTTATTTTATGTTGAGAAGTCTAGCTTATTTGGTCATTTTAAAGATTGATGGATTATTGAGTGATATGAATTAGTGACAAAATTTATTTAATTCATAAATATCATAGTGCGATTTAAATATAGAAATTTCATATTTCAAATTTTCAGAGCATTTGCATTACGAATTTACAACACTGTGATGGTCAACAATGGTGAAAAAATCAAAAGCATGGTACAAATGAGAAATTTATGTTAAAACTTCTTTGTACAGTTGCCTCTCATTTTAGTTACTTTTAGGCTACGTTTGGATCCTCTACTTTCAGAATGCATTTTAGAGAATGCATTCTTTAGAATGCATTTTGTTGAAAATAGTGTGTTTGGTAAAATACTGAATCTTTTGCTAAGAGATGATTAGGCTAAATGAAATTACGTTTGGTTAGACAAAGTGTAGAATGCATTTTCAATATTATATATTATGCAATTAAACACTTGAGAATGTTTTTTCAATTATATATTTTGCAATTTGTTATTTTTTAAAAATAATTATCATGAGGCACATAACTGATAACACACACAAAAATACCTTATGCTTTAAATTAATGTCTAATATAAAAAATTGGAATAATTACACTTTATCCACTTGTGGTTCAGGTAAAATATAATTATCCTTAAAACATATAATATACTTGCATGAACAAATTTGGAAATAAACAATGTTTACGATTTTCTATAGCAAACCAATCAAATTATTCTATATTTAACTAAATTTTATTTTAAGAAAAATTATATTTTAATCCCTATAGCTTAGGGGATTTAACAAATTAAACTTTTATAGTCCATGATTAACTATTTGTACATAAATTTTATGTTCTCACTCTTTTTTCCTTCCCTCCCTTTCTTTTTTCTTTCTTTAATTTCCCTCACTTGCTTTAATTAATGGCTGTTGGAGTAATTAATACTCATGTTAGTGGGTTCCACTTGCTTTAGCAAAAATTAGAATCAGAAGCTAAAATCATAATCCAAAAAAAAAAGGATTCTGACTTCTGCTTTAGAAATGAGAATTTGCAAAATGCATTTTGCATTTGCCAAAATCCCAACCAAACACCTCAACTTTTTTTTTTAGAATGCATTTTATGCATAGAAATTCGAGATAGCTATTTTGAGTAGATGATCCAAACACCACCTCAATCGGTAGAATCAATTGGATTATTTGGAATCTCGTGGTTTTGAACATTATTTGCTAGAATATCCCTATAATTTAGATCCTTGAATTCTCTTTAATCTCTAGTTAGGTGCAAGTGCAACACAGATGCCATTAATTTTTTTTTTTTAATAAAAAAACCTATATAATAATATTGGATGTCTCATATCTAATTAACAATTGAAGGGAATTAAACGACTTAAATGGGAGGGGATCTTAATTCCCCCCAAATGAATATTGTAATCCTCAAAGTACCATAAACACATAAAACCAATATCCTTGTTGAGAATAAGAAAAGAGAGAGAAAAGAGAGACTGAAAGTGAGCAAAATAGCTCTGTATAAAATATTCAGTAAATAAACTAATACACGAAACTGCCTTTATATAGACAGAGTAGTGTGTGCAGTATAAGTATATTGGGCCTAAAGTCCAGTAAGCCTATAATATATACTAACATCCCCCCTCAAACACAAGGTGGTGACGAAGAAGCCATCTTGAGTTTGGACACAAGATCGCATATGCGTCCCGGTGGATAGGACTTGATGAATACATTAGCAAGCTGGTCCTCAGAGGAGACAGATAGTAAGTGAAGAGTACTCTACTGAAGATGATGACGAATAAAGTGACAATCGATTTCAATGTGCTTGGTGCGTTCATGAAAAACATCATTATGGGTAATGTGAATAGCACTACGATTGTCGCAGTGAATAGGAGTACTGGTGGTCTGGGGAGCACCCATGTTAGCCAGGAGCCAACAAAGCCAGAGGAGTTCGGAGGTGGCATTGGGGAGAGCACGGTACTCAGCTTCAGTACTGGAACGAGCAATAACGGACTGTTTCTTGCTACGCCAAGAGATAAGGGAGGAACCCAGTAAGAAGCAGTAACCTGTGATGGAGCGACGATTAGTGGGATCTCCAGCCCAGTCTGCATTAGCATAGGCACTCAACTCAAGGGAAGACTGTGCTGAGAAGTGAAGACCATGAAAGAGCATTCTCTTGATATACTGAAGAATACGAAGAACTGCAGCATAATGAGTGGAGCGAGGAGCAGACATGAATTGACTAACCAGATGAACAACATAAGTAAGGTCTGGATGGGTGTCAGTAAGATAGATGAGATTGCCCACCAACTGTCGGTATAGAGTAGCATCAGAGAGAGGCTCACCATCAGTAGTATTGAGCTTGACATTAAGCTCTAAGGAAGTGGAAACAGTCTTGTTATCAGTGAGACCGGCCTTAGAGAGAAGATCAGTAGCATACTTGGCCTGAGAGAGATAGTAACCATCAGAAGAGGAGGTGACCTCAAGACCGAGAAAGTAGCTAAGAGTGCCAAGATCTTTCATCTCAAAATGTTGACTAAGGAACTTCTGTAGATCACGGATGCCTGCAGTATCATCACCTGTAATAATCATGTCATCAACATAAAGAAGAATGAGAGTGATACCAGTAGACGTATGGTGAATGAAGAGAGCTGAATCATAAGAACTAGGGGTGAAACCCTGCTGAGCAACTACAGAACTGAAGTTAGCAAACCAGGCCCGAGGAGCTTGCTTAAGACCATAGAGAGCACGGCGAAGGCGACAAACTTGATTTTGAGAATCAGGGTAGCCAGGAGGTGGCTACATGTAGACTTTCTCAAAAAAGATCACCATTGAGAAATGCATTTTTCACACCCATCTGAAACAGAGGCCAATGACGAACAGCAGCAACAGCAAGTAAGAATCGAACGGAGGTAAAACGGGAAACAGGAGCAAAACTCTCCTTATAATCAATGCCATATTCTTGAGTGAATCCCCTAGCAACAAGGCGAGCCTTGTAACGTTCAACGGATCCATCAGCCCAAGTCTTGATCTTATAGACCTATTTACAACCAACTACAAACTTGCCAGGACGCAAAGTGGTCATGTCCCAAGTATGAGTCTTGTGAAGTGCATCAAGTTCATCAGCCATAGCTTGTTGCCAAAGAGGATTAGTGCTAGCCTCACGATAGGTATGATAATCAGTAAGATGAGAAGGAGGGGCTTTTACTCGAGTGGAACGACGAATATCTGTGGGAGACTTTGATGGTGCTGATGGTGCAAGATTCGAATTAGGCGAGCCAGCAATTGGGGACAGAACCAAAGATGGGGCATCTAAAGAGTTAGGAGGTGGGGCAGAGTCCCTCACAGGTTCAGGGTAAAGGTCAATGGAAGGATCAAGTGAAAATGAGAGTCATGGAGGAAGAAGATAAAGGGAAAATGTTGGCAACTAGAAAAAGTTTGATGTTCCCAAAATTCCACATGACGGGAGATACGAAGGTGATGAGATATGTGGATCATAGCAACGAAAAACCCTTTTGAAAGATAGCATAGCCAAGAAAACAACACAGCCAAGACCGTGGTTGGAGTTTGTTTCGTTCATGGGAAGGAAGAGAGACAAAACAAACACAACCGAAATACTCGAAGAGAGGAATAGTGAGGGAGTTTGTCATTAAGTAACTTAAAGGGAGATTTCTTGTGAGTAGTAGGTAAGGGAATGCGATTTATGGTGTAAACAGAAGTGAGAGCCGCTTCACCCCAAAAACACTCAGGGATAGAGGCAGATATGAGGAGGGTACGCACAATATCAAGAATGTGACGAAGTTTGCGTTCGGCATGATCATTTTGTTGAGAGGTATGGGGACAGGAATAGTGGAGAAGGGTGCCATTAGAATCCAAAATGGAGAGGAAAGATTTATCATGATATTCTTGGGCATTATCTGACCGGAAAACCTTAATTGTGCGAGAAAATTGAGTTTGAATCATTTTGTGAAAAGTTTGAAAAATAGGAATAAGGTCAGAACGATGTTTTAACATGTAAATCCAAGTGAATCTAGAATAATCATCAACAAAAATCACAAAATAGCGAGATCCCCCTTCAGTCGTAAATGGAGCAGGATCCCAAACATCAGAATGAACAAGATTAAAAGGTGCAGAAGAAAAAGAGTCACTGTTATTAATTGGTAATTTTGTTTGTTTGCCAAATTGACAAGACATACAATCAAATTTATGAAAACTAACAGACCTTAAGTGATCTAGAGAAGCTAAAAACTAAAGACGAGATAAAGAGGCATGACTAAGATGAGAATGACATAAGTCTGGAGATAAGGTGGTTGTGGTAGCAACAGAGGAAAAGACCATATGTGAGGGAATCTACAAGTTGCATAACTCAAATAAACAACCAATCTTACGGCCTATCCCAAGCAGCTTGCCCGTCAGTGGATCCTGCACATCAATACCACGATTAGAAAAGTGGAGATCAAGACCAAGTTCATAAAGTTGACTAATATAAAGAAGATTGAAGGATAACTTCTGAACAAGATATGTATCTGGGATAGTCAAATTAGGAGAAGAGATAGTGCCTATGTGACTAACAGACATATGTGAGCTATCAGCAGTGTAAATGATAGGGGAAGGAGCTAAAAGCGTCTTTTGAGAAAAATGGGAAGCATGAGGAGTCATGTGATTACAGCAAGTTGAGTCTAAGAGCCAAGATTTGTTACCTGAGGTGACTGAAAGGACAGGGGAAGGTTGAGACATATACCGATGAAACATACTCTCAAGTTGAGAGACAGTGACCACATGATCATCAACAGGGGAAAAACTCATCGCGACTGCTTGTGGACGAGGAAAAGTACCACGAGACTGATGTTGTTTCCTTTTGTCATCCTTTTTCTTGCGGTAGCACTCAGTGATGTCATGACTTAGTTTTTGACAGTAAGTGCAAATACGACGAGGTCGATTAGAAGAAGAAGATGGAGGACGGGGTGTAGCCAGGACAACATCTGAAGAAGACAAATGATGGTGAGGACGTCGATTTAACTCAGAAATAAGCTCCTTGACCGCAGCATCAAGTGAAAGAAAAGGAGAGCAACTAAGCAGAGCAGCTCAAGTAGGTTTAAAGTCCTCACGGAGACCTATCATAAACTGTGTGAAGCGACGACGATCTTTGTACTTGGCAAAAAGATTGATGTCTTCAGCATATCAGAGTGGTGGATCAGCAGCAGCTAGTTGTTCCCACATAGAAGCAGTCTGTGAGTAATAATCAGAAATAGAATGACCTGATTCTTGGCGCATCTGATAAAGCTTGACTTCAATATAAAATTCCAAGGCAAAGTCATAAGTGCAGTTGTACCGAGTGGCCAAGAAAGACCAGGCCGCTTGACCTGTTTCCAATCGAGGAAGGAGACTGCTAATGGCAGGCACAGATGTGTTAATGAACCAGGAAAGGATCCTGCATTGGATGCTTTCCCATTCCTTCAAGACGTGTCTCAAAATCATCAACCTGGATGACTGCATCAGCTACAGAGTCACCATCAGAACTATCAGAATTTGTGACAAGCCCAGACACTGGTTTTGGAATGTCACTAGTAACATAACGCCAAAGTCGGCGCCTTTTGAGAAAAACAATTATGTTTTGGGACCAAGCATGATAAGAAGTGGGACCATCAAGAATAACAGTGATGAGATGTGTAATCTCATGGCCTGAAGTAGAACCCATACTTAGAAGAGCCGGATGAGAAAACGGACTTAAAAAATGGAATCTACGTGAAAAACCGTGAAGGACAGTAGTTTTTTTTTTTGTCTGGTCAACGTTGGCGGTCAATGGTCACAGGTGGCGGTCAATGCTGACGTGGCGCTGACGCAGTAAGGCTGACTTCATTGTGCTGACGTCACTAGGGTTGACATGGCACAGCAAATGAGAGAGAACGTGCGCGTGAGGCGCGTGGGAGCACGTGAGGGCACGTGGCAGCGCTGGTCGGCGTGTGGGAGCGCGTGGCTGGAGAACCAGAGACTTTTGGCGGTGCGTGGGGGCGTGTGTGAGGCTGGATCCGGCCAATTCTGGTGGCAATGGACAGATCTTGATGAGATCTATCCAATGGAGCTGTCCGTGAGTCGAACAGCGACTCGGAGATGAGGATTCCGAGGAAGGCAGAAACGGCGAGAGGGGTTGCGATCTCGAGGAAAAGACCGTGAACCTATAGCAGCGGAGGAACGCCGGATTTTGCCTAGTGAAGGCCATAAGAAAGTGGCTCTGATACCATGTTGAGAATAAGAAGAGAGAGAGAAAAGAGAGACTGAAAGTGAGCAAAATAGCTCTGTATAATATATTCAGTGAATAAACTAATACATGGAACTGCCTTTATATAGGTAGAGTAGTGTGTGCAGTACAAGTATATTGGGCCTAAAGCCCAGTAAACCTATAATAAGTCTATAATATATACTAACAATCCTAATCGCTTCTTAGAAATTGAAATAGCAGCCAGATATTGCATTTCTTTCAACATCAAATGGTTTTGAATATCATTGGTTAAACTATAAGTTCTTTCAACGTTTCTGTAATTTCCCAAATGAAATAGCAATTATCGTTTGCTTGGTACTATCAGTATATTGCATTGCTTAATCACCTCTGTTTATCTGAACGAAGGAGCATGATTTGAGGTATTATAATAGACAAATATAAGTTTATCGTATTAGTATATTACAAAAAGAAAAATAATTGACAAATATTGTTAGTTGCACTTGCACCAAAAGAAAACAAGAGTCATGTTATTTTCATGATGCATGTTCTTCTTGGATACGTTCTATCCATGACTTGATTATGATGATTAAAATATCATTGAGTTGAACCTCCACCCCTTAAAGGAGGAGGAGATATCTTGTGCATCCATGATATAGAACAAGTGCATATATATAGGGTAATCATTGCACTCCCATACCATAAACAAAGAGAAGGAAATAACAAAAGAAGGCATGACTCAATGAGTTGATTATATGTTAGATTATAATTTTAAAATTTATAATATATAAAGGTGATTCCAAGCTATGACCCATATATTCAAAAGTTTTAAATTTAGAGTTGGTTTCGAAATAAATATTAACTCTCCACTTTTAAAAGTGTTTCAATTAATTCAAACATACTTAAACCAATGATTGTAAAGCTGCTCATAAAAAAACGATTAATCAAAACGACATCTCGTGACTTTAAGTGAAATAATAATAATATATAATAGGCATTTGTATTGAAATAATCATGCAATGTTTTATGATTTAAACTTTTTTTTTTGGTTAACAATGTAACCATAAAAAGGTTTAAAGTGTAGGGTAAATTATAGTAACCTCTTTAGAAATTTTGTGAAATAACACTTTATATCTCATATTCTAGAAAATAACACTCTATTTTTCTTTTTCTTTTTTGGTAAATTACAACGAAACTCTCGATGTTTAATAAAGCTAGACTCGTTACATCATATTTTTAATAAATAACACTTCGCTCCAAAAAATAGTGTAAAGTGTGAATTATTTTGATCATTTTGGGGACAAAGTATTTTTCTTAAAAATCAGGTAAACTAGGTGTAATTTCACTATTAATTCGGGAGTATCAATATAATTTAACTTTTTTTTTTTTTTAATTTTTAATTTTTTATAAAAAAAGTGAAAAAGCAAAGTGTCATTTTTTTTTTTTAAATAAGAAAAACACTATGTCAATTAACCAAATCTCAAGGGAAATTATTGTAATTTTTGATAAAGTTTAAGTCAAAATATTTTTAAAAAATAAGATTTAATTTAAAATTTCATAAAATTTGAGGCTTAATTTAAAACCATTCATGAATTATGGTGTAAAAAATGTAAGTTGGCAAAAAGTAAAGAGAATATTCTATTTTGCTTTGTTTTTCTTTGTCCATAAAAAGAGAAGCTGGAAGAAAGGAAAGCAAACGCTACCAAGTCCATGTGTCCAACCAAATCAAGCATCATATTAGATATTTACATATTACTCCACAATCCACAATCCACAATTCCACATATAGCATAGCAATTTATCAAAATTATAACCCATCCCATCCCATCTCTCTCTTTTTGTGATCGACGAGCTTTTAGGTTTCGAATAGCTTAAAGAGATTAAGAAATTTCCAAAGAGAAACTTTCAGAGGCATCGATGGGTCAAGCTTTTCGCAAGCTCTTCGATACTTTCTTCGGCAACTCCGAGATGCGGGTACGTGAACACTCACTCACCCATTTTTTTTTTTGAGATTTGGGCATGATAATAGAATTTAGAGCTCAATTTTTTATTTTATTTTTGGGTATTCCTAGGGTTGTTGTTTGATTATGAATAAGCTAGTTTTTAATTTTTGTTTAATTTTATGTGATTAATTTCATGTTTAGTAGGTATAATTATTTTTGCATGTTGATTTTTTCCCATATTTGGTTTTGGGGACAGTGCAATTATAGAGAAAATTTGGACAATATCTTGATTAATTAATATCTTTAGTGTTTTATAACTAAATTAATAGCTCTTTAGTGGCTAGGCTTAATAATGATATAGTAATAACACGTATACGGTAATAAATGGATGAAAGTAAAGGTAAAAAATCAGGGTCAGTACATTCATAAAAGCATCACTGCACGCTTATGACAAGTGTGATTTGAACTGAGGTTCTCCATATAGTGGGCGAACAGAGTTTGGAGGAATCCTCCTCCAACCCACTATATGGTGACTTATAAGATTATCTGTGTGTATTTTTAGTTGCATGACCCATTTTACGAGTCACATGAGTTGTTTAAATAACATACGTGGATGGTGTTATGAGTCGCCACATAGTGGATTGGAGGAAGATTCTTCCAAACCTGTTTGGATGTAAACTTTATTCTTAGTGGGCAATGCCACTTAGTTCCAAGGTTCTTGGCGTTTGTTCGTCATAATACTACCCTTGATTTTGGAAGAAGTCGATTAATATAGTGGAATGGAGGAAGATTCTTCCAAACCTGTTTGGAGGTAAACTTTATTCTTAGTGGGCAATGCCACTTAGTTCCAAGGGGGTTGGCGCATCTCGCTTAAAACTATTAAGAAAAGCAGGTAGGGGTAATCTTAGCGAGGGTTTATACACTTCACCCAGCCAAAAAACGTGAGCGCATCTAAGAGAGCAAAGTACTCCGCAAAGGCAGCAAGTGAAGGCTAAAGCCCTGTGACGTAAGAAGGCGCCGCAACGCGCAGGTTGTTCTGTTGCGACCCGCCAAAGCCGTCATAATACTACCCTTGATTTTGGAAGAAGTCGATTAATGATTCTGTAAGCTTTAATGTAAAGTTGTAGTGATGACTGGAGGAGAAATTTATATGGACTGAAGATTCAGTGTACCTGTATAGGTTGCCCTCATCTATTTGCTAACTTTTGGATTTTTTTTTTTCTTTTAACTTGTAAATGAGACAGTGGTTTCGTGAAATTAATGGTTTGTTACATTGGTGTTCTTGACCTTTTATTAACTTTCCAAGATTTGATTTGGATGGGAATTCCGGTGCTCATTAGATTTAACTTTAAAATGCGGATTTTTAAATGTAATTCCAGTGTTCTTGATCTTGTCCCTGGTGCGAACTGTTTTCAATTGTTGGATCTCTCCGTTCTTATGTAGTGCATGCTTGTGCTCAATAAATATCTAGGATGTAAGTTGAAATTTACTAGTTTTCAGTCATAAGGTTTTTCGCCTCAGTATACTTCATTATGTAGTTATAAATCACTTGTTGATGATATCTGGGATGTAAGTTGAGATTGATGTAGGCCAAGACCTGCTATGTTGGTTAAATTAAAGTCCAAAAAATTGTTTTCGTCCTTAAACTATACATGAGTTTCATTTTTCGTCCCTGAATCTTGAAAAGTTCGTTTTTCGTCCCTCAACTTTGAAATAGTTCATTTTGACACATGAATTTTGTCCCTAAATTTTCAAAGTTTAGGGATGAAAAACGAAACTTATGCAAAATTTAGGGATGAAAACAATAGTTTAACCTAAATTAAAAGATCCAACCAAAGGAGAGAAGGATAATCCTGGGATGCCCTTCAACCAGGAGTAGCGAATGCCACTCAACGCTACTAATTGTGGATGTCACTCAATGGAAACCATAAATAACTTTTGATTGAATAATAAAAGTAATTAAAAGACAACTACCAACAAGACTCCATAAACAACTTTGACTGAATAGTAAAAGTAATACAAAAGACAATTGGACATGTAAAATAAATGACACATGTCGCCCGCATTGCTGCTACATAAGCTGTCACTATGCTCCTGCATAAGAAATTTACTAGTTTTCAGGGAGAATGTATTTACCTATGTTCTTTTGAGTTTGCCGTGTACAATTGTCATGCTTGAACATCTTTGCTTCCTTACTGAGGAGATTGTTACAAAATTGAAGATCGTATTATTTGTGGAGATGATGAAAATTTGAGCTTTTATATTACTACTAGTTTTTGATTGGAGCTTTCCCCCCATCTTACACATTTATTGATATGTAAACGTAGCTTATTAATAATGGAAGCTGCTTGTTGCTTTTCCATCTTCTTTTTAAAAGATTATTTCTCTTATAAGATTAAATTTCATATAATCGAAGGTTGTATCAACAAGCAGAAAAATTTCATGTGTCATGCAGTATGGCTAGATGCCATTGTTGAATTTGTTGCTCTTCCTGGAATTCTCCTTTGTTAAATTTAATTATAATACTTTTGGGAACATATTGATGAAGTAAGGGTAATCAGGATGATTAAATTAATTGTCCATCCTTATCAATTTAATGCTGACCTTGTTGATGTTGCCCATATTATTGATTTTGATTATAAGGCTGCAAATTTAACCTTTTTTATTGGGAACATGTTGGGGGTTGTGATTTTGATGTGGCATTTAATGTTATATCTATCTTTCATCTTTTTCTTTTCTTTATTCAGTTTTTGGGACCTATTCATGACATTTTCAGTAGGTAGCATGATTAAACTCACGTCTCTCTCTCAAATCTTTGTATGTTCTTCTGAGTTCTGATTTCAGTGCAGCTTATACTTTTTACCAATATTTGCTGGTGCCATATTCTTTATATCATCGTTTATACTGCGTCCTGGGTGTATTCTTCATTATTTTTCCCCCTTGTTATTTATCAAAAGGAAAAAAAAAATTTCCCCCTTGTTAGGCCATTTTATTATTAAGAATTTTGTTTTAGTATCTTCATCCTATATGCCTAACTTATTTTGTGCTTAATTCCGTGATATGAACACAAGTTATTATTTATCTTACATGGAGCATCTCTTCTTATTTGTAATTTTTATTTGACCCTTAGGTTGTGATGCTTGGCCTGGATGCAGCTGGCAAAACGACTATACTGTACAAGCTGCACATTGGAGAAGTTTTATCAACTGTTCCTACAATTGGTAGGTCACTCTGCTGATAAAAATATGTTTTTTTATCCTTAAATTTGTTTGTTTATTTTTATAAGTAAAAAGATTTTAGTGAGAGAGAGGAGATACTTTATGCACACAGGGTGTGTACACTAAATACTTAAAAAAATACAAACATGAATCATTACATACAAGGAGAGAGTGAATGGATAAAATCTAAAATAGAATTCGAGTCACTAGTGCCTAGGATTCGGGCCCCACTCAAACAGTGCTCTTGAGGAGCTAGATTTCATGCCCTGAATAAGACTCCTTAAGTCCGATTGTTCCTCTTCTTCCATCTAAATAAAACATATATCACTGTCTTAGGCATAAAATAGAAGCCCACATCTCACTAAGAAGTAAAAACTGTGCAATGAATTAGCAAATGGTCCACTGTTTTGCTGGTACATCTGTACATACAATATTGATTTACCAAAGTGGTACCTCTTTTAATCAGACTCTCCGCTGTCTAAATCTTTCTCAATGAATTACCTTTCGGTCTCCACTTCAAATGATCTTGGGCACCTCTACTTGGAATATTGGAGTAAAGGATGTCAAAAAAGATTTGACTAATTCCAGTTCCCAATCGCAACCATCAACAAATTTGACATTCCATGATGATGGCCCTCCTCCAACCATTTGTTCCAAAGAATAATATACTGATGCGTCTTTGTCTATTGCAATTGAGTACAAATCTGGGTACAACTCTTTCAGTGCATAATCATCACACCTACTATCATGCCAGAATCTAACCCTATCACCATCCCCAACCACATAATTGATATAACTCGCAAATCTGTCCCATAATGCTCATATACTCTTCCATAAACCACATCCATGAGCAGTTATAACATTCTCTGTAGTCCATTTGCCCCATGCATTCCCATATTTTGTACCAAACACCCTTCTGCAAAGACGACTTTCTTCCTCTCCACCACAACCATTTCCCCAATAGTGCTTGATTTGAAGGTGCCTGATTTTCTCACCCTCAAACCTTCATTCTAAAATGGTGAGCTCACAATATTCTATTCCCCCTAATGAATCTTAACATACCCCAAAAGGAAATTCCTTTGTAACTTATCAATTCTGTTTACCATCTAAGTAGGAATGGTGAATAGTGACAGATAGTATGTTGCCAAGTTGGATAAAGTACTGTTCAGAAGAGTTAATCTTCCTCACTTAGATAAATAAATCTCTTCCATCCAGCCAATCTACGCTGTACATGTTGGGTCCATTTGTAATATATGTTTTACACCAACTGAGTTATGGTTTACCTTTTGGTGAGTACTATAATTGTGTTTTATTTTGTTATTTACTTTCTGTTCTTATCTTTTAGTTGATGGAAACTGAAGGTTGTTTTGTTCCTTTCCCAAGTTTGCCTAATAAAAAGATATGAAGCTTTCTTTTTTGTTGATGAATGAAAATTTTATTCACAAACCAAATTATATATAGTACAAATAGACCAATCCAAGGAAATATGGCAGCAACATTGCTGGCTGCTGCATACCAGCTTCTCCAAGATACAAGATCTTAAAAAAAAAAACATAAAAATTTGCTCTCCTGATTCCACAAAGAGCTCTTAACCTTCATGCAATACCCTATCTTAGCTCTAATATCTTCTCTAGTAGCATGAAGGATGTCTTCCTCAGTTTCTACTTGACCATTACACAGCGTTGCATTTCTCTGCAACCAAAGGTTTGTTTCGTGGCAGCTGCCATATTCCATTCCCCTACTCTTTTTTATGCCCAAACCCCTTCTTGCTATGGAAACATCAGTATCATCCCCTTCCAAAGAAATCTGTTAAATTTTGGTTCAATTATTTTGATAACCTTGGTTGGAAGAATGACGATACTTGTCCAGTATTCTTGAGTTGCAATTTGCTAGCAAAGGATGGTGAATTTAGCAGTCCAAGAGTTGACCCTGGTTGTTATCTTTTTTATCAATTGCTTGCAGTCTTGAGCAGTGAGTCTGCCTGAGATTAAAGAGACTCCCAGGTATCTAACTGGAAGCTTCCTCTCCTTAAATTGCAAAACTGAAAGAATCTGCTCTTTCATTACCTCACTTGTCCCAGCAAAGTAATCTCACTTTTACTGGTACTAGCTGCTAAACCTGATAATAACTGAAACTCATCCAGTACCTTTATGATCACTTGGATTGTAGGATTATCTGCTGTAGCAAAGATGATTAAGTTGTCTAAAAAATCAGAGGTGACACAACTAAATTCTAGCAAATTTAGGGTGGAATTTAAACTCCTTTGATTCCTGCACAGCTTTAATCAGCATCCTTGAAATTACCTCTATGGCTATGACAAACAACTATGGGGATAAAAGATCCCCTGCCCCAGCCCCTCTTTTCCCCTGAAGCACCCAACCAAACCCCATTAAGAGCTATGGAGTATTTAGGAGTAGCGATGCATTCCTTAGCCCAGGCATAAAACTGATCAGGGATACTGATTGCTTTCAAACAATGCAGCATAAATTCCCATCTCCAGAGTCATATTTTTCAGGGAAGAAACTATGTGAGAATATTGCCATGAAAGCTTTCCCTTTTTCCCAATCTAGATTCTAGGACAATCATGCAGGAGTTATGGGAAAGTATACATAAAAAGATAAAAAGTGCACTTGTTTGATCTAATGCAATTAGATAATTTTTATCACCTGAATAGAACCATGTGATCATGAAGGAAAAAAGAAGAAGAAACAAATTATAAATATAAAAAAAAATGCTTGGTTCCTTGATAAGAGGAAAAAAATGCTACATTAATCCATTTTCTTCTTTATCATTTCAAAGGAGCTTCATATCTTTGCTAAATGGAATCCCTGTCTGCAAAAAGCTGACAGCCTGACATGGTCCATGTGGGTTTGTTATGGGTTTTTCATCTTGGAAATTCTTTTGCTTTTCTTATATAATTTCTCGAACTTTCATCAGTTTTTGCATTTATAAAGTCCAATGGTCACTATTATGTTAAGATGGAAGTACAATTTGGTTTCCTTGTTCATTGTAGGTTTCAATGTGGAGAAAGTTCAGTATAAGAATGTGATATTCACAGTTTGGGATGTCGGTGGTCAAGAAAAGTTGAGGCCACTCTGGAGGCATTACTTTAACAATACAGATGGGCTGGTAATTATTAACTTCAATGGTCTTCCTGGATTATGATTAGTTTCTGGAGGCTTGACTTTTTTTCCCATTCTTTTTTCACCAAGCAACAAAAGAACAGGCTTCAATTTCATCTTAGTTCATGATTGCCTTATTCTGTTTGTTTTTTATATTTTGTTCCATTCCAGTAATCAGTCATTACTTCTTAGCTATGTATTGAAGCTGAAGGCACATAGAATTATATAATTATCTTCTGCTTCTTTTACTCTCTTTTTTTTTTTTTTTTTGTTTTTTTTTGTGGTCTTGATAAAACTAGTTGTTTTTAATAAATTATTACTTCATTGAAAAAAATTGTTGTTATTTATTCCCTACACATGCACATATGGAAGGAAGTCATATATCGTAAAAATGTCTTTATGCAGATTTATGTTGTTGATTCCTTAGATCGAGAGAGAATTGGAAAAGCAAAGGCAGAGTTTCAGGTTGTATATTCGGAAAGGTATAATAACTTAAATACAATTCTGTGGGTAATAGATTCTCAGTTGACCTACTAATTTTCTTTCAGGCCATCATCAAGGATCCATTTATGCTCAACAGTGTTATCTTGGTGTTTGCCAATAAACAAGACATGGTATGTTTAATTAGTAATATCTGATCCTCTCCACCAGAATGATATAAGAGTGCATGTGTTTGTTTGGATATTAATCAGACACATATCTGCTAGTCGGTGCGTTACAGATAAGAAATTTTTGATACATGTGCTACATACTTAGAGAAATAGTGTAGATTGTAGCCTTCAGTATGCTAGTGGGAAATTAATATGTATCTCTCTTTACACTGACAAAATAGGAAACTTATTCAAGAGTCAATCATAGGAAAAATATATTTTGAAAATTTTCTTTTACTGCTACTCCTGGAAATCAAGAAAATCCCCCCTCCTTGTGATAGATTTGAGATAAACAAAGATTGAAAAGCGGCCTAAAAGTCTATACAATGTGGTTCTTTTGGAATAGCTGGTTTGATAATCATAAGCAGAAAAGTTTATTATTGCATTAAATCTTTTACCATCTTTTTGGACTGTGTAGACTTATCTATGTCAATATTTTAGACGTTTATTTTATCCTCGTTTACAATAAAATTTTATTTGTTCTCTTCTCATATCTATTTTTTCCCAAAAACCTTCTTAGCTTGATTGCATAATAGAACATTAGGAATTTTCTGCAGATCGCTTGTAAAACCAAAGAAGCAGTTGACTGGGCTGGAGTGCCCAGAGTTGCTGTTGGGTTCAGCAGCTCATGTGTGGTTGACTGCCTTGTAGCACTGTAATCTGTCACCTTTTAAATCTATGTTGTTTATACTGGTTTGACTTTCTATAGTTTATGCACTGGGTTCTAGCATATTGGGCAATCCTGTTTGATCCTAGCAAATCATCTCTAAATCTTTAGAGAGATCTGGACTTAGATATTCTCGATTTGGGATCAAGAGTAGAATTTCTATGTGTACAAAAGTCTCTCTCTAAATGATCTTTTTGATGCTTGAAAAGGCATTGTATAAGTTGTAAAAGTTTGTCATCTAAGTCGGCAAGGTGTCCAAAAATTACAAGTATTATAACTAGGTTTTGTAGTCAGTATTGGTGATGCCTTGAACTGGATACAAAGTTGGATTTTCAGGTGTCTTGAATCACAACAGCATAATAGCAATGAAATGCATATGGAAATATATGCTAGGTTAACATATTTAAAACCCAAACTAAGTTTTATTGGTATGTATCTAAAACTTTGAAATTAAGTCAAAGCTTGGTACTCTAAATAGAATCATTTGTTGACTTAATCTTTTTATATTTAAGATAAATTTAATTTTTCCTTTTCTTTTTAAATATAGATTAGAATTTCAGTCTTTTGATCTCGTGTACTGGAGACTAGAGAGGTCCACCAATATAGAATCTTTACATCCAAACATGCTTTCTGTGAATCCATATATTGAAATATTTGATAAAGCAAAAGTTTTCTCCAAAAAAAAAAAAAAAAAAAGTTTTCTCCAAAAAACGAGTTCTGTCACATTTCTTGGTTTTTATTTACTTAAAAAATTCATGGGCTTGTTACTGAGTTCAAAACTAAATAAAATCTATTGCTGCAATCCACCAGTAATGGAACATTTAAGTTTCTCTAGTTTCTGATATTAAAAAGCCAGAAAGGAGAAAATGAGATTGCTGTTAATGCATAATACGTTAGAACTGGTTTTTCTTAGTCTTTTCAATTGTGTACCAGTCTTGTTTACTTGTTTTATCATGTCTCAACCCATTGTAATGATTATTTTTTTTTCCTTAAGTTGTCAGACCTGGCATTTTTAATTTGTGTATAAACTCAAGGAACATTTGGTGGTTGTTTAAGACTTCATTCTTCGATAACTTTGCATTAGTAATAGTGCAGGCCACTAAAAAAATCTTTGGAAGTATGTTTCAGACATCCCTAGCTGGAGATGTTCTCCTCGTAACCTATCTCCCCACCCCCCCCCCCCCCCCCCCCCCACTCTTCTACAAAAAAGGGTAAAGGGAAAAAAAACTAGAAGTTACAAATTGCATAGAGTAGTCCGATGCTGCATTATGTTTACATTTTTTTTTGTGTGTGTGTGTTCAGAAAGGAGCAATGACACCGATGGAAGTATGTGAAGGACTAGGTCTCTTTGATCTTAAGAACAGGAAATGGCATATACAAGGGACTTGTGCGCTTAGGGGAGATGGCCTTTATGAAGGCTTGGACTGGTTAGCTGGAACTCTTAAGGAAATGAAAGCTGCTGGATACTCTTCAGTCGGCACCTCATCTTTCTAATGGTCCAGGTTGAAACTCTCTACCTACTTACATCAAAAAGAGGAAGCCATCCATTCCATTTTATTTCTCACCCACTTTTTTCAGCAGGTTTGTGAGTGGCCTTGGTTCTTTCAATTGATAAAGCTGAAGGGTCGGCCATTTGGACAATAGAAGATCCTGACTTGTTATCAACTTTTTGGGCTGTTCTAAAGCTAATGAAGTTTAGTAGGTGCTTATTTCTGGCCTTGACACTTTGTGATTCTCTCCAATGTATATTGCAGACGCAGGTTCTGCCGTTGATAAATAGTTCAAATCTGGGGATGTATGTACACTTTGAATGTCCCCTAGAATACTGTTTGCATATATTCTTAATACTATATAGAAGGTTAATCACAATTCTCTCTTTCTCTCTCTCTCTCTCTCTCACACACACACACAGATGGATGCTTTTTGCTATGTGCTGATTCTTTTAATACATAAACATCACTTAAATCTTATTTAGAAAGGATTTTATACATATACTGAATGATTTGTGGGATATGAATGATGTGAGATTGAACTGATGTTAAGGTATACTTTTCAAAAAAAAAAATTGGTGTTAAGTTGTGAAGCAAGAACTCATCTCTGAAGGGTTAAGGGAAGCTGTCAGGGACACCATTAATACTCAGGATGTGATTCCCGGTGATTATGCCTGAGGAAACTCAGCAAAGAGCTATGTGGAGAGAATTTTAGTGCTGGCATAGTTAAATGTTTCCGTTTGAGAAGAGAGTGCAAGCTTTCACTGTTAAATGGCATGACTTTTCACCAGCAATGTCCTGGAGGTCTGGAGGTCTGCTCAATTGCTAGAAGATAAATTTCATGACTTTTCAGCATCAATGTCCTGGACGTCTACTCGATTGCTAAAAGATAAATTCTCTCTCTCTCTCGGCTATTGCAAACCATTATCGTAAAATGGTTGTATATTATTGTATATAGAGGTGCTGTAACCTGTGGCTGTGAGTATTAGTTTTTAGTTTTTTGTTCGAAAAATATCTGTGATGTAGTGAAAAATTAGTTTTATAAACATAAATGCGCACCTACTCCAAAAGCAAAATATAGTATCGAGAGTTATGAGGTATCCTCGGGTCAGAAAACTAAAGAAAGAGCAAACCTCCCTATTTTGTTTAGACTAAAATCAACTTTTGGTTTTCTAACTTCAAAAATTTTCATTTGTCTGTTTAGCTGTCAAATAGGCCATTTCGTTTATCTCTGTTAGAGCCCTCTCTATTAAGTGTCAACTAAACACCCAATCACATGTTCACGTCACTATTTTTTGCCACATGTCTTGACATGTCATATATTTTATATATAAAAAACAATTATTAATAACAAAAAAAATTAAAAACAAAAAACGAAAAAAAAATTATTTTATTTTTAAATCTAATCGTCTCTCTCTCTCTCTCTCTCTCTCTCTCTCTCAGTTTAAATCATAGATTTACTGGGGTGGAGGATGGCGGCGGTCAACACACTCTCTCTCTCTCTCTCTCTCTCTCTCTCTCTTGTTCTCCCTCTTCTCATTGTTGTGTCGCCATCGGTATCGACTCCTTCCAGCATCAGCAGATCGTGGGTTACTCCTCCTTCGTCCTCGATCAACATGCCACCGGTACCGACTCCTTCCGACAACGGCGACCTTGAATGGAGTCGGCCACCAGATATGTATCCTTGGTTGTTTTTCACGGTGGCGATTGAGTGGTGCCAATTGTGTGTGGGCGTGGGGACAAGAAGTCAAGAAGGAAAGAGATCCTTTAAGATCGTAGAAACACGAGACCCAAGAACGAGAAGAAGATTGAGCGCATCAAGGACAGGGTTGAGGTACCAGGTCCACTCGGCCACTTCCTTTCAAGCTCATCTAATTCTCTCTCTCTCTCTCTTTACTTTTGGGTTTTCGAGTTTATGAGTTGTTATCAAATTGATTCTATATATTTTATTTTATGATCAAAATTGTTATGAATCATCAATTTTTCATATTTGATTTTTGGGTTCTCTTTGTTCAAATCAAATATGCTTTATTTTTAACTCAATTGATAAGAAATGCATTTGACTCGATCTTTGATGGGCTTTGCCATGGAGGTGAGTAGGGGGGAGAGAGAGAGAGAGAGAGAGTTCTTGGATGAGAGAGACGATTAGATTTAAAAATAAAATAAAAAGTTTTTATTTTTTTTAATTTCTTTTTATTACTAATAATTGTTTTTTTATATATAAAATATATGACATGTCAAGACACGTGGCAAAAAATAGTGATGTGGACACGTGATTAGGTGCTTAGTTGGCACTTAACATAGGGGGCTCTAACAAAGATGAACAGGAGGGCCCATTTGACAGCTAAACAGACTTATAGGGTTCAAATGAAATTTTTTGAAGTTAGAGCGTCAAAATGAAAACACTCCCTAAGTTAGGGGGCCAAACATTGACTTTAGTCTTTTGTTTAGCAGGAATAAATTGCAGGCTATTCAAGATGAAATAAAAACATGCTCTTTGTTAGCATATGTATATTTATATATACCATTGTTATTGTACTAGTATAGGGTTTTCTATGTATTTACTATATCGGACCCTAGTTTTGGCAAAGTGGTTTCCGTACCACTTGTTCAGACTCGCCGTCGTCGCCATGCACCGTGGAAGTTTCTGCATAATCCGTGACTTTGAACCCTTGCTATCACCGCTACGCTACTCCGATCTCACTATGCTACCTACCTTTGGAAAGCTCATCTAACGATCTACCAAACCCCAAAAAATCTCCGCCAATCGACGATGGATGCGCTGCCACGCTCCGGTCAAACTTCCGGCCTCTTTTTGCTTTCAGATCCACATCCTGTAACCCGCGACCCGACTCGCAACTAGCGAATCAACTCGCGACCAGCAAGACGACTCGTGCCCCTGATCTGCTGACGGCAGCCCTAGTTTGCTGACATCAGCAAACCCGGTTAAAAAAAAAAAAAAAAAAAAAAATCTTACCCATTATTGTGTTTTCTCTTGTTGTCTTTTTTAGGTATTTTCTATATATATATTTTTTATCCATTTCCAATGGATAAAAAAGAACTTCCTAAGACTGTTACCACTATTCTTAATAGGCACAACTACGTCATGTGGTCCGAAGACATGCGCAGCTTTCTTAAAGGCCATTGTTTATGGTGTTATGTCACATGTGAAATCCAAACTCTTGTTCGTTCTAAGAATGAATACGATACGAAGCTCACTGATTGTCTTGAAGACTGGGATTGCAAGAATCACCGGATCATCACTTGGTCCCGCCATTTTATTGTACCTACCATTCATCAACAATTTGGTCGCTATGACAATGCTAAGGATGTCTAGGATCTTCTGAGTCATCACTATACTACTGCCGGCCTCTCTCATGAGTATCAACTTTGGAGTCTTCATGTCAACATGAAATAAGCGCCCAGACAACCGATCAACGAGTTCCTTTATGATATACAGTCTATTTGGGATCAGTTGGAGCAGTCTGCACATATTATCAAAGATCCTGCAGATGCAACATTCTTAGCCACTAAACGAGATCAGTTTTGTCTTATCCAATTCATGATGGCCTTGACATTTGAGTTTGAACCAATTCGTGCTGCTTTGTTTCAATAGGTCCCTCTTTCTACTTTGAAATTTTCTATGAGTCAACTTCTCTCTCATGAGACCCGTCTTCGCACTCTTCAACCCCTTCACCCTGATTCGGTCCTTGCTACTTCTGCTCGTCCTTCTCACCCTTCCTCATCTAGGAATGGTCCGAAATACTGCAAACACTGTCATATGCAGGGACATCTTCTATCTGAATGCCCTACCATCCAATGTCGATATTGTCACAAGATTGGTCACATTATCTACAACTGCCCAACCAAGCCTCCCAAGCTAGGTCAATCAGGAATTCTTCCAAGGCTTGTTAATCACTCTGTTGTTGCTGTTGCTGATGAGTCACCCTCACTCTCTCTTATCTATTTCGGTTAGTGAATTAAGACCATTGGTCTTTATCATGGTCAAACAATTTTTGTCTACCTTGTTAAGGAATCCCACATAGGTTAGATAGAAGAGTTGTGTTAGTAGTCCTATATATAAATAGGACACCTCACAACACATTGTATTCATGAAAAATATAACACAAAGAGAGTATTAATAAAGATGTAGCCCATTGGGCTACATCCTGTGGACGTAGGCTCACATAGCCGAACCACGTGAAAACCCTAGCCTCCACATTCTCTCCTTCTCTCTTTATCACTCTTTTATATATTTTCCATTATCATTAGTTTTAGGTCTTCCACATGGTATCAGAGCCCTAGAGCTCTAACGAGCAACTTGTTCCTTCTGCTTCCGCATTTCAAAAAAAAAAAAAAAATCCCATCCAAAGCACCTCACCACAAATCTCATTTTTTCCGAAAATCTGATTCCACAGATCAGTAGTCCATCCCGAGATCGGTCAAACAACATAAGCCGGAGTCCACTTCGACCGTCAACGCGCCTCCACGCGCTGCCTGAAGCTTCGGTTTTTCTGCAGGTCCTCACACGCCGCCGGAACAACCAAGCTCCAGATCTACATCATCCAGGGACCGATCACCAAAAAAGACACCACCAATCAACAGATTAGCGACCGATCTACTCTAAGCCGCAAAAACCGAAGAGATCCAACGGTGGACGCGCCTCCACGCGCCACCAACATTTCTGGCCGCGATAAAACGCGCCACCAGACGATTCACGCGCCTCACGCGCCCTCCGTCATTCGCGACCCGCCACGTCAGCCCTACCCGATCACTGACCCGCGGTTTGACCCGCGTAGCCCGACCCGCTGATGTCAGCCCTAGGTTGCTACAACTTACTGCTGACGTCAGCAGACCCGAAAAAAAAAAAAAAAGGGCAGAAAACTGGCAGAGACCAGTGAAAGAAAAAAAAAATCCCTTTATTTTCCTTTGTATGCCTTTTTATTTTATTTGCAATATTAAAAAAAAAAAAAAAAAAAAAAAAAAAGAAAAACTAGCATTGACTAGTAAGAGAAAAAAAAAAAATCAAATTTCAAAAAAAAAAAAAAAAAGAAGTGGGATTCACTTTTTGATTCTATCTTAATGAGCTGAGATCGAGCCAAGCCATCGAGCCACTGAGCTGAGATCCCGAGCCAAGACCATTTCAAGATCCGAGCCTCTGAGCCACTGAGCCGTGATCTGAGCCATCGAGCCATGATCCGACCAAGCCAAGCCGAGATCAAAGTCCCCAAGCCAAAATCCAAGCCACCGAGCCTCTGAGCCGAGATCCGAGTCATCGAGCCGAGATACGAGCCAAGCCGAGTTGAGCCAAGATATTTAAGCTGTTCTTTTGTAACCAAACTCAAGGTTTCACTAAAATTACACCTTGAGTTTGAGGGGGAATGTTAAGGAATCCCACATAGGTTAGATAGAAGAGTTGTGTTAGTAGTCCTATATATAAATAGGACACCTCACAACACATTGTATTCATGAAAAATATAACACAAAGAGAGTATTAATAAAGATGTAGCCCATTGGGCTACATCCTGTGGACGTAGGCTCACATAGCCGAACCACGTGAAAACCCTAGCCTCCACATTCTCTTCCTCTCTCTCTATCTCTCTATCTCTCAATTATATTTCTCTCCATTATTATTCTATTAGATTTAGGTTTTCTATATACCTTTGATAAGATTTCCTCTGCTGTTTTAGGTAACACTGGGTATTTTGACTCTACCTGTTGTAATCATATGTCTCATGACTCTCAGTTATTTTCTTCTGTCATTCCTACTACTTATGCTCCTCTTATTCAAACTGCTAATGGCTCGCACATTGCTGCCAGCCATACTGGTTCTGTTTCTACCCCTACACTGTCTTTATCTGACACATATCTTATTCTCAATCTCACTCTTAATCTCATATCTGTTGGTTAATTATGTAAATTTGGTTTTGACTTATGGTTTGGTTCTTTTGGTTGTCGTGTGCAGGATCCTCGGATGAATCAGGTTCTTGGGACAGGCCGTAGAGTGGGAAGAATGTTCGAGCTCACTTCATTCCACCTACCTTCCACACCAACACCCCATCCGTCTCATGTTGCTTATACTGCTCCTATTTTTCCGTTGAGTCTTTGGCATTTACGCTTAGGTCATGTGTCAGTTCAAAAATTTCACTCTTTAATTTCTAGTGGTTTCTTGGGTCAAGTCAAACATGATTCAGTTGATTGTGTATCTTGTCAGTTGGTCAAACAACTAACTTTATCTTTTAATAATAATAATTCTTTTTCTCATACCTCTTTTGACTTGATTCACTATGATATTTAGGGACCTAGCCCCACTGTTATGGTAAGCGGATCTAAATATTATGTCATATTTGTTGATGATTTCTCTTAATATACATGGATCTACCTTATGCACAACTGCTCTGAATTAGCTTAAATCTATCGCACCTTTGCCCAAATGATCTCCACACAGTTTTCGAAAGCTATTAAAGTCTTCCGTACTGATAATGCCATGGAATATAGAGACTCTCAATTCCTTGATTTCATTCACACACAAGACACCATTATTCAGCATTCTTGTGCGGGAACATCTCAGCAAAATGGTAGAGCTGAACGCAAACACTGTCACATACTTGACTCTGTTAGGGCTTTCCTCATTTCTGCCTCCTATCTTGAACATTTTTTGGGGAAGCCGCCCTCACTACTGTCTACACCATCAACCGTCTTCCATTCTCATCTTTCCAAAATTTGTCTCCCTTTGAACGTCTCTATGGTACTCTACTTTCATATTCTTCTCTTCGTGTCTTTGGTTGCACATGTTTTGTTTTAACTTCAGCCGCATGAACATTCCAAATTAGAACCTCAATCTCATCTGTGTTGTTTTCTTGGGTATGAGATTGAACATAAAGGCTATCGTTGTTAGGATCCTATCTTTTAACGTTTTCGCATTTCTCGTCATGTTGTTTTTTGGGAACACACCACATTTAATTTCCTCTCCAAGTTTAAGGCTTGTTCCACCCCTTCTTTTTTACTAATCCCTCACTTCCTTTATTTCCTTATGATACCTCTCCAGACCCTTCTATAATTCTTTCTATCCCTCCTACTGATTCTCCGGTTTCTCCTATAGCACCTCCACCAACTATGGATCTTGTCCTTAATCAGATTTCTTTCCTTCCTCATGCTGCCCATTTTGACCTTCCTCTTGTTGCTCCTCCTGCTGACTCTCCGGTTTCTCCCGAAGAACCTGCATTGCCCATGGATCTTGTCACTTATCAGACTCCTTCCCTCCCCCTTCATCGCTTTGATCGAGTAAGAGCACCTTCTGCTCATTTGCGTGATTATTCTAGTTTTTCAGTTATGCTTTCCCTTCATGAGCCTTACACCTATCACGAGGCCTATACTAATCCTCTTTGGTAGCAAGCAATGGCAGAGGAACTTCAGGCTTTGGAGAAGACTCACACTTGGGATTTGGTTGATTTGCCTCGTGGTAAATCTGTCATTGGTTGTAAATGGGTCTACAAGATCAAGACCAAATTTGATAGCACTATTGAACGGTATAAGGCTCGTCTTATTGCCAAGCGATATGTTCAGGAATATGAGATTGACTATGAGGAGACTTTTGCCCATGTTGCTCGTATTACCTCTATTCGCAGTCTTCTTGCTATTGCTGCAGTTCATCAGTGGATTCTCTTTCAGATGGATATTAATAATGCATTTTTAAATGGCGATCTCACTGAAAAAGTCTATATATAGGCACCTCCAGGTTATTCAGACTTTCCAGACAAAGTTTGCCTTCTTCGTCGCGTTCTTTATGGTCTTAAGCAAGCTCCTCGAGTCTGGTTTGCCAAGTTTAGCAGTATTGTGCATCAGTTTGGCTTTTCATCCAGTCCCTATGACACAACACTATTTATCCACCGATCTGATACGGGTATGATTCTTTTTTTACTATATGTTGATGACATGATCATTAATGGGGATGATCACTTTGACACTTATGATTTCAAGCAATTTCTCCACCAAAAATTTGAGATGAAGGATCTTGGTCATCTGAGTTACTTTCTAAGCCTTGAGGTCTTTTCTGATTCCACTGGCTATTATCTCTTTTAGGTCAAGTATGCCTCTGACTTGTTATCTCGTGCTGGCCTGACTGACACTAAAGTTGTTTCTACACTTCTTGAGATGAATGCTTGCCTTACTTCTTTGGATGACACACCTTTTAGTGATGTCACTCTTTATCGTCAGCTTGTTGGCAGTTTAGTCTATCTCATTGTAACCCGCCCTGATATTGCTTATGCTGTCCATTTGGTGAGTCAAGTCTTGGCTACTCCCCACTCTACACACAATGCTGCAGTGATTCACATTCTCTGTTATATCAAGGGTATAATGTTTCATGGTCTTCACTTCTCCGCTCACTCCACACTTGACCTCTGTGTTTATTCTGATGCTGATTGGGAAGGGGATCCTACTGACCGCCGCTTTACTACTGGCTTTTGTTTCTTTTTGGGGGACCCTCTTATTTCCTGGCACAGTAAGAAACAACATATTATGTTTTGCTCTAGCACTGAGGCAGAGTATCGTGCTCTGGCTTATATTACCTTTGAACTTCTCGCTCTTCGTTAGTTGTTGGAAGATATGGGTCTTACACATTTTTCACTGACTGTCATACATTATGACAATCGTAGTGCTATTCAGATTGCGCATAATAATGTTTTCTATGATCGCACCAAGCATATTGAGATTGATTGTCATCTTGTGCGTCATTATTTGTCTACCGGCATCTTGCGTTTTCTCCCAGTTAGCTCTTCTGATCAGACTTCTGACATCTTTACGAAGACTTTCCTCCTGGCCGCTTTCGTGATTTTGTTTCCAAATTCAAGATGGCTTCTGTCAAACCAGCTTGAGTTTGAGGGGGGATGTTAACATATGTATGTTTATATATACCGTTGTTATTGTACTAGTCTAGGGTTTCCTATATATTTACTATACCGTACCCTAGTTTAGGCATATATATAGTCTTTTACCCGTACATATTTATTTAGAATACTCAATACAAAGATTATTCTCTGTCTCTCTGTGCTTCTTTCTCTCTAATGTTAATACTCTTATTAAACGATTTGAATTGTACTTGGCTCTACAATTTTTTGTTGGGCAACCAAAGAAGCAGGCCTCTATAGAGCTTAAGGAGAGGGTATGGACAAAACTGAAGGGTTGGAAGGAAAGGAAAAATGTCTAATCTCAAGTTGGACGAGAGGTACTGATTAAAGTCGATGTCCAAGCCATTCTTACATTCGTCATGAGTTGTTTCAAGTTGCCCATCGTTTGATTATGAGTTATGTTCCATTTATGAGTTGCTTTTGGTAGGGCCTGAAGGATAAAAAACAGGGGCATGTTTGCATTCTTAAGACAAAAGGGGGTATGAGCTTTCGTGCCCTACGAAAATTTAATATAGCTTTGTTGACCAAACAAGGATGGCATCTACTCTAGAACATGGGTTCTTTATTGCTTCATGTGATGAAGTCAAAAACATTATCCTAAGCTTGCATGGCGAAATATTCTTCAGGGAGGCTTCATCCTTGAGAAGGGTGTTCGATGGAGGGTCGAGGATGGGCAAAAAATTAACATTTGGAAGAACCGGTAGTTGCCTTCACTACACCGACTACGCATAAAGTGGTAAGTCCAATAAGAGATAATGTTAATGCAACTCATGTGTTATATCATTGATCACCTAAACAACGATAAAGTTTAGCTCCAACCTAGTTTGGAGAAAATTCATCCAAATTGTAATTAGACAAGGGTGTTGGTCATTTCAAATGCACATGACCAACATTTGCATTAACAGCCTACCCATCGGCCACCACCCTTTAACCCATTCCCATTAATAATTAGACAAGTGTCTATGTCCACCGTCGTCCAATGTTCCCAGCCCCCATTTTCCAAGTTCTTTGATGGTCTTCAATTTAAATACTGTATTGGCATCATAAACATCTTAATTCATTTGCAGCCTTGTCGTGGAGAGCATGCAATGTGATCCTCATAAACTCTCATAGTCTCAAAAATAAATAAGTTAAAGACAAGAACATCATGCAAGCTCTCGTAGCTCAGTTGGTTAGAGCACCCGTTTAGTAAGCGGGAGGTCTTGAGTTCGACTCTCAACGAGAGCACAGGCAGTTACCTTTTTCCTTTTTTGTCATCTAATTCTAACCGTTACCGTAAAAGATTCCAACTGTCACTCTCTCCTACACAACAAAGATAAAATCCAAAGAAACGAACCACATATTCACACAAAAGCCAGAAACAAGCACAGCAGCATCCACAAACTAATAATGTTTCTCTTAGCCCACAAGACCCCTCCATTCCTCCACAGACTCCACCGTTTCCCTAATTCCAGGAAATACCGCCGCATTTTTTACCGAATTGCCCCCGCTCTCACCGTCTCCTCCTCCCTCGCCTCCGTCTTCGCCTCCGCTTCCTCTGGCTCCGGCTCCGCTCTCCACGGCGCCGTCACCTCCGCCATCACGCACGTCGCTGTCACCGCCGTCGCCATCGCTTCCGGTGCCTGTCTCTCCACCAAGGTCGATTTCTTGTGGCCCAAGCTCGACGAGGAGCAACCAGGTGCGCTACTCACTAACTTTTTATTTTATTTGTTATATATATTTGGTAATGCTTTTGTAATATTTTTTAGAACAAAATTGTGTCTGAGCAGAGCTTAATGCTCCATTTGGTTGCCGAGGAAACCTAGAATGAAATGAAGATTCCCGAATATGTGATTTATGTTGTTTTCTTTCCTGAAAACAAGAATCCGTCTTAACTAAGTACCATTACAAGGAATAGGAGAAACTGTAATGGAATATCTATTCATTTGTTTGATGAGAACATAGGAATAGAACTCTGAATCTGTATTCTATAATTTTGCTATAATATATATACTTTTTGATAGGTAATGGGAAAGTATTATTAAAAAAGCAGCTTCTTAGTGTGCATAAAGCATGAACACAAGAGCCTCAAATAATTACCGTAGAGGAAGTAATTCTATATATTGTTACATGTTTAATCTACATGTTCTTTGTTCAAAATTAATAAATCCATAATTTAAAAAAAAAAAAAAATAATGATACAACCTTTTAAAATTAATATATGTGTCCTTTGATAATTTAATAAAAAAAAAAAAACTATAATAGACTTAAACTATTGGCAAAAATACACTTTTGGTCCTTATATTTAGGAGGTGTTTTCAATTTGGTCCCTAGATTTTAAATTTTTCAATTGAGTCCCTGTGTTTTTAACCCATTTTCAATTATACCTTTGGCGTCATTTCCGTTAGAAATCTGCCTACATGGCAAATGGAATGCTGACATGGAACACTAAAAGATGACGTGGCAAAACAAAATAATTAAAAAATAATTAATTAATATTAAAAAATCCATGTCATCATCTTAATAAATAAATAAAAACCACATTAGATTAAAACAAAAAATAAAATAAAAATCCAAATCTACTTTTCTAAAAAAATAAAATAAAGAGAATTCAATCCCCAATTTATTTTCTCTCATTTTCTTTCACTTTCTTTCCAACCAAACACAGCACACACACACTCACTTCTACCACTTTCCCCACAAAACGCCAACTAGAAGGCCGAAACCCCTTTCCATTATTTTCTTTCACTTTCTTGCCAACCAAACACAACATACACACACTTCTATGTTCAGTTCTGTTTTCTTGGCAGCCAAACACCAAACAATGTTAGAGACAAATTGTAATTGCAACAACAATATGAATAAAATCCAAGTCTAATGACTAACCTCATGTCAAAGTGTAACAAAGCAAAAACAAAATCATGAAAAAGTTCAATCACAATAAACAGGTAATCTAACAATACCAGTTCAAAGAATTGAAACAAAAATGCATTGCCAAGAACACTGAGTTTTGAGGTTTGAACAACCAGGAACACAAGCTGCAAGCAAACTACACAGAGCAAAATCAACCCAATCATCTCAAATCCACCACACACAAAGCAAAATCAAAGTCCCACCATTACCCATTTCACCACCGTGAAATCCAAAACTCAAACCCCACACTGGCTCACCTGACCACTCAAAGCTTGGAGCCACAACCCCCTATTTCTCTAAGGCTATTACCACCAAAAAATTGCCGCCACGTCCGAAGATGATGGAGGTCCGAAATGCACTGCCATGGTCGCAATCTCACCTCACGGAGCTTCGTCTTCGATCTCATCGAACCCAGCTTCGTTTTTGTTCTCACCGAACCCAGCTTCACCTTCGATCTCACCTCGTCGTGCATTGTGTTCTAGCTCACCTCTTTGACCCATGTGAACGATTCAATATCCAAGATTAGTGGTGGGGAGAGAGAGAGATCTAGTGAGGATTAAGGATAAAAGGAGAGAGATCTAGTGAGGGATAAGAACAGAGGAGAGAGAAAAGAAAAAAAATAGAAGGGGAAAAAAAGAAAAAAAAAAAATAAGAGAAAGGAAAAAAGAAAAGAAAAAAAAAGTGTGGCTGATGTGGATCAAATAAATTTTTATTATATTTAAATGCACAGTTAGCCACCTCAGCAATTTCCATTTGTCATGTATGCAGATTTCTAACGGAGATGACGCCAAGGGCATAATTGAAAATGGGTTGAAAACACAGGGACTCAATTGAAAAAATTTAAAATCTAGGGAACCAAATTGAAAACACCCCCTAAATATAGGAACCAAAAGTGTATTTTTGCCTAAACTATTTTATTGAATTTTAACAGATCTAAAAGTGTAAAAAAGAGGAAATAGGAATACTGCCTATAGCAGCCATCCTATCAGACGATGAAAAAGAAAAGAAAAGAGAGAGAGTGAGAGACTAGTTTAGTGCATTTGAGGAGTGCTTAACACCATTGAAGGTCTGATTATTCTTCTCTACAAATGATCCACATAATGCATAATGAAACCACATTCCAAACAAACCCTAAAAGGTAGCTTAACTGGTCTGGCCTTAGGTGTGCTCCTCAATGATCACTAATTCGAGTCCCCTCAAGGCCACTTACCCAAGGCAAAGCCTTGCGCCTATCGTGATACACATGCTAGTATGGTGTTGCGTGTCCCCCTCTTAGCCATTAACCATTGAACCCCAAATAAAATACATACTAATGAATACAATGCACTTGCAACCAAACCGTGAAACAACAAATGATCCACTCACTAGATGAACACCAATTAACAATACCGTTTTCCCTATAGTCATGAATTTTCCCATTGCAGATTTTCATACAAAAAAGTCGACTTTTCTTGAAAATTTAGAACCCTAGATACTACTCTTCCAAGGAAACCTCAGATGATTAGACCCTCTCAGAATTGCATAACCAGATCAAACATCAAATTCACCATTAAAATGTTGCCTCCAAATTTTGCTGTCCTTCCTATTTCCCGACAAACTTCTGATCAATTTGAACTGAACCACTGGGGTAGCTTCATTACTGATCAAGCATTTATTTGACTTTTCCTTATTTCATGCATTGACTACAATACTGTTTGTTGAGGGCAAGTTTATAAGATAAATTCTTGAGATTAGTTATCCTTGGCAGCAGCACCATAGAACTAAGTAAATTTTTATTTAATGATTATTATCCTTTTTAAAAATAAACTCCTGTCTCTCACAGGTCATTCTCTTGAAAATGTTTAACTTATGCTTTATTTACTTGTGGATTCATTTTCTTCTCTATTTTTTGTTTTTTGTTTTAAAAATTAAAAATTCATCGCATCATTGTGCTTCAGGTTCTTTTATGCTGGAGGGAGTAGATGTAACTGGGTGTCCTATATTTAGTGATGCAAAGGTTTGCCATCTTTATTTGAATCATGACTTCCTTATAGTCATCTGCTTCCACTAAAACACTCAATCTGTGAAGGCAGGTGCAAAAGGCTGTTGCATTTGCGAAAAAAGCTCACCATGGACAATTACGGAAAACAGGAGATCCTTATTTAACTCATTGTATTCATACGGGAAGAATCTTGGCAATGTTGGTTCCATCAAGTGGAAAGCGAGTATGCAATCCTCTTTCTAGTTATTATGGTTTACGTTTTTTTGCATATATATCTTTTTTATTAGTGTATTCTTACAATAATCGTCAGTTTTTATTTTTTATTTTTTTAGAAATGTCAGACATCTTTTCTATGTTTGCAGAATGTTCTATACTTCTATATATATATATATAATTTTTTTTATCCAATAAGTAATAGTTATTGATGAAGAACATTGCATGATCACAAAATTGATGGGACAAATCTTTAATGTATACTTTGGAACTACAGTATTAGTGGTTTGGGAAACCTGCCCAATGCAATACATAGGGTTTCTGAGTGCTGGCTAGTAAACCATTATCATGGCCATTCTTTCTTCTTCTTCTTCTTGTTTTTTTTTTTCCCTGGTTCCTGATTTAATTTGAACAGGATTAGTGCTAGTTTTGGATGATCTCCAGCACCAAGTGTCTTATCTAAACATGTGTCTAATTTATTGCCTACACAGTCAAGGCAAACATATAACAATAATGAACAGCAACAGATGGAAGCATTCATTGCCTACCTTTTTGAATCAACAATATATGGTTCTTAACATGCCCCATCAATAAATGGAGCTTTAGTACAATGTGATAACATAATTGATGCAGGGAGCATGAAGACAATTTTACTTTAACATATTTTTATTTAATTTTAGAAGTCAATTGTATATTGGTCCATTGGATTTTCTTATAACTTTATTAGCTAAATTGGTTATTAGTATTTTATTTAATTTTCTAGATTCAAGGTTATTTTCTATCCAGGCAACACAAGGTGTTGATTCCTAGGTTTATTTCTGTTTCTTTTTTCCGCAAAATATTTTTGAGAGTAATTTGTGCTGCATCAATAATACTTCTCAATTTCAAGTACACTGGTGCTTGAAAATGATTTTCTGAAATTCACAGTACTCAATATGTTTTTAATTTTTTTTTTCTTTGGTTGTATATCCTTTTTTAATGCCTGTGTTGATAGTTTTGGTATGAAACCTCTGTGGCAAAATGAACATGGGTATTACTTAATCTTTTTATTCACTTGTTGGTGATTATGAAAATAATGACTAATATGATATAAAGCAATATGATTTAACATTACTGGAGATATTTACTGTCTGTTTATGATACTGTTGCATCTCTTACTTAATTTTAGTTTATGAAAACTCTTTCATTGTTCAAAAGCACATGGCATCCCATTGATTCCTTCATTAAGATCATAAAATCTGCTGCAGGCTGTTGATACGGTTGTGGCTGGGATTCTCCATGATGTGATTGATGATACATATGAAAGTTTGCACAATATAGAAGAAGAGTTTGGTGATGATGTAGCTAAGTTGGTAGCTGGTGTTTCCAAATTAAGTTATATAAATCAGGTAATATAAACTGGTTATGACAAAAAAGCCCATTATCTTTTGGTTTCAGCTTTCAAGTGCGAAGGTTAATGTGGCAGATAGGTCTTTTACTTGTTGATATAGGAAGTTTCAGAAGCTTTATGACCTTTTTTGAAAATGGTTTTCATTTATAAAATTGGAAACAATGGAAACTTGTCTAATCATGTCACTTACACTTTTCTTGGCTTATTCAATTTAGACAAAAGTGCAAGAAATAACTTGGCACTTTTGGGAAAAAAAATTTAATTAGAAGATAGTCTAGAATTCTCTCTACACAAGGTAATTTCACTTCAATTTTTTATTACATTTTCAATAATTATTTTTTTCTTCATTTCTCTTATAATATCTGGTTTTAGCTTAGTACAAGGTAAATAAATGCCACCTGGATGATGGCAGAATGTGAAACAGACAACAATGCTAATTCTGTTTGAAGCAGAAAATGGTTGACATACATGTACTGATCTGCTGTTCTCATTTTGTTGTCCTGCTAAATTGAGGTCATGTTCCAAAGTCTTTATTATTGGTCATTAGGTGGCATTGCAATTAAATCTGTGAGTTCTGATAGTTTCCTCAAATACTGTTCATCACATACTTGCAATGCCCTGATTTTCGCTTCTGCAAGATCCTAGTATTTTTGTTTCTTTTCTCATCTCCTTTCCTGCAGTTTTCTTCATGTTGCTGCGTATATTTTTTCTGCAGCTTTTACGGAGAAACCGCAGGATAAATGTGAACCCGGGTACCCTTGGTCCTGAAGAGGTATAGGACTTAATTGCTAAATTGTAAAAGCAATTAGCCATTCTATGGAAGTTTGTTTTGAATATTTATCAATATACTTGAATCACAAGTCACTTAAGTCTATATATGAGAACAATCACATTGATCTGAATATAGATTGGAAATGATCTCATATATTGATTTAGTACTAATTCTAATTGTGGATATATTTGAGTGAATATTTTCTGTGTATTCTTCTCTCAAGTAGGTGTAAATATATAGATTATAATCACAACTAAATAAGGAAACTATACAATCAATCAACATAAGTAACTCCTATAATTAAGCTATACAAATATTGACAGATATACTAACAACACTAATATATGACCATTGCTTGTAAAAGCTTGTGCTGAGACCCACTGTTATGCATTGGTGCGTCTTAGCTGCTTTATAATAATGCTTTCCTTTGCATTCTGCAAAATCTAAATAAGCCCTAAGACATCATTTCTTTGTATTAAAGGTCGCTTGATGAAAAGGAAACTTTAAATGCATGAAAAGATTTGAATGGTTTTGATTTATATTAGATGCTACTAACCGTAGCATTGTAATTCAACCTTATGAGTTATTTTTCTGAGAGAAGTACCATACCTTAGCTGCAGCAGTTTTCTGATTCTCATATTTTAACTTTTCATTTATTAGGCTAATAATTTACGAGTTATGCTCTTGGGCATGGTTGATGATCCACGTGTAGTGCTCATCAAGCTTGCAGACCGTCTTCACAACATGAGAACCATGTACTGACTCTCTACTTCTGTTAATATTATCAGTTTATGGCTTTTTAACAGTGACTATGTTGTGTTAATTTTTCTTTTTAATTGATTCCTCAATGGTTAGAATCACTTTTCCTAGTATTTTTATTTTTTAACTTCAAATCTTTTTGCTTTCTTAATGCATATTTGTCATGAAGCTTGCCCTTGGTCTCTTAGTGGTCTGAATAATTTGTAAATATCTGAAAACTGTGGATCCTGTGATGCTTTAAATAATGAAATTGTATGGCTGACCTTACCAAATCTATGCTTAAAATTTCACCATATGAGCAAACTTCTAGATGGTGATTTATTTAACAGTTACGTCCTGCCGCTGCCAAAGGCTCAAGCTGTCGCTAAAGAGACCTTAGTTATATGGTGCTCACTTGCTTCCAGATTGGGTCTGTGGGCGTTGAAAGCTGAACTGGAAGATCTGTGCTTTGCTGTTCTTCAGGTCTGTTCATATTCTTGTTGTCTATCATGGATCATAGTGTCCTTTGTGCTCAATGTTCATGCCCTTATTATTTGGTATGTAGTTTTGATTCTTCAATTGTATGTCTCACTTTGTCCTGTACTCATATGCACAGCCTCAAGTTTTTCGTAAGATGCGAGCTGATCTAGCTTCCATGTGGAGCCCTAGCAGCAGAGCAGGAAACCCAAGAAGAATATCTGCAAGAGCCAGCTTGCTACCATTGGATGAAAAGAGCTTGGCTTCTGAGGTTGAAGGGCCCATGGCTATTGATGAGGACATCACAAGCTTGAAGGTAATAGATTTGAACTGGAAATTTTGATTCTTTTATATGTTTACTATATCCTTATAGATAGTATAATTGAATGATCGCCTTAGGCAGTGTCCTTTCTTATTCTTCTTTCTTAAAATTTTCTTTACCTGTTTGAATTTCAGATTGTAACTAGGACAAACTTTTGTACACTCCCCTGTTGGAATATATAGTCTAGATATTAATTAAATTTGTAATTTTAGCTCTTGTGAGGGTATATTTGTAATTTGCATATTATTATCTTGAGTATAATAAAACCGGTGTTAGGGTTAATCGGGTTAATCAAATTAACCTAACACAATCAACATCCTCATGTTCTTAGGGTGTTTTCTTTTCTTAATTAATTTTGTACTTATCATCCCCCCTCCCCCCCACAACACACACACACACACACACAAAAAAAAAAAAAGTAATATATAATACAAATTACAATTACTGTTGTGCATATTGAAATGTTGAAATGTAATCTTTCTTTCCTTTTTTCATAAGACAAAAATAACACACACAGACATGATATATACATGGCATTGCAAATAGGTGTAAGGAGGTGTCTGGAATGACCATTTAAATTAACTTTCAGAAGGTCTTTATTCCTAACAGATGACATGCCCTGGTTACTGCTAGACGTGATTGTCACCAGGGCAAGGTGTGCTGGTTCTGAAAGCATGGGAAGTTGGAATTTAGTAGTTGTACAAAATACCCTCTGTTGTTAGTCATTTAAGTTGATTATTCTTTACTTACAGGATCTTTTGGAAGCTGTAGTTCCTTTCGATATTTTGCTAGATCGGAGAAAACGGACTAAATTTCTTAATAGTCTCAGAAGCACTCTGGAGACACACACAAAACCCAAGGTTTTGCGGGATGCTGGAATTGCTTTAGCGTCTCTGGTTGTTTGCGAGGAAGCACTTGAGCGGGAGTTAATTATATCGTCTTCGTATGTTCTGTTTCTCTCACTATCATTTTCTGCTTATGCTTTCTGAATATGATCTAAAAGATGTTGTCATATTTATTAGTTTAATGATGCATAGCTCATTTGGTGTATGTGGGAATCACCATTGTTAGTTTGTCCACAGCTAAAGGGCTTTTATTTTTTTTCCCTTGTAGTTATGTTCCAGGTATGGAGGTAACCTTATCTAGCCGACTGAAAAGCTTGTATGGAATTTACAGCAAGGTATAGGAGTCTACTTTTAAACAATTCTGTTAGGCATGGGTGCTTTAACTTAGTAAACTATTATTAAAAGAGATATGATATATTATTCGAAGAATTAATTATGTTCACCATATATTTACTTAAATGGGTTTGCTTCAGCGTAGTTCAAAACCTAGAACATATATGGCTTTTCTTCTGTTAGCCATCATAGCAACTGGTGCTAAGTTTCTAGAAGTTTGTTTAAGATGTCTGTGCTGTAGAGTTTAATCATGGAGAGGAACTTTTGTAGAGGAGGAAGGTATAAATTGCTACTCTTTCATACATTTGAGTATGTATTTGGAGCTCTCTATTTTGAGCTACAAAATAAGAAATGATGTGAACCTTGCCATTAAATGCCTTATTCGTATAGGTGACTTAGGAAAAGAACTCTGAAGTAATAACTCTCTGTGATGCACATTAGACCACCATTTGTTCAGCCCACTTCTGGAATTATATAAAACACTTGGGGTGCTCAAAGTGAAGAAAAAAACTGTTCTGGTTTTTCAGATGCTGCATCAAACTAATAAAACTGGTAAAATACTTGAAAGATTGCAAAATCAAAAAAAAAAAAAAAAAAAAAGTACCATGGAAGTGCTCAAATGGAGTGACTTTTCTATTGGCAGAGAAGTTTACTTGGGTACAGTGCTGAAATTCATCTCAAATGCAAGTAATTAATTAATTTTTTTTAATTGATAAGTTGCACTCACACCCAATGGATCTTGAAGCCACCACTTCACCTTCCTCCTTGTTATTATAGGAGGGGAAGGTGTCATTTGAACTAGAGTTCATTGACACAAGTAATGCAAACTATTCAGATTTAGTGATCAGGTTTGTTAGAAATTTCGCTTTATGTATTTGATTGGAATAGGTGACAAAGTTGTCTTATATCTCTAATGATGTTCCCTCTGTATCACTGATATACTTAGGTTTCTCCCTTTCCTATAAAATTTTAATATTACTTTATCAAAAATTTAAAAAGAAAACTCTTTCTTGAAGTGTAATACAGAGCTGAGTTTACAGTGGTTGTTGATGTTCATAACTGTTTGGATAAGCTTGAGAACTTCGTATCTAATCCAAAGAAGGCAATGTTTTTTCCCCCTATGCCCTCTTCTTCTTCTTCTTTTTATTACATATTTTTCGCCCTTATCTTTCCTTAACATTAGGCAGGATAAGGGCTGAAAGTTTCAACTTTCAACAGATTGTGAGGCTTCTCCAAATCTAGTGAAGGAAAATGTTTTGGGCTCACACCTTGGATATTTAGGGCTTGTCCCTCCTTTATCTTTAGCACACATTCTGCTTAAACTTTTGAAAATTTCTTACCCTTTATTAAACTCATTGCAAAATACAGAAAAGTGATGTAAACATAATGGCTGAGCAACAGAAGCTGAATGACCGAGTAGGTTTATCACAACATTAAGTCTGCATCCCTGATTTGGTTGCCATTTAGTTTATATTTGCCGAAGCATTTTATCTTTATTGGTCTGAAATTTGTAGGAAAAGTATTCATATAGAATTCATCCTTAATGTGAATAAGGAAATTCATATTTCTATCTTTACTTGCTTTAGATGAAACGCAAAGATGTCAGCATCAGTAAAGTATATGATGCCCGTGCTTTAAGGGTAGTTGTTGGAGATAAGAATGGGACTCTACGTGGACCTGCTGTTCAATGTTGCTACAGTCTTCTCAACATTCTACACAAGTAAAAATAATTGAAATTTATGTTCTTTTCATTTTATATGCAATAACCCTATTGTGTTTCACTATGAGTTAAATTTCTTATAGCAATTTTTTATTTTTGTTCTTCATTGTCAGAAAATAGATGGGATTCTTTGGTGCCCAATAGTGTATCTCTAGTCCCTAGTTTGGAATAGTATAATTTCTCTATATAGAATTGCATGTAGATGGTAAACAGATAATGGTCCGTGTGTTGCTTATAAAAGAAAAAGATAATGGTCCATGTCTCTATTTCTTCTTCATGCAGGCTTTGGACCCCCATTGATGGTGAATTTGACGATTACATTGTTAATCCAAAGCCTAGTGGTTATCAGGTATTTTCTCCACTACATGCATAGATGCGTATATGTAGTCTATATCATATTACACACTTGCATTACTTCTGGAATTTTTCTTAGAAAATATGGTAAAGCAGTGAGTGGTGAATGTGGATCCATGTTTATGTATAATATCTTTAATACTAAACTAGAAATGGCAGGCTCTGGCATGGAATGCTATTATTTCACCATAATTTCCATTTTTCATAAAAATGAAAATAAATTTGCATACTAATTTGTCTAAAAGTTTCACATACACGAAGTACAAGTTGATGAAAAGCGAAAATATGGCCAGAAGAGAGCAAGACCTTAGAAACAGAAAGATGACTTGGCTCTGTGACAACCTAAAATGAGGGATGCAGGTAAGGTGCAAAACAGGTTTGATAAACCCAAAGAAGCAAACTGAATTGGACTGAACCAATTCTAATTGCTTTCCTTCAATACACATATACAGTTAGATATTTGATTGCCTTTTAGAGAACCAATAAGGTAAGTTCTGGTCTAGGTTTGGGGGTGAGGTTTACTTGATCCAACCAAAACCTACCCCTTTAATTATATATTTCGTAACTTCTTAATACTTAACAGCCACACATCGTGGATTGGCATTGGGTGTGCTCCCAATCAAATATGGAGGGTTGGGTGTTAGTAGGAAAATAACCCTTTTAAGCA
>OU015763.1:24671543-24691437 GCA_907173295.1 Fagus sylvatica
TTTATTTATTGACTACATCATAACTTATATATGAAATGAGATAAAGATAAACTTTAACTCTCTCCTGTCTCACTCTGCGAGTTGTTTGCATGATTGCAGCTTTGATTACCCACATTTTGATCAAGGCGTGCATGCATTGTAGTAAGAATCTGTTGCATCTCTTTGAACATTTGTTGACCTTAAGTTAGAATTTCAACCTTATCTTCTAATCACCCCAAGTGAAAGTCCTCTATAACCTGAATCTGATAACAATTGATATGTATACTATTTTTTGTTGGTTGTTTCAAGGAAATCAAGGCTTTCTAATTTGATAAATGGACTATTTCGAGAGAGTCTAGATCTCCATGTTAGACTAGCTAACAATTTGTAATTTGGGAAATCATGACTATCTTTATTCATTGACTACATTAGAATTTATACAATGAGAGAAAGATAAACTTCCGAAACTCTAAAATTTATCTACAAAACAAATCATATAATACATCCTAATCCAAACTAATTTCAGTCATCCTAACCCAAACTAATTTATGTGAATTAATACAATATGTCCATATCATTATTTACCCAATACTAATCAAAATAAATTCCACTAGAGTGCTTCAAATTATAAAGCATTCAAAGAGTGCACCTAAGGTATCTGAGCTGATCAAAGCTAGACTAGTGTTGCCTAATAAAAAAAGATTATTTATTTATTTATGTTTTAATACTTTTAAATAAAACATAGAACCCATGATATACTGCTAGACTAGACTTTGGTGTGAACACTGTCATTTGCTTGTAGCAGTACTGCTAAATTGATATAAAAAATCACTTTTACCTATACATTTTGCTTCCTGCTCATGCACTATTACCCCCTACCCTCCAAGAATAAGAAAACATAGAGGCCATGAAGAGAAAGATTTAACATCCTGGACTTACACCTAAACAAATAAAGCCACACCAAAGGTGCTGTTAGATATGTTATCAGAAAAATGTATTACAAATCATCAAGTCTGCTTTCAAGAACAAGGTATAATGTGTTTAGAAGGTCAATTTATTCCATTCTATTAGTTTTCTGATGACCTTAAGCCACTGTGGATAATTTTTTTTTAATATTTTTTTATCATGAAAAGGTGTATATGTATGTATGTTGAAGTAGTTTTGCTCTAGTCTAGTATTTCTATGCTCCAGCCGTTATTGTAGCCCACTCTTCAAGCCCTAAAGTTGCCTATTTGAATGCAGTCTCTACACACTGCAGTGCAGGGTCCTGACAGCTCACCTTTGGAAGTTCAGATAAGAACACAGGTACCAATCCTCTTCCAATTTTGTATGAGGTAAAAGTTACTTCTGATCAGTTATTAGTGCATTTGATTTAACTGAGAGAAATATTGTCTTTCACATTTTTAGAGGATGCATGAGTATGCTGAACATGGACTTGCTGCACATTGGCTCTATAAGGAAACTGGAAACAAGCTGTCTTCCATTAGCAGCATGGATGAATCTGAAATAGAAGCATCCTCCTATATCTCCAAAGACATGGATGACCAAAGTTCTATAGTAGATGACTTGTTTCTGAAGTATAGTTCCCTCAAAGTTGGACACCCAGTCCTTAGAGTTGAAGGAAGTCACTTACTTGCTGCTGTTATTATCAGGTATATAATTACTTCATGTATAATTTGCTCACTTTGCATCATAGATCTTCTACTTCTTCACCAAAAATTGTATTTTCAGAGTAGATAATGGTGGAAGAGAATTGCTTGTTGCTGTGAGCTTTGTACTACCAGCTTCCGAAGCAGTAGCTGACAGAAGATCTTCTTTCCAAAGAAAGCGATGGGAAGCTTATGCAAGGTTATACAAAAAGGTTGGGTTCCTTTACTTGAATTTCTTGATTACACTAATCTAATTAATCTCAAACTTATTCATTGGAAGAGGTTAATTTCTTTTTTTTACATTTTTTTAGCAATGATGTACATATTATTTTCAATTCCCTGCACTTGTTATCATAAGAATCTTTAGAGAGCTCTAAAGGAATCTCTATATTTTGGTCTGGTGTATTGGAATGCTAATGTTTAGATTGAGGCTTCAAACAAGGGTCCTATTGGCAAATAACCTTTATATTGATTAGGATGGCTGGACTTAAGGCGAACATAGAAATAAAATTAATTATCAAGTAACATGCGTTATGCACAGGCCTTTTTTAATTTTTTTTTTTTTTTTTTTTTTTTTCTTGTACTGGAAAGAGTTTGGTTAAATTCAATTGGTTTTTATTTTAATTAATATTTACAGACAACTTGAATGGTAAAAAAAAAAAAAAAAAAGTGACTTAAGAGTGTAGTTAATTCCAGTGATAAACTTTGCATATATTTTCCTTGAATTGTAAATTTCATAGGTAAAGAACTAACAGCAGACACTAGCAATCCATATATTACAAATATTGTTAGAGATATTATGGCCCATGAGGCCCAAGTGTAGGTCCAGATACTTGTAGAACAAGCAAACCTAGTCTGGGTTCTCTAGTATATAAACCCTATATTGGGTACATTAAGATGTAGCCGTCAAGGGCTTTCGCTTTCTCTCATTTTACTATCTTTTTTACTTTTTTTTAATTTTTTTATTTTACAACATAAATTATACCATTAAAATATATATATAACTTTTCAGTAATTACTGAGTTTAGGGCGCCGATGTTATTATTTTAATTAATTTATACACTTGCAAATCAGACAGACAAAATCTGCCTGTTATTATCTCTGGCTCATGGGGCTTGAATGATACTGTTGTTGAATTATCACGCTAATATGCATAATCTAAATTGGTGTAGTCAATTCTTTAGTACTTGGTATCTTATGAAAGCTTCTCTTTTTTTTTTTTGGTTGCATTCGTTAATGTGCTTTTCAAAAATTCTAACTCTACAATGTATGGAATACATTTTCAATCATCATTCCAAAGTAGAACTATTTCTAGAGCATACTTTGCTAATTCATTCTTCTTTTTATTTTTATTTTATTTTTATATTTATATATAGGTAGAATATCCCATTTCTTTGTAAATTAGTAGGAAGAGTAGTTTTTTTTATAGAATCTGCAATAGAGGTTGCATCCTATTATGGGCATTGCATAGTGGTTCTTTTCTTGAAAATATTTTTGGAATAAAATTGTCCCTTTTTTTTTGTGAATCGATCTCAAATCTCTATTTTTGTAAAGCATACTTAAAGCTAGTACCTTACATATTTTTCTAATGTTGTTAAGGAAGTAAAATTTCCTATAAATATAGTTTTAAATGTAAGATACTTTAGAATTTGTAAACTATACAAATAATATATTAATAGATTTGTCACCTTTATGTATCTCTAATTCGGGTGGTCTTCAAAGTAATTTGAAGCGATTTTGTATGTAAAATGTGGCATAATTTTCTATAGTAGGTTGTTTATAAGGATTGGTCTTTTCTGATTTTGTATTGTGTCTCATGTAAAACTTTGTTTCATGTTTTGCTAGTAATGACACTTTGTTACTTATGGTTGCTCAAAAGGGTTAATTTTATATAAAATTTGTAATCAAAGTTTTGATTAGGAAATCCTGCATTTACTAAAGCATTTTGACACTTTGTTACCTATGGTTGCTCAAAAGGTTAATTTTATTTAAAATTTGTTATCAAAGTATGTGATGCAAGTTAAGGTTGATGGCCATATAATATATATATATATATATATATATATATAGAGAGAGAGAGAGAGAGAGAGAGGTCATAAATATGGGTGAATCAGTACCTAGCTTATGGCAAGAATAATTTAAGGTGACATATATTATTGAATTAAATTCATAGAGGAGGAATATTGATGGTAATTCTATCCTTGTTCAATATTGATTGAATCCTACAGATTATTCATTATAAGTTTTTTGGATCCATAATGATCAACTTCTTTTTCTTTCTAATTATTACGTGTAAGAAGTAGAAGCATTATTATGTATGAAGATAATGATATGTGTGTGGTAAGTTTTGGATTAATTTCAACCAACATATTTTATTGAAAATTTTGCTGAAATTTTCATTTTAGACATGACATTATTTTATAAATAAATTCTATGCTGCATGCAGTGGGCTTGTTTCCCATAGTTTGTTTTTGGTGATGGAACATAAGGAAACTCTAGGCCTCCCACAAATGTCATGATTTACTCTTTTCACTTAACCTATACTTTCTATATTTTCTCCCAAGCTGGACAAGCTTATATCTCAAAATGTATTAATGACATTATCAAACTTGGGCTTAGGCACCTTAAATACCGTAACCTCTCTCACTTAGGCTCACCTGTCCCAGGCCACGTAGTATCATCACAACCTGACCATTGGGGCACTTGATCTCGTATCATCACAACCTGACCATTGGGGCACTTGATCTCATGCTTTTTAACATAACAACACTATTGTGCTAAAATGGTGAACAAATCTCCTAAAGTAAATGCTAATCAAGCAATAGAAATATTATATTGATTGATCATTCTTTTAGTGAGTTCTAGTCATGCTCAAAGTAGTTCATATTGGTGGTATTTTGACCAAGTAACATTTAAATGTAGTAATTCAAATAAACTTTTTGTTATACTGCCACTGACTTGGCATTCCAGGTGTCCGATGAATGGTGGTGTGAACCGGGACATGGAGATTGGTGTACTTGCCTAGAGAAGTATACACTCTGTCGAGATGGTATATACCACAAGGTACCTTTACATGCACTTCTTTAGAAAATATAAATATGGTTCAAACTTCAATATCTTGGTGAGTTTCAATCTGAAAGATCATTCTTTTAACTGTGTAAAAGTTATTCTATACACAGTGGTTGTCTTTTCCTCTGAAGGAGTTGTGTAGGAAATATTCAGGATGTTGAGTCATTCAATGGAAACCAAGCATCCTTACTTTATAGGATGTATCTCAGCTTGGTTTTACGTTTATTGGATTCTAGGATTGAAATAGGGTCTTTAATTAGTTATTAATCATTAAGCAATTGTACTAACATTTTGTTAGTATAAAATCCCATGATCAAACTTCCATTGACATGTTGAGATTTATTGAGCTATCTTTGACCATGCAGCAAGACCAATTTGGGCGCTTACTGCCAACCTTCATCCAAGTCATTGACTTGACAGAGCAAGAAGAATCTGAATATTGGGCTGTCATATCTGCAGTTTTTGAGGGCAGACAGGTTGATTCTGTAACATCTAGGCCAAGCTTTGAATCAATTACTTCAACTTCCATGGAAGCTAGCATTAACAAGAAGGTTTGTCTACATTCATCTTATTATTCTGAAAGCCAATTGTGTTTATTACTAGTAAGTGAATATTTGTTTAAATTATCTAATGTTATTTGTTTCATGCTTGCTAGTCAAGCATGATTTCCTAAATGCTTCAATCTGTTAGAAGATGATCATGCTGAAGTTAACTATAATATGAGGACTGTTTTCTATTTTTTATTTTATTCTTATTTTTGTTTTAGTATACAACTGTTTTAAATAATTTTGGATTTAATGTTTTCACATATAGTTTTCTGCTGAGTGTGTTAATTAAGAAGCTTAACAACTTATTTTTTGCCGCCACCCCCCACCACCCAAGAAAATCCCCCCTGTTAGTTGATCTTATGACTGAACCTAGCATGATAAATTGGCATCTATATTCTTGCATTCTGGAAGATGACTTCTGACAGATCATGAAAAAAGTTTTTTCCTTTTCTTTTTTTGAAACTTAAAAATATTTTTTTAACAAATTATTAATATTATTCTTGATCCAATTGGAGTCAAGTGTTCTTGAAACAGGGATATATGACCGTACCAAATGGGTACCTTTCACTGCTCCCCCTACTGGGTATTCCGTGAGAATCCTTTCCCAACCCTCTCATCGCTTTTTACTCATCTAGCCGGCACCCTTTAAGCTTTTCATCCCTGTTTTTTTTACCTTCCCTATTCTCCGTTCCTTTCGAGGCCCATGGCCTCCTTCCCTGGTGAGAACTGCTCTGTGGAGGATCTCATATCCCTCACTGAAAAGTTCAGTTGTGCTGATAATAGATTAGAACTCCCTCCACTGGTAAATATTAACCATTCATCCGACCTTTCTCTCATCGGCAAACTCATTTCCCCCAGAAATTTCAGCAACTTGGTTGTTAGAGATATCACCCAACGAGCTTGGAATCTACGTCATCCTTCCATTATCTCAAGGGTTGACAACAATCTCTTCCTTTTTTCCTTCGAGTGTTTGGAAGACTTGGAGTTGGTGTTCTCTAAAAGGCCGTGGACCCTGAGAGGAGCCCATCTTATCCTCAAGCGCTGTATCCCAGACCTTCATTGGCATGAGATGGACTTTTCCAAATCCACCTTTTGGATCCAAATCCACGGGTTACCTGCTTTCTGGCAAGAAGACGGCTACCTCAACCATATTGGCTCGTTGCTTGGCTCTGTCATACACTTGGAGCCAACGAAGAAAAATAGACCCACTTGGAAGAAATTTAATCGCATCAGGGTTGACATTGACATTTCCAAACCCCTCAAGCCAGGCTTCTTCCTCCCTAGAAAAGATCGAGATGATCTTTGGATTGGAATAAAATTTGAGAAATTGCCCGAGACTTGTTTCTCGTGTGGTATTATTGGTCATGTAGCCAAAGATTGCAATTTTGCCACAACCATGTTATCCAATCAATTTGGTTTCAAGTTACAAGCTTTTGGAGATTGGCTTAGCTCAAATAATGATGGATCTCCCCCAGGTATCTATGATCGAGTCCATCATCCTCCCCTTGCCTCAACCCCAGTCTTGACTGCTGTTGTGAATTCTATGGAGATTGGCCGAGTAGATGCTCCAATCGTGCCGGCGCCGGAATCCCCTCTCAAAGATAGTGTGGGGCCTCACATCCTTGGCACGTGCCCTCAATCCATTGGTGTTTTGACACCTGGCCTGACCCCAATCACGCACAAAGAAGCAGACAAAACCACAAACTCGTACAATGGGCGGTGTAGTGGAGTTGCGGCTGTGTGTGCAATGGACGTTGCCTCTGTATCTGGTAAGACATACAGTACTAAGCCAGCTATCACCATAAAGCTGTCACGTTTTGAGCTCCTCAAGGTACGTCCTCTTGTTAAATGCAAGCATTCAAATTTTGTCGCATGTCCTGTGGTTGAGACTATTTCTTATAAGTTTGGGATGGACCCGGAAGGCCCAAATACTGAGTTTTGCTTACCTTTTCAGCCCAAGGACTCTACCCCAAGCCCACACATTCCCCAGAAAGTTGAATCCATTTTAGTTGACATCCCTATTACCCAAGCCCACGTCCCTTGTCCTTTGACCCCGAAAACTAACCCAGGCCATATTATAACCCCACCTAACAATCCTTCCCACTTCTCATCTGTCAATCTCGATCACCCACCACTATCTCTTAAGAGAAAATCCCCTTCCCCCACCTCCACCCCAAAACCAAAAAAATCCAAAAATCCTATCCAAACCTCGTGCTCCAACCCCAAAATTAACCATGAAAGCTGTTCAATGGATGATGCTACTCAGATTTCCTTTCCTATCCAAAATTTTTCTATGGCCGAGGAGGCGGGCCTTATCATGCCCCCTCCGTCCCCATGAGGATTTTGGGGTGGAACTGCCGAGGCATCTGTAACGCCTCGACAGTTCACGCCCTCAGGGCGAAAATAAGGGTGTTCCACCCAGAAGTAATTTTCTTATCTGAAACCAAAGCTTCGGAAGCTCGTATCAGTAAAGTTGCTAAACTAGTTGGTTACTCCAATTTCTTTTCTGTTGATGCTGTGGGAAAAGCTGGTGGGATTTGCATGTTGTGGAATTATAATGTGCAAGCTGAAATCATGGATTTTGAGTCACATTTGATTGCGTTGAAGATCACTGATGTGTTTGGTTGCTGGACTCTGGCTGGGTTTTATGGCCCCCCATATAAAACTAAACAGAGTAAGGCATGGGTCAATCTCCATGCCTTCTTGGACTCTATAGTAGGCCCGTGGTTATGTATGGGGGACTTTAACACTATTACTATGGACTCGGAAAAGGAGGGAGGCAGAGCTGGTAATTCTTCTTCTACTAATTTCTTGAATGACCTTATGTTTGATCTTGGAGCGATTGATCTTGGGTTTACTGGTAACAAGTTTACTTGGAGCAATAAGCGTTGGGGTAGAGGCAGTATTAGAGAGAGATTAGACAGAGGCATTGCGAATGTCAATTGGCGTATGACATTTCCTAAAGCAGTGATCTACCATCTAGGGGCCATCAACTCCGATCATAGCCCTCTACTCTTGGATACCAACCCCTTAGATATTCACTGTCCTCGCCCTTTTCGTTTTATTGCAGCTTGGATTCGGGACTCAAGATGTGCAGAGATTGTTCATGGTGCCTGGCAAAAAAGTTTTTTTGGTTGTGATAGTTTCAAGCTTTTTCAAAAACAAAAAAATACTGCAATGGCCTTGAAAAAATGGAATAAAGAAGAGTTTGGTTTCTGTCATACCAGAATCAAGGAACTTAGCTCTCAGATCGAATCTCTACAATGTAATCAAGTTTCTGAGACTAATGCTAGGTTGGAAGGCAAATTACTCGGGGAATTGAATGAATGGCTTATTCGCACTGATGTCTTGTGGAAACAGAAGTCTAGGGAGCTGTGGTTAAGAGATGGTGACCGCAACACAAAATTCTTTCACTTATCCACTATCATTAGACGTAGACATAACTCCATTGATGCGGTGCGCTCGGATTCAGGGGATTGGATCATTGATCAGAAGGGGATTCGAGAACACTTCCAAACTAAATTCATCTCTTTATTTTCTGAAGAAGAGACCTTCTTCCCTCCTGACCTTGAACATTTGATACACCCGAGTATCTCTTCAGAAGATAATGTTGAGTTATGCAGGGTGCCTACTCCCGATGAAATCAAAGGTGTTTTATTTGATATGCAAAGTCTTAAGGCCCCTGGTCCTGACGGTTTTCCACCCGTATTCTACAAGCATTTCTGGCCCACTGTTGGTGCTAATGTGATAAAGGCTGTTCAATCTTTCTTCACCAATGGTAAAATGCTTCCTGAAACTAATAGAAACTTCATTGTACTTATTCCAAAAATCCCAAACCCTTCCACTGTGAACCACTATCGTCCCATTAGCCTTTGTAACGTGGTCTACAAGGTTATTTCCAAGTTGCTGGTGGTTAAATTAAGACCTTTTCTTGACAAGCTTATCTCCCCTAGCCAATCCGCTTTTGTCCCGGGTAGATGGATTGCCGAGAACCAAGTACTAGTTAAGGAATTGATGCATAGCTTCAACACTAGAAAGGTGAAAGAGGGTTTCATTGCACTTAAGATCGATCTCAAAAAAGCCTATGATAGAATCAATTGGGGCTTTCTTCAGGTTGTTCTCCAGCACTTTGGTTTCTCAGGTACATTTGTTAATTGGGTTCTCCAATGTGTAACCACATCGTCTAGTGCCTTATTGATTAATGGGGGTAAAACTGAAAGCTTCAATCCCTTCTCGTGGGCTAAGACAGGGAGACCCACTCTCCCCCTATCTCTTCATCATGTGCCAAGAGGTCTTATCTAGAATTATTGATAGACAATTCGCTCTAAGAAAATTGTCTGGTGCCAAAATGAATGTTGCAGGCCCACCAATTACACACGTCATGTTTGCAGACGATCTTATGCTTTTTACTAAGGCTAGCAGGAAGGAGGCTACTGTACTTAATGAATGCCTTGATACCTACTGCCTTTGGTCTGGTCAACAAATCAATAGAGATAAGTCTGGGATTATATTCTCTAAAATGGTGTGTAATTCAAATAGGAGATGGATTAAAGGTGAATTACAAATGAAGAAGCTACCCCTTGACGCCTTTTATTTAGGCACCCCAATGTTCTCTTCCAAGTGCAAAACGAAAGATTTCAAGTACCTGATAGAGAGAACTGAAGCTAGACTCCAAGGATGGAGGAGCAAATGCCTTTCATGGGCTGGTAGAAGAACACTGATTAACTCTGTTGCATTAGCACTGCCTATGTATTCTTTCTCTACTACTTGTATCCCTACTACAGTCTGCAACAAGTTGGATTCTACAATCAGACGTTTCTGGTGGAACCCCAGGAAATCCCAAGGGAGATACCTTGCATGGAAATCGTGGGAGGCTCTTTGCTGTTCTAAAAAAGAGGGTGGCTTGGGATTCCGAAAATCAAAAACCTCCAATCAAGCCATGCTAGCAAAACTTGCCTGGTTAATCCTAACCAAAGCAGATAGCCTTTGTGTGAAAGCACTGTGCAGCAAGTATAAAGTTGGTGTTGACTGGATGTCAAAGGAAGCTCGGAAAAATGCCTCGCCTTTGTGGAAAGCAATTGAGAGTCTCAAAAGTTTACTTGCTAAAGGTGCCTGCTATTTACTTGGAGATGGTCAATCGATAGACTTCTGGAAAGATCCGTGGATTCCTTGGGTAGTCGGGTTTTCCCCAGTTCCTAAAGACCCCACTTATGTTTTAGATAACATCAAAGTTACGGATCTGATCAAGACTCCTACTAGAACCTGGAACATTGAGGTATTGGCTAATTTGGTGGACCCACAATCTCTTGATGCTATACTCAAAGTTCCCATACCTATCCACCCATGTCCAGATAAGTTGGTGTGGACTTTAGATCCTCGTGGAGTTTTTTCTGTTAAATCTGCTGCCAATGCTGTTATTACTCCGCGGTTGGTTTCTCCTGCTGAACCTAAGTGGGATGGTCTGTGGAAACTAAAACTCCATGAGAGACAAAAAATTTTCATGTGGAGGTTAGGATCTAATATTCTTCCAACTAAGCTGAATCTGGCTATCAGACTTGGCCATGGAGATCCTATGTGCCCGCTTTGTGGTATTGAAGAGGAGTCCTACTCCCATTTGTTTCTCCACTGTCAAAAGGTAAGGCCTCTGTGGTTTGGTCTGAGTTGGGGCATTCGGACTGATCTTATCCTAGCTTCTACCAGTGCTGATTTTGTGAGCCTTGTAGTCCAGCCCCCTCTATGTCCTAATCCAGTTGGTGACAATTCTCTTTTGAGAGCTCAGGCTTCTATCCAGATTGCATCCACCTTAGAAAGCATTTGGAACTTTCGTAACCAAATGGTTCATGAAGGTTGTTGCATGAATATCTTAACTATGGTCCACCAGCTTGAAGCCAAGATCCTGGAACAATTCCTTCCATTGCAATCGACTGCTAGCAAAGTGCCCAGGATTTGTCATCAATGGAAAACCCCTCCTCCCCTCTCTATCAAACTTAATGTGGATGCAGCCATCAGTAATTCCTCTTCTACGATAGCAGTTGTGGCTCGGAATTCCGAGGGCTTTCTCCTTAAGTCCTGGGCTAAAGCCATTGCATCGGTGGACCCTTGTGTCGCTGAGGCTGCTGCACTCGCCTGGGCTATGGAACTTGCAGTTGAAGAACAATATCTTGATATTGTTGTTGAAGGAGATGCCAAAGTTTGTATAGATGCCATCCTGGGATTCCCTACTAATACTCCCTGGAAGATTTATACTTTTATAGCTAATATTTCTAGCCTTGTTTCTCTTTTTCATTCCTGTTGCTTTTGCTGGGTGGGTCGAGAGGCAAATCAAATGGCGCATTGTCTTGCCAAATTTGGCTCTCACCTTGAAGAACAATGGGTGGTGTTGGAAGGGCACAAGTTTGTATTTGGCTCTCACCTCCCTGGCTCCTAAACTCCCGGCCAACTCCCTCCCTCTTTGCAAGAGGCATTCCTGTTGCTTTTGTTGGGTGGGTCGAGAGGCAAATCATATGGCGCATTGTCTTGCCAAATTTGGCTCTCACCTCACCGGCTCCTTTCAATGTAACGACTCCAATCTCCCTCCCTCTTTGCAAGAGGCTTGGCTTAGAGATTTAAGTTTTTCTTCTCGGTAATGGATACCAGTTATTTAGCAAAAAAAAAAAAAGTGTTCTTGAAACATTGTTCTGTTTTTGTTTTGTTTATCATTTTTCTAGTCAAAATATAACCATGGGGAATTTCGAGTCTTTGCTGTATCTTCAAAGCCCCCATTACTTTCTTTCTCAGTTGTTGACACAGTATCAGTGATTGATGTTGCACAAGGCATTGCACATATTGAATTTAGATTGTAATGAACTGCAAGACAGGTGTAGTGTTCTTGGCACCCAAAGCATTCTTCATGGTGCGGACATGTTAATTGGTTGACTGTATTATTGGCAAATCTTGTGTACTGACTTGTGACCTATTATTTAGTGGCTCCCATATTGTTAATTTGTCTGTATCACTGCACATTCCGTATTGTACACATGCATACATGCTCACAGACATTTACATGGGTAGTAGGTAGTTACAAACAGACTCTTCATTTCAATTAATGTTCTCTAAACTAATTGAGTTTTGAATTTTAGGTGCGTCTATTGAGGACAATGCTTCAGTGGGAACAGCAACTTCGCTCTGAAGCAAGTTTAGGACAACCAAAGCAAGGTGGAAAACCTTATGTTAATCCTGGCTCTGTTGTCCTTGGGGAAGTGGTGATTGTATGTTGGCCCCATGGTGGGATAATGAGGTTGAGGACTGGTAGCACTGCTGCAGATGCTGCTAGAAGAGTAGGACTTGAGGGAAAGCTGGTTTTGGTTAATGGCCAATTAGTATTACCCAGTACAGAGCTCAAAGATGGGGACGTGGTTGAAGTTAGAATGTAAATAACACCGAGTAGTATAGATGATAGGGTGAAGAAAACAGTCACCATTTTACAGTAAGCATCAGAATATTCGATAGTTTTTTATACAGATAGTTCAACAAGAGAATGGGGGGCGTATAATTCAACTTTTTTTTGGGGGTGTAAATAGGCCCTTTATAGGTACTTGATTTTTTTGTGTACATATGGCATATTCTAAATCAGTAATGGAATGGAAATTTGTTATCAACTTCAATTCTTGGAATGCATGGATATGATCTGGTTTTCTGATAGGAAGTGTTTTACTGTCGGTATTCATATGAGGGTAAGAATGCTAGCCCGGTGCACCTATTGTCCTGGATTCTGTGAGCTAGTCGTATTCTCATATTATTATTTCCTGTTTTTGAACAATAAAACATATTATTATTTATCAAAAAGTTGTGTTCTCATATGAATACCCTTCTCTATGTAACTGAAAAGTAGATATCTAGAACTCCATTAAAAACGTGACTACAACGCAGTTATTCTTTTATGTGTTAATACATTCACTAAGAAGGGATAAGCTGAGAAAATAAAGTAGGTTTCTTGCTTAAATGGTTACTTGGACTAGGTCACAAATAACACATGAATTTAATGGTTTATTCAAGGATAGTGTTAATAATTTTAAAAGGAACTAAAAATGATTCGATAATAATTTCAGTAATATTGACCTCACTTCTAGTGTTTTTTTTATATAATTTTTTTAGTGGGATCAAATTTTAAAAATCTGATTTTTTTTTTTTAATTTAATTTATTATTATTATTAATTATTTTATGGAAAATTATTGTCAGTTATGTATGCCGACAGTAAAACACTCCAACACTCCGTCAATATTTCACAGAATCTAAAATTCCAACGAATGAACGAAGTGCCACTAAAATAACATGATTAAAAAGCTTGACCCACTTAATATAAAACAAAAAGAAGGTGAAGATAAGCATGAACAAATACAAGCTATGACACGTGCTAAAAGGTCAAAGTTTGACTTGTTATGTATCATATATAAAAATATTGACATATTGAATATTACCTCCATGGTTACATGAATTGTTATATGAATAATACACTTGAATCACTATATATATCTGGTTTCAATTTTGTAAGATAGATAAAAGAAAACTTAAAATTCAATAAGAGAATTCTCTCTGATATGAATGATCACCTAATAAGAAAGTTCTTCAAAAAAGTTTATCTTCTTCATTTCTTTTACTATTTCTCTTTTATTTTACAACTGATGTTATAATTTGGGTGGCTCTTTTTCTAGCTTCCCGTTTCAGCAACTTTAACCCAAAATATATCTAAGAGTAAGGTCCACTAATTTATCCAAAATTCCCCAAAATACCATTGTAATGAGCATTTGCTGGATGCAATCGTTGAAACTGTCCAATAATGCAAGGCCGTATATCCTTGTCATCACAGTGGTAACATTGTTTTATATCAATGAGATAAAGGGTCATATTATTTTAATATGACCATGAATTTCATGTGCCACGAGTATGAAAAAAATCTCCCAGATCGTACGACAGTGAAAGTCTTCCTTTAATTGCAAAGATGAGAGTGAAAGCTTTCCTTTAATGGCAATGATGTGGGCCTCCCCAGGGTTATATAAAGGCGTATAATTGAAGCAAATATTCTTAAGTAACCCAATAATATTTCCACCCAAAAACCATAGTACGCTTCACCAAAGACCTACTTGCCTCACTCTCGGTTTGCAATTTCACTAGTGTACTTGTTCCATCTAGAGATCCCATCTCATTTGTAACATCCAGAAGTGGCATTCCTCGCCCTATCCAATGCATGCCCACTAGCAAAATTTCCATGGTTTTAAAAACCGGACCGGACCGGCCGGTTCGACCGGTTGAACCGGGGACCGGTGCCTAATCCGGTCCGGTTTTCTGAAAAAACCGGAAATCTGAAAAAAATAGCCAAAAACCGGAAACCGCCGGTTCAACCGTGAAAACCGCGAACCGGCACGGTTGAACCGGTTTTGGCCCGGTTCACTAATTCCCAAAACTGTGCCGTTTTGCTCTTTGTTTTTTCACTAACCTAACCTAAAACACATTCAGCCTCTCTCTCTCTTTTTCCCTCCACGCCGTTTCTCCCTCCTCACGCACGCCGTCTCTCTCTCGACTCACAATCTCCTCTCACCGGCAACGATCACTTCTCACTTCTCACGGTCCCGTTTTCTCACTCTCAGACTCAATCTCACGGACTCACGGGCTCTCAATCTCACGGACTCACTCTGAGACTCAATCACGGACTCACGGACTCACCGCCGCCATCACTCTCACGGTGTCACCGCCGCCATCATCACAGAAACTCACGGTTGCTCTCTCTCTCTCTCTCTCTCTGTTCACCGCCGCCATCACTCTCTGTTCACTGCTCAAGTCCTTTTTTTAAAAAAAACTCACGGTATGAAATGTTTGATTTAAAAAAACTCACTCTCTGTTCTCTTTCTTTCTTAACTTTGAAATGTATTCTCATTGTGTTGGAATGTTTGATTTGGGTTTTTTTACAGGCACATTTCGTAGAGGAACATTATTTTGTTGTTTGTTGTTTGGATATTTATTGTTTAATGCTACCAAATGATATTTATTGTTCTTTGTTGTTTGGATGTAATGGAATTCAAAATTATTTGGTTTAAGGAACATTATTTTGTGATGTAAACATGTTTAGTTACATATTTAGTTATTTACATAGTTATATTTTGCTTAGTTTTGTTTTTTTTCGCAAAATATAAAATGTGGAAACTCATATAAAGTATTTTAAAATTTGCTATATATTTGTTAACTCTATATTATTAGTTACAATTTTTTTTGTATTTATTTAATTATTTATATAATTTTAAAATTATTAATTATTATTTATGACGTCATCGATGACGTCACCGGTTCGACCACCGGTCCGACCCCGGTCGGACCACTAGTACGGGAACCACTCCCTTTTCCGGTTCTCTCCCCGGTCCGGTTTTTAAAACCATGAAAATTTCAGATAGTCCCAATATTTTAAGGCGATCAGCAAATTATCAACCTTCTATTTGGCACTATGATTACATATATTATTTAATTTTTAAAGATTATCATAAAAAGGAAGATAAAGCCGTATAAGAAATTCCAATTATGAAGTTTTTCTGGGCATCACGCATATTCAGTGTGTTTTTTCTTTTGTTTTCGTTTTAGTTTATTCAATTCATTTGACTTATGTAAAACTTTCTCATGTTTCAGCCATAATGTTGTCACAATATTTTCACAATATTATCTAAATGACAAGTTGTTATATCTATTCAGATGAAACTTACCACTTACACAGTAACACCACTTTATTGTTTATCATTTACAGTTTATCACAAAAATAATGTTGTTGTGACCTTAGTTAATTTTATTGAAACTTTTTAAAGTTATATTTTTTTTAGATGTATCATAATTCATAACCCTAAAGATCCCAAAAGATTAAAAAAAGAAACTAGGCTTAAGGCTGGCTCGGGCTAAACATTTTATTTTATTTATTTATTTTTTTTGTTTCTTTGAATTCAGATGCATTCCATGTTAATATTGAAATTATTTCCTAAAAAACCTAAAAATTAAAAATTAATTATACATTAAAGGCACTCGTAACGTTACTTCTCTTCCTCCCCAATAGTTTCTCTAGCTAGCGTTGTTCTTGTTCTTTTTTTCTTTGCTAAGGAGAAAAAGAAATCAAATAAAGCAAATAAGGCCAAGTTATGAGCATTCTAAGTTAAGTGATTATTCAGTAGTCTAGTAATACAAATAAATGTGTGCTCTTTCCTCTTATATGAATAGTGGATCATATTAATTAAATTTATGACGAGACCCTCCTCTCTCTCGAGTGATTATTCAGTAATTCAAGATTACTATATAAACTAATTGCAAACCCGTGCGATGTACGGAAAAATTACTTAAAATGAAATCTAAAGAATTATTGGTCTAAATATGATTTTTTTTGTCTTTTATATTTTGTCTAAATATGAAAATTGATAATTATTAAAAGACATTTATTATTATTGTATTTATATATAAAATATATTATAATATTAGGCATTTATTATGATTGTGTTCATATATATGGAGCTGTGCATTTGTTGAGTGTTGTGAATAGTATTGTTGCTTTTCAAAACTTTTGACAGTATATATTGAATGTTATCTGTTTGCAATGTTAAAAAAGTGAACTGTGTGAATATTGTTTTTTTTAATTAAAATATAGCAAGTGGGGGGTAATGAACTAATGATGAAAGTCTAAAACTAAAAGTAGAAGAAATTGGACTTTAGAGGCAAGTTGGGGTAGCCCTCGAAACTAACAGATGGCCCCTTCCTAGCATTACAACTTTGCAAGCTAAAGTACAACTATACAAGCAAGGGCATTACAATTTTTAGAGATATGATTACAATTTTTTATTACAATTTTTAGAGTAATTCACGCAAGAGGCCAAGAAGAGTATTGTCTTCACAATCAATCTAAACAAAAAAAGTGATCAATGAATTATTGTGACTTGTGACAGAGTTAGGGCCGGTTCAACGAATTTCGGGGTCTAATGTGAAAATTTTAATGAAGGCCTTTCTTATATTTAAAAATTAATTAAATAATATTTATTTAATTTGATATATTGTTTATTTAAAATATATTTTTTTATTTTTGAGATGCAAAATTACTAATTAAGTAATTTCTAGTAGAAATTTATAATTAAAAAATATTAATGAATAAGTGAAATACAATTTATAATGAAAACTATAATTTAACTAAACTAAAATTTAAAGTAAAAAGCAATATAACCTGGTTTATCATAATTTTGCAACTTTATTAAATGATATATATATATATATATATGTTGACACCCCATTTTGCAACCATTAATTTTACTTTTTTACACTTTAGTGCATAAAGGGTAAAATGGTAATTTCACAAGCTTGAAAATTCAAAGTTGGTCCATAAATTTAAAATCATATTTTAAGTGATCAAAATTGAATTAAGACTGAGAGTGCATTTTTTGGATTGGAAATCAAATAAAAAACCATGCCCCACCCATGCTCCACCCATGTTCATATTTCACAGAATCTAAAATTCCAACGAACTAAAATAACATTTTTTTTGTTATTGCTAAATACCACTAAAATAACATGATTAAAAAGCTTGACCCACTTAATAAAAAACAAAAAGTAAGGCAAAAGAAACATGACCCACATCATATTGAGCTATGAAAACGTGAAAACAAAGAAAAACACTAAAAGTCTAAAAGGGTTCAAATTTGTACTGATGTTATAATTTGGGTGGCTCTTTTTCAAGCTTCCTGTTTCAGCAACTTTAACCCAAAATATATCTAAGAGTAAGGTCCACTAATTTATCCAAAATTCCCCAAAATACCATTGTAATGAGCATTTGCTGGATGCAATCGTCGAAATTGTCCAATAATGCAAGGCCGTATATCCTTGTCATCACAGTGGTAACATTGTTTTATATCAATGAGATAAAGGGTCATATTATTTTAATATGACCATGAATTTCATGTGCCACGAGTATGAAAAAAATCTCCCAGATCGTACGACAGTGAAAGTCTTCCTTTAATTGCAAAGATGAGAGTGAAAGTTTTCCTTTAATTGCAATGATGAGGGCCTCCCCAGGGTTATATAAAGGCGTATAATTGAAGCAAATATTCTTAAGTAACCCAATAATATTTCCACCCAAAAACCATAGTAAGCTTCACCAAAGACCTATGGCTCATAACCTACTTGCCTCACTCTCGGTTTGCAATTTCACTAGAGTACTTGTTCCATCTAGAGATCCCATCTCATTTGTAACATCCAGAAGTGGCATTCCTCGCCCTGTCCAATGCATGCCCACTAGCAAAATTTCAGATAGTCCCAATATTTTAAGGCGATCAGCAAATTATCAACCTTCTATTTGGCACTATGATTACATTCAGTCACTGAAGAATGAATATGTGGTAAATTTTGTAATTGTTTTTCATTTGTCAGTTTTATCAATGCTAGTAACTATTAGTAACTACTAGTCGCAAACCTGTGCAATGCACAGGAAAATTATTGAAAATAAAATCTAAATTAATTTTGATTCCTTTTACTTTTTTTTTTTTTTTTGGTAGTTCAAAATGTTGTAGGCAAGATCGATAAAGAGACTTTACGAATCGGATTTAGGATAGATCTTACTTTTTTGTTTAAAAAAATAACTAAGAAAGTTTTTACTATAGGATAATTAAATTTAATATAATGTAATTTTTCTTTTGGTATAAGTTGAATATAGTCCAATTTTTATAAAACACGATTCATGTTTATATTTACTATATGGATCATGTTTCCATCCAAAAATAAAATAAAGGATACTTAAAATAAGAATAATGACAAATAAATACATGGGCACATGATTATATGATCAAACCTAAATAATTTTCATAACTCATTTCAAGCTCACATGGTTTCATTATAACAAATCCATTTATCTTTCTCCATTGCCAGCAACAAAATTAAATGAAATACATAAGAAAAAAAAATGAACTCTAAAAATCTTGATGAAAATTGATAATTATGATTATTATTAAAAGATATTTATATTGTGTTTATATATGGAATATATTTTAGTATTAGACATTAATTATGATTGTGTTTTATATATGGAATAATATATTCTTATATTAAAGAAAATATGATGTGTCAAAATTCTAATGGAAGGTTTAATAATAGAATAAAATTTGAAATTCAATTAGAAAATATATATTAAAATAATGAGGTGTAAAATTGTGAGATTTCAAAAGCTTATGTGGCGCAACATGATGTAGTCAACTAAAAGCCAAAAAGTTTCCGTTTTACATTATAGTATAGATTACTAAAACTGATTATACCTTATTAATTTTAAAATTGTGATGTAGGGGGAATCGTGCACAAGGCAAATTAACAATTTGAAGGGACAAGTGAGGATGATGCTTCACAAAGTGGTGGATCCTTTCGAGCAACTCGAGCTAATAGATATCTTGCAAAGACTAGGATTATCTTATCACTTTGAGGGAGAAATTAAGAGAATAATAGAAGGTCTATACAACATGAATGATCATGGTGGTGATTCATGGAAGACGGAGAATTTATATGCCACAGCTCTTAAATTTAGACTCCTAAGACAACATGGATATGATGTGTCTCAAGGTATTTAAGGCAAAAAAAAAAAATGTCGCGTGCATATATTTTCTAGGGATATTACAAAT
>OU015763.1:24691537-24730981 GCA_907173295.1 Fagus sylvatica
CCCTTCCTGATGGCCTGCCATAACTCCTGGTTCTGACGGGATGTTTCCCGGGCAAGGTCCTGAATGCTGGTTGCAATAACCTCCATTTGTCTCTCGATTGGGGTCATAGTAGGATCAGCACTGGTCCTGTCGTTGGGAGCTCCTTCCATGATCACTATTGATTCGCGTACGGCCTTTTTTGCTCTAAGAACGACAGTAGCCTACTAAGTCGTTCCCACAGACGGCGCCAACTGATAATGCCTAAAAATCAGTGGGCTCGCTCAAGTCTCAACTCGAATGGACGAAGCTTGCACCGACGGACGAATGTACCTGCAAAATAGAGAAAAAGATGAAAGAATGCACCGGCGGTGGTCCGGTGGGGGGAGCCTCCGATGCTTAAGTCAAAAGTATGATTATCTGGATTTGGAGAGTATAGAGATGAGAAAAAGAATGCCTCCCTCTGTTTGAGAATCCCTTGGGTTTACATAGGGAGGCTCCAGTCTTCTAGCCGTTTATCGGCATTAAATGGTTTTTATGTCCGGATTTGTAACCGTCTGGTCCTGATTTGTAACTGTTTTGGTCCTTGATTTGGGCCCTTTAATTGTGCTTTTGACTTTTCCGGTGAGGCTTAAAAGGTGGCACATTTGGCACGTGGGTTTGAGGCTGTGTACAGCTGTATGTTTTAATTCCGTCGTCCATGCCGAGTTAGTCGTCATTGGGGCTTAATTTGGGTCAGTATCAATCATGGTGGTGATACATGGAAGACGGAAAATTTATATGCCACAGCTCTTAAATTTAGGCTCCTAAGACAACATGGATATGCTGTGTCCCAAGGTATTCAAGGCAAAAAAAAAAAATGTGACGTGGATATTTTCTAATGACATAAATCATGTTCATCATTATTACGTCAGTTTGTAAGCTTTTTGTAGTAAAATTTGTTACACCTTTAGCATTTTCCTTATACTTAACCCATCATTTGTAGTTAATGAATGTCATGTTTCTCATTGCAGAAGTTTTCAATAATTTCAAGGATGAGAGAGGGAATTTCAAGGCATGCCTTTGTGAGGATACGAAGGGAATGCTATCCTTGTATGAAGCATCATTCCTTTCGATAGAAGGTGAAAATATATTAGACAAAGCAAGAGATTTCTCAGCCAAACATCTAGACGAATGTGTTAAGCAGAATAAAGATAAAAATCTTTCTGCAATAGTGAGCCATGCCTTGGAGATTCCACTACATTGGAGGATGCTTAGGTTGGAAGCTAGGTGGTTCATTGACATATACAGGAGAAGAGAAGACATGAACCCTATCTTACTTGAGCTTGCAAAATTGGATTTTAACATAGTACAAGCAACCCACCAAGAAGATTTAAAACAAGTGTCAAGGTTGGCAACATGAAAAAATAAAAATTAAATAAGTTCTAACCTAACATTTTAAGCTTTTTCTTTTTTACTAACGTTAATTTCTATAATATTAACACTGATATATTCTTCTTTGATTCATACAAATTAAGGTGGTGGAAAAGCATAGGCCTTGGAGAGAAAGTTGAGCTTTGCAAGCAAGGGATAGGCTGATGGAAAATTTCTTTTTTGGACAGTGGGAGTAATATTTCATCCTCAATTTTGGATATTCTAGGCGAATGTTAACGAAGGTCATTGCACTGATAACAACAATAGATGATGTTTATGATGTATATGGCACTTTGGATGAACTTGAGCTTTTCACGAATGCTGTTGAAAGGTTAGTATTAATAGCACTACACATGAAATGCTTTATATGGTTGTCATTAACATGAATATTTAAGTGTATCTTTGTGACTCCAGATGGGATGTCAATGCAATGGATCAACTCCCAGATTATATGAAGATATGTTTTCTTGCTCTTCACAATTCTGTTAATGAAATGGCTTTTGATACCCTTAAGGAACAAGGGTTCCACATTGTTCGATACCTTAAAAAATCTGTACGGACTTGACTTCTAAATTCATCAATATTAATCCTTAACATTTTCTCTTAAACATATTATGTGTTATGTTACTACCTCTAATTCATTGTTCCACTATAAATTTTTCAGTGGGCAGATTTATGTAGATCTTATTTGTTGGAAGCAAAGTGGTACTACAATGGATATACACCGACCCTTCAAGAATACATTGAGAATGCATGGATTTCAATATCAGCACCAACTATACTAGTGCATGGTTATTTTTTTTTATCACAAATCCAATAACAAAGGAAGGCTTGGTTGCTTGGAAGAGTACCCCAACATAATTCGTTGGTCATCAATGATTTTACGACTTGCAGAATGATCTTGGAACATCTTCGGTACTATGCAAACCACACTATCCTAAGAGTTCCATAATGAATGCTTTCAACTATATATTTTACACAATCATAGACTAACATCCTTATAATTTTTGTCTTCTTTGGGAAATCAGGATGAGTTAGAGAGAGGTGATGTTCCTAAATCAATTCAGTGTTACATGAATGAAACTGGTGCTACTGAAGAAGATGCTCGTGAGTACATAAGGTGTTTGATTAGTGAAACATGGAAGAAGATGAATGAAGAACAAGCTTTAAGTTCTCCCTTCAATCAAACGTTTTTTGAAACAACAATGAACCTTGCAAGGATGGCCCAATGCATGTACCAACATGGAGACGGGCATGGTATTGGAGATCGTGAAACTAAGGACTGCATCTTATCGTTACTTATTAAGCCCATTCATTGAAATTAAGATCAACCTAAAAATAATTGATGTGTACGGACACAAATTCGAAGTTCTTGAGCTACATATTATTAACATTGTAATAGTCCAAGTCTTTTCTGTGATATTTTGACCCAAATATGTGATTAATTATGCGTATTATATAATTAATCTTATTTATAAGGTGATTGAGTTTTCTTATTATTACATGGGTGTGTGTAAAACGATATTTGGTAAAACCCATTAATTAAATTATGGGAACTTTGGATATATATTACATAAATAAGTGTTTTGTATAATTATTTATAATTGGGTTAAAATGGAAACTTAAGGAAATAGTGGGGGCTATTGCATAATTTTACTAAATAGTGATGAGTCACTATTCTCTCATTCCAAATGAATCCCACGTACCCTCCCTTTTTCCATTTGAATCACACGTTAACCCCCCCTCCCTGTTTTATTTGTTTTATTTTCTTCTCTTTTTCAATCTCTCACCCGGTTCTCTCTAGCTCTCTCTCACCCGATTCTCTCTCAATCTCACCCGAAAATCCCTTGCTCCAAATCTCCATTATCATCTTAAGGAAATCAACTTTTCATCAAGAACAAGATTGAGAATCAATTGAGGTAAGGATTGATGAAATTAAGTTAGGGATTTTGATTTGGGAGTTTAATCTTTAAGTTTTGTTAATGGAAGTTGTTATGGGAGAGATGTGGGTGTGTATTTTGGTACTATGGTTTCATCCCTTGGTATTTTTGTATGATTGAAACTATGTAGTTTGTGTTTATATTTTGAAGTTTGATTTCTAATTTGGATGTCTTGATATTTGAATCAATCAATTAATATGGGCATGAATTTGTTGTACTCCAAGTGTTTGATTAATTGTTTCAATGAGTATGTGATGCTGAATTTATTTGCGTTTTCATCCGTGAGTTTTGTTAATGGAAGTTGCTGGGTTTTCATGTTTCTTTGTGGGTTTTGCTTTTTGGTTGGTGTTTTCTTTATTTCATGGATTACATGTATGATTTGAGCATGAATCTATGCTTGCTTGTGCTTTTAGAAGTGGGTTTGAGTGAAATCTGTGAATTGTTTGGGTTTATATAATTCTGAAATTTTATGTGATAGTTATGGTGAAATTGATTGTTGAAGATTGATTTATTATATGTCTAGTATAAGTGTTTAAAATCTCACTTGAAAATATGGTTATTTGAATACCTTTTGAGAATTTATAAGAAAATCCTACAAATCTGTCAAATGGACAGTGTCTGTGTTTGGAGTGATTAAATATTCGTGGTAATTGGTATATTTTGAATCTTAATACAAACGATGAAATATAATGAAAGCTAACACACAGGGCTTGAGTTTAGAATTAAGAATTACAGCATTTGGGTTGATATTGAAAGAGTTATTAATTTCTTATGAGACCCTAATTCTGTTAGGACAGATTTGTGTTTACCATATGACGAGAATTTTAATAAATTCTAGAGATGTTATCTTGATCTGAATTTTCTGTGGTAGCTTGTACATATATATGAGGTCATCCCTGTTAAATTTCAAGTTACTTTGATAACTTTAAGTGGTGGTCCAAATGAAGTTTATAAACAGGACTGATCTGCAGAAAATCTGCTTAATGATAAGCTGAAAATACTGGAACTTTGGGGAATTTATTCTTGAATTTGATTCATTGATTTGAGTTGTAATTTGATGTGAGTATTGTTTGGCATGCATACTACTTGGGTGAATTTTATCATGTCTTGGTTTTGTTATTGTTATCTGGAACCCAAAGGAAAAGTATGAACCATGTAACCTTTATTTGTTATAATATTTTCTCTGATTTAATGAATGATGTGTTTTGGAAACCACTTGGAGGTGGGTTAGGAATTCTGAGTGTTTAAGAAGATTGAGAGTTTATGAGTTGATATGTTGAGACCAATGAATTAATAGTGATAAGCTTTAATCTTTGGTTTAGGTATTACACGTACCTAAGTTTGAGCTCCTTCAACTTTAGGCTCTCGATTCTTCTGCTTTTAGGTAAGGGATATGTAATATGAGTTTTTGGTAAGTTATGAAGTTATTTCCAAATCTTATTATGTATTGAAAGGTTTTGATAAGAAATGTTTCGTACAAGCATGTTTTAACAAATATATGTTCGTGAGTATTTGAAATTCAAAGTATATGATTTAAGCGTATTGAAACTAGTACTTAACTCACGAACATAATGTGTTAGCAAAATATGTGGATATGCTATAGTTATAATGATTATTGTGGAAAAGTATTCAAAGAAAGATTTGTTTTATGGTTATTGCCTATGATATGATCTGAACTCTGCCAGTAGGGGTAAATTACTGGCTTTCCATGGAAATATTCTGTTATTGGCCATTAAGAAGTGAGGACTCTGATGTAACCTCTGCTGTAACCTCCCACATGGTTAATGAAAATCACATCAAATGAGTTGTTGTGATATCTGCTGATATTAAGAATGACTAGCATTGTGGGGAATGCTAGAATGTTTGGCCCAGAGTGCCAGAAACCTCACAAGTTGTGACAGACTTATCAGACTGGTTAACCAAATGTTATTTATGATCATGAGAGAATAATTATGTGAAATGTATTATAAGTATTATGAAATTTGGTAATCTCTCATGAAAGAAGTTTCTGATGAAATGTTTTACCATTCTCTTAAGGATGATATTTATTATTTATGAAATGTTACATTTTTTAACTATAAGAGAATGGTTATGTTTGAATATGTGAAAGAAGTTTATTATGAACGTATTATTGCTCTTTCAAATTTTATTAATAAGAAGTGCATAAGTTATTTTAAGAGCAACATAAAGATTATTTATGAAAGATGTTTTCTGTTCTACATATCCACATAATGAAACATTTTGGTTTACATGCATTACTAAATTCTTATATTTGTTAAACCTTACTAAGCTGTGTAGCTCACCCTTAATATTTTCAATCAGCAGATCTTTTACTCTGGAGCAGCGGGAGCCTTAGTTGAGTTTTTGGAAGAGCTAGTATTGGTCTTTTATAGTCTAGCTTCTTATTTGGTAGTTTTGCACTTAACTCTATAGATAGTTTGTATTTATGAATTTATTGTTAAGAAGAGTTGAAATCTTTTATGTAATCAGAGAATGTATTATATGAACTTGTGGTGTTTTCATAATTAATGGATTTATTATCATTTAGAGAAATGTTAGATGCTCTGACTAGCCAGTATCATAGAAATTAAATAGAAGTTTTTATTTATAAGTTTTTGTTGGTTCGTGTTAATATCAAGTTAAGGTTTGGTATTAGCATGCCGGTCATGGTTGCAAATCCAGGTTTCGGATATGGGTCATGACATTTTCCTCTTTTCAACTACTTTTATTTTTGGATTATAGACGTTGATGTCGCTCAATGATAAATAGTACCTCGCAATACAATGTAGGGGTTTGTCGATCTTGAGGGAGCTAGTGTTTTCAAAAGCAATGGGTAACAAAAATTATAGCAGTAAAACAAAGTTGGTTTGGTGAAAATCAATAGATAAAAGGCACTAGGGTTTTAGGGTTTATTTTCATACCGATATAACATCCATTATGATCCGGGTTAACAACCTTGTTCTTAAAACATTATACATTCAATTGCACTATTTTAAAAGCTCTTTTGATTTGGTTGAGCTAATAGAATTCAAAACACTATGTAACCGGAGAAGACAAAGTGGCTAGAATAATATTTAGAAAAACCTATTCAATTATAAAATTGGATTCCATATGAAACAATGAGAAATTCCTCTTAATGATAAGAAAAACCTAATTGAATTTATAAAAAACATGGAAGAACTCATACATAAATAGAAATCAAGAATAAACAATTAAATATATAATCATTAAAGCTTAAAGGATTCATAATGGAAATCATACCGTTACAAAAAAAAATATAGCATGTAGCCCTAGCAAGAAGCTTAGGCATCCACAGGAGAGAAAACCTAAACTTTTGAGAGAAAAAGAAATACTGAAGCCCACTTTTGACCCCTTAACTTTTGTATTGTTATCATTTTGGCCCCTTAACTTTGAAAGCTTTCATTTTGCCCTTACGTTTGAGTTGTTTTCAAAAGAGTCATTTCGTCTAAATCTGTTAGTAAAATTCCGTTAAATGCCATATAAGTCATCCAAGTCATAAATTTTTAATATTATTTAAATTTGTTATTATTTTTTAATTAAAAAATTGAGTTAAATTAAATAATAATAAAAGATGCTGAGTGAGTTGGGGCTCAAGTTTCTCAAAGCCTTCGATCTCAAGCTCTCTTGGACTGGTGGGGAGCAACCCTCCATCCGGGAAGGAAACAATACTAGAACACCCCTATATCGCGATCTTATTGAGGTGACAGAGTTTGTGTAGGCCCTCCGGTAAGGATATAAGCTTTTCACAACACCAGATTTCAAGACGTTCAAGAGACACATTAATTATTTTGTAACTTGTCTGCTACTGACTCTAGCTTTAGACAATTAAATACATAAAGGTGTTTGAGTGCTGTAGATAACTGGCCACTTGATGATAAGGATGTCTGCTCTGAGCATTCACGAATCTCAAGGATTTTAAGCGTGGCAGGTTGGTCGCCTCTTGATGATAAGCATTTTAGAGATGGACAAAAACCAATCACCAATTGGTCAAGAAGAAATGTTTTGTTGTTAGTGTTGCTGTTAACATTCTCCTCGTTCATCAATAAAGACGAAGAAGCCTCTCTGTTGTCTACCACCAATTGCAAATTCTCACAATTAAATATCTCTAGCCTTTTCAAAGTTGAAGGTAGTTGGCCTCTTGAAATGAACGTCAAAGAATTACATTCCACAATAGTTGCATATTCCAGACATGTACAATTGGACATTGGCAAGGATTGCAGAGCACTACAACCTTTAATTTTTAGTGTCCTTATCGTAGACATGACGTTGATAAAACTTGAGTACGATCAGATATCTAGCGTTAGAAGGAACATGAGCTTGTTATTGATAGTATTGACAAGAATTTTGATTTGTGTCGTGCTAATTAAGGAAGAGAGTCTATGTGGCATGGGTTGCAATCGTCTATTTCAATGAAGAGAGAGTCAATTAAGCAACTTCTTTTCGTTTTTGTTATTATATCCAATGTAATTAAGTTCGTGTACGCAATTAAGTTTTTGAGTGGTTTGTTAAGTTTTCCGGGTGCAATTTTCTTTGCAAGCGTGTGTTATGGTGAGTTTTGGTGTGTGAGCTTTGCTAAGGTAAGGTGTTACTGTAACATTCATGGTTGTCTCTGAGAACTTATAATGTTGTGGCTGAATTGTGTTTCTTATATGGTTGGGCTCCTCAACATGCGTTTTTCTGAACACAGTTATGGTGTCCCAGGTGTCTGCACTCCATATTGCAACAGGTCCTTATTATTTTACTGAACTGTTTTTAAGTAATCAGTAATTGCACTACTTATTGTTGAGTAGGCAGACCTTCATTCATTAGTTCTGGATAACTAAGATAAAGCGTGACTGGCTGCCATTGGTCTTTCGATCAAATGGTACCTGAATAAAGGTTGGACTTTTGGAGGATGGGTCATTGTTCAATCTCGTATGAGTGCGTCAATTGTGTTTACCTATAAAAAAAAAAGAAAAAAAAAAAAAGTGACTTACGTGAATTGGGTATATCCATGTAGCGCTGTTTCAGTTTATGACTATAAATGCCTCTCTCCTCACTGGCATTTTGGGTGTTACTGAATACTGGTAATATATGAAATTTTGTTGGTCTTATTTTTGTGTTCTTGTGTTCAGGTACTTCTGCATTCCTCCCACATGTACCATGAAGCCCAGCATTCATTTGCACACCATGGAGTTAAGTTACTTCTGTTGAGCTTGATTTACCTGCCATGATGGCCCAAAAAGATAAAGCTTCTAATCTGACTGAAGGTATTGAAGGCCTATTCAAGAAGAACAAAGTGAGCTATGTAAAAGGCTATGGGAAGTTCATTTTTCCCACTGAAGTTTCTGTGGAAACTCCTGATGGGGGGTAAAACTGTTGTGAAAGGAAAGAATATCATAATCGCCACTGGTTCTGATGTCAAATCTTTACCTAGGATATTACACAAACCGAGAACATGAGGTTGTTATTCATAGCTAATATTGACAAGGAACATATATGAGCCACCAACGAAATCAAGGGGGATCCATGGCTTCTCGCCATTCAGGAACTCGGCAATGAAATTAGGGGGTTTGATTTGAAGATAATCAAGTGTGTGGTGAGAAGACTGGAAGGCTTTCTTTTTGGAGATGCCAGACTTAGCGCGAGTCTGCATAGGATGATGATTGACAACATGACCAGAGGTGGAAGAATCAGTAAAGGAGAGAATGGGTCGGATGCGAGTATCAGGTTAGAGGATAAAGGTTATGGGCCTAGTAAAGGAATCGGGTTAGATGGTAAAGGAGATGGGCTTAGTAAAGGAACCAGGTCAGAGTATCAGCTGGTTGTTAAAAAACACAAGTGCTGCGCCAGCAAAAAAAAAAGTATTACAAAAGTCGGCTAATTAAGTTTTGTCAAAACTACCAGAGCCTTGTAACTCAACTGGTTAGCACCTTCTGATGTTCTCCAAATACAAGATTTAGGATTCAAATCCCTCATCTCCAACTATCAATTTATCAACCAAAAAAAAAAATGTTTTATCAAAATCAATAGGTAACCAATATTTATCCTTAGAGAGTAAGAGCACATGTCCTTTGAGTAATTCATTAGCAACTAATATTTACACCAATTAAGTCTCGTGTTTGTCGAGTAAGGGATCTAGGTTTGAATCCAACCTACACCAAAGTCTAATCAATATCTTAGTCCGATAGTAAGAGCAATCATCATATAGTAGACAACATAAATGTTGATTGGTGTCTTGAATAAAGATTCACCAATTGCACCGTCTTAATGAAACAACACGAGATTAAAATCTCATGAAGTCGATTAACTTGTTTTACTTTTTGTGCACGGCAATAGTTATGTGGTCGAGTGGAATTAGAATTCCACTCACTTACTATTAACTATATATAAAAGTTGCGGGCCCTAATGTGTGTGTGCCACATATTGATTTGAGAAAGGAGCAATTTCTTTGGTTTTTGTTGAGGCTTTGATTTGGTGCAACATCTTGATTATTTGGGACTCTCTCTTGGAGTTGCAACAACTTTGTTTTTGGTTTCAGCAAAGTGCTTTGGAGATATAGTGTAACTTCTTTGTTTTTGTGGTGCAGTTTCTTTGCTTTGGTTTGGTGCGAATTCTTTGGTGCCATTTGCGGTAATTAGGCTAGAGAAAATTCACTACTTTCTCTAGTATTTGCTTTGGATCTTTGGTATTTGGTATTTTTTAGTTGATTTAGAGCCGCACTTTAGAATAGAGAATAGAAATTAGGGATTTTGATTTGGGAGTTTAATCTTTAAGTTTTGTTAATGGAAGTTGTTATGGGAGAGATGTGGGTGTGTATTTTGGTACTATGGTTTCATCCCTTGGTATTTTTGTATGATTGAAACTATGTAGTTTGTGTTTATATTTTGAATTTTGATTTCTAATTTGGATGTCTTGATATTTGAATCAATCAATTAATATGGGCATGAATTTGTTGTACTCCAAGTGTTTGGTTAATTGTTTCAATGAGTATATGATGCTGAATTTATTTGGGTTTTAATCTGTGAGTTTTGTTAATGGAAGTTGCTGGGTTTTCATGTTTCTTTGTGGGTTTTGCTTTTTGGTCGGTGTTTTCTTTAGTTCATGGATTACATGTGTGATTTGAGCATGAATCTATGCTTGCTTGTGCTTTTAGAAGTGGGTTTGAGTGAAATCTGTGAATTGTTTGGGTTTATATAATTCTGAAATTTTATGTGATAGTTATGGTTAAATTGATTGTTGAATATTGATTTATTATATGTCTAGTATAAGTGTTTAAAATCTCACTTGAAAATATGGTTATTTGAATACCTTTTGAGAATTTATAAGAAAATCCTACAAATCTGTCAAATGGACAGTGTCTGTGTTTGGAGTGATAAAATATTCGTGGTAATTGGTATATTTTGAATCTTAATACAATGAATATAATGAAAGCTAACACACAGGGCTTGAGTTTAGAAATAAGAATTACAGCATTTGGGTTGATATTGAAAGAGTTATTAATTTTCTTATGAGACCCTAATTCTGTTAGGACAGATTTGTGTTTACCATATGACGAGAATTTTAATAAATTCTAGAGATGTTATCTTGATCTGAATTTTCTGTGGTAGCTTGTACATATATATGAGGTCATCCCTGTTAAATTTCAAGTTACTTTGATAACTTTAAGTGGTCCAAATGAATTTTATAACAGGACTGATCTGCAGAAAATCTGCTTAATGATAAGCTGAAAATACTGGAACTTTGGGGAATTAATTCTTGAATTTGATTCATTGATTTGAGTTGTAATTTGATGTGAGTATTGTTTGGCATGCATACTACTTGGGTGAATTTTATCATGTCTTGGTTTTGTTATCTGGAACCCAAAGGAAAAGTATGAACCATGTAACCTCTATTTGTTATAATATTTTCTGATTTAATGAATGATGTGTTTGATGTGTTTTGGAAACCACTTGGAGGTGGGTTAGGAATTCTGAGTGTTTAAGAAGATTGAGAGTTTATGAGTCGATACGTTGAGACCAATGAATTAATAGTGATAAGCTTTAATCTTTAGTTTAGGTATTACACGTACCCAAGTTTGAGCTCCTTCAACTTTAGGCTCTCAATTCTTCTGCTTTCAGGTAAGAGATATGTAATATGAGTTTTTGGTAAGTTATGAAATTATTTCCAAATCTTATTATGTATTGAAAGGTTTTGATAAGAAATGTTTCATACAAGCATGTTTTAACAAATATATGTTCGTGAGTACTTGAAATTCAAAGTATATGATTTAAGTGTATTGAAACTAGTACTTAACTCACGAACATAATGTGTTAGCAAAATATGTGGATATGCTATAGTTATAATGATTATTGTGGAAAAGAATTCAAAGAAAGATTTGTTTTATGGTTATTGCCTATGATATGATCTGCCAGTATTACTGGCTTTCCATGGAAATATTATGTTATTGGCCATTAAGAAGTGAGGACTTTGATGTAACCTCTGCTGTAACCTCCCCCATGGTTAATGAAAATCACATCAAATGAGTTGTTGTGATATCTGCTGATATTAAGAATGACTAGCATTGTGGGGAATGCTAGAATGTCTGGCCTAGAGTGTCAGAAACCTCACAAGTTGTGACAAACTTATCAGACAGGTTAACCAAATGTTATTTATGATCATGAGAGAATAATTATGTGAAATGTCTTATAAGTATTATGAAATTTGGTAATCTCTCATGAAAGAAGTTTCTGATGAAATGTGTTACCGTTCTCTTAAGGATGATATTTATTATTTATGAAAACATTTTGTAACTGTAAGAGAATGGTTATGTTTGAATATGTGAAAGAAGTTTATTATGAACGTATTATTGCTCTTTCAAATTTTATAAATAAGAAGTGCATAAGTTATTTAAAGAGCAACATAAAGATTATTTATGAAAGATGTTTTCTATTCTATATATCCACATAACCAATATTTTGTCACTTATTTATCCTTAGAGAGTAAGAGCACATATCCTTGGAGTAATTCATTAGCAACTAATATTTACACCAATTAAGTCTCGTGTTTGTTGAGTAAGGGATCTGGGTTTGAATACCACCTACACCAAAATCTAATCAATATCTTAGTCTGATAGTAAGAACAATCATCATATAGTGGACAATATAAATGTTGATTGGTGTCTTGAATAAAGGTTCACTGATTGCACCTTCTTAATGAAACAACACGAGATTAAAATCTCATGAAGTCGATTAACTTGTTTTACTTTTCGTGCACGGCAATAGTTACGTGGTCGAGTGGTATTAGAATTCCACTCACTTACTATTAACTTATATATAAAAGTTGCGGGCCCTCATGTGTGTGTGCCACATATTGATTTGAGAAAAGCAATTTCTTTGGTTTGTGTTGAGGCTTTGATTTGGTGCAACATCTTGATTATTTGGGACTCTCTCTTGGAGTTGCAACAACTTTGTTTTTGGTTTCAGCAAAGTGCTTTGGAGATATAGTGTAACTTCTTTGTTTTTGTGGTGCAGCTAGTTTCTTTGCTTTGGTTTGGTGCGAATTCTTTGGTGCCATTTGCGGTAATTAGGCTAGAGAAAATTCACTACTTTCTCTAGTATTTGCTTTGGATATTTGGTATTTGGTATTTTTTAATTGATTTAGAGCCGCACTTTAGAATAGAGAATAGAAATTCTATATTATTTGTTTTCTGTGAAAGAGAGTTATTTAGGTGTATTTGAGATTGAGATTTGTGAGAGTGTCTCCACACCATATTTGTAATCTTCATCATTGTTAATGAAATTCTTTGCCCTGAGGACATAGGTCAAAAGCCTAACCGCATAAATCCTTGGTGGTATGATTGTCTATTTTCTTTCTAGTTTCCTACTTTCTATATTTGTTTGGAAATCAATCTCAATCCATAATTATTTTGCACAATCAATTTTGTGTGTGGGAGTGCTTTCAGTCGCTCATTCGCACAACAATAGGTTCAAATTTTATCCAATTCCAAACTATATATATAAACAATTAAGTCAACCCATTGAAACCTTACTGCAAATCTAGCACTTTTGCCTAGAATGCATTTTGCATTTGCCAAAATCTCAACCAAATATCTCAGTTATTTTTTAGAATGCATTTTCTACATAGAAATCTGAGAAAGCCCTTTTGAGTAGAAGATCTAAACACCACCTAACAAAACCTATCTAATCAGATAAAAAACGCAACTATTCCTCATGCCTAACTGTCCACAAAGCTAAACTAGAAATCAAATCTGAAACCCATGTTCATATTTTACAGAATCTAAAATTCCAACGAATGAACGAAGTTCCACTAAAAGAACATGTTTAAAAAGCTTGACCCACTTAATATAAAACAACAGTAAGGCAAAAGAAACATGACCCACTTAATATGAAAACGTAAAAAGAAAGAAAAACACTAAAAGGGTTCAAATTTATACTAATATTATCATCTGGGTGGCTCTTTTTCAAGCTTTCTGTTTCAGTAGCTTTTACCCAAAATCTAAGAGTAAGATCCACTAATATATACAAAATCCCGCAAAATACCAATGTAATGAGCATTTGCTGGATGCAATTGTCGAAGGTGAGAACTGAAGTGTCCAATTGTGCAAGGCCGTATCCTTGTCATGGGAACGACAAGTCACGGTCACAGTGGCAATATTATTTTATATCATTGAAACAAAGGGACAGTGAGCCAGTGATACTTTACCTACTTTGAAAAGTGTCACTTTACTCATATGAGGTTACATCCATTAGCAACTATAACCCACCTCACAATTTTCCATTTAAAAAAAATAAAAATAAAGAAACAAATAAAGAAACAAAACATAAAAAATAAATAAATAATTGGATCTAAGTTTTTCTCGCAACAACTTTTTCTCGGAAATTGAAGAACATAAATTTAACATTAAACTCAAACATAAATGACCAATACGGTGGCTAAATCAGAATTGTTCAACCCCAACATTTGACACTACAACACACGAATAAGAAAATCTACTTAGTTCCACCAAATCAAATGTTTCCCTTTTGATACCCTTAAGGGACAAGGATTCCACATTGTGCAATACCTTAAAAAAGGGGTTCGGACTTGACTTCTAAATTTATCAATATTAATCCTTGTTAAACATATTATGTGTTATATATACTACCTCTAATTCATTGTTCCGCTATAAATTTTTTAGTGGGCAGATTTATGTAGATCTTATTTGTTGGAGGCAAAGTGGTACTACAATGCATATACACCGACCCTTCAAGAGTACATAGAGAATGCATGGATTTCAATATCAACACCAACTATACTAGTGCATGGTTATTTTTTTTTGGTCACAAATCCAATAACAAAGGAAGCCTTGGTTTTCCTGGAAGAGTACCCTAACATAATCCGTTGGTCATCAATGATTTTATGACTTGCAGATGATCTTGAACATCTTTGATACTATGAAAAAGACACTATCCTAAGAGTTTTGTCATGAATATTACTTTCGACTATCTTACACAAACATAGGCTAACATCCTTATAATTTTTGTCTTCTTTGCAAAATCAGGATGAGTTAGAGAGGCGATGTTCCTAAATCAATTCAGTGTTACATGAATGAAACTGCTACTAGTGAAGAAGATGCTCGTGAGTACATAAGGTGTTTGATTAGTGCAACATGGAAGAATATGAATGAAGAGCAAGCTTTAAGTTTTCCCTTCAATCAAACATTTTTTGAAATCGTAATGAACCTTGCAATGATGGCCTAATACATGTACCAACATGGAGACAAACATGGTATTGGAGATCGTGAAACTAAGGACCGTGTTTTATCGTTAACATTACTTGTTAAGCCTATTCATTGAAATTAAGATCAACACAAAAATATTTGATGTGTAAGGACACACATTCGAAGTTCTTGAGCTAAATATTATTAATATTGTAGCAGTTAAAGTTTTTTCCCCTTTTCAGTTACATTTGTTTTTGGATTATAGACATGTTAAAGGATAGGTAACCTATATTGCACTGTTATGCCTAGTTCCTAGCAAAAATACATATTATACAAGCTGCTAAATATATGCATATAGAATGCTTCTCTTTTTAATTAAGATGTTCCTAACGATTCGCGTAATTTTCTCAAAAATTAAGTTACCACCTACATAATTAGGAAGAGGTGTTTTACGCATGGTTTTAAAAACCGGACTGGACCGGCTGGTTCGACCGGTTCAACCGTGAACCAGCCTCTATACCGGTCCGGTTATGTGAAAAATCCGGAAATTCAATAAAAATCAAGAAAAACCGGTAATCGACAGTTTAATCGGCATAACCGGCGACCGGAACGATCGAATCGGTTATGAAGCCGACCGGAATGAAAGAGAAAACATCACACCGGCGGCACATGACTTTGGATTTCTGTCTATCCCAACATCGCGTCGCTGCTCGCCGACAACTCCAGGCGGGCATCTCTGCCAAGCATCAAATCACATCTAGCCGCTATGGTGATAGATGTTTCGTTTACTGGTAATGGTAGCTTTTGTTAGCCTTAAGGTTTCAATAATTATTAATTGGCTAATTAATCCAAGGACATTCATGTAGTTTTGATGATAACCATGATTTTAAGTTGTTCATTAATAATATTTTCATATGAACTAATGATTTATGTTTTAAAGCTTAATTTTGACTATTGATTTAATTGGACCAAGATGGCCAATTCAAATATCAAGCAAATGCAAAGTTGACAAGTTGCAAATTCATTGAAGATCAAAGTCATCAAGACTCAAGACAAAGAAATCAAGCTCAAAGACAATGATCCGAGACATATGAGAAGTAAGAGTTAGGTTTTGTAAAGTTTATTAAGATTTGATCTTTAAGGCTCAACTTTAAAACCAACTTCAATTGAAAAATCTCTTAAAGTTTTCAAAGACAAACTTGATTGGTTGAAATTCAAATATAAGACAACCATATCAATTGAAAAATCTCTTAAAGTTTTCAAAGACAACTTGATTGGTTGAAATTCAAATATAAGACAACCATATCAATTGAAAAATCTCTTAAAGTTTTCAAAGACAAACTTGATTGGTTGAAATTCAAATATAAGACAACCATATCAATTGAAAAATCTCTTAAAGTTTTCAAAGACAAACTTGATTGGTTGAAATTCAAATATAAGACAACCATATCAATTGAAAAATCTCTTAAAGTTTTCAAAGACAACTTGATTGGTTGAAATTCAAATATAAGACAACCATATCAATTGAAAAATCTCTTAAAGTCTTTTCAAAGACAAACAACTTGATTGAAATTCACATGCAAGACAACCATATCAATTATGGTTGAAAAATCTTAAGAAGAAAAGTTTTCAAAGAAAGCAACTTGATTGAAATTCACATGCAAGACAACCATATCAATTATGGTTGAAAAATCTTAAGAAGAAAAGTTTTCAAAGAAAGCAAATTGATTGATTGAAAATCAAGAAGAATGCAAGACAACATGATGGCTATAAATACTACCCTTTCTTCATTTCTAAACATCAAGCATACAAGAGAAATCAAAGATAGAAAAGATAACATCTTATACATCAATCCATCCTTCTCAAGCTTATATTTTCATATCATTCAAAATCCTTGATTGAAAATTTCTCTAAACACTTTTTGAGCCATATTGATCAAATCCTTGATATACTATTAGAGTGAGCATATTGTGTACAATTACTCTTTGAGAGAGCCTTATCTTGTACAACAAATACTTTGTTGAAACCATTGAGTGTTTTTGTTAGGGTTTTGGTATAAATCCTAAGTAGTGAAAAGGATTTTTCACTGGGTGGTTACTCTTCACCTTGTAAGGAAGATTTGTGGGTCTTGGTATAAATCCTAAGAGTGAAAAGGATTTTTCACTCGGTGGTTACTCTTCACCGTGTAAAGAAGATTTGTAACGGTTTTGATCTTCACCCGAAAGAAGATTGTCAAATTAGTGAATTTGGGAATCCTCGAGAAGTGATTCTTGAGGCGGGGACGTAGGCGGGGAAGCCGAACCTCGATAACAATCACTGTGTTTGATTTTCTCTATCTCTATCTCTTACTTATTCAATTGCTTATATATGCTTGTGTTTGATTTTCTATCATATCTTATTGCAATTGAATTGTGTTCTTAAATTTGTTTTTGCTAATTGAAAATAGTTTTTAATTCCGCATTTAAATCGAAAAAGTTTGCCTCAACCTAAATCACCCCCCCTCTTAGGTTGATATTTGGGTAACAATAAAAAGGAAAAAATAAAATCTTAGTGGCTGGAATTTGAAATGTGGTGGCTTTTGATAATTTTATGGGTTTTGATGGACAAGAGTAATAAATGTATTGGAAATACAAAAAAGTTGATTTCCTTTTGATCTTTTATAATTGAACTCTAAATTTTATCCGGTAAAAAAGGCATTGATTAGGAAAAAATTTATTGATTTCTAAAAAAATACAAAAGGAAACAATTTATTATAGTTTCTGTCTTTCTTTATTGATTTCTAAAAAATAACAAAAGGAGACAAAGAAATGAATGCTTAACCAACTGTACACCTAGCCTGTTGCTAATGAATAGTCTAGTCTAGGGTCTAAATACCGTGTTTATTTATTTTTCAAATAAAAGAATCATTAGACTACTTATATTTATTACTTTATGCTATTGTGGATGTAGGATGGGGTAATGAGAATGGGATCTAGAAGCATATGAAAGCTTATTCTTAAGTATTTTTTGTTATTTTCATTTTTAAAAAATAAAAACTGGGAAAACTCATTTCAAATTTATTTTAATTGTTTTGTGAAATTTTTAAATAATTATTATAAATATATAATTTATTAAAATTATTAATTAATTAATTTATGACATCACCGGTTCGACCATCGGTTTGACTAGTGATACAGGAACCACTCTTCTTTCCGGTTCTCTTCTTGGTCCGGTTTTTAAAACCATGGTTTTATGTAACTTGTATAAAGGTGTCGGTTATGGCCGCATAGACGGAGCCACAATTAGACTAATGGAGGTCTGCTTTTAAAAACAAAAAACAAAAAATGGGTATATATTGTTAAAGGCTGATTTAGAATTTGGGTTTATGAAAACATAATTCTTGTTTCATTGAAACGAAAAAAATAATAGCTTAAATATCAACAAAAATCAGCCTAAATTACAACAACAACAACAAAAAAATTAATACTCACCTTTTTTATTTCAACAAATAAAAAAAATAAAAAAAACACAATTGTATTAAATATGTTCTTCATATATTTGCAGCACAAAGAGAGATATCGAGAAGGAGAGAACTATTGCATGCTAACAATTGTTTTTTTTTTTATGTGGTTGCCATTCATCTAATCCATTGGTTTATAACTTCGACACCTCATCAAGCAACAAAAAATACCAATTTCAAACACCCAATTCTTTTTTCCCCTGAAAGTTGAAACCCAACACTGTCTCTCTCTTCCTCTCTAATCCCAAGCTGATATGCCCCACTTGGCGGTCAAGGGCGGATCTACTCAAGGGCTAGGGTGGTCACGTGCCCACCATCCGATTTTTTCAAAAAAAAAAATATTAGGTATAAATATGTAAAAAAAATAATTGGATTCTATAAAGTGCCCCTTTAATTTTTTGTTAAATTCTTTTATTCTACAACACACACACACACACACACACATTAATATATATATATATATATATATATATTATTATAAAAAAAAAAAAAACCAATAATATCATATAAACAAAAATTAGCTTAAAAATAAAATCACAAAAACATCAAAGGCCTAATTTTTTTTTATTCTTTTACTACTTTTGACAAGAAAAAATTGATGCCATCTGATTCTTTTGCTACTTTCCACAAGCAAAAATTGATTTTCCTTATCTAATTTTATCCAAAAGATTTTTCTTAATCGGAGCTCATGATACTTTATGATCAGCTTGATAATTTTTTTTTTTTTTATTATTATGTACGCTCTAATATTGAGTTTTCTAAACTAGAAGGGATTTCTGATGTTGCTTAGAAAATGGTTGAGACTAAAAGAATATGGTATATCCATTAGTTTACTTATTAGTGAGTTTGGCATTAACCGTACTAGTTACGACTGTCACTGTGGAAAAAACATTTTCAGTTATGAAAATTATGAAGAATTGATGGTGTAGTCGAATGAGTGATCTGTGGATAAATAACTGCTTGATTGTATACATAGAGAAAGACATTTGTCGTAGTATTGATAATTTAAATATCATACAACTGTTTAAAAATATAAAAGCACGTCGAAATCAATTGTAAAAAGTTATAATGAGCTTGTTATTTGATATTTTTGTTTATATTAACAATGAATATTGGGGTAATTCTACAGTATCCATGTAGGTACTGTATCTCTAATAGATAAAATCTCACATTAATGGTACCAATGTCACATATTATGGTACCTACCTCACATATGATGGTACCTACCATTTTTATTTATTATTTAAATTAATATATATAAAAAATCAGATAGTACCAATATCACATTGGATAGTACAACATCACATATGATGATACTTATATCACATTTGATAATACCAATTGAGTGGGTACCATACCCACAAAAAGAGTGTGGGTATTGTAGAATGAGCCTGTATATTGACTTTTAGCATTTTTTTGTATTATGTCTTTTAGTTTGAGTTCAAAAGGTGTCCACCTAGATTGAATTCTTAGCTCCACCCTTGTTGGGGGTGCTGTAAACTGCCACAACAAACCCAGCAAGCACCCCTCCAGGCTAGGACATCATTGCACGTACCATCTAAGCAAAGATAAACGGCAATCTAGGTTGTAGCATTGTTTTTCTAGTTGGGTTTGTTGCGGCAACGGAGAGGACGGGTTTGGCCTTGACTATGGGCTTGTGTAGGTGAGGTGTTTCAGTTGTATTTGTGTGGGGTTTTGTATTTTGGAGTTGGGGTTTGGTGGAATTTTCTATTTGTAAGGTAGTTTTCTTGTAAACAAAAGTGTTTGTGATCTGAAGACGTAAATGAGTTTTGTATTTTGGAGACTTTGTAGATGAAAATGGTAATTGGTGAATATGGATGATGAGATTGTGTCGGGTCTGTGTTTGTCTAACACCCATTTTTTAGACTTGTGAGATTTAAAATAATGCACAATTTCAGGATGACAAACAACAATCCCAACAGTATCAACGTAAAATACATAGGCCACTAAGGCCATAGCCTAAGGCCCCCAAGTGGAACCAGGCCCCCCAAAAAAATAAAAAATAAATGGAGTAGAATCTTTGAAAAAAAAAATAATCATAAACTAATAAAATCTTTTAGGAATGTCCATAAAAAAACCTATAATTTTAATATTATGACAAATTGAATCCTATATTTTTAAATGTGATGGTCCACCACTCATTGTTTGTCACTTTATAGTTGTTGTAAAATTTGTGACACAAAAGTTGTATCCCTTGACATTCTCTTTAGTTAATAAATTAAAATATCTATTATAATAAGTTTTATACTTTATTTTGTCTTACTTTTTATTTAATACTATTCAAATTTTATACATACATTCTGAATCTCCTACATACACCTACCCTTAAAATTATCTCTTCACTTAAAATATGAAAAATTGTTACTCAATAAGACTTCGTTTAAAATTATCGTCTTAGACCCCAAAATATCTTGAGCCGGCCCGGATAATAATAATATCAACAACATAAATTATTAACAAAAACTTTCACCTAATTTAGACTAAATAATTAAATATTTGTGATTTCATTAAAGCAATATGTTTTGTATTCTTAATTATATTAATCTTAACCATTTACATTTTCTCCATTTATATTTTCTAACTCTGTATAGTAACATGTAATACGTACACAGGAGTAATCAACACTGAAAGCAGATTATCTACCAGGCTAAAATCAGTCCGATAAATAGAGTCATTCAAATTACTGATAAATTCCCTGATAAAATTCTAAATAAACCTTAGCTTTATGTTGCAGAATTTTATTAAATTCTCAAAACTCAATCTCATTTAGAAAGCTTATCTCTATCTTTCAGCAACTGAACCAGAAAGTGGGAACAGTACCATGAATAGTTTCTTGTTATGTCACTTTGTAATGCTTTTGTCTTTTACTAGTTGGAGGATTCTAAATCCTAGTCTTCTGTCAGATCAAAGGGAACTATACACGCATCATGCGGGACATCCGCCAATTAAATAGTTTGACTAAACTATTTACAATCAATATAGGGACTGCACATAGTGCGGCTTATATGCTTTATATAAGAGAACTAAAATCGTCTAGGGTCAAAAAATCCAAGAGCCACACACAAAGGAAAAAAAGGGGACTGTTTACGTGTTTTCGTTTTCTATTTTGGTTTCGTGACTTTTTACTTTATTGAAATTAGAACTTTAATTCTGATTTGAATTCAAGATTGTAAAAAAAATTATGTTCGGTACATAATTTTGGTTTCACAACTGAAATCACAATTTAAAAAAAAATTATGTTTGATACATAGTTTTGGTTTTTAGACTTGATTGCACCTATAACAATTGTAGAGGATTTCATCCTTTAATTTACTCTCAATACAAAATTAATAATTTTATTATAATTTTATCATTACATTATTATCCTTATCTTCACAAATCTCCACAAATATCTCCCTCTCTCTCCACAAATCTCATCTTATCCTTATCTTCTTTCTTTTCTTTTCTTTTTTCCCCTTTTCTTCTCTTTCTCACCGTCTCTCTCTTCACTTCTCTTCTTTATCTATTTTTTTTTCTTTTCCCCTTTTCTTCTCTTTCTCACTGGGACAATAACCCAGACCATCCATCACACACCATCACAAGTACCCTTCTATCTTCACAAAAAATTATTCTTACTCACATGTTTAAAAAAATAAACTTGTGAAAAAGGATATGGCAAACCATCTGTCACACACACTCACAAGTACCCATCATTCGGAAATAAAAATCCAGTGTCACCCATCTTCAATCATGTTCCTGCTGCTGCAGATACCAAGAAGAGTGGCGGTACCACTGCCAAGTACAAGCAGAAAGGTGTGATGGTGTTGTGCTGGGTTTTGTTGTGTTTTTTGGATCATTACAGAGATATGGATTAGATTTTTTTTAGTGTTGTTGTGTTGGCTTTTGGGTGATTTGTTAGCTTGAATTGGGGTTTTTCCATGGGTAAGTTTGAACAATCGGCCATGGTGGCCGTATGTGTTGTTCTCGAAGAAATTGTAATGGCCGAGAGAGAGAAGCAGAGCAGCATACGGAGGAGAGAGAGAGAAAATGGGGAGAAAGAAGGAACGTGTGGGCCCAGTAACAGTAATAAATTGGGACCCACATGAATTTAGTCCAGATTTGAATCCGGATTGGATTCAAAAACAGGTGAAAGGCTAAACTCAAATTTGGCATGGGACCCACGTAAAATTCAAGTTGAGATTTCAATTCTCACTTAAAAATCACGTACCAAACATTTTTTTGGTGTGGGACCCAGTGATTTTGTATTTGAATTACTGAATCCGTATTTGAATCCGGTGTACCTAGGGGCGGCCCCGAGAGTTGGGTTGCCCTAGCCCCCTTATTTATTATTTAATATTAAAAAAAAAATAACATAAAGTCCAAAAAAAAAAAAAATTTATACTTACAACCTTATGATATTCATCAAAGAATAAAAATTAACAGTCTTAAATAAATATTCAACCACACAATATTCACATACAACAACACAAAATTTAAAGTCTCAAATAAATACTCAACAACACAACATTCAAAATCTCAAATAATTCAACAACACAACATTCAAAGTCTCAAATAAATATAAAATAAATACTCACAAATACAAACACTATAGTACAGCACTCACACAAATCACAATATATTTAATCAAAGTGTAAAAAACAATTCAATAATAAAAAAAAAGCAAACAGGTCAGTGCACATGCACTGACCCACCACTTCCCCAAACAAGTAAAATGTATAAAAATAAAATACAACCTCACCAATTCACGCATTAAAAAAAAGAAAAAAAGAAAAAGAAAAAGAGAAGACAGGTATGCAACCATTCCCCAAACAAGTAAAGTGTAAAAAACAAAACACAGCCTCATTCACGCATTAAAAAAAAAAAAAAGCAGCAAACCGGTCAGTGCACATGTGCACTGACCCACACCAGCCGGTAAAAGGCTAAACAAAACCAAAGTCAAACACAAAGGCAAATAGTCAAATACTCCATAAAAATAAAATATCAAAAGCATATGAGAGAGAGAGAGAGAATACCGGATCTGCCGATCTGGAGACTGGAGTTCGGCCGTGCCGTGAGGCGTGCCGTGACGGCGTCAGATGAGTGCGGCGGCCGGCGTGGCGGCGTGCCTTGCGTCTCAGGCTCTCAGCGTCTGCGTCACTGCGTGCGGCGTGCACAGCGCGTGGGCCGTGGCAGTGGCTCGGCTGCTCCTCCTTTAGTTCGGATCTACTGGTTGATCGTGGTGGACCGGTGGTTTCAAGGTGATTTGGGGGATTTTTCTAGATTGTGATTTAGGGATTTTTTTTTTTTTCGCACGTTTGGTAAAGTTGTGTTTTGCCGATAATGATTAATGAGTGTTGGATTGTTTTATTTGTATTTTATTTTTTGGTTTAGTTTTGGTTAGATCTGTGGGGTGTTTTGTGATTATTTTTTGTATTTTTGCCCATTTGAATATTTTTTTTGCCCTCTCGTTATTGGTAATTGGCTGATAAATTTTGATTATTTTTAATTTTTGCCCTTGAATATTTTTTTTTGCCCTCCGTGTATTTGTAATTCGATTAAGAGTTTTGATTATTTTTTATTTTTGTCTTTAAATATTTTTTTTTGCCCTCTAAATATTTTTTTTTACCCTGGTTTATGATAATTTTTTTTTTGCCCTCTACTAAAAATTTTATTTTATGAATACAATTTTTTTTTTCCTGATGTATATGTATAATTTTTTTTTTTTTTTTTTTTTTTTTTTTTTATGTATAGTATAAATTTTTTTTTCCCCTTTTGGTTGCCCCCGGCGAGGGGTTGCCCTAGTCCAGGGGCTTGCTGGGCTTACTCCAGGGCCGACCCTGGGTGTACCAAACATGCACTAGGAATCACAAATAAGTTCTGCCGACACCATAAAAGTTCGAGAAGCCTCAAATCAAGCCAAAAATAGTCGGCTCCCATGAAGGTCAGTTTTATGGTATTTCCATTTGCACCAAAAAAAAAAAAATACCATGTCGCATTGTCGCTCACATTATAATAAGGACAAAACATGACAAGTTTGTAATCAAATTCTGCACAATAAAATAACACATGTTACAGTAGATCTCTTTTCCGGAGCATGCCTCTTTTCTCTCCGTACCTTTTGGTATCTCTTCCCAAAAAATTTTTTTGCCGATAGATTTCCATCTTACCATGATCTCTATTCCCTTTTCTACACTATCCTTTCTAGAAATCTTTCCCATTTCCCATCACATCAATAGTATAATAATACTCCATACTTAGTCTACACCCTTTGATTCAGTTTCTTTAATTTTATTTTCCTAGCCATCACTATGTCCAGTCAACCTCTGGTCCCTACCTCGGGAGAAGGTATTGGGACCCCTGAATCAGATTTTCACAGTCAAGCAGATAATAGATTACACCTTCCCATAAACCAAACTATTCCTACTGCACACGAGTTTACCCTCATAGGCAAGATTTTATCCTTTCGTAATTTTAGTAGTTTCCTCGTCCAGGAAATGGTTTCTAAGGCATGGAACCTGAGAGGCACTATCAAGGTCTCAACAGTGGACAAGAACCACTTTGTTTTCAGCTTTGAATCTGCAACAGACTTGCATTATGCTTACAGCAAGCGTCCATGGACCCTCAAAGGAGCACATCTGATTCTCCGAGAATGGCAACCTCACCTTTCTTGGGATGAAATAGACTTTACTACGTCCACCTTTTGGGTACAAGTTCATGGACTGCCCTCTGCTTGGCTGCTGGAGGATAATATCAAACAAATCAGTGCTAAAGTGGGTAAGGTGGTGAAGGTAGACTTTGTTGAAGGTGACAGGGTCCATTGGAGGCGTTTCATTCGCTTACCGGTTGAGGTTGATATTTCAAAACCATTAATCCCTGGTGTTTTCCTCCCCAGGCCAGGACTAAATGATCTGTGGATCAGTTTGAAGTATGAGAAACTTCCCGAAGTTTGTTTCAGTTGTGGGATTTTAGGACATGACGGTCGATTCTGCGGGTCATCCCAAAAGAAGCTTACCAACCAATATGGGCGGAAATTTGTCGCTTTTGGCCCTTGGTTACAATCAGAAAACACCCTCACTCCACTGGATATTTATGACAAACCAGGTGATTCTGATTTCAGTAGCACTGATGACGAACCGGAGAGGTCACAAGGGGCTTCCGTCCAGGCAACACCACCACCATCCCAACGGGACGATGCGGAGAAGAGTCAGCCAAACATGTACCAGCAAGGAAAAACAAAAATAGTACAAGTCAAGATGAGATGGAAAAGCATGAAAGTGTGGTGCATTTGGGAAAATTAATGGCAGAGGCGTTAAGGGCGGAATGTAGTGCGAGGAGGCACATAACAGTAGAAGAGACAAATCCAAATTTGGTGGCACACCAGTCTGAGGCCAGTACGACCACTTCAAACCCAACTGGTACGCACATTGACTATAGTCCAAAAAGCATTTCCTTTCTTCCAAGTTCTGATACATCATCATGCAATCCGTCTTCTCAAGCCCAACCACAGTCCCTGTTGTCTTTGATTGATGACATTATCTCAAGCCCAACTCCACCCATCCCAAATTTAATACCCCCAGCCTCAGAAATCCAAAACCCAATTTATTCCAAGCCAAGCCCATATCCCTACCCCAGCCCAAAACAACCAGTCAGTGATATGCAACACCCAGACATCATCTTTTACCCAAACGAGCCCAACCCAAACCCAGGTACTAATAGCAAACCACAGCCAGCTAACAAACCCAAACAGAAACCTAAGATGGACTACTCTCTAATTGAGGGTTCTCTGCCCCCCAGGCACACTAACCCCAATGTAGAAAGCCCAATCCGGGATGAGCATGGTTTGTCTTTGGGTAATTTGGGGCCAGCTTCTGGAGCCCAATCAGAGCCCTTTAGTGGACCACCCCATACAAATGAAATCGAGAACCATCTGGAGACTTTAGATGAGAGTTCTCCTGTACTTAGAGTTATTGAGAATCCCGTAGTCAATGATGGTGGGGAAAATATGGCTGTTCTTGAAGCTCACAAGCATCAACGCATAATGGGAAGTAAGAGGTTTGCTCCACCAAAAGAGAAGAAAACATCGAAGAAGGTACGTTTTTCTCTTGAAGATGACCCCTGTCTGGTTGATTTGGTATCGGCGGCGGCTGCAAAGCAATCCCGCCGGAACCAATGAGTTTCTTATGTTGGAACTGCCGAGGGCTTGGGAACCCTCAGACAGTTCAGGCTCTCCGTAGCCTAGTGAAAAGAAAAGTTCTCGATGTCCTGTTTTTGCAGGAAACAAAGCTTGATAATCTGCAGATGGACCACCTGCGGAGAAATCTGGGTTTTCAAAAAGGTTTTTTTGTCTCTAGAGTTGGTCAAGGGGGAGGTCTAGCTCTTCTTTGGCATTCTGACTTGGAAGTCTTAATTGAGGGCTCCTCAAACTCCCACATTGACGCTTTGATTAAAAACACTATGTCTCGCTCCACCTGGAGATTTACTGGCTTCTACGGCCAACCAGTTACTCATAGAATATGGGAATTCTGGGATTTACTTCATGATCTTGGGCAGGGGTGCACTATTCCGTGGGTGTGTTGTTGTGGTGATTTCAACGAAATCCTTTATAACTCTGATAAGGATGGCAGCTCTGCTAGACCCCCCAGGCAAATGATTCTTTTTGCTAATGCTCTAGAGGACTGTGGGCTGACTACTCTCCCTTATGTGGGACCAAAATTTACTTGGCAGAGAACTTATGGGCTTCGCGGGTGTGTGAAAGAGAGATTAGACCGCTGTGTGGCGAACAAAGCTTCGTTTGATCTCTTCCCTCAGGCTTTTGTGGACCATCTTTCAGCATCGGTTTCTGATCACGCTCCTATCTGTCTTGCACTAAGACAAAAAATCAGAAGACAGCAACGTAGGTTTAGGTTTGAAGCGATGTGGCTTAGTCATGAGGAGTGTGAATCTACGATCCACCATAGTTGGTCCTCTACGGTTGGGGGCTGAGGTATGGAAAAACTTACGGGAAAGATTGATCGATGTGGAGTCGCTCTTTCACAATGGCACAAAGCTACCTTTGGGAATATTTAGGGGCTACTCCACTCTAAGTATCTGGAGCTCAGTAGGCTGGAAGCTTTAGATAGCAACTCTGGTGTGGTAGAAAAGATTAGCAGTGCAAAAAAGGAGTTAAATGTTTTGTTGGAAAAGGGAAGAGATTTTTTGGAAATAGAAGGCAAGAATTAATTGGTTAAAGGAGGGAGATGAAAATACAAAATTTTTCCATGCCAGAGCTACTCAGCGTTTCAGGAAAAACAATATTAGGGGTCTTGTGGATGATTTGGGGAATTGGCAATCCAATGCGAAATCTATCTCCACAACTGCAATCAACTATTTTGAGAGCCTCTTTACATCTTCAACCCCAAATTTGGATGATTTGGATTCTGTCCTGGACTCTGTACCGACTCGTGTTACACCAGACATGAACTCTGTGCTGGATCAGAGTTTTTCCGAGGAGGAAATTAGAACTGCTCTTTCCCAGATGAGTCCATTGAAAGCTCCGGGCCCAGATGGATTACCGCCAGTCTTTTTTCAAAAAATGTGGTCAATTGTTGGAACAGAAGTTACTGAAGCAGCTCTGGATTGTTTAAATAATGGGTAGGACCCCTCTGCTTTAAACCATACCTATATTACTCTCATTCCAAAAAAGAATGACCCTCTTTGCATGGCAGATTATCGCCCCATTAGTCTTTGTAATGTTGTGTATAAGCTGGTTGCAAAGACACTAGCCAATAGACTGAACAAGATTCTACCCCTTATCATCTCTGAAAATCAGTCGGCTTTCATCCCGGGTCGCCTTATTGTTGACAATGTTCTAGTTGCATATGAAGCCCTCCACCACATGAAAAATTGGAGAGGTGGAAAGGAAGGCCTACTAGCTTTAAAACTTGATATTAGTAAAGCGTACGACCGAGTTGAATGGATTTTTCTCGAACACATCATGAGGAAGCTGGGCTTTTCCAATCAATGGATAAAAATAGTCCTGAGTTGTGTCTCAACGGTCAGCTACTCAATTCTCATTAATGGCGAACCAAAGGGTCGGATCATTCCCTCTAGGGGTCTTCGTCAGGGTGACCCTCTCTCCCCATACCTGTTCATCCTTTGTGCGAAAGGGTTATCATCATTGATTCAAGCAGCGACAAATGAAAATTTTCTACACGGGGTGGTAGTTGCCCGAGGGGCTCCAAAGATCTCACATCTTTTCTTCGCTGATGACAGCCTACTCTTTTGTAAAGCTAATATTGAAGAAGTGACTATAATTCAATATCTACTCCATCTCTATGAAAAAACCTTAGGCCAAAGAGTTAATACAGACAAAACATGTTTTTTTTTTCAGCAAAAATACTCCTTTTTCTACTCAAGATCGGCTAGCTCTACTGTTGGGTGTCCCCTCATATCAAAATATTGAAAAGTATCTTGGGCTTCCATCTATGGTGGGTCGCTTGAAATATAAAGCCTTTGCAGACTTGAAGGCCAAAGTTGAGAAGAGAGTTAAGGGGTGGAAAGAGAGTTTCTTGTCTCAAGGAGGTCGGGAAGTTCTTATTAAAGCAGTGGCCCAAGCAATTCCCACTTACACGATGAATTGTTTCAAGCTCCCCAATTCCCTTTGCAATGATATCTCGGGCCTTATTAGACGCTTTTGGTGGGGGCAACGAAATCTTGAAAAAAAGATTCACTGGGTATCCTGGGAGAAGTTATGTTGTTCGAAGTTTAAGGGTGGGTTGGGCTTTAGGGACCTAAAGGCTTTCAATCTAGCTCTTTTGGCCAAACAGGGGTGGCGCCTCCTTACAGATCACCAATCTTTGTTTGCTAAGGTGTTTAAGGCTCGTTACTTTCCTCGGAGTCAGTTTTGGGATGCCCCCATTAGATCCTATGACTCTTTTGCCTGGAAAAGTATTGCAGCATCTCGGAACTTATTGAAGAATGGTGCTAATTGGCGTATGGGAAATGGCTCGAGTATTTGTATTAGGGGAGATAGGTGGATGCCTGACCAATTTAGTCCCAAGATTATTTCTCCAATTTCTTCCCTCTCGCCTAACGCTAAGGTAGAAGAGTTGTTGGATCCTACTACTCACTTATGGAATAGAGGTCTGTTAAATTCAATCTTTTTGCCATGGGAAGCTGACCAGATTTCTCGGATTCCTCTTAGTCCCCTTCTCCCTCCTGATCTTCTGTATTGGAGTAGAAATAAGTCTGGCCTCTTCTCTGTTCGGAGTGCCTACCACTTGGCATGTGATTTAAAGACCCCGTCTAGTCGAGGAGAATCTTCTAGGGGTGCGGTTATGGAAAAATTTTGGAAACAACTTTGGCACCTAAATTTACCAAGAAAGATAAAGCTGTTTTTGTGGAGGAGTTGCCGAAATTCACTACCTATTGGTCAAAATCTGATAAAACGCAATATACAGATCAGTCCTCTCTGTACTATTTGTGGTTTGGAACTGGAGATTGCAACCCATAATTTATGGTGTTGTCAATATGCCCAGAAAGTTTGGTCTGTAAGTCCCGTGTCCCACTTGACCCAAAACCTTCATGGAGCTTCTGACTTGGATATTTTTTGGGATCTGTCCTCTCGAGCTAATGAGGAGTTTGTGATTATTTCCATCTTTGCTTGGTTTATTTGGGCTCAACGGAACAGAGCTTGGGCATGTGGGGTTGTCATGATGCCCTCCTTCCTTGCTCAAAAAGCTGTTGATTTCTTTATAGAACTCTCTCAAGTCGCTAGGGTGCCCGACCCTCCTATGTTCCCTCCCCCCCGTAGGTCAGCCCATTGGCTGTTCCCTAGACAGAATTGGGTAAAAATCAATATGGATGGTGCTGTCTTTGAAGATATAAACAAGATTGGTGTTGGGGTGGTTATTCGTAATGATAAGGGTTACTTCCTAGCGGCTCTATCCTCCCTAGAAAATTGGGGATCCTCCCCTGAAGATGCAGAAGCTATCGCTGCCACAAAAGCTATCTCCTTCGCTGCCTCTATTTGTCCGTTTGATGTTATTTTGGAAGGAGATTCCCTAAACCTTATGCGTGCTTTAAAGGATGTTAATCCAAACCTTTATAGAATAGGCCATCTAATTGACTATGTGAAGAGTGAATCCTCTTTGTTTAGATCTGTTGAATTTTCTTTTACCCCTCGAGCTGGGAATTCTGTTGCCCATTGTTTAGCTCATTATTCCAAGGGCCTTCATTCTAGCCTTGTGTGGATTGAAGAGCCCCCGGACTTTATTTGTAATGCCTTATCCGTGGATAGCGTGATGGCTTCCTTTTCTTAATCAATGAATTTTGCTTCAAAAAATAAATAAATAAATAACACATCACATTTTTTTAGTGTATCCTGATTTGTGACCTATTGTTTAGTGGCTCCCACGTTAATTTGTCTGTATCACTGCATTGTCCATATTGTACACATGCAGATTCGCACACACACTTTGTTAGTACAGGTAGTTACAAACGGACTTTTCAATTCAATTAATGTTCTCTAAACTAATAGAGTTTTGAATTTTAGGTGCGTCTAGAATCTATTGAGGACAACGCTTCAGTGGGAACGACAACGCTCTGAAGCAAGTTTAGGACAACCAAAGCATGGTGATTGTATATGTGTTGGCGCCTCATGGTGGGATAATGAGGCTGAGGACTGCTAGCACCGTTGCAGATGCTGCTAGGATGCAGTACGGAAAGCGTGAAAGGGCTCGCAAACCCTTAAATCCATAACGGACTCATTGAATCTAAAAGGAAGAACATTAGAATCCATCATAAATAAAGAAAACCTCAATTTTATTGATAGCAAATTTTTATTTTTGTTTTACATATGCTAGCCTATTTAAAGGCTTCTAGAAAAACCAATTTTCCAAGTAATAAATTTCCTAAGCATATCCTAATTGATATAGTACCATAATAGGATCCTAATTGATACAGTACCATAATAGGATTCTAATTTGACTAAGAAAACCTTAAAAATACCTAAAATCGAGGAAATAAAATCACATGAAAACATCATAAATTAATTAATAAATGATAAAAATAGACCCTATATTTTGTCCTACATCATGCTAGAAGAGTAGGGCTTGAGGGAATCTGGTTTTGGTCAATGGCCAGTTTGTATTACCCAATATAGAGCTCAAAGATGAGGATGTGGTTGAAGTTAGAATGAAAATTGTTATAATGGAAACTCTGATGCCATGTTAGAATCACTATTGTGATGCGTGATAGATTAGCAAGCAATGAAGCAAAATAAATATGTAAAGAGCGTAGAGAGTAAAGAGAGAGCAAAAACACAAGGATTACATGGTTCAATTTGACGACTTATGTCCACGGAGGAAAGTCCTTAATGGCTACATCTTTACTATAAGAATTATTTGTATTATAATGAGCTCTTAGTAGAGTATTTTATATGAGACTAACCATACATTAAAGTAGGGTTACTAGACTTGCAATACAACTTGCTTGGTTTACACACCAAGTTTTGAGCTTGGGCCTTGACCCAAAATGAGCCTGATATATCTTTTACATTGCTTCTCAAACTCAAGGTGCAACATGAAATAAACATGAGTTTGGAATTGCATGAAGTAGGATCCACGAAGAGTAACACCTGAAAAAGATCACCGTTGAAATGGAAGAAACCATGAAGCACATGATGCACATGAAAAGACTACAAAAGATCCTCTAGCACAGGAGCACGAGAAGCTGGGCCTATAACACATGTATTGTGTGGAGCAAAGAGTGCATCACTAGGATAAAACTGGTGCATGAGGCCTTTGAGCAAATGTAAAGCAAAGGAAGATTGTCTTCAGATAATGATGTAAATTATGCAACTACAAGAAAGCGCATGAGTGACTAGAACAATGCATTGGAGCGTGTAAAAATGCCTCAAAGTGACCATGAATGAGCCCTAATATATCTTTAACATTGAATTGACCTTGAATGACTAGAACACAATGTGGAATGAATCATGCAAAAGACGACGAATGAATACTAGAGACGGCTGCAAAGGCCTAAGAACGGCTACACCTATGACCAGAAATTGGAAACTAAAACTAAAGGATGACTATACTGGTGACCTGGAAGACATAGGCATGCGTCATGTTGAGGCACGTGAGCAAGTTGACAGATTTTCGCATATGTTGTACCCATAAAGAATGAAGGATGGGCCAATAGATGACTTAGGAGCTTCAAATGAGCATATGGACCCCAAAATCAGAATCTATACTAAAAACAGAGTGGGAAAGTGCTTTTTCCAGAGAAAATCGATGATCAAAATGGCCAGTCACTATCGGGCAACGATAGTCAACAGAAAGTTAATGACGGTAGGTGACGATCACGAGAGGCAGTCAATGATAATGGTCATAGTTAACAATGAAGTGGCAGTCAACAGTGCTGACATGATAATGATAATGTGGCAAGATGCTAACGTGGAAACTAGAAGTTAACGTGGTAACATGTGGCACTAAGGATGAGGTGGCATGCTTGGTTGCCGACACATGGTTGTGGTTGAAGTGGTAGGGCTCTATGGGGCGAGTGATGATGCTGCAGTTGCTAGTGAGCAAGTCGAGTGGATCATTTTTTGAAAACTTCTAGTGGCTCATGGCGATGTGTTCGAGCTCTGATTGAGTGATTTTCGGTGAAGGTCAATAAATCAGGCCATGATCTATCAAATGGTGTGATGGTTGGCTTGGTCGAAGGCTTAGAAACAGTGTTTCTGACAAAGGAAGTGGTCTTTTGGCAATCTGACCTTCTAATGGTGGTTAAGAGATGCCGAAGTCCTCTGACGACAGTGGAGGGATGCCAGCAAGGATTGGTGAAGATAGTTATAGGCCAGAGAAGGCGGAGGAAACAAAAGGGTATCATGGAAGACATTACAATAAAGGAACACCCTAAGTTTAAACAAAACGATGGCTCTGATACCATGTTAGAATGACAGCTCTATTACCATGTTAGAATTACTGTTGTGATGCATGATAGCAAAGCAAGCAAGGGAACGATAATAATATGTAAAGAGTGTAGAGAGTAAAGAGAGAGATAGAGAGAGAGTACAAGCACAAAGTTTATATGGTTCAAGCCTAACGGCATACATCCATAGAGGAAAAGGCCTTAATGGCTACTGTAGTGGCTCGTGGCGATGTGTTCGAGCTCTGATTGAGTGATTTTTGGCGAAGGTCAATAAATCAGGCCATGATCTATCAAATGGTGTGATGGTTGGCTTGGTCGAAGGCTTAGAGATGGTGTTTCTGACAAAAGAAGTGGTCTTTTGGCAGTTTGACCTTCTAATGGTGGTTGAAAGATGCCGAAGTCCTCTGACGACAGTGGAGGGATGCCAGAAAGGATTGGTGAAGATAGTTATAGGCCAAAGAAGGCAAAGGAAACAAAAGGTGTTAGCCTCAAGGTTTCAATACCTATTAATTGGCTAATTAATCCAAGAACATTCATGTAGTTTTGATGATAACCATGACTTTAAATTGTTCATTAATGATATTTTCATATGAACTAATGATTTATGTTTTAAAGCTTAATTTTGACTATTGATTTAATTGGACCAACATTGACTAATTCAAATGTCAAGCAAATGCAAGTTGACAAGTAGCAAATCCATTGAAGAACAAAGTCATCAAGACTCAAGACAAAGAAATCAAGCTCAAAGACAATGATCCGAGACATATGAGAAGTAAGAGTTAGGTTTTGTAAAGTTTATTAAGATTTGATATTTATGGCTCAACTTTAAAACCAACTTCAATTGAAAAATCTCTTAAAGTTTTCAAAGACAAACTTGATTGGTTGAAATTCAAATATAAGACAACCATATCAATTGAAAAATCTCTTAAAGTTTTCAAAGACAACTTGATTGGTTGAAATTCAAATATAAGACAACCATATCAATTGAAAAATCTCTTAAAGTTTTCAAAGACAACTTGATTGGTTGAAATTCAAATATAAAATTCAAATATAAGACAACCATATCAATTGAAAAATCTCTTAAAGTTTTCAAAGACAACTTGATTGGTTGAAATTCAAATATAAGACAACCATATCAATTGAAAAATCTCTTAAAGTTTTCAAAGAAAGCAACTTGATTGAAATTCACATGCAAGACAACCATATCAATTATGGTTGAAAAATCTTAAGAAGAAAAGTTTTCAAAGAAAGCAAATTGATTGATTGAAAATCAAGAAGAATGCAAGACAACATGATGGCTATAAATACTACCCTTTCTTCATTTCTAAACATCAAGCATACAAGAGAAATCAAAGATAGAAAAGATAACATCTTATACATCAATCCATCCTTCTCAAGCTTATATTTTCATATCATTCAAAATCCTTGATTGAAAATCAAATTTCTCTAAACACTTTTTGAGCCATATTGATCAAATCCTTGATATACTATTAGAGTGAGCATATTGTGTACAATTACTCTTTGAGAGAGCCTTATCTTGTACAACAAATACTTTGTTGAAACCTATGTGAGTATTTTTGTTAGGGTTTTGGTATAAATCCTAAGTAGTGAAAAGGATTTTTCACTGGGTGGTTACTCTTCACCTTGTAAGGAAGATTTGTGGGTTTTGGTATAAATCCTAAGGAGTGAAAAGGATTTTTCACTCGGTGGTTACTCTTCACTGTGTAAAGGAAGATTTGTAACGGTTTTGATCTTCACCCGAAAGAAGATTGTCAAATAGTGGATTTGGGAATCCTCAAGAAGTGTTCTTGAGGCGGGGACGTAGGCACGGGAAGCCGAACCTCGATAACAATCATCGTGTTTGATTTTCTCTCTCTCTATCTCTTACATATTTAATTGCTTATATATATACTTGTGCTTGATTTCATATCATATCTATATTGCAATTGAATTGTGATCAAACATTTGCTAAATCAACATTTGCTATTTGAAGATAGTTTTTAATTCCGCATTTAAATCGAAAAAGTTTGCCTCAACCTAAATCACCCCCCCTCTTAGGTTGATATTTGGGTAACAATTGGTATCAGAGCCAAGGCTCTACATATAGATTTAACAATCTTAGAGTTAAGATCATGGCAAACACATCTAGACCTCAAATGGTTGAAGGTCAATCTACAAATAGACCACCCTTGTTCAATAGTAGTGATTATAGTTATTGGAAAACTAGAATGACTACGTACATTAAAGCTCAAGATTATCTCATATGGAAAATCATTGTAAATGGTCCTCATGTTCCTACTAAAATAGTAGAAGAACAAGAAATACCCAAACAAGAAACTGAATGGGATGAAAATGATGTCAAACTCATTGAATTAAATTATAAAGCTATGAATTGTTTATATTGTGCGTTTGACTCAAAGGAATTTGATGAAATTTCAAGTTGTAATTCAGCTAAAGAAATTTGGGAAAGACTTGAAGCTACATATGAAGAAGCAAGTCAAGTTGAAGAATCAAAGATGAGCATGCTTGTTCATGATCACAAATTGCCTCAAATAGAGAAAGATGAATGTACAAGCATTAGTCCCTCAAGCATCCAACGATGAAGAAGATTCTACCGAAGCTTTTTGCTTAATGGCATATGAAGATGAGGTAACTTCTAAACTTAATTCTTTAGAAGATGAATCTTATAGCTATGATGAATTACAAAATGCTTTTGAAGAATTGGTTGAAGAATTTGAGAAGAATGTTTTGAAAAATAAAGTTTTCAAAAAGAAAGTCACATCTCTTTCAAACGAATTAGATGATTTCAAAAGCAAAAATGAAATTCTAGAAAAACAAATTATTTCTTTAAATGATAAAAATCTATCTTTAGAAAAAGAAATAATTAAGTTGAAAATTGAATCACAAAGCTTCATTGAGAAAATGAAAGCAAAAGATGTGGAAACATCATCACAAATAGCTCATGATTCAAATCTCTTGATTAAATGAAAATAAAGAATTAAAACTCAAAGTTGAAAACTTAAATAAAATTGTTGACTAACTTTACAAATGGAAAGAAAAATTTGGATAATTTGTTAGGTAGTCAAAGATGTGTTTTTGACAAAGCGGGTATTGGATATAACCCGAAAATAAAAGAAAAACACTATCAAAAATTTTTCATTAATGAAAACTTCTTGAAAATCTCCCATATGTGAAACATTGTGGAAAATTAGGGCATAATATTCATACATGTCCCATGAAAAATATGATTTGGGTAGTCAAAGGAACTACTCCTCCAAAAGCTAACCCTAGTGGACCCAAGAAAATTTGGGTACCAAAGAAGGTTATTTGAAGTTGTTTTGTAGGTATGCTTGATATCCAAATCTACCAAGATAAGTGGTTTCTCAATGACAGTGGATGTTCAAGGCATATGACAGGTGACAAAAACAAGTTCACTTCTCTTACTCTAAAAGATGGAGGAAATGTCAAATTCGGTGATAACTCAAAAGGAAAGATCATCGGTATAGGTAATATTGGTAAAACACATTCTCTTGTTATTGAAGATGTTCTCTTGGTTGATGGCTTTGAAACATAACTTGCTAAGTATTAGCCAATTGTGTGATAAAGGCTATAATGTAATATTTAAATCAATCATGTGCATTATAGTAAATGAAATTGATAATCAAGTTCTATTTGTGGCATTTAGAAATGAAAATGTCTACACTATTGATCTTTGATAATATGACTTCAAAAGAATCAATTTGCCTTGCTGCCATAAATGAAAATAGTTGGTTGTGGCATAGAAGATTAGGACATGCCAATATGGAATTACTCTCAAAATTGTCTAAACTTGATTTAGTAAAAGGCTTGCCGGTTACTAAATTTGTTAAAGATAAAATATGTGATGCATGTCAACTAGGTAAACAAACTAAATCATCATTTAAGAAAAAGAAAGTCATTTCTACTTCAAGACCTCTAGAACTCTTTGCATATGGATTTATTTGGTCCTATATTAGAACCGCTAGCTTAAGTGGTAAATTGTATGCATTTGTAATTGTTGATGATTACTCTCGCTATACATGGGTATTATTTCTTGCTCACAAAAATGAAGCTCATAAAGCATTTGTTAAACATTGTAGAAGAATTCAAAATGAAAAAGGTTATACAATTAACAATGTTAGAAGTGATAGAGGTAGAGAATTTGATAATCAAGATATTGAACTATATTGTGATCAAAATGGTTTTGGACACAATTTCTCGGCACCTCGTACTCCTCAACAAAATGGAGTAGTAGAACGTAAAAATAGATCACTTCAAGAAATGTCTAGAACTATGCTTAATGAACATAATTTACCTCAATACTTTTGGGCTGAAGCTGTTAACACCGCTTGCTATGTTATAAATAGAACCATCATTAGAAACACTTTAAATAAAACTCCTTATGAACTATGGAATAATCGAAAACCTAACATTGGATATTTCAAAGTTTTTGGATGTAAGTGCTTTGTATGCTTTGTATTGAATGATAGAGATAATCTTGGTAAATTCGATGCTAAATCCGATGAAGGTATATTCCTTGGTTATTCTACAAATAGTAAAGCATATAGAGTGTTCAATAAACGAACTATGGTTGTTGATGAATCTATGCATGTTGTTTTTGATGAAACTAATCCATTCCATATCAAAAATAATTGTGATGATGAGCCAATTTCTCTTGATAAATAAAGCTAGTTCATCTAACCAAGTTGATTCAAGTGAAAAAGTCAAAGATCAAGTAGATGAACCAAAAGATGAAGAAAAAGCGCTTCCTCCAACCAAAAATGAAGAATTACCAAAAAGTTGGAACGTAGTCCATAGTCATCCTAAAGAATTGATCATTGGTGAAGTTGAACGTGGAGTAAGCACAAGATCAAAGCTCAAGAACATCTGCAACAACATGGCGTTTCTCTCACAGAATTGAACCAAAGAACATAAATGAAGCTATTGAAGATGAATCATGGATCTTGGCAATGCAAGAAGAGCTAAACCAATTTGAAAGAAACAAGGTATGGACTCTTGCACCTAGACCCAAGGACCACTCCGTCATTGGTACAAAATGGGTATTCCGAAACAAAAAGGATGAAGAAGGTATAATAGTAAGGAACAAAGCAAGGTTAGTCGCTCAAGGTTATAATCAAGAAGGAAGGTATTGATTATGGAGAGACTTATGCTCCAGTTGCTAGATTAGAAGCTATACGCATGTTACTTGCTTTTGCATGTTTTAAAAATTTTAAATTATTTCAAATGGATGTCAAAAGTGCCTTTTTAAATGGTTTTATTGCCGAAGAAGTTTATGTAGAACAACCTCCTGGATTTGAAAATCATGAATTTCCAAACCACGTTTTTAAATTATCAAAAGCTTTATATGGTTTAAAACAAGCTCCAAGAGCTTGGTATGAACGACTAAGTGGTTTCCTTATTGAAAAGGGTTTTACACGTGGAAAACTTGACACAACATTATTTCTAATGTTTGATGGAAAAGACATGCTTATTGTGCAAATCTATGTTGATGATATTATATTTGGTTCTACTAATGAAAACTTGTGCAAAGAATTCTCTAAGACTATGCAGGATGAATTCGAAATGAGTATGATGGGTGAGCTAAAATTCTTTCTCGGACTTCAAATAAAGCAAACCGAAGATGGGATATTCTTAAATCAATCCAAATATGTCATAGACTTACTAAAAAGATTTGGATTGACAAATGCTAAAGCATATGGAACTCCCATGAGTCCTTCAACAAAGCTTGACAAAGATGAGAAAGGTAAACCGGTGGACGTTAAGCTATATCGAGGTATGATTGGTAGTTTACTTTATTTAACCGCAAGTAGACCCGATATAATGTTTAGTGTATGTCTTTGCGCTCCGATTTCAATCTTGTCCTAAAGAATCACACTTAATTGCAGTCAAACGAATATTTCGATATTTGCTTGGAACCATTGATTTAGGATTATGGTACCCTAAGTCAAATTCATTTGACTTAA
>OU015763.1:24731081-24758099 GCA_907173295.1 Fagus sylvatica
TAAATGCTTCAATCTGTTAGAAGATGATCGTGCTGAAGTTAACTATAATATGAGGACTATTTTCTATTTTTTATTTTATTCTTAATTTTTGTTTTAGTATACAACTGTTTTAAATAATTTTGGATTTAATGTTTTCACATATAGTTTTCTGCTGAGTGTGTTAATTAAGAAGCTTAACAACTTATTTTTTGCCGCCACCCCCCACCACCCAAGAAAATCCCCCCTGTTAGTTGATCTTATGACTGAACCTAGCGTGATAAATTGGCATCTATATGACTTCTGACAGATCATGAAGAAAGTTTTTTCCTTTTCTTTTTTTGAAACTTAAAAATATGTTTTTAACAAATTATTAATAGTATTCTTGATCCAATTGGAGTCAAGTGTTCTTGAAACATTGTTCTGTTTTTTTTTTTTGTTTATCATTTTTCTAGTCAAAATATAACCATGGGGAATTTTGAGACTTTGCTGTATCTTCAAAGCCCACATTACTTTCTTTCTCAGTTGTCGACACAGTATCAGTGATTGATGTTTCACAAGGCATTGCACATATTGAATTTAGATTGTAATGAACTGCAAGACAGGTGTAGTGTTCTTGGCACCCAAAGCATTCTTCATGGTGCAGACATGTTAATTGGTTGACTGTATTATTGGCAAATCTTGTGTACTGACTTGTGACCTATTATTTAGTGGCTCCCATATTGTTAATTTGTCTGTATCACTGCACATTCCGTATTGTACACATGCATACATGCTCACACACACTTACATGGGTAGTAGGTAGTTACAAACAGACTCTTCATTTCAATTAATGTTCTCTAAACTAATTGAGTTTTGAATTTTAGGTGCGTCTATTGAGGACAATGCTTCAGTGGGAACAGCAACTTCGCTCTGAAGCAAGTTTAGGACAACCAAAGCAAGGTGGAAAACCTTATGTTAATCCTGGCTCTGTTGTCCTTGGGGAAGTGGTGATTGTATGTTGGCCCCATGGTGGGATAATGAGGTTGAGGACTGGTAGCACTGCTGCAGATGCTGCTAGAAGAGTAGGACTTGAGGGAAAGCTGGTTTTGGTTAATGGCCAATTAGTATTACCCAGTACAGAGCTCAAAGATGGGGACGTGGTTGAAGTTAGAATGTAAATAACACCGAGTAGTATAGATGATAGGGTGAAGAAAACAGTCACCATTTTACAGTAAGCATCAGAATATTCGATAGTTTTTTATACAGATAGTTCAACAAGAGAATGGGGGGCGTATAATTCAACTTTTTTTTGGGGGTGTAAATAGGCCCTTTATAGGTACTTGATTTTTTTGTGTACATATGGCATATTCTAAATTAGTAATGGAATGAAAAATTGTTATCAACTTCAATTCTTGGAATGCATGGATATCTGGTTTTCTGATAGGAAGTGTTTTACTGTCGGTATTCATATGAGGGTAAGAATGCTAGCCCGGTGTACCTATTGTCCTGGATTCTGTGTGCTAGTTGTATTCTCATATTATTATTTCCGTTGTGAAATAAAAATATATATAGCAAGAGAAAATAATTTTAAATTCCTATCATCATAATCTGATAAGAATATATTATGAGAATTCTCTTTGTATCAAGTGGTCATCCACACATTCAAAACTTGTTGAATACAATTGTGTGGGGTGTGGTTGGATCTCAATCTAAAAAACTGGTTTTATTTTCTATTTTTATCTATTAGCATCTTATAATACTATAACTCTCACACATTTATAGGCATAAGGTGCTTGTCTTTTAGGTAGTAAACTTGCCGTGTGTGAATTCGTAGGAGGACACAAAGTCGTGCACTCATTAAATGGTGAGCACACTTTGTTTCTAACACAAAGCAATTCAACTTTCGGTGAATGTGAATAATTGCATTCACCTAACACCACATGGGATTATATCCCATGTGAACATAGTCAACAAAAGTTGCTATGACTATTATTCACAACACTCCCCTTTGGATGACCACTTACTAAGAATATGCCTCATTAAAACCTTGCCAAGGAAAAACCCAGTGGGATAAAAAAAATAAAATAAAATAATAAAATAATGGCTAAGGAAAAAGAGTACAGTATTCTTGTGAACCTTTAAGTGCTTTCAGATTGCCTCATTAAAACCTTGCAAAGGAAAACCCAGTGGGAAAAAACCCTAGCGAATGAAATAGAGTACAATCAACACATATTCTTCAGAATGTTTACTCCCCCTCATGAGTACATAGATCTTCAATTGTCAATGAAAAGATCCTTAAGTCGACGCATGCCAATATTATGAACAATCTTCTTGAATGTCGTAGTTGGCTAAGTTGTCACTTGATCGTATCTGCTTGACATCAATATCACAGCTCTTCTGGAGCTTATTTATATTTATTTCATGAATTGTAACATCTTTGTTCGCTTGATAAATCTTCATGCGATAACAGTGTTGTCACAAATGAACAGTATTCTGTTTCTGATCGTCCTTTGTATGGATCAGAAAGATATCATGCGTCTATATTTCCAAATAACTGTGGTTTTGATTTATAAGTTTAAGTGCAATTTTGCAAGATACATCAGAGTATCAATTGCACTAAGATATGGTGCTTCAGGACCAAGAATTTCTTCATTCTCTTCTTGAGGGTGAAAATGTTTATTCTTAACATCAAATGACCAATCAACCATTGGAGTACTCAAAAGATGAGTTTTATTCATATGAAAGTGCTTCAGGACTTCCTCTGTGTATATTGACTGGTGAACAAGAATTCCATTTGGAAAGTGTTCAACTTGCAAGTCAAGACAAAATTATATTTTACCGAGATCTTTCATCTCAAATTCATTCTTTATATAATTGGCAATTTTTGTGAACTCTTCAGGAGTTTCAACAAGATTTAACATATACCGCAATAATAGCAAATCGGGACTCTCATTCTTTAATGCATGGACAAATATGGATTATTCTCAAATAAATACTTGCTAAGATAATTGTACCACATGCACCCAGATTGCTTTAAACCATATAAGAATCTTTGTTACTAGGTAGAATATATCTTTCAGGGATTAAATGCTTCAGGCATTTTATATCCTTTAGGGATTATATGCTTCGGGCATTCAATATCCTTCAGGGATTATATGCTTCAGGCATTCCATGATTATATGTTTCGGGCATTCCATATCCTTTAAGGATTAGGCATTCCATATCCTTTAGGGTTTATATGCTTCAGGTATTCCATGATTATATGCTTCGGGCATTCCATATCCTTTAGGGATTATTGCTTCGGGCATGCTTCGGGCATTCCATATCCTTTAGGAATTATATGCTTCAGGCATTCCGTAAGTCGTACTTTGTACTTTATAATTTCATTAAGTTTTTGTACAAATACCCACTTGCATTTAACATGCATTACATCTTCAGGTGTGTGGACTACAAGTCCAAATACTTCATATTTTACTCATGAGTTTAGCTCTATTTGAATTCCACATTGGCCAATCATTTTTACGTTGACATTTTTTCGACAGTTTGTGGTTCAAATTTACCATTATTATTTCTGGTAGTGTTAAGAGCAAATATGTTGTCAACAACTATTTTATTTCTATCCTATATATCAACTATTTAAATAATATATCGAGATCTCGAAATTTTAGGTACCTATTTCTCTTCAGGAGATTCCACTTCAGGGGATAACTCTTTAGGAATTTTCTCTTCTAGAGGTTTATATTCAGGAGATATTGTGCACAATTTTGGATAGATTAATTACCTTATTGCATGTTTCATGGGTATAGCCTCTTCATGGGCTGCAACTTGCTTTTCTTGTGTTTTTCTCTTCCTGGGATTTCTATCTTTAGCACTGACAAGTCTTCCACGCTTCAAGCGTGCTTTCGATTCATTTGCTGCTACATTAATTAATTTTCCTTCAAGGACTTCAATTCGTACTAGAGTATTAGCAGCTGGAATGTGAGATTTTACTAATCTCTTACTGTCAGAGATTACATTCGGTAATTGGTTTGCAATACCCTGCAAATGAATAATCCTCTGAACTTCCAGTTCACATTGTTTTGTACGAGGATCAAAGTGAGATAACGTCGAAGCATTCCATATGATCTCTCGTCGTGCTTCTTGGCATCGAATTTTCTCCCCCTAATTGTGGGAAGACTGTTTCATTAAAGTGACAATCTTCAAAACGTGCTTTAAAAACATCACCAGTTAGAGGTTCAAGATATCTAATGATGGATGGAGAATCAAAACCAATATAAATTCCAAGTCTACGTTGAGGACCCATTTTAGTGCGTTGTGGAGGTGCAATAGGAACATATATAGCACAACCAAAAAATGCGGAAATGAAAAATATTTGGTTGTTGACCAAGAACAAGTTGCAATGGTGAGTATTTATGGTAAGCAGTTGGTCTGATGCAGGCTAATGATGTAGCATGTAATATAGCATGTCCCCAACCAGAAACAGGTAATTTTGTTTTCATAAATAAAGGACGAGCAATCATTTGAAAGTCCTTTAATAAATGATTTTGCTAAACCATTTTGGGTATGTGTATGAGCTACAGGATATTCTACATCAATTCCAATTGACATGCAATAGTCATTAAATGCTTGAGATGTATATTCTACTGCATTATCTAAACGAATTTTCTTAATTGGAAAATCAGGATATTGTGCACGCAACCTAATTATTTGAGCAATGAGTCTAGTAAATGCAACATTCCTAGTAGAAAGTAAACAAGCATGTGACCATCTAGTTGATGCATCAATTAAAACCATAAAATACCTGAATGGTTCACATGATGGGTGTATAGGTCCACAAATATCACCTTGAATTCTTTCTAAAAAAGATGGAGATTCAAAAATAATTTTTCAAAAAGATGGTCTAGTAATTAGTTTGCTTTGAGAACAAGTACTACATGAATAGTCACTTGGTAAAAGAATCTCTTGGTTCTTTAATGGATGCCCATGAAAGTTCTCAATGATTCGACGCATCATTATAGATCCCGGATGTTCAAGACGATCATGCCAAAGCATGAAAATCTTTGGGTCAGAGCACTTCTGGTGCACTACCACATTTGTTTCAATTGTTCTCTTGGTGGTACAATATAACCCAGAAGAGAAAACAGGCAGTTTTTCTAGTATGAGCTTCTAGCCCGAAACTATTGAAGTGATATAAAGATATTCTTTACTACCTTCGTTCTTCACTTGTTGGTTTCAATTATGATAACTATCATAACGTATATCTTTAAAGTTAAGTAAATTTCTTCTAGATTTACAAAGCATTATCAATATGGATTATTATCCCCTTTGGTAACATAAAGTTTGCACTTCTAGAGAGCCTTCAATTTATTTTATTTTATTTTTTAAATAATTGTGTGTGATGATGCATCGTTTGCTTGACATAAATCTCCACATCATTTTGGAATTTCTATCCATTTATAAGACCCAATCTCCTTCATATATTAAACTTCATTCTTTAATAAAAATATAGTACAACACCATACTATTTATAATAATACAAAGAGATGAGTTCATTGAGTATGAATAAATCTATACTATAATTTAAAAGCTGAAGCTGAGAGAAAGTTTTTTGGCTCCTCCAAAACTTGCCACATCAGATTTTCTCTTCACAGAAAATTCTACTTTATAATTATCTCACTCTTCATGTATATCTTTTTCCTTCTCTCTCCTCTACAAGTATTTATTTTTCCTTCCCCTCTTTTTTCTCTCTCTCCTCGACTTCTCATCTCCTTCTACACGTTCTTTTTTTTTTTTCATTAAATTCAGTCTGTTTTCTTTCCTCAATCCTTTCTCTCTCTCTTCATCAATCTCAATTGTTCAACCAGGTAATGCTATTTTCTCTCTTCCCATTAAATGCTTACCAATTACACCTTCCCTATTCAAACATCCCATTTCAGTTTTCCCAATTCACGTTACTGCTGACTCTCTATTTCGGCCTTTTTGGCTTCTTCTCCTTATTTTTTCAGTTTTCTCAATAATTCTGCTAGGCTCTCTCAACTTCTGCCTTTTGGTTTTTTCTTGAAACTCAATTAGCTCTTCGAATTCTTCGGTTATAATTCACCGATTAAATTTTTGTGTATATAAATTTCAAAATCCTTTCTTACTCTTATCTTTCAAACCTCCAAAACTCTTTGAATTCTTCGATTATAATTCATCTATTAATTTTTTTTTTTGTTTATAAATTTCCAAATCCTTTCTTACTATTTTCTCTCAAACATCCGAAACACATCAAACTCCCATGGATTGGGTTTATCATCTCTTTCTCTATCTCTCTTACTAAATTTCATTTCCCAAAAAAAAAAAAAGAGAGAGAACAGTAGGCCCAAAAAATCCCAACAGAGACCCATTTTTGGCTTTCTAGGCTTCTAAATTCCCAACAGAGACCCATTTCTGTTTTCTAGGCTTCTAGCATTTGTAAACACAAATGGGTCTGATGGGTTTTCATGGCTGAGTCTGACTCGGTCGGTCTGGCGAGGCTCCACGAGTCAAAGGAAACTGGATTTGATTTGGAAGATGCCAATGTGAAGGTGTGTGGGTTTGTGGGGCCAGTGAGTCAAATTTTTTTTTTTTTTGATAAAGTAGTCAGTTTCTTCTTAATTGTGGGGTGTGGGGGCATTAGATATTGTATTTAACTTTTAACTGGTCGTACACAAAAAAAAGATTGCCTTCAGAACCTTAATTTTTGTACGTATTTGTTTATTTATTTATTTTTATTTCATTTCAGTATGCTCTGTTCTTTATTCCTTTAGGTTAGCTGCCTTTAGGTTGATCTGGGTTGGAATTCTGTCATGACCCGAGTACATGAGGATAATGCACGGAATGCAGAAGAGTTACCTAGGATTGCAGAAGCTAGGATTACAGCAATATCCTAATTTTTGTATACGATTATAGTAGTACTTGGATAGGAATATTCAGTTTGCATATATTTTATTTACATGTAGTTTCTGCTTAAGAGTTGTGCTACATAGGAATTTTTTATTGGATAGGAGTTCTTTTCCGTAGAGATCATAAAATAAAGCATGGGAAAATTAAACCCAATTCTATTCTTTATTATTTAATTTGCAAACCCAAGTTCATTACATATTCCTAAAACATATTCACCCATGTCTATAAATATGTACTGCCACTAAAAATTTGATATAGGAATTTGCCAGTAAATACATGTGAATTCTTAAAAACACATTCACCCATGTCTAAACATAACATTGAATCTTGGACTTGCATAAATGAAGAATACGTGCTAGAGGATTTGGAAATTGGCTCTTTATAAAAATTAGGTTGGTTTCTTTATTTGATTTATATTTAGTAATTTTCTCCGATATATCTAAATGATATACTTTTAAGTTCTTGCTTCTTTGGTTGAATAGCAAGAAAGTGATGGTGTGCTTGAATATATAGAATCTTTGGTACTACTAAAATTTGCATGCAAGTGAGTATGTTCATGTGATTTTGTTTTTAGTTTGTACAGTTAATGGGTGATAGAGTGTATTGATATATAAGGGGTTTGGAACTACTATTTTACACAGTTAGGTGTCTTTCCTATATGACTTGACTCTATTTTAGTTGGGGGATATTTCAATTATATGATAGCTCATTTCATGGGAGTGATTTATATTTGGGAACCATATTTGCAAAAATTTGAAAGAGATAGACATCAATAAAATAATTGGTTGAAAGTAAAAATTTTGGAATTTTTTTTTTGCCACAGAACATTATGATTGTTTGATTACTCTATTACAAGATAGAATAATCTCTTGAGTTATTGCTATTTGAGAGAGGCAGTTTGTAAGTCCTACATTGAAGTATAATCAAGAAGCCATTAGGAGATTGGTGCATCTGCATAATTTCATTGTGTTATAACATAGTGAGAGTGATTTGATTGGAATGTGTTTGTTTTGGGGTTGAAGACAACAGTAAAATAGAGGGTTGTACCTTGAAGTTGTTTGTTTTTGATAATTTAATAGTTGGGAGAAGGGAGATTTGAAGTTTTTTAGTTATTGATGTTTGAGAGAGACAGGGTGCCTAAAAACATAACCATGCTCAAACCCACCAAGAGGTGGTTTGTCTACATAAAACAGTGTGCCTAAAATCTAAATATGCTTATTTTGAAAGAACTTCATTTTGCTATGATTGATTGAGTTTATATAATAATTAAAACATATAAATAATACTATTATATATATATATATATATATATGTATTAATTATTATGCACAATGGAGTTTTGTGTATAATTCCATCTTATATATGTATTAATTATTATACCTTAATAAAAAAAAATTTCCGTGCATCGCATGGGTATGCGACTAGTTTTATTAATATCCTGAGAAATCAAAACCATCAAAATGAGTAATGTTTTCTCCATTTGAGGAATCAAAATAATCCAAGAGGTCTTCTGGATCATTATGATTTTCATGTTTTAATGGATCTTCTAGATCACCATGATTTTCATGTTTCAATGGATCTTCTGGATCATGTTTCAAAGGATCTTCTTGATCACCATGATTTTCATGTTTCAATGGATCTGCTGGATCATGTTTCAAGGGATCTTTTAGATCACCATGATAAGCATAATTTATTTCAATTTCTTTTCCTTTTTCTTTCATGGAGGCTTGGTACAGATCTGTTAGATGTTTAGGCATACAACATGTACATGACCAATGCCCTTTTATACCACACCTATAACACTTTTCATCATCCTCTTTTGAGGGTTTATTCAGTAAACTTTTACCCTTTTCCACATTGTTTGTGTCTCATTGTTATTCCACTTCTGGTGATAAGGTATGGTATTTCTTCTTGGGGAATTGTAAGTACATCCCCCTCGATATTGATTATTTCTACCATGTCTACGCCTTCGACCATTATTTCCTCTATTATTGAAAGAGGTTCCATTCGCTTCACGGAATGGTGCGGAGCTGGTCGAGCGAGACTGGTGGTTTTTTTAACAAAAGTTCATTGTTCTGTTCCGCAACCAAAAAACATGATATTAATTCAGAAATATTTTCTTGAAATTGCGTTCTCGATATTGCTATTGCAGGAGCATATTCGAGGAATGAAACATAGAGAATGTTCTCTCTAACATGTCTTCATCGTTAATATCTTCCCCACATAATTTTAATCTTGACCTGATTTTAAAAAGTGCAGAATTATACTTAGTTACACTTTTAAAATCTTGTAGCCTCAAATTAATCCATTCATATCGAGCTTTAGGGAAGATTACAGACTTCTGATGCTCGTATCTCTCCCTTAGATTATTCCATAGAATTAGGGGATCTTTTATTGTGAGGTATTCTGTTTTCAATTCCTCATGGAGATGATGGCGAATGAAAATCATTGCTTTAGCACGATTCTGCTGGGATTTGTCGTTGCCATCTCTTATAGTTTCTTCAAGGTTCATTGCCTCTAAGTGGATCTCAATATCTAGGAATCCATGATAAATAATTCTTGCCCGAAATATCGAGGGCAACGAATTCAAGTTTTGTGAGATTTGACATAATATATAGCAAAGATATCAAGATATTAATTAGTATTTAGATCAAGCAAATTTTAAGTAAGCTACAATTATTTGATAACAAAGATACTACTTCTTTAAAGAAAAACTTACAGTGGGTTGAAGACAAAAGTGAGAATAACTCACTTTTTAGGATTTGGTTAGAGCTTCGTGCTGATAACGTGTTGTGAAATAAAAATATATATAGCAAGAGAAAATGATTCTGAAGATGAGAATATATTATGAGAACTCTTTTTGTATCAAGTGGTCATCCACACATTCAAAACTTGTTGAATACAATTGATCTCAATCTCATTTTCTGCATCTTAGAATAATATAACTCTCACACACTTATAGGCATAAGGTGCTTGTCTATTAGGTAGTAAACATGCCGTGTGTGAATTCGTAGGGGGAGACAAAGTCGTGCACTCATTAAATGGTGAGCACGCTTTGTCTCTAACACAAAGCAATTCACCTTTCGATGAATGTAAATAATTGCATTCACCTAACACCACATGGAATATAATCTCGTGTGAACATAGTCAACAAAAGTTGCTATGACTATTATTCACAACAATTTCTTGTTTTTGAACAATAAAACATATTATTATTTATCAAAAAGGTGTGTTCTCATATGAATACCCTTCTCTATGTAACTGAAAAGTAGATATCTAGAACTCCATTAAAAATGTGACTACAACGCAGTTATTCTTTTATGTGTTAATACATTCACTAAGAAGGGATAAGCTGAGAAAATAAAGTAGGTTTCTTGCTTAAATGGTCAAGGTTACTTGGACTAGGTCACAAATAACACATGAATTTACATGGTTTAACAAAATGTCAATTATAGTGTTAATAATTTTAAAAGGAAACTAAAAATGATTCGATAATAATTTTAGTAATATTGACCTCACTTCTAGTATTTTTTTTTTATATAATTTTTTTAGTGGGGTCAAATTTTAAAAATCTGAATTTTTTAAATTTAATTATTATATATATATAAATAAATATTTTATTTTTAATTTTAATTTTAGTGGGGTCAATTATTGACAGTAAATGTATACCGACAGTAAACACTCCGTCAATTGACCCCACTCACCATGCTCTAGCCCCACCCATGCTCCACCCATGTTCATATTTCACAGAATCTAAAATTCCAACGAACTAAAATAACATTTTTTTTGTTATTGCTAAATACCACTAAAATAACATGATTAAAAAGCTTGACCCACTTAATAAAAAACAAAAAGTAAGGCAAAAGAAACATGACCCACATCATATTGAGCTATGAAAACGTGAAAACAAAGAAAAACACTAAAAGTCTAAAAGGGTTCAAATTTGTACTGATGTTATAATTTGGGTGGCTCTTTTTCAAGCTTCCTGTTTCAGCAACTTTAACCCAAAATATATCTAAGAGTAAGGTCCACTAATTTATCCAAAATTCCCCAAAATACCATTGTAATGAGCATTTGCTGGATGCAATCGTCGAAATTGTCCAATAATGCAAGGCCATATATCCTTGTCATCACAGTGATAACATTGTTTTATATCAATGAGATAAAGGGTCATATTATTTTAATATGACCATGAATTTCATGTGCCACGAGTATGAAACAAATCTCCCAGATCGTACGACAGTGAAAGTCTTCCTTTAATTGCAAAGATGAGAGTGAAAGTTTTCCTTTAATGGCAATGATGAGGGCCTCCCCAGGGTTATATAAAGGCGTATGTTTGAAGCAAATATTCTTAAGTAACCCAATAATATTTCCACCCAAAAACCATAGTAAGCTTCACCAAAGACCTATGGCTCATAACCTACTTGCCTCACTCTCGGTTTGCAATTTCACTAGAGTACTTGTTCCATCTAGAGATCCCATCTCATTTGTAACATCCAGAAGTGGCATTCCTCGCCCTGTCCAATGCATGCCCACTAGCAAAATTTCAGATAGTCCTAATATTTTAAGGCGATCAGCAAATTATCAACCTTCTATTTGGCACTATGATTACATTCAGTCACTGAAGAATGAATATGTGGTAAATTTTGTAATTGTTTTTCATTTGTCAGTTTTATCAGTGCTAGTAACTATTAGTAACTATTACTAAAACTGATTATACCTTATTAATTTTAAAATTGTGATGTAGGGGGAATCGTGCACAAGGCAAATTAACAATTTGAAGGGACAAGTGAGGATGATGCTTCACAAAGTGGTGGATCCTTTCGAGCAACTCGAGCTAATAGATATCTTGCAAAGATTGGGATTATCTTATCACTTTGAGGGAGAAATTAAGAGAATAATAGAAGGTCTATACAACATGGATGATCATGGTGGTGATTCATGGAAGACGGAGAATTTATATGCCACAGCTCTTAAATTTAGACTCCTAAGACAACATGGATATGATGTGTCTCAAGGTATTTAAGGCAAAAAAAAAAAAATGTCGCGTGCATATTTTCTAGGGATATTACAAATTTTATTATATAAGTTTTATAAAGTGATGTACCACTAATCACAAATAGTAATTAAGAAATTTATTTATTATGTATCGAAGTGACATCAATCAGTTTATCATTATTACGTCAGTTTGTAAGTTTTTTGTAGTAAAATGTGTTGTACCTTTAGCATTTTTGTTATACCTAACCCAATCATTTATAGTTAATGAATGTCATGTTGCTCATTGCAGAAGTTTTCAATAATTTCAAGGATGAGAGAAAGAATTTTAAGGCATGCCTTTGTGAGGATACGAAGGGCAATGCTATCCTTGTATGAAGCATCATTCCTTTCGATAGAAGGTGAAAATATATTAGACGAAGCAAGAGATTTCTCAGCCAAACATCTAGAAGAATATGTTAAGCAGAATAAAGATAAAAATCTTTCTGCAACAGTGAGCCATGCCTTGGAGATTCCACTACATTGGAGGATGCTTAGGTTGGAAGCAAGGTGGTTCATTGACATTTATAGGAGAAGAGAAGACATGAACCCTATCTTGCTTGAGCTTGCAGAATTGGATTTCAACATGGTACAAGCAACCCACCAAGAAGATTTAAAACAAGTGTCAAGGTTGGCAACATGAGAAAATAAAAATAAAATATGTTATAACCTAAAATTTTAAGAAAGTTTAATTTAAATAATTCTAACACTGATATATTTCTTTGATTCATACAAAGGTGGTGGAAGAGCACAGGCCTTGGAGAGAAGTTGAGCTTTGCGAGGGATAGACTGATGGAGAATTTCTTATGGACAGTAGGAATAACATTTCAGCCACAGTTTGGATATTGTAGGCGAATGTTAACAAAGGTCAATGCACTGATAACAACAATAGATGATGTTTATGATGTATATGGCACTTTGGATGAACTTGAGCTTTTCACGGATGCTGTTGAAAGGTTAGTATTAATTAACACTACACCTTAAATGCTTCATTTGGTTGTCATTGACATGAAAACTTAAGTGTATCTTTTTGACTCCAGATGGGATATCAATGCAATGGATCAACTTCCAGATTATATGAAAATATGTTTCCTTGCTCTCCACAATTCTGTTAATGAAATGGCTTTTGATACCCTTAAGGAACAAGAGTTCCACATTATTCGATACCTTAAAAAAGTGGTATAGACTTGACTTCTAAATTCATCAATATTTTCTTGTCAAACATATTATGTGTTATTCTATCTCTAATTCATTGTTCCATTATAAATTTTTCAGTGGGCAGATTTATGTAGATCTTATTTGTTGGAGGCAAAGTGGTACTACACGGGATATACACCGACCCTTCAAGAATACATTGAGAATGCATGGATTTCAGCATCAGCACCAACTATACTTGTGCATGGTTATTTTTTTGTCACAAATCCAATAACAAAGGAACCCATGGTTTCCTTGGAAGAGTACCCCAACATAATCCGTTGGTCATCTTTGATTTTACGACTTGTAGATGATCTTGGAACTTCTTCGGTACTATGCAAACCACACTATCCTAATAGTTCCATCATGAATGCTTTCAACTAATATTTTACACAATCATAGACTAACTTCCTTATAATTTGTCCTCTTTGGAAACTCAGGATGAGTTAGAGAGAGGTGATGTTCCTAAATCAGTTCAATGTTACATGAATGAAACTGGTGCTAGTGAAAAAGACGCCCGTGAGTACATAAGGTGTTTGATTATGGTGACGTGGAAGAAGATGAATGAGGAACGAGCTACAACTTCTCCCTTCAGTCAAACATTTATTGAAATTGCAATGAACCTTGCAAGGATGGGCCAATGCATGTACCAATATGGAGACGGGCATGGTATTGTTGACCGTGAAACTAAGGACCGCATCTTATCATTACTTATTAAGCCCATTCCATTAAATTGAAATCAACACAAAAATAGTTGATATGTAAGGGCACAAATTCGAAGTTAATGAATACAATTTTTAAGAATGTAACAGTCAAAGTTTTTTTTGCTCTTTTCCTTATTATTATTATTATTATTATTTTGAATATAGATGTCACTACAACAAAATATACCTATTACAACAAAAGTGATTATTGTGGTAATACACCTGCTATTACATCATTTCAATATGACAATGTGGTAATATAATGCCTAAAAAAGCAATATAACTTTATTGCAACGAAATGGTTAAAGCAATACCTTATCGCAATGAAATGGTTGAAGCAATACCTTATCGCAACGAAATAGTTGTGGTAATAAATGGAATTATTGCAACAAAAATCTCGTTGCAATATATGATATTTATTGCAACGACGAATTTTGTTGCAAAAACCTATCGACACAGAGTTTATTGCAACAACTAACTTTCGTTGTGATAAAAGTTTATTGCAACGAAATGAAAGTTATTGCAACAAGAATTTTTGTTGCAACTAACCTTTTTTCTTGTAGTGTGTGTTAAAGATTAGGTAACTCGTAACCTAGATTGTACTAGTAATGTCTAGTTCCTTGCAAATTAAAATACATATTATACAAGCTAGTATGATATTACTAGTTTTACTTGTGTCTATGTTAACGTTGTATTCATACGGGAAGAATCTTGGCAATGTTAGTTGTTGTGATTTTTAGAGTGCACCCAATTGCATGTTTCGTAAATAGTAATAATACTCGGTAAGTCCAAGGTCGAACCATAGGGAATGGTAGACACAATGTAAAAATTTCTATTATTATGAAAAGAAAACAAAATTAATTTGATTTGATTGATTTCCACTTGAAGATGGAGCAAGAGATTGATTTAAATAGAGCTAAAAACAATTAAATAAAATTGGTGAAATTGGAGAAAGGCACTAGGGTTTCGAGGATCCACCTAATATATTCCTATGTGAACTTGGATTATTATTTTACTCAATTAGGTTAGAGAGGTCACTCGCCTAATTGGAATAATATTTAACACTAAAACACTTGATAAGGGTAATATAGATCATGTATGGGTTGATTTAGCAAATAAATTCTAGAGCGTGTTACATCGAAAATTAAGCATTCAATATATTTCGAATCATAACAAATCATGAGTATCATGTATTTGATATGTTAAAATCATACTAAATCAAAATAACTTGTCAACTCACAATGATTTCAACTAATGAATCAAACTAAATACTAATCATTAATTCAAGTAAAATATCTCATTTAATCCAAGTTGCACATAGAATAAAATATCAGGGTTTACTTCTAGCCCTAACCAGAGGTTTAACTATTCATGGTTTAAAAAGGTAATATTGAAGTGCAGAAAAATATCAAAATACAGTGCAAACTCATGGTCTGTGTGGCTCCTGCTCTTTGGCAAATTCTTCATGTATATATGCCTCACCTTCAATGCACCAGCTGTAGTTTATTTCCGAAAAAAAAAGAGAACAGCTCCAAAAAGTTTCCCTCTCTGTATTGCACTTACTACACAGGACAAACTTTTCTACTCCATAATTTCCTGCTTTGCTTTCTCTCTCCCACTATCTCATCATTCTCCATTTTTTATTTCTGTTTTTGCCGCACTATATAGGTTATAATATAACCTTTTTATTTATTTATTTATTTTTTCTTATTTTGGCCCACACGCAAACTTCTTAATCCATTGCATTTGTTTTGTTTCTTTTACAGGTTATCACCATTTCTTTGTCATGCGCACTTTCTTTTAAGCATTAAAATATCTTCCATTATTTGTTGTCTTTCACATTCACACCTTGTTATTTCTTCCAGGCACAGCAGCCCCCTGTGCACGTCTATTTCAACTACATCTTTTATGTTTTCTTTTTCTTCTTCATGCTGCCAGCCACTATTATTTTCGCCACATGCTTCTTTCACTTGGGAGCTTTGTAGATTGCTTGCGACTTTAATGAAATGGAAATCAACCTGCATTAACAAATTAAATATAAATGAGGCATGTAGAATTTTTAATAAAGTAAAAACACAATAATTTTCATGTGCTGCAATGATGTGAAAGAATTGTCAAGATTATCGTGTAATTGAGAGTTTGATGAAATGACAAATCCATTAAAACCACATGAAAATAAGGTTAATAAGTCATAATTCATGACTTATCATTGGTTCCATCAATTGGAAAAACAAGTATGCAATCCTCTTTCTAGTTATTCTAGTTTACATTTTTTTTTCATCTATATCTTTTTTATCATGGTGTGTTTGGATGAAAAAATTGTTAAATACACAGAATTTTACAAATGAATGGGATTTACATCCCCATCATTTTTAAATTTCATTGTTTTGTTGTAATTTTTGTAAAAAAATTAAAATAATGGGAATTGTAAATTTTGAAGTTTAGGTATAAGTATAATTTGCAATGAATTTGCTTTTTGTTGTGAAATAAAAATATATATAGCAAGAGAAAGTAATTCTCATGATGAGAATATATTATGAGAACTCTCTTTGTATCAAGTGGTCATTCACACAAACTAAACTTCTCTGAATACTACTAAATTTCAATCTCTCTATAATTCTATGTTTCACTTCGTTCTTCTGAAGCCTTATTTATAGGCGAGGATTCAGATCACGGATGAAATAGTTCAGAGTGAATGCATCCGTTTCTGCATGCATTCGAAACATGTGGGTCCCATCGATAATAATTTACAATATACGAAATTTCTGAATGCTGCACATTTTATAGACATGGTGGTCTTGTGGGACCCACCATAATAATTTACAACACTCCCCCTTGGATGACCACTCACAAAGAATATGTCTCGTTAAAACCTTGCCAAGGAAAAATCCAATGGGATAAAAAACAATAGCAAAGGAAAAAGAGTACATTATTCTTGTGAACCTTTAAGTGCCTTTGGATTGCCTCATTAAAACCTTGCAAATTAAGGAAAACCCAGTGGGAAAAAACCTTAGCGAAGGAAAAAGAGTACAATCAGCACATATCCTTCAGAGTATTTACTCCCTCTCATGAATACATAGATCTTCAATTGTCAATGAAAAGGTCCTTATGTCGACGCATGCCAATATTATAAACAATCTTCTGGAATGTCTAAGTTGTCACATGACCATATCTGCTTGACATCAATATCACCGCTCTTCTGGAGAATATTAAGTGAGATGTGTTTGTTTCATGAATTGCTACATCTTTGTTTGCTTGATAAATCTTCATGCAATAGGAGTGTTGTCACATGTTACTAGTATTCTGTTTCTGATCATTCTTTGGTCAGGATCAGAAAGATATCATATGTCTGCATTTCCCATTAACTGTGGATTTGATTAAGTACAATTTTGCAAAATACATCAGAGTATCAATCGCACTAATGTATGGTATTTCAAGACCATAAATTTCTTTATACTCTTCTTGAGGGCAAAAATGGTTCTTCTTAACATCAAGTGACCAATCAACCATTTGAGTAATCAAAGGATAAGTTTTATTCATATGGAAGTACTTCAGGACTTCCTCTGTGTATCTTTATCGATGAACAAGAATTTCATTTGGAAAGTGTTCAACTTGCAAGTCAAGACAAAATTATATTTTACCGAGATCTTTCATCTCGAATTTATTCTTTATATAATTTGCGGTTTTTGTGAACTCTTCAGGAGTTTCAGCAAGATTTAATATATACCGCACTAATAGCAAATCGGAATTCTCATTCTTTAACGCATGGACAAATATGGATTCTTCTTAAATCCTTCTTAAAAATATTTGCTAAAACAATTGTACCACATGCACCCAGATTACTTTAAACCATATCAGAATTTTTGTTACTTAGTATAGTATATCCTTTAGGGATTTTAAATTATATGCTTCAAGCATTCTATATCCTTTAAGAATTTTAAATTGTATGCTTCAAGCATTCTATATCCTTTAAGGATTTTAAATTGTATACTTTAAGCATTCTATATCCTTCAGGATATATGCTTCATGAATCTTTGTTACTTGGTAGGAAATATCCTTTAGAAATTATATGCTTCAGGCATTTTAAATCCTTCAGAGATGTTCAATAAATCATATAGATATGCGCATATCCAATCTACCAAGTTCATCAAGATTCTGAATGAAATTGTATCCATTACATGAGCATATATTTCTTTATAATTGTACTAGATTTCTGTAAGAAACCTTATTTCATAAGTCGTACTTTATACTTCATAGTACAAATACCCACATGTATTTAAACAGGCATTACACCTTTAGGTGTATGGACTACAGGTCCAAATATTTCATATTTTACTCATGAGTTTAGCTCTATTTGAATTCCACATTGGCCAATCATTTCTACATCGACATTTTTCGACGGTTTGTAGTTCAAATTTACCATAATTACTTATGGTAATGTTAAGAGCAAATATATTGTCGACAACAAATTTATTTCTATCCAATATTTCTCCTGTATAATATATCAAGATTTCAAAATTTCAAGTACCATTTTTCTCTTCAGGAGATTCCACTTCAGGGGATAACTCTTCAGGAGTTTCCTTTTCTGGAGGTTTATTTTCAGGAGATATTGTGCACAAGTTTTGGATAGATCAACTATTTCATTTGCCTGTTTAATGGGTATAACCTCATCATGGGCTGTGATTTATTTTTCTTTTACAAAACTATCTTATCTAATACCTTATAAATAAATAATTCTTTGAACTTATAGTTCACGTTGATTTATGTAAGGATCAAAATAAAATAGTTTTGTCATGCTTTTGGCAACGAGTTTTCTCCCCCTAATGGTGGGAAGACTATTTCTCGTCATGCTTCTGGCAACAAATTTTCTCCCCCTAATGGTGGGGAGACTATTTCAAAATTATCATGATTGTATATAATGAAATTCATATCAAAATATAATCAACCAAGTACATAAATTTGAAGCAGGTAAACACATTATCAATATACAATCATTACCATTATTTCAACAAGGAAATTAGATCAATTTGAGATATGATGACCCTTGCCGTGTTCCTGAAGTGCAGATTAATTAAGTAATCAGGAAAGGATATGGGTGGACATCTATATACAAGTAACTCTCTCTCTTCTGTCATACAAAGTTGTAGGAGTATTAAGAGTGTATGTCAGAAATCTTTCCATTGACTTGGAGGATGAGAAAGATACTTCACCTAAGAAGCATTATCAAAGATAATCTTGCTTCGTAGGAATTTGATAAAAAATAATCTTGCTTCTGTTTGAGAACATTAAATTTTTTATTTTATGAATTAGTTTGTGATGCTGCATCCTTTTAGAGTATAGAAGAATTGATGAGAGAGTAAGATCTGAGAGGTGCGATATGCAATGGAGAAGAGAAGCGAATTTATAGGATAGACATGCGGGTGAATGAACGGTTCAGAAGACGCTATGTGTTTGGCTTATCCAAACACACGCTAGAGACACCAATGATTCAGAAAGTTTGAAAAATGATAGCTGCTTTTTCAAAAAGGAAATCTTGTCGACGCATCGAGTCCTGAGTCAGTGACTTTTCCATATGTGTTAAATCTTGAATTTCAACAAACGTTGAAATTTGAGGAAAAAGGTGTCTCGGGAGTCAGATTACAGGTAATCGCACAGACTATTCTCGGGAGTCAGATGCCAGGTAATCGCACACACTGTTTTCATTCAAAAATCTGAAGTTTATTTATCACACTCTGGTTTTTGATGAACTTCATTCATCATTTTCAAAATTTTATCTTAATCTCTCATTAGATTCTCTAGGATGACTTCCTCTTCTTCTCAAAACAACCATGATGCAATTAATCTAAATGTTGTGCTTAGCGCAGTGCCAGAGGTCTGGCGTCCATACTTCCTATCCCCGAACAGCCCTATCACGGTAACTGATTCTGTGATTCTAAGTGGTACAACTGCAACTGCAGTAGCTGCGAGTCTCCTCACTCTGGAGGATGGAAGAATATTGGCTGAGATGACAAATCCTCAAACCATTAATGACTCAATGGCACTCACTATTCAGTGTGTTGCCTCTGTTTCTAACATGGGACGACGTCTGCATATTAGAAATCATGAAGTTCGAGCACTGCGCTCCCAAGTTACCATTCTGCAACGGTTGCTCAAAAACAATAAGAAGAAAGTAGGGGAGCTTAAAGAGGAAAATAAAGGATTGAAGAAACTTGTGGATTCTTATGCTAATAATTTAGTAGCACGGTCCACAGAACAGAGTAAGACCACAACCGAGCTTCAAAAGCAGTACGAGAAGCTACTGGTTGAGGTAAAAGAATTGGCTTCTCGCCTAATTCTTAAAAAAAATGTAGTGGCCTCTTCTTCTAATAAAATCATGTTTGTTAATAACGAGCTTATTTCACCTTTCATGCATGGACATACGCACATATATACATATAGCTAGGCATACAATCTAATGTTCAAAATTAAATAGATAACCATAAAATTTTTCCCAAGAGAATTAATTTAATCGGATTACTTTACTCATACCGAGTTCTTATAGGAATGATCCTATGGGAGAAGTTTCATGAGTATGTCAGCCCATTGATGTACTTAACAAATTCAAGTACAACATGCCCATCTTTTGCACATGATCTTTAAGAAGATGGTATTAAATCTCAATGAGATTCCTTAAACATAACAAAATATGATCAAGAAGAATATGTTAACTGGTATGGATATTCAACCAAATTATTAATTATCCATTTGTATCCTAGAGGAAATCAAATGAGTGACATCCATTTTATTTAGGATATCAAAATAACTCATGTGATTTTCTGGATCAGTCTGATCTTCTCGATCAACAAAATTTATTGTTAATAATTTCACTTCTGGTGGTAAGGTGTAATATCCCTTTTGAGATAATATTTAAGTACATCCTTCTTGATTAATTTTGTTCATACCACTTCTATGTCCACGACCCTTTAATTATCAAATAAGGTTTCATTCACTTCAAGAAATGGTATATAATTGGTTGGATAGAACTTGTAGATTTTCAGCAAAATCTTATTATTTTGTTTAACTAATATAAGACAATATTAGTTCAGAATTCTTCTTGAACTTACGTTCTTGATATTGTTACTTCAGGAGAACTTTTGAGACATGATATGTAATATATGATTTTCTCTTTTCTAAGATGTCTTCTTTAGAGATTTTTCCTCACATAATTTTAATTGTGAGCTGAGTGCAGAATTTTACTCACTTACATCTTTTTAAAATTTTATAACTTCAGGTATATCAAGTATAAAGCTATATTCACTTACACTTTTATAATTTTGCTTGTCAAAAAGGAATAAAATTGACCCACACCAACGGCTACAGCCAACGAAGGCATCTTTTCTTCTTGTTTTATTTGTTTTTCTAAAATCACTTATGGGTGATATAAAAGAATGACCCTGCTTGTATAGTTGTAATGCTAGGAGGTGTTCTCTGTTAGTTTCGAGGACTACCCCCACTTGCCTCCAAAGTCCAATCAGTTTTAGACTTTCATCATTAGTTCATTACCCCACTTGCTATATTTTAATAAAAAACTAGACCATAGCCCGTGCAATGTACGGGACAAGTTGTCAAAATGCTTCTTTAGATATATATTATTTTCTAAATCGATAGGAGTTTTTAATTTTTATTTTTAAATTGGAAGAAGAAAATGTAAACTTTTTAAGAAGTTTATTACATAAGATCGAGGGAAAAAATCAATATATTGAATGATTTAATTAAAACGCAGTTCCATCCAAAGATTCAACTATCTTTTATTCAAAATAGAATTGGTCATGCGTCATATAACAAATGTGCTATTCTATTCTAGAACTTGAGAAATGGAAGAAACCACAAAAACAATTTTTTTTTTTTTTAAATTATCAAAATTACTAAAATATAAATAATAACTTCTCTCTTTTAGCTCCCTAATAACCTTTGTAATTAGAATTCACAAATGAAAATCAAACCAAATATAACAACCCATGATTCAATTAATTTAATATAATAAAATAATCAACAAAATTCAATTTTTACAAATTGTACTTCAAAAACTAATCTGATTGATTTATCAAAACTGAAACAATAACTATAACATTGCCACTGTCTCAAATGTCTAGGACCCTCCTGGGAATTACACTTAATTTCCTCAATTTCATCTTCATCAACGTCTTCGCCACGATCACTGTTTTCTTGATGTTCTTCCATTGTTTGCAAGTATCTAGGCACATAAAAAAAAGAAAATACAAATGAGGGAAAAGAAAATAACATAAAAGTTAAATAAGAAGGAAAAGTGGTATGCACTCAATTCTATTGGATCTGCATTTCAAAGAGTGCATTTCATCTACATTTTAAAAATAAGAAGGAAAAGCGGTATGCACTCAATCACAAAAAATAAAATAAAATAAAATTCATAATTCAAATTCAAATAGTTTTATCGCTAGCTTATGGACTTAACACTCAAAAGTCTTATAGGTCTAAAGTTGTTTGTAACCATACATTTCAACGTTTTCTTGATAACCAAAATTCTGCCATTAATCTTCAACTGAAATCGACTTGAACATGTTTGAAGAAAAGTCCTGGCCAAATTAAACTATCTATGGAAAATATATTCATATTCAAGAATAAAAATAACCTAATAAGCCATAATAAGAAATAGATCTCCAAGTGCAAGTATAATGTGTAGTACATAAATACTAAGCATGTTAGAGTTTCAAAATTGTAAAGTAGATAAATATTAAAGCTTAGCAAGCACACTACATGCATTCTATACATAACATTGCCAATTCCCCCTGACATTATAAATCTAGGCTATGTTTATATTTCAAAATTAGTTTTAATTAAAATATATTAAAAATTCAAATCAATCCTGAAATTTTATACATAAACAATTATCATTAAGAAATATTGCAACCTATTCTTCCCCAATAGAAAGAGAGAATAGATGCACCTTTGTAAACCATTTACAGAACACTCTTGCTTGGTTGAAAATATCTTTAAATGAACAATTAAGGTTGTCACATATAAGAAAATGATAAAAAAAAAACAAAAATTATATTTATGCCAGGAAATATATCCTATCATCATATATTCTCTACTGAATATATTTAAAAAAAATAAAAAAAAAAAAAATAAAAAGAAAAGAAAAGAAAAAAAGATAGGCACTTATGAGCAATTGTTATGGGTAAATAATTCAAACTAACAAATCCTCCTTATTTCTAAAGATGTCAAGATAATTAACTTATTGATTTATTAATATCTTCAAAAGTAATATACCTAAAGCCAAAACAAAATCCTTTCTTACGATATTTTAGAAAACACCAAATCATAAACTCTTGATAAGGAAATATCTAAAGAAGACATGTAAATTACTTCATTTCGCTGAACTGGTGATCTCCTTAGGTGCCAAACAATAGCTCAATCAGTTAACTTCACTTGGGAAAAAAAAAAAAAAAAAGAGAAGAGCAAAACTCTAGTTAAATTCTTAACATCAAATCCCTATGCACTTCAAGCCAATTACATGGCCTAGTGAAATGAAACATGAAAAACCACATGTGGTTCGTGATGGGGACACATTAGTTTCAATTTGGTGACCTTGTCATACAGTATTTTGGAGCATGGTCTTTTCACAACACATCTATGTGAGTAGCTTCTACTTTGCAAGCATCTTTCTCTCTATCTTTATGCCAACAAACAAAAACTGAACCTCCAAGACAGTAAGATATTATTATATATTATGCATCAAATAGGGAAAGAGCTGGATAAACCAAGAAACTAAATTCATATGATGGATTGGTAAGAAAGGAATGTGCATTAAAATTTAAAACAACAATTACATAGCAAAAGAGTAAAGGCTACTTCATATATAGTGCACATTGTTAACCTCATGCCTCAAACGAAACAACAATTTCTAGAAAATTTATTCACTTAATTCTTTTAACAAACCAGTAGATGATTTATCAAAAAAAAAGGGTAGATGAAATCAATTAATTCTAACGTTATAATCACTTAGTTCTTTTGACAAACCTGTAAAGCTCAAACTTTAAACAAATATTTGAAATCGATTAAAAATGACTTCTTCTTTTTCATGTAATGCATCCGAAATAATGAATTGCTAAAGATTAAAAAGGAATAGGGAAGAAAATTAAAGCTAATCTAATACATGGCGTCATGGCGAATATGTGATGGCACGACATGAAGGGGTGGCCTATCAAACCTCAATTTCATTAAAAATAAAAGAGAAAACAGAAAAATCACCAACCCACCAAAATAATCTAACCCTTAATTGAATAATAAAAAAAAAAACAGAAGAAGAAGCAAAAATACTCACAATTATCGGAAGGTTCTGAAATATTGATCAGCTTCTAGGAATTGCCATTTGATTGTGCTACTAAGCATCTAGGTGGCATTAGTGGCAATAACTGAATATTATCAGCTTCTACTTGTTTTATAAACTTCTTGTCTTTCAACCTCATCCTCCATAGAAATAAAATCCTATATTCCATTTCCGACCATGGTGAGTGTTCACCTATAAAACACTCCATTTTTAGCCACTGGAAATTTCTAATATTGATTCATGTATTTATTTATTTAAAGTGTGAGATCAGGAGAGTAATTGATTAGAGGAGGCGAAAGGATTACAGCGTCTTGACCAAGGAGACTAAAATCTTTAAAACCCTTCAACAGTAATAATAGACTTGCTTTTTAGATATGTAGTAAGACCACACTTAAATGGTTGATTAGTGATTACAGAATCCAGAACAAATCACAGAGTAATGAAAAATAGGAAGCTTAAATCTCAATTCTCATAGAATGAACCACAAACAGGTTCCCCTGACTAATCTGTGCCTTGGCAATCCCATTAACGTGAAAAGGTAGCCAATCACAGCATCCACATAGCTGAATGTAGGTGTTGCACCATTTGATGGAAGATGGCAGGAGTGTTTGAGTGCTTGATTAGTAAGAATAATTTCATGATCCAAATTTACACATGAAACATCCCATATTGATATCATAATATCATCAGAAACTGAGGCGGAGAAGGTAGATGGGCCAAGCCCTTGGTCTCTCTTCTTTTTAATCTATATTTATTCACACACAGAAACGGATTCAATTGTAGGTAAACTGCAGTAGTTGTATTAAACTAAAGATTAATACATCAACAAAATTTAACTCTAGTGTGGAGCAGGCAGATACTGTTATGAGAACTTGAAAGTATTTTTTGGGGACAGTGAATTCACTTCATTTTGTGATTTGGTAGGTAAAGCTTCTAAAATTCAATGTTGCAGATAAGAAACAAATAGTCACCGCTGCCATCAAATACTTGGGGTCTTTTACTTGAATTTGTATTCTAGTCAAGCTATATCTTGGATCCTATCAACTTTTACCTCATTATATTAACAAATCCCATAATATATAACCCTTCAAAATTCACAAACCATATGATAACTTTTATTATGTAGAACAACCCACTTCTTAAAATTCAAAAAAAAATAAAACCCAAAAAAGCAAAAGCAAATACAATAAACATATGCCAAAAAATAAAAAGGAACTTAGTTAAGTAGAGAAAAACAATTTGGTTGTTGTTAAACAGAAACAATAAACAATAAAGCCAATATACAGTATTCATATATTTTACTTCTGCATTACTGCTTCAAAAATATTAAAAGAAAAACAATGTTCATATATTTGTGTAACTTAAGTAATTTTCATTGCTCCTGTATCAGAAGAGAAGAGAATGTAGTAAGCATTGAAAGTTTAGAAACTTACGTGGAGGGCAAAAATAAGTGGAATTAGGAACTTCCCTCTCTCACTGGGGTTCGGCCATTCCATAAGAAATTGCATTGTATCTTAAAGAGTGACGCTGCAATTAGACAAAGAGAGGGTTGTAATCAGTATCGATCATCTATGATCATGTTTCAGGTTGACATGCAATTTTCAAACAGCAGAGGGTGGCTAACACAAAGAGGCAAAATTTACGTATTAATTAATGAATTGGAAGAGTAAGAAACTTATTCAGAAAATAGCACAAACATGTGGGAGGCAACAATGACCATGTGCTACAAAATTAAAATATATACCAATTCTTCAGACCTAAAACATAATTATGAAAAAGTTGTAAAACACGAATACAAAGAAGACAAAAATTGAAAATTTTAAAAAGCATCTTTACCTTAGAGCTTTCTCATCCCTGAAAACCCCATCTCAGAGCCCCAAAAGGATCACGTCATTTGCAAACCACCAAAATAAAATCAACCACAAACCATTAAAAAAAAAAAAGCACCGTAAAAACCAATGAAAGATCAGGAAAAAAAATCACCTGGGAGGGACTTTGAGATTTTGCTGGTAATCTAGTGCCTTCCGCAGAGCAAAAAATATTATCATCAATGGTAGAGTGCTTTATGAAAAGAGAAGCTTGAAGATTAAACGTGAGAGAAAGAATATGAAAGTCTCAAATCAATATGAAGACTTTTAAGATGGCAACTGAAACGTATAGGAAGAAGGGGAAGAGGGAGAGACGAAGGAGAGGAGTTTTTTTTGGGGTGAGAAAAGAGTATAAGCGTTTAACTAATAAAGAAAATGAATCTAGGTTTATTTATTTATTTTTAACGTACAACCTCCAAAACGACGTCGTTTTGGAGGCTGTCTGTGTACATCAATGTAAGCCCAAAAAAATTGGAAGGCTATTTTATTTTCTTCTATATAAAATGCAGAATTTTTTTTTTTCCTTTTTTTTTAAGACTTTATGATTAAGTAATGTTTTGTTTGCCATAATATATTCATTACAATTGTCTATATTAAATTATTATATCAAACAATCATTTTTAGGATTAAGTAATTTAATAATAATACTAAAAAAATAGATTCTTTTAATATTTAAGTAAATAAAGAATAAATAAATATATTTTAATGTTCATTTAAAGGAGTTGATAGTGGATATTTATCAGAATATTTATTGTTTTTTGTTATTGTTGACACATGGTAAGTAAGAATTAATTGAAATTGACATGAACAAATTAGATTTAGACACGTGGCATTATTTGTCCAACTAAGTTGATACGTGCAAATAAATTGCATACACGTGGCTTAATATATCCATATCTGCCTATTAATATATCATGTGTCATGCAGAAGACATTGCCATACATGCCAAATGGCAGATAGATGGCAACGTCTTCTGCTTTAATTTATA
>OU015763.1:24758199-24808728 GCA_907173295.1 Fagus sylvatica
GCTTCCGTCGAGATTCATTTGAAGATGCTTCTATCTTGAGACACTTCTGGCTCTATCCATTTAGGGACGCTTCTGTCGAGATTCATTTGAGACTCTTTTGTCTTCATTTCATTGGAGACGTTTCTGTCCTAATTTCATGGAGACATTTCTATCCTGAAGATGCTTCCTATTTTGATTTCATTGAGACACTTCTGTCTTGATTTCTTGGAGACGCTTGTGTCTAAATTTCCTTAAGACACTTCTGTCTAATTTCTTCGAGACATTTCCGTCTAATTCCTTCGCGCTTCCGTCTAATTCCTTCATGACGCTTCCATCTAATTAATTCACGACGCTTCCTTCTAATTTCCTCAAGATGCTTTCATCTAATTTCAATCTAGACGTTTCAGTCTTCTTTATTCTAGATGTCTCTATCTACTTCAATCTAGGCATTTTCGTTTTCTTCATTCTGGATGTCTCCATCTACTTCAATCTAGACATTTTCGTCTTCTTCTTGATGATAATCGTAATGTTCATGTTGCCTCTATCTTGTCCTTGAAGACTTGGTCTAACATAATTCCATCATCGCTGAATGCCTGCAAAACAAATGAGAACAAAGGTCTCCCTTTCTCGTGCATGTTAAAGCTTTATCAAAACAAATGAGCTGAAGAGATAACACGTTTATAAAAAGTGTTTTGTGCTTTAAGAATTTCTAACAACTTCTTTCAATTTCGAGCTTAGTCGACTTAGGGTGACAAAGGAGACCCTTAGTCAGATCTGCATGATGATTTCAAAATGAGCTCTTGACAGGATTTGAATGAATGACTGACAAACAAGGGATCGCTTCGACCCAGAAGAATTTGTTCTTGACAGGATTTGAATGAATGATTGACAAACAAGGGATCGCTTCAACCCAAGATGAATTCATGTGTTAGTATGTCTTCTATTTGAATTAACCTCATATAAATTTCCTACCTTTCTCATTAATTGGTTAGAATAAGAAACCCAAAACTCAACTGTCCTTCATAGACCTAATCGTCAACTTTGATCGACCATGCATGTCTTCTTCTCATTCCAAATCTTCTTATGCCCTCAATACTGAGTCTTGTCGTACTCCTAGGGTTGTAATCTTTCATGAAAATTGCTCTACATAGTTTAACCCTTTGATGGCGTAGTCATTCTTCAATTCGTGGCCACCCCTCGTTTGGAGTTGAGCTTGTCTTCTTCCTTTTTACAACTTGCAGATGATCTTGGAACATCTTTGATACTATGCAAACCACATTATCGTAAGAGTTTTGTCATGATTACTTTTGACTATTTCACACAAACATAGACTGACATTCTTATAATTTTTGTCTTCTTTGGAAAAATCAGGATGAATTAGAGAGAGGTGATGTTCCCAAATCAATTCAATGTTATATAAATGAAACTAGTGCTGGTGAAGAAGATGCTTGTGAGTACATAAGGTGTTTGATTAGTGCAACATGGAAGAAGATGAATGAAGAACAAGCTACAAGTACTCCCTTCAATCAAACATTTTTTGAAATCTCAATGAACCTTGCAAGGATGGCCCAATGCATGTACCAACATAGAGACGGGCATGGTACTGGAGATTGTGAAACTGAAGACCGCGTTTTATCGTTACTTGCCAGCTTTTTTTCAAATACATTTTTGTTAAAGGTTGATTTAGAATTTGGGCCCATGAATTTTAAAATTGGTCCCCACTAACATAATTCTTGGTTCATTTGAAATAAAAATCGGCCTAAATTTCAACTTACAAAAACAAAATTCATCCCCAATTACAATTTACGACAACAACAAAATTAATACTCACCATTTTTTTCCAACAAAAAAAAAATCGATCGCTTTAAATCTATTCTTCATAGATTTGCAACACAAAGAGGTATGGCAAAGTCTATACGTAAAAGAGAGAGAAAGATAGTATAAAAAAGTGTAATGAGCTTTCTCTACAGTGCTTTGGTTTAGCAAAAAAATGGTGAGTTGAAACGGCGTGTTTGGTTGAAGATTGGATTTGTTACAACACACATAGAGACAGAGAGCCAGCGAGGGAGAGGGAAGAGTGAGTTGGTAAGAAAGAGAGTATGGAAAGAAGTGGAGGAGAAAATGAAGGAAGTGTTCTTTTTCAGAGACTCAGAGGGCTTCGCCTCTGCCATCTCCGATGCTCTTCGCCCTGACCCTCACTCCTCTTTGCGTCCTCTGTAAGCTAATTGCTAAAAAGTCGCTTCATTCCTTTTTTTTTCTTTTCTTTTGTTATGTGCAGAGAGGAGTCCTTCGACAATTGTTCATTTTAGAAAAGCATGCCTTGACGATATCAAAATCTTTGCATTTTATTGGCAGATGGGCTTGCGCCCTTTATGTTGTCCAGCAAAAATAACTAATATATAGCTTTGCCACCAACTAATATATAGCTTTGCCACCAAGTTACGCAGGGGACTGAACCTAGTTAAGTTTGGTCAAAATGAGGAACTTGATCAGATGAGGAACTTGATCAAATAACTAATAACTAAAATGTTGATTTAAATTTCAAAGTTTAATTTCAATAAACGTTTCATTTAAACCATTATTACATTTTTTTTTTTCAGTTAACACTATTAAACATCATTTGAACCGTTGGTTTAAATGAAATTCATCGAAAACTCTAAGGTTTAAATAAAATTTATCTTTAACTATACAGTTTAAATGACAAGTTATAGAAACTTTGAAGTTTAAATAAAACATTTTGAAAGTTTAAGATTTAAATGAAACATACACAAAACTCTAAGGTTTAAAAAGTAATTTACAAAAAATAATAAAAATAAAACACCAACTGCAACTTTCCACTTCCATAAGTTGTGAAATTGTGTGTAAAAAAGTGTCTCTGGAATTTCTATATATAACCTACTTGTTTCACTCTCTCTCTACAATTTTGGATAAGGATCCTATCCATTTGAAATGAAATGAAGAATCTCTATTTCATGATCTAGATTAAATATCTCAGATCTAACAATATACAAATTGACACGTCATTTAAAATTTTAAATGACGAGACACTCTGTAAACCGTTAGATTTGTGAAATAAAATCTAAACCATAAAATGAACAAACGGAGAGATTTCCAAATGTAAAAGATCCTATTCCTACAATTTTACAAGTACCACTCCCAATCTGCAATTTCAAAAAGAGTTTCTATCCCATCTACGGGTCCCATCTCACTAATAACACCCAAAATTGGGATAGTTCCTCGTTCAGTCCAACGCATGGCAGCCAACAAAATTTCAGATAGTCCCATTAATATTGGTTGGGGATCAACAAATTATCAACCTCCCACTTCGCACTATGATTACATCCAGTCACTGACAAGTGAATATTTGGTTCATTTTGTTTTCTTTTTTTTCGTGGATCAACAAATCTCCTAAAGTAAATGCTAATCAAGCAATAGAAATATTATATTGATTGATCATTCTTTTAGTGAGTACTAGTCATGCTCAAAGTTGTTCATATTGGTGGTATTTTGACCAAGTAACATTTAAATGTAGTAATTCAAATAAACTTTTTGTTATACTGCCACTGAATTGGCATTCCAGTGTCCGATGAATGGTGGTGTAAACCGGGACATGGAGATTGGCGTACATGCCTAGAGAAGTATACACTCTGTCGAGATGGTATATACCACAAGGTACCTTTACATGCACTTCTTTAGAAAATATAAATATGGTTCAAACTTCAATATCTTGGTGACTTCCAATCTGAAAGATCATTCTTTTAACTGTGTGTAAAAGTTATTCTATACACAGTGGTTGTCTTTTCTTCTGAAGGAGTTGTGTAGGAAATATTCAGGATGTTGAGTCATTCTGTAGAAAACCTAAATCTAATGACAATGGAATATAAAAGAGTTTGAGAAAGAGAGGAAGAGAATGTAGGCTAGGGTTTTTCAAGTGGTTCGGCTATGTGAACTTACGTACACAGGATCTAGCCAATGGGCTACATCTTTATTATATTCTCTTTGTATTATATTTTGGATAATTACAATGTGTTGTGAGGTGTCCTATTTATACATAGGACTACTAACACAACTCTCCTATCTAACCTATGTAGGATTCCTTAACATTCCCCCTCAAACTCAAGGTGTAATTTTTAATGTAGCCTTTGAGTTTGGTTACAAAAGAATAGCTCAAATATCTTGGCTCAACTCGGCTTGGCTCATATCTCGGCTCGATGGCTCGGATCTCGGCTTGGCTTGGTCGGATCATGGCTCAATGGCTCGGATCACAACTCAGTGGCTCAGAGGCTCGGATCTTGAAATGGTCTTGACTTGGGATCTCAGCTCAGTAGCTCGATGGCTTGGCTTGATCTCGGCTCATCAAAATATATATCCCACAAATGGTTCTCCTTTTCTCTTTTTTTTTTTTTTTTTTTGAATTTTGAATTTTGAATTTTGAATTTTGAATTGAAATTGAAATTCAAAAATTCGAAATTTGAATTTTTTTTTTTTAAATATTGCAAACAAAAAGAAAAAATAAAAATAAAATGCAAACAAAACTTAAAATAAAATGGAGACATTTTTTTTTTTTCTTTCTCTCACTGGTCTCTACCAGTTTTCTACCCTTTTTTTTTTTTTTTTTTTTTTTTTTCAATTTTCAAATTTTCAAAATTGATTTTTTTTTAATTAAATTTACTAAAAATAAAGAACTACCGGGTCATGGATCCGGGTTTAGGTGCACCGCGGGTTGGGACTGCGGATCTGGTTCAGGCTCTAGTCAATGAGCGACACGTGGCAGAGAGAAGACTGAAGGCGCGTGCCAGACTAGAGGTGCGTGGATCGGAGGCCCGTAACTTTTATCAACGCGTGTCAGCGCGTGATAAATCAGATCGGCATGGTTTTTCCTCCATTCAATAGAGCGGCTGAAGAACTCTTGAATCGTGGTGTTTGGAACTTGAATCAGTGGCTGGAGGATGTAGATCTGGAGCTTGGTGCTCGGCGGCGCGTGATTAAGATTCTGAAGACTATTGTAGCGCGTGGAGGCGCGTTAAATGTCTGATGATGATCAGAAAACGTGGGTTTTTCCCATCGTTGGTTTTTCTACAGATCTATGTGTTCGATTTTCTGAAAGAATGAGATCTATGATGACAAGCTTTGGATTGGATTTTTTTTTTTGGTTGCAGAAGCAAAAGATCGAATGGCTCGTGAGAGCTTTAGGGCTTTGATACCATGTAGAAAACCTAAATCTAATGACAATGAAATATAAAAGAGTTTGAGGAAGAGAGGAAGAGAATGAAGGCTAGGGTTTTTCAAGTGGTTCGGCTATGTGAGCCTACATCCACATGATGTAGCCAATGGACTACATCTTTATTATATTCTCTTTGTATTATATTTTGGATGATTACAATGTGTTATGAGGTGTCCTATTTATACATAGGACTACTAACACAACTCTCCTATCTAACCTATGTGGGGTTCCTTAACACATTCAATGGAAACCAAGAATCCTTACTTTATAGGATGTATCTCAGCTTGGTTTTACGTTTATTGGATTCTAGGATTGAAATAGGGTCTTTAATTAGTTATTAATCATTAAGCAATTGTATTAACATTTTGTTAGTATAAAATCCCATGATCAAACTTCCATCGACATGTTGAGATTTATTGAGCTATCTTTGACCATGCAGCAAGACCAATTTGGGCGCTTACTGCCAACTTTCATCCAAGTCATTGACTTGACAGAGCAAGAAGAATCTGAATATTGGTCTGTCATATCTGCAGTTTTTGAGGGCAGACAGGTTGATTCTGTAACATCTAGGCCAAGCTTTGAATCAATTACTTCAACTTCCATGGAGGCTAGCATTAACAAGAAGGTTTGTCTACATTCATCTTATTATTCTGAAAGCCAATTGTGTTTATTACTAGTAAGTGAATATTTGTTTAAATTATCTAATGTTATTTGTTTCATGCTTGCTAGTCAAGCATTATTTCCTAAATGCTTCAATCTGTTAGAAGATGATCGTGCTGAAGTTAACTATAATATGAGGACTATTTTCTATTTTTTATTTTATTCTTAATTTTTGTTTTAGTATACAACTGTTTTAAATAATTTTGGATTTAATGTTTTCACATATAGTTTTCTGCTGAGTGTGTTAATTAAGAAGCTTAACAACTTATTTTTTGCCGCCACCCCCCACCACCCAAGAAAATCCCCCCTGTTAGTTGATCTTATGACTGAACCTAGCGTGATAAATTGGCATCTATATGACTTCTGACAGATCATGAAGAAAGTTTTTTCCTTTTCTTTTTTTGAAACTTAAAAATATGTTTTTAACAAATTATTAATAGTATTCTTGATCCAATTGGAGTCAAGTGTTCTTGAAACATTGTTCTGTTTTTTTTTTTTGTTTATCATTTTTCTAGTCAAAATATAACCATGGGGAATTTTGAGACTTTGCTGTATCTTCAAAGCCCACATTACTTTCTTTCTCAGTTGTCGACACAGTATCAGTGATTGATGTTTCACAAGGCATTGCACATATTGAATTTAGATTGTAATGAACTGCAAGACAGGTGTAGTGTTCTTGGCACCCAAAGCATTCTTCATGGTGCAGACATGTTAATTGGTTGACTGTATTATTGGCAAATCTTGTGTACTGACTTGTGACCTATTATTTAGTGGCTCCCATATTGTTAATTTGTCTGTATCACTGCACATTCCGTATTGTACACATGCATACATGCTCACACACACTTACATGGGTAGTAGGTAGTTACAAACAGACTCTTCATTTCAATTAATGTTCTCTAAACTAATTGAGTTTTGAATTTTAGGTGCGTCTATTGAGGACAATGCTTCAGTGGGAACAGCAACTTCGCTCTGAAGCAAGTTTAGGACAACCAAAGCAAGGTGGAAAACCTTATGTTAATCCTGGCTCTGTTGTCCTTGGGGAAGTGGTGATTTGTATGTTGGCCCCATGGTGGGATAATGAGGTTGAGGACTGGTAGCACTGCTGCAGATGCTGCTAGAAGAGTAGGACTTGAGGGAAAGCTGGTTTTGGTTAATGGCCAATTAGTATTACCCAGTACAGAGCTCAAAGATGGGGACGTGGTTGAAGTTAGAATGTAAATAACACCGAGTAGTATAGATGATAGGGTGAAGAAAACAGTCACCATTTTACAGTAAGCATCAGAATATTCGATAGTTTTTTATACAGATAGTTCAACAAGAGAATGGGGGGCGTATAATTCAACTTTTTTTTGGGGGTGTAAATAGGCCCTTTATAGGTACTTGATTTTTTTGTGTACATATGGCATATTCTAAATTAGTAATGGAATGAAAATTTGTTATCAACTTCAATTCTTGGAATGCATGGATATCTGGTTTTTTGATAGGAAGTGTTTTACTGTCGGTATTCATATGAGGCAAGGTTGTTAAAATCGGGATCCTACGCAGGATCGCTGGAGGGACTTCGTGAATCGGATCGTGGATCGTAAGATCCTACTTATTTGTCAGAAAAAGTGTAAAAACACATTAATAATAGCTTTGTATGTTAAATGTTTATTAGAATTATGATATTATCCATAAAAAATAAAAATAAAAATAAAGAGTTTTGCTTCAAGATAATGTAATTCGTACCATACATGACGTTGATACATCGCTATTCGCTACATCCATATTGACAAAAGATATATGCTTAATTCTTAACACAATTTATCCAAAAAGTTAATAAGTAATTACTAATTAGTAAGCAATTAAGTACAAAATAAGTGAAATAGTGAATAATTATATTAAGTAGCAACAGTACATAAGTCATAAGCTAAACATTCAATCATCTATTCTAAGATTCCTATCATCATAATCTGAATCTAAAGAATCCATTTCATCATCATTGTCTTGGCCAATATCAGCATCCATAGGTAAATCATCAAAATCCCTATATCTCTCAAATCCAGGCAGTAAACCACTATTATCATCAGATTCGTCACTAACTTGATAAACTGCCACATCTTTTCCTTTTTCAGTAGTTCTAATGCCCTCATCATCACCTAACCGGTAGTAACACAATGTGTATAGGTTTAGGGATTTTCGTATTTAGATTTTGGGAGCTGAGTATTGTGTGGGGTGTGGTTGGATTTTAATTGAGAATAGAGAGGGATTTTTTTTTGTCATTTCACAAGTTTTTTGGGCTAAAAAACTGGTTTTAATCATTTGGGCTATTTTTATCTATTAGGCTCGTGTATTTCTCATCAACCTATAATTTAAATTGGCCTAAATAGCATGTTTAGTGGGATCGGAGTAGAATCGTAGGATCGTAAGAATATATTATGTGCTAGTTGTATTCTCATATTATTATTTCCGTTGTGAAATAAAAATATATATAGCAAGAGAAAATAATTTTAAAGATAAGAATATATTATGAGAATTCTCTTTGTATCAAGTGGTCATCCACACATTCAAAACTTGTTGAATACAATTGATCTCAATCTCATTTTCTGCATCTTATAATACTATAACTCTCACACATTTATAGGCATAAGGTGCTTGTCTTTTAGGTAGTAAACTTGCCGTGTGTGAATTCGTAGGAGGACACAAAGTCGTGCACTCATTAAATGGTGAGCACACTTTGTTTCTAACACAAAGCAATTCAACTTTCGGTGAATGTGAATAATTGCATTCACCTAACACCACATGGGATTATATCCCATGTGAACATAGTCAACAAAAGTTGCTATGACTATTATTCACAACACTCCCCTTTGGATGACCACTTACTAAGAATATGCCTCATTAAAACCTTGCCAAGGAAAAACCCAGTGGGATAAAAAAAATAAAATAAAATAATGGCTAAGGAAAAAGAGTATAGTATTCTTGTGAACCTTTAAGTGCTTTCAGATTGCCTCATTAAAACCTTGCAAAGGAAAACCCAGTGGGAAAAAACCCTAACGAATGAAATAGAGTACAATCAACACATATTCTTCAGAATGTTTACTCCCCCTCATGAGTACATAGATCTTCAATTGTCAATGAAAAGATCCTTAAGTCGACGCATGCCAATATTATGAACAATCTTCTTGAATGTCGTAGTTGGCTAAGTTGTCACTTGATCGTATCTACTTGACATCAATATCACAGCTCTTCTGGAGCTTATTTATTTCATGAATTGTGACATCTTTGTTCGCTTGATAAATCTTCATGCGATAATAGTGTTGTCACAAATGAACAGTATTCTGTTTCTGATCGTCCTTTGTATGGATCAGAAAGATATCATGCGTCTATATTTCCAAATAACTGTGGTTTTGATTTATAAGTTTAAGTGCAATTTTGCAAGATACATCAGAGTATCAATTGCACTAAGATATGGTGCTTCAGGACCAAGAATTTCTTCATTCTCTTCTTGAGGGTCAAAATGTTTATTCTTAACATCAAATGACCAATCAACCATTGGAGTACTCAAAAGATGAGTTTTATTCATATGAAAGTGCTTCAGGACTTCCTCTGTGTATATTGACTAGTGAACAAGAATTCCATTTGGAAAGTGTTCAACTTGCAAGTCAAGACAAAATTATATTTTACCGAGATCTTTCATCTCAAATTCATTCTTTATATAATTGGCAATTTTTGTGAACTCTTCAGGAGTTTCAACAAGATTTAACATATACCGCAATAATAGCAAATCGGGACTCTCATTCTTTAATGCATGGACAAATATGGATTATTCTCAAATAAATACTTGCTAAGATAATTGTACCACATGCACCCAGATTGCTTTAAACCATATAAGAATCTTTGTTACTAGGTAGAATATATCTTTCAGGGATTAAATGCTTCAGGCATTTTATATCCTTTAGGGATTATATGCTTCGGGCATTCAATATCCTTCAGGGATTATATGTTTCAGGCATTCCATGATTATATGTTTCGGGCATTCCATATCCTTTAGGGATTATATGCTTCAGGCAATCCATGATTATATGCTTCGGGCATTCCATATCCTTTAGGGATTATATGCTTCGGGCATTCCATATCCTTTAGGAATTATATGCTTCAGGCATTCCGTAAGTCGTACTTTGTACTTTATAATTTCATTAAGTTTTTGTACAAATACCCACTTGCATTTAACATGCATTACATCTTCAGGTGTGTGGACTACAAGTCCAAATACTTCATATTTTACTCATGAGTTTAGCTCTATTTGAATTCCACATTGGCCAATCATTTTTACGTTGACATTTTTTCGACAGTTTGTGGTTCAAATTTACCATTATTATTTCTGGTAGTGTTAAGAGCAAATATGTTGTCAACAACTATTTTATTTCTATCCTATATATCAACTATTTAAATAATATATCGAGATCTCGAAATTTTAGGTACCTATTTCTCTTCAAGGAGATTCCACTTCAAGGGGATAACTCTTTAGGAATTTTCTCTTCTAGAGGTTTATATTCAGGAGATATTGTGCACAATTTTGGATAGATTAATTACCTTATTGCATGTTTCATGGGTATAGCCTCTTCATGGGCTGCAACTTGCTTTTCTTGTGTTTTTCTCTTCCTGGGATTTCTATCTTTAGCACTGACAAGTCTTCCACGCTTCAAGCGTGCTTTCGATTCATTTGCAGCTACATTAATTAATTTTCCTTCAAGGACTTCAATTCGTACTAGAGTATTAGCAGCTAGAATGTGAGATTTTACTAATCTCTTACTGTTCAGAGATTACATTCGGTAATTGGTTTGCAATACCCTGCAAATGAATAATCCTCTGAACTTCCAGTTCACATTGTTTTGTACGAGGATCAAAGTGAGATAACGTCGAAGCATTCCATATGATCTCTCGTCGTGCTTTCTGGCATCGAATTTTCTCCCCCTAATTGTGGGAAGACTGTTTCATTAAAGTGACAATCTTCAAAATGTGCTTTAAAAACATCACCAGTTAGAGGTTCAAGATATCTAATGATGGATGGAGAATCAAAACCAATATAAATTCCAAGTCTACATTGAGGACCCATTTTAGTGCGTTGTGGAGGTGCAATAGGAACATATATAGCACAACCAAAAAATGCGGAAATGAAAAATATTTGGTTGTTGACCAAGAACAAGTTGCAATGGTGAGTATTTATGGTAAGCAGTTGGTCTGATGCAGGCTAATGATGTAGCATGTAATATAGCATGTCCCCAACCAGAAACAGGTAATTTTGTTTTCATAAATAAAGGACGAGCAATCATTTGAAGTCCTTTAATAAATGATTTTGCTAAACCATTTTGGGTATGTGTATGAGCTACAGGATATTCTACATCAATTCCAATTGACATGCAATAGTCATTAAATGCTTGAGATGTATATTCTACTGCATTATCTAAACGAATTTTCTTAATTGGAAAATCAGGATATTGTGCACGCAACCTAATTATTTGAGCAATGAGTCTAGTAAATGCAACATTCCTAGTAGAAAGTAAACAAGCATGTGACCATCTAGTTGATGCATCAATTAAAACCATAAAATACCTGAATGGTTCACATGATGGGTGTATAGGTCCACAAATATCACCTTGAATTCTTTCTAAAAAAGATGGAGATTCAAAAATAATTTTTCAAAAAGATGGTCTAGTAATTAGTTTGCTTTGAGAACAGGTACTACATGAATAGTCACTTGGTAAAAGAATCTCTTGGTTCTTTAATGGATGCCCATGAAAGTTCTCAATGATTCGACGCATCATTATAGATCCCGGATGTTCAAGACGATCATGCCAAAGCATGAAAATCTTTGGGTCAGAGCACTTCTGGTGCACTACCACATTTGTTTCAATTGTTCTCTTGGTGGTACAATATAACCCAGAAGAGAAAACAGGCAGTTTTTCTAGTATGAGCTTATAGCCCGAAACTATTGAAGTGATATAAAGATATTCTTTACTACCTTCGTTGTTGGTTTCAATTATGATAACTATCATAACGTATATCTTTAAAGTTAAGTAAATTTCTTCTAGATTTACAAAGCATTATCAATATGGATTATTATCCCCTTTGGTAACATAAAGTTTGCACTTCTGGAGCCTTCAATTTATTTTATTTTTTAAATAATTGTGTGTGATGTTGCATCGTTTGCTTGACATAAATCTCCACATCATTTTGGAATTTCTATCCATTTATAAGACCCAATCTCCTTCATATATTAAACTTCATTCTTTAATAAAAATATAGTACAACACCATACTATTTATAATAATACAAAGAGATGAGTTCATTGAGTATGAATAAATCTATACTATAATTTAAAAGCTGAAGCTGAGAGAAAGTTTTTTGGCTCCTCCAAAACTTGCCACATCAGATTTTCTCTTCACAGAAAATTCTACTTTATAATTATCTCACTCTTCATGTATATCTTTTTCCTTCTCTCTCCTCTACAAGTATTTATTTTTCCTTCCCCTCTTTTTCTCTCTCTCCCCGACTTCTCATCTCCTTCTACACGTTTTTTTTTTTTTTCATTAAATTCAGTCTGTTTTCTTTCCTCAATCCTTTCTCTCTCTCTTCATCAATCTCAATTGTTCAACCAGGTAATGCTATTTTCTCTCTTCCCATTAAATGCTTACCAATTACACCTTCCCTATTCAAACATCCCATTTCAGTTTTCCCAATTCACGTTACTGCTGACTCTCTATTTCGGCCTTTTTGGCTTCTTCTCCTTATTTTTTCAGTTTTCTCAATAATTCTGCTAGGCTCTCTCAACTTCTGCCTTTTGGTTTTTTCTTGAAACTCAATTCAGCTCTTCGAATTCTTCGGTTATAATTCACCGATTAAATTTTTGTGTATATAAATTTCCAAATCCTTTCTTACTCTTATCTTTCAAACCTCCAAAACTGTTTGAATTCTTCGGTTATAATTCATCTATTATTATTAATTTTTTTTTTTGTTTATAAATTTCCAAATCCTTTCTTACTATTTTCTCTCAAACATCCGAAACACATCAAACTCCCATGGATTGGGTTTATCATCTCTTTCTCTATCTCTCTTACTAAATTTCATTTCCCAAAAAAAAAAAAAAGAAGAGAACAGTAGGCCCAAAAAATCCCAACAGAGACCCATTTTTGGCTTTCTAGGCTTCTAAATTCCCAACAGAGACCCATTTCTGTTTTCTAGGCTTCTAGCATTTGTAAACACAAATGGGTCTGATGGGTTTTCATGGCTGAGTCTGACTCGGTCGGTCTGGCGAGGCTCCACGAGTCAAAGGAAACTGGATTTGATTTGGAAGATGCCAATGTGAAGGTGTGTGGGTTTGTGGGGCCAGTGAGTCAAATTTTTTTTTTTTTTGATAAAGTAGTCAGTTTCTTCTTAATTGTGGGGTGTGGGGGCATTAGATATTGTATTTAACTTTTAACTGGTCGTACACAAAAAAAAGATTGCCTTCAGAACCTTAATTTTTGTACGTATTTGTTTATTTATTTATTTTTATTTCATTTCAGTATGCTCTGTTCTTTATTCCTTTAGGTTAGCTGCCTTTAGGTTGATCTGGGTTGGAATTCTGTCATGACCCGAGTACATGAGGATAATGCACGGAATGCAGAAGAGTTACCTAGGATTGCAGAAGCTAGGATTACAGCAATATCCTAATTTTTGTATAGGATTATAGTAGTACTTGGATAGGAATATTCAGTTTGCATATATTTTATTTACATGTAGTTTCTGCTTAAGAGTTGTGCTACATAGGAATTTTTTATTGGATAGGAGTTCTTTTCCGTAGAGATCATAAAATAAAGCATGGGAAAATTAAACCCAATTCTATTCTTTATTATTTAATTTGCAAACCCAAGTTCATTACATATTCCTAAAACATATTCACCCATGTCTATAAATATGTACTGCCACTAAAAATTTGATATAGGAATTTGCCAGTAAATACATGTGAATTCTTAAAAACACATTCACCCATGTCTAAACATAACATTAGAATCTTGGGCTTGCATAAATGAAGAATACGTGCCAGAGGATTTGGAAATTGGCTCTTTATAAAAATTAGGTTGGTTTCTTTATTTGATTTATATTTAGTAATTTTCTCCGATATATCTAAATGATATACTTTTAAGTGCTTGCTTCTTTGGTTGAATAGCAAGAAAGTGATGGTGTGCTTGAATATATAGAATCTTTGGTACTACTAAAATTTGCATGCAAGTGAGTATGTTCATGTGATTTTGTTTTTAGTTTGTACAGTTAATGGGTGATAGAGTGTATTGATATATAAGGGGTTTGGAACTACTATTTTACACAGTTAGGTGTCTTTCCTATATGACTTGACTCTATTTTAGTTGGGGGATATTTCAATTATATGATAGCTCATTTCATGGGAGTGATTTATATTTGGGAACCATATTTGCAAAAATTTGAAAGAGATAGACATCAATAAAATAATTGGTTGAAAGTAAAAATTTTGGAATTTTTTTTTGCCACAGAACATTATGATTGTTTGATTACTCTATTACAAGATAGAATAATCTCTTGAGTTATTGCTATTTGAGAGAGGCAGTTGGTAAGTCCTACATTGAAGTATAATCAAGAAGCCATTAGGAGATTGGTGCATCTGCATAATTTCATTGTGTTATAACATAGTGAGAGTGATTTGATTGGAATGTGTTTGTTTTGGGGTTGAAGACAACAGTAAAATAGAGGGTTGTACCTTGAAGTTGTTTGTTTTTGATAATTTAATAGTTGGGAGAAGGGAGATTTGAAGTTTTTTAGTTATTGATGTTTGAGAGAGACAGGGTGCCTAAAAACATAACCATGCTCAAACCCACCAAGAGGTGGTTTGTCTACATAAAACAGTGTGCCTAAAATCTAAATATGCTTATTTTGAAAGAACTTCATTTTGCTATGATTGATTGAGTTTATATAATAATTAAAACATATAAATAATATATATATATATATATATAATATATATATATATATATATATATATATATATATATATATATATATATATATATATATATATATATATGTATTAATTATTATGCACAATGGAGTTTTGTGTATAATTCCATCTTATATATGTATTAATTATTATACCTTAATAAAAAAAAATTTCCGTGCATCGCATGGGTATGCGACTAGTTTTATTAATATCCTGAGAAATCAAAACCATCAAAATGAGTAATGTTTTCTCCATTTGAGGAATCAAAATAATCCAAGAGGTCTTCTGGATCATTATGATTTTCATGTTTTAATGGATCTTCTAGATCACCATGATTTTCATGTTTCAATGGATCTTCTGGATCATGTTTCAAAGGATCTTCTTGATCACCATGATTTTCATGTTTCAATGGATCTGCTGGATCATGTTTCAAGGGATCTTTTAGATCACCATGATAAGCATAATTTATTTCAATTTCTTTTCCTTTTTCTTTCATGGAGGCTTGGTACAGATCTGTTAGATGTTTAGGCATACAACATGTACATGACCAATGCCCTTTTATACCACACCTATAACACTTTTCATCATCCTCTTTTGAGGGTTTATTCAGTAAACTTTTACCCTTTTCACATTGTTGTGTCTCATTGTTATTCCACTTCTGGTGATAAGGTATGGTATTTCTTCTTGGGGAATTGTAAGTACATCCCCCTCGATATTGATTATTTCTACCATGTCTACGCCTTCGACCATTATTTCCTCTATTATTGAAAGAGGTTCCATTCGCTTCACGGAATGGTGCGGAGCTGGTCGAGCGAGATTGGTGGTTTTTTTAACAAAAGTTCATTGTTCTGTTCCGCAACCAAAAAACATGATATTAATTCAAAATATTTTTTGAAATTGCGTTCTCGATATTGCTATTGCAGGAGCATATTCGAGGAATGAAACATAGAGAATGTTCTCTCTAACATGTCTTCATCGTTAATATCTTTCCCACATAATTTTTATCTTGACCTGATTTTAAAAAGTGCAGAATTATACTTAGTTACACTTTTAAAATCTTGTAGCCTCAAATTAATCCATTCATATCGAGCTTTAGGGAGGATTACAGACTTCTGATGCTCGTATCTCTCCCTTAGATTATTCCATAGAATTAGGGGATCTTTTATTGTGAGGTATTCTGTTTTCAATTCCTCATGGAAAGGATGGCGAATGAAAATCATTGCTTTAGCACGATTCTGCTGGGATTCTTCGTTGCCATCTCTTATAGTTTCTTCAAGGTTCATTGCCTCTAAGTGGATCTCAATATCTAGGATCCATGATAAATAATTCTTGCCCGAAATATCAAGGGCAACGAATTCAAGTTTTGTGAGATTTGACATAATATATAGCAAAGATATCAAGATATTAATTAGTGTTTAGATCAAGCAAATTTTAAGTAAGCTACAATTATTTGATAACAAAGATACTACTTCTTTAAAGAAAAACTTACAGTGGGTTGAAGACAAAAGTGAGAATAACTCACTTTTTAGGATTTGGTTAGAGCTTCGTGCTGATAACGTGTTGTGAAATAAAAATATATATAGCAAGAGAAAATGATTCTGAAGATGAGAATATATTATGAGAACTCTTTTTGTATCAAGTGGTCATCCACACATTCAAAACTTGTTGAATACAATTGATCTCAATCTCATTTTCTGCATCTTAGAATAATATAACTCTCACACACTTATAGGCATAAGGTGCTTGTCTATTAGGTAGTAAACATGCCGTGTGTGAATTCGTAGGGGGAGACAAAGTCGTGCACTCATTAAATGGTGAGCACGCTTTGTCTCTAACACAAAGCAATTCACCTTTCGATGAATGTGAATAATTGCATTCACCTAACACCACATGGAATATAATCTCATGTGAACATAGTCAACAAAAGTTGCTATGACTATTATTCACAACAATTTCTTGTTTTTGAACAATAAAACATATTATTATTTATCAAAAAGGTGTGTTCTCATATGAATACCCTTCTCTATGTAACTGAAAAGTAGATATCTAGAACTCCATTAAAAACGTGACTACAACGCAGTTATTCTTTTATGTGTTAATACATTCACTAAGAAGGGATAAGCTGAGAAAATAAAGTAGGTTTCTTGCTTAAATGGTCAAGGTTACTTGGACTAGGTCACAAATAACACATGAATTTACATGGTTTAACAAAATGTCAATTATAGTGTTAATAATTTTAAAAGGAACTAAAAATGATTCGATAATAATTTTAGTAATATTGACCTCACTTCTAGTATTTTTTTTTTATATAATTTTTTTAGTGGGGTCAAATTTTAAAAATCTGAATTTTTTAAATTTAATTATTATATATATATATATAAATAAATATTTTATTTTTATTTTTATTTTAGTGGGGTCAATTATTGACAGTAAATGTATACCGACAGTAAACACTCCGTCAATTGACCCCACTCACCATGCTCTAGCCCCACCCATGCTCCACCCATGTTCATATTTCACAGAATCTAAAATTCCAACGAACTAAAATAACATTTTTTTTGTTATTGCTAAATACCACTAAAATAACATGATTAAAAAGCTTGACCCACTTAATAAAAAACAAAAAGTAAGGCAAAAGAAACATGACCCACATCATATTGAGCTATGAAAACGTGAAAACAAAGAAAAACACTAAAAGTCTAAAAGGGTTCAAATTTGTACTGATGTTATAATTTGGGTGGCTCTTTTTCAAGCTTCCTGTTTCAGCAACTTTAACCCAAAATATATCTAAGAGTAAGGTCCACTAATTTATCCAAAATTCCCCAAAATACCATTGTAATGAGCATTTGCTGGATGCAATCGTCGAAATTGTCCAATAATGCAAGGCCATATATCCTTGTCATCACAGTGGATAACATTGTTTTATATCAATGAGATAAAGGGTCATATTATTTTAATATGACCATGAATTTCATGTGCCACGAGTATGAAACAAATCTCCCAGATCGTACGACAGTGAAAGTCTTCCTTTAATTGCAAAGATGAGAGTGAAAGTTTTCCTTTAATGGCAATGATGAGGGCCTCCCCAGGGTTATATAAAGGCGTATGTTTGAAGCAAATATTCTTAAGTAACCCAATAATATTTCCACCCAAAAACCATAGTAAGCTTCACCAAAGACCTATGGCTCATAACCTACTTGCCTCACTCTCGGTTTGCAATTTCACTAGAGTACTTGTTCCATCTAGAGATCCCATCTCATTTGTAACATCCAGAAGTGGCATTCCTCGCCCTGTCCAATGCATGCCCACTAGCAAAATTTCAGATAGTCCCTAATATTTTAAGGCGATCAGCAAATTATCAACCTTCTATTTGGCACTATGATTACATTCAGTCACTGAAGAATGAATATGTGGTAAATTTTGTAATTGTTTTTCATTTGTCAGTTTTATCAGTGCTAGTAACTATTAGTAACTATTACTAAAACTGATTATACCTTATTAATTTTAAAATTGTGATGTAGGGGGAATCGTGCACAAGGCAAATTAACAATTTGAAGGGACAAGTGAGGATGATGCTTCACAAAGTGGTGGATCCTTTCGAGCAACTCGAGCTAATAGATATCTTGCAAAGATTGGGATTATCTTATCACTTTGAGGGAGAAATTAAGAGAATAATAGAAGGTCTATACAACATGGATGATCATGGTGGTGATTCATGGAAGACGGAGAATTTATATGCCACAGCTCTTAAATTTAGACTCCTAAGACAACATGGATATGATGTGTCTCAAGGTATTTAAGGCAAAAAAAAAAAAATGTCGCGTGCATATTTTCTAGGGATATTACAAATTTTATTATATAAGTTTTATAAAGTGATGTACCACTAATCACAAATAGTAATTAAGAAATTTATTTATTATGTATCGAAGTGACATCAATCAGTTTATCATTATTACGTCAGTTTGTAAGTTTTTTGTAGTAAAATGTGTTGTACCTTTAGCATTTTTGTTATACCTAACCCAATCATTTATAGTTAATGAATGTCATGTTGCTCATTGCAGAAGTTTTCAATAATTTCAAGGATGAGAGAGAGAATTTCAAGGCATGCCTTTGTGAGGATACGAAGGGAATGCTATCCTTGTATGAAGCATCATTCCTTTCGATAGAAGGTGAAAATATATTAGACGAAGCAAGAGATTTCTCAGCCCAACATCTAGAAGAATATGTTAAGCAGAATAAAGATAAAAATCTTTCTGCAACAGTGAGCCATGCCTTGGAGATTCCACTACATTGGAGGATGCTTAGGTTGGAAGCAAGGTGGTTCATTGACATATATAGAAGAAGAGAAGACATGAACCCTATCTTGCTTGAGCTTGCAGAATTGGATTTTAACATAGTACAAGCAACCCACCAAGAAGATTTAAAACAAGTGTCAAGGTTAGCAACATGAGAAAATAAAAATTAAATAAGTTATAAGCTAACATTTTAAGCTATTGTTTGACAAACTTTAATTTCTATAATATTAACACTGATATATTCATCTTTGATTCATACAAATTAAGGTGGTGGAAGAGCACAGGCCTTGGAGAGAAGTTGAGCTTCGCAAGGGATAGGCTAATGGAAAATTTCTTTTGGACAGTGGGAGTAATATTTCAACCTCAGTTTGGATATTGTAGGAAAATGTTAACAAAGGTCAATGCACTGATAACAACAATAGATGATGTTTATGATGTATATGGCACTTTGGATGAACTTGAGCTTTTCACAGATGCTGTTGAAAGGTTAGTATTAATAGCACTACAATTTAAATGCTTCAAATGGCTGTCATTGACATGAATACTTAAGTGTATTTTTGTGACTCCAGATGGGATATCAATGCAATGGATCAACTCCCAGATTATATGAAAATATGTTTCCTTGCTCTCTACAATTCCATTAATGAAATGGCTTATGATACCCTTAAGGAACAAGGATTCCACATTGTTCGATACCTTAAAAAAGCGGTATGGATTTTACTTCTAAATTATTCATCAATATTAATTCTCTTCTTAAACATATTATATGTTATACTACCTCTAATTCATTGTTCCACTATAAATTTTTCAGTGGGCAGATATATGTAGATCTTATTTGTTGGAAGCAAAGTGGTATTATAGTGGATACACACCGAGCCTTCAAGAATACATTGAGAATGCATGGATTTCAATATCAGCACCAACTATACTAGTGCATGCATATTTTTTTGTCACAAATCCAATAACAAAGGAAGCCATGGTCTGCCTGGAAGAGTACCCCAACATAATTCGTTGGTCATCAATGATTTTACGACTTGCAGATGATCTTGGAACATCTTCGGTACTATGCAAACCACACTATTCTAAGAGTTTTGTCATGAATATTGCTTTCAACTATTTCACACAAACATTGGCTAACATCCTTATAATGTTTGCCTTCTTTGGAAAATCAGGATGAGTTAAAGAGAGGTGATGTTCCTAAATCAATTCAATGTTACATGAATGAAACTGGTGCTAGTGAAGAAGATGCTCGTGAATACATAAGGTGTTTGATTAGTGCAACATGGAAGAAGATGAATGACGAACGAGCTTCAAGTTCTCCCTTTAATCAAACATTTTTTGAAATTGCAATGAACCTAGCAAGGATGGCCCAATGCATGTACCAACATGGAGACGGGCATGGTATTGGAGATCGTGAAACTAAGGACCGCGTCTTATCTTTACTTATTAAGACTATTAATTGAAATTAAGATCAACACAAAATTAGTGTAAGGACACAAATTTGAAGTTCTTGACTTCTAAGTTTGTTTCCCCTTTTTCCTTTATCTTGTTTTATTTTAATTTTTTTGAGACTAAGAGAATTTTTAAAGGTTAGGTAACCTATGTTGCACTAGTTCTTTTTTTTTTTTTTTTTTTTTAATCAGAGCCATTGGCTATAAATTTCATTGCCGCAAAAAAATATGAATAACATGAGAGTACATGAACGCACAGAGAAAATGCATCCATCAGTTTAAAAGACCTGTTAGAACCAAACAGAAGCCACTAGACTATAGGAGCTTGCATGAGGAACAGGTTGCGGCTCTAGTAATGATTAGTAGCCTTAGTTCCTTCCAGAAATAAAAATTATATAACCTAGTATGATATTACTAGTTTTGCTTGTTCGTTACTCTACTCTATATAGATAGATAGCATGCTTCTCTTTCTAATTAATATTTCTGTATAAACCTTGTAATATTCTCTAAAATTCTAACAATTCCTGTAATTTTTTCTAACGAGTTAACGTACCACACCTACATTGTTTGGAAGAAGTGGTCTGCGTAACTTGGATAGAGGTGATGGTTATGGGAAGAATTTTTAAATATCAAAGGGGTGGGTATTTATCTTGAAAACAAAAAACCAAAAATCACCTTTTTGGAAGTTTACCTATCTTGATGCGCTAAAAAATTGATTATGACAAATTTCTTAATTCATATATTATTTAATTTTTAAAGATTATCATAAAAAGGAAGATAAAGCCGTATAAGAAATTCCAATTATGAAGTTTTTCTAGGCATCACGCATATTCAGTGTGTTTTTTTCTTTTGTTTTCGTTTTAGTTTATTCAATTCGTTTGACTTATGTAAAACTTTCTCATGTTTCAGCCATAACGTTGTCACAATATTTTTACAATGTTATCTAGATGACAAGTTGTTATATCTATTTAGATGAACTTATCAGTTATCACTAACACAGTAACACCACTTTATTGTCTATCATTTACAATTTATCACCTAAATAATGTTGTTGTGACCTTAGTTAATTTTATTGAAACTTTTAAAGCTATAATTTTTCTGAGATGTATCATAATTCATACCACTATACATTTAATCCACTTATTTTTAAAGTCAATTATAATATTTAAAATAAGATATACGAAATGAGTAAGTCCACCTATATAACCCAAAAGATCACAAAAGATTCAAAAAAAAACAAAAACAAAGAAACTAGGCTTAAGGCTGGGTCGGGCTAAACATTTTTTTTTTTTTCGGGCTAAACATTTTTTTTTTTTGGTTTCTTTGAATTCAGATGCCTTCCATGTTAATATTGAAATTATTTCCTCAAAAAAAATTAAAATTAAAAATTAATTATACATTAAAGGCACTCGTAATGTTACTTCTCTTCCTCCCCAATAGTTTCTCTAGCTAGCGTTGTTCTTGTTCTTTATTTCTTTGCTAAGGAGAAAAAGAAATCAAATAAAGCAAAGACTAAAGTCAATTTTTAACTTGCTAATTTAGGGGATGTTTTCATTTTGGTCTCCAAATTTCAAAAATTTTTATTTTGGTCCCCTAACTCTTTTTAGCTATCAAATTGCACATTTCGTTAATTTCTGTTAGAAACCTTTCGTTAAGTGCATAGTTGAACAGTTGATATGTCATCTGATGTGACCAATTTTAACACGTCATATAAAAAAAAAAAATTTATTATTATTTGTTTGTCTTCTTCTCTCTTGACGCTCGCTACTGCATACTGTATTTTCTTGTTTTTCATTTCTTCTGATATCTCATCACCAATAGTTAACTAACAAACTCCAACTACTAGGAAGCAGGGTTGTTTCTCTTATACCGGTTCCAAGGTTGTTTGTAATTGGGTCAACCAGGAAGCGATCGGTCAATGGGTTCCAAATTTTTATTGATTTTGAGTAGCATCTCAAATACAATCATGACGATGAAGTAGTTCAGCCGTTCAGGGTAGGAATAACGTTATTATGAATTTTAGTTTTTTGTTTGTTTTAAGGATGGAATTCATGGAGCGGTTGGCAGTTTCGGTTTCGTTTTGCGCTTTTCTCTCCTCAATTCTGCTCTTTGGTTTTGTCTCAAAGGTCTTTGTTAATGCCGAGGGTTAATAATTTTTCTCTCTGTTTGGAATTTGGAATTCATATTCCCATTTGCTGTATATTGCAATTTTCAATTAAATTCCGAGTTTTCAGGGAATTTAAGTTGTTTGCCGCATTTGATTTTGGGGGAATAACAAAAAACTGAAAAATCTCTTGTAAATACTATTGGTTTATTCTTTGCCTTTTGTCTTGTTTGTGAAATTTAACAAATAATAGGTGCGTGTTTGGTACCCTTGATTTGAATCCTAATTCTGGGATTCAAATCCATAATCACCGGGTCCCACAAAAAAAAAATGATGTTTGGTACACGTGATTTAAGTGAGGATTGAAATCTCAACTTGAATTTTATGTGGGTCCCATGCCAATTTTGAGTTCAACCTTTCACCTGTTTTTGAATCCAAGCCGGACTCAATTCTTGTGGGTCCCAATTTATTATCGTTACTGGGCCCACACGTTTCTTCTTTTCTCCCAATTTTCTCTCTCTCCTCCAGATGCTGTGCTGCTTCTCTCACTTTTGCTCTCGACCATTACAGAGCCCCTTCATTACGGTGGTGGGAACCCAGAGATCTTGAACTGGTGGGAACTGTTCACCGTCTCCATCATCGACGTCAACGTCGTGGTCGTCGGAGCTGAACAAGATGAAGGCGAAGCAGAACCCAAATTCGCCCTGTATTTTGTTACCTGCACATTCCTGTAGCTTATTGCATCTTTTAGATCAACATTGTATTTTGCTCTTCTCTCTGAGTGTTTTTGGTTTTGCTCTACATTTGAAACTAGAAATTGAATAAACTGTTCGTTGTGTGAAAGTGAAACTGAAAGAAAGTCTCAAAAGAGAGAAAGAAAAAGAGAAAGAGAAAGAGAGTTCAAAGAGGAAAGTAGTATATCCAGGGGGGATGTATCTCTGGTTGGGGAAAAGTAAAAGGAAAGGGAGGGGGGTACGTGGGTGGTGGGGGAAAAAAAAGGAAAGAAAAAAGAAAAAAATAAATAAAAATAAAGAGGTGGTGTACGTGGGTGGTGGGGAAAAAGGGAAAAAAATAAAAAAAATAATAATAATAATGTAATGATAAAAACTAAATCTAAAAACCAAAACTATGTAAACACAATTTTTTTTTTTTTTAAATTGTGATTTCAGTTGTGAAACCAAAACTATGTACCAAACAAATTTTTTTTTACAATCTTGAATTCAAATCAGGATTAAAGATCTAACTTCAATAAAGTAAAAAGTCACGAAACCAAAACAGAAAACGAAAACACGTACCAAACAGGCCTAGGACTTGGAAAAATTCCTTGCTGGGTTGAGTGGGACTGTTTACTTCATAGTCTAAGAGGGTTTAACTCAGTACTACACGCACTGCCTAACTTGAGAAACTTGGGAAATTCGCTTTTAATTTGAGCGATTCAAAGACTGTTTAGCTGCTGCTAAAAACTATGATTTTAATTGGATGACACAGAACTCCCTTCATTTTGTTATGGAAGCTAGAACGTTAACACTGTTTTCTTCCATTTCTATTCTATTAATTGATTTTTTTTTTTGGCTACAAATTCTATTATTGATGTTTGCACTTAATGATTGCCACATTCGCATGAGGCAGGCGATGCCTTGAATGCTTTGAAGACCAATTTAGCTGATCCAAACAATGTTCTGCAAAGTTGGGATCCTATTTAATGTGTATTTAATTTTCTTTTTTTCTTTTTTATGACGTGTCAAATTGGTCATATCAAATGACACGTCAGCGGTCCAACTAGGCACTTAAACAGGGCTTTTATCAAAAATGAACAGAAAGTGCAATTTGGTAGCTAAAAAGAGTTAGGGGGTCAAAATGAAAATTTTTAGAGTTAAGAGGCAAAATAAAAACACCCCCTAAGTTAGGGGGCCAAAAGTTGACTTTAAGACCAAGTTATGAGCATTATAGTTAATAGATTATTTAGTAGTCTAGTAATACAAATAAATGCGTGCTCTTTCTTCTTGTATGAATAGTGAGTCTCATTAATTAAATTTATGATGAGACTCTTCTTTCTTTCAAGTGATTATTCAAGTAGTTCAAGATTACTAAATAAACTAGTCGCAAACCCGCACAATGCATGGAAAAATTACTAAAAATGAAATCTAAAGAATTATTAGTCTAAATATGATTTTTTCTGTTTTTTTATATTTTGTCTAAATATGAAAATTGATAATTATTAAAAAGAAAAAAACATTTATTATTATGTTGTTAATTTATATATAAAATATATTATTGTATTAGACATTTATTATGATTATGTTTATATATAGAGAGTTGCTGTGTGTTGAGTGTTGAGTGTTGTGAATTGTATCGTTGCTTTTCAAAACTTTTGACCGTATATATTGAATGTTATCTGTTGCAGTGTTAAAAAAGTGAATTGTGTGAATTTTTTTTATTTATTAAAATATAGTAAGTGGGGGTAATGAACTAATGATGAAAGTCTGAAACTAAAAGAAAAAGAAATTGGACTTTAGAGGCAAGTGGGGTAGCCCTCGAAACTAACAGATGGCCCCTTCCTAGAAATTGGACTTTAGAGGCAAGTGTGATTACAATTTTTTATTACAATTTTTAGAGTAATTCACGCAAGAGGCCAAGAAGTGTATTGTCTTCACAATCAATCTAAACAAAAAAAGTGATCAATGAATTACTGTGACTTGTGACAGAGTTAGGCCGGCTCAACGAATTTCGGGCCTAATTAAATTAAAAAAAAAAAATGTTTTGTACTTGTTATAAACGTGGCTTGCATAAACGAATTTCGGGCCTAATTAAATTATAAAAAAAAATGTTTTGTACTTGTTATAAACGTGGCTTGCATAATTGCAAACTCATGTGATAATAGGACAATCGGATTAAGATCTCATGCAATATCTAAAATATTGTATAGGTTGTAATTCATTTAAATGGTTGGAATTTAAAATTAAAAAGATAATTTTTAATCTCAACCTTTAAATAGAAAAAACAAAAAAGGTCAAAAGGGTTAAATAGTAAAATAGTTACAAAAATAAAAAAAGTTGTGAAAAAAAAGTGATATTGCACCCATACAATATCATTTTAGTATTACAGAGATCTCATTCCAGGATAATAGGTACAAACCTATGTCTTGTCCTTATTATAAACGTGGCTTTGCATAATTGCATTGAGGAAAGAGTTTAGTCTCTCTCTCTCTCTCACAAAGCATATAACCCGCACTATGTTTTGTTGGAAAGACTTTAGTCTCTCTCTCTCGCTACTTTCCAAAGTGAAATCTGAAATCAAAAGTAAAAGTAAAAATAAATTGAGATATTATGATCTGAAATATCCAATGATAAAAGCCACGTGACCGTATATCCTTTTCATGCAAACGATAAGTCACGGTTACTGCTCAGTGGGACTTCACTTAGTGGTAATTACTAATACCCGCAAAGATGACCACCTCTCAAGGGATATATAAAGGCTTATATGTCTGAAGTAAAATATTCCCAAGTAACACAATCTTACACCCAAAGACCTTTGTCGATGGCTCTTACTTACCCACTTGTTTCACTCCCAATCTGCAATTTCAGTAGAGTACCACACCCATGTAAAGATCCCATCTCACTTGTAACATACAGAAAAGGCATCGCTCCACGCCCTGTCCAATGCATGTCCGCCAGCAAAATTTCAAATAGTCCCAATATTTCACGACGATCAGCAAATTATCAACCTTCCATTTGGAATTATGATTACATTCAGTCACTGAAAAATGAATATGTGGTGCATACATTTTGTTATTGTTTTCATTTGATAGCTTTAATTTTACTAGTGCTATTAACAATTACTAGAACTGATTAGACCTTGTTAATGATAAAATTGTGATGCAGGGGGAATCGTGCACTAGAAAAATTAATATGTTGAAGGCACAAGTGAGGATGATGCTTCACAACGTGGTAGATCCTTTAGAGCAACTCGAGTTGATTGATATCTTGCAAAGACTAGGATTATCTTATCATTTTGAGGGAGAAATTAAGAGAATATTACAAGATTTATACAACATTAATGATCATGGTGGTGATGTGGGGAAGACGAAGGATTTATATGCCACAGCTCTTAAATTTAGACTCCTAAGACAACATGGATATAATGTGTCTCAAGGTATTTAAGGAAATAAAAGAAAATAAAATGTAATGAGACTAGAGATATTACAAATTTTACTAGATAATAAGCATTTGCAAATTGATGTATTATCACTAATCACATAAAAAAAATGGTAAATCTAATGTAATAAAATTTGTAACATATTTATCATTTTCCTTTACCTTATAGCTAACCCACCATTTATAATTAACCTTTGTCATGTTGCTCATTGCAGAAGTCTTCAATCATTTCAAGGATGAAAGAGGGAATTTCAAGGCATGCCTTTGTGAGGATATGAAGGGTATGCTATCCTTGTATGAAGCCTCATTCCTTTCGATAGAAGGTGAAAATATCTTGGAGGAGACAAGAGATTTCTCAACCAAACATCTCGAAGAAAACGTCAAGCAGAATAAAGATCAAAATCTTTCTACTATAGTGAGCCATTCCTTGGAGCTTCCACTACATTGGAGAATGCCAAGGTTGGAATCAAGGTGGTTCATTGATGTATATAGGAGAGGAGAAGGCATGAACCCTATCTTGCTTGAGCTTGCAGAACTCGATTTCAACATGGTACAAGCAACCCACCAAGAGGATTTGAAACAAGTGTCAAGGTTGTTAACATGAAAAAATAAAAAAATTATAGTCTAAAATTTTAAGCTATTAATTTAATTTACCTAATTTTAAACGAAAGAAAGGTCACCAAACTCTAACATATACTTCTTTGATTCGTGCAAAGGTGGTGGAAGAGCACAGGCCTTGGAGAGTTGAACTTTGCGAGGGATAGGCTGGTGGAGAATTTCTTATGGACAGTGGGAGTAATATTTCAACCTCAGTTTGCATATGCTAGGACAATGTTAACAAAGGTTATGGCACTGATAACAACAATTGATGATGTTTATGATTTATATGGCACTTTGGACGAACTTGAGCTTTTCACAGATGCTGTTGAGAGGTTAGTATTAATAGCCCAACACCTCAAATGCTTCATGGTTATCATTGATATGAATCCATAAGTGTTCCTTGCAACTTCAGATGGGATATCAATGCAACAAATCAACTCCCAGATTATATGAAGATATGTTTCTTTGCTCTACACAATTCAGTTAATGAAATGGCTTTTGATACCCTTAAAGAACAAGGATTCCACATCATTGGAAACCTTAAAAAAGTGGTAAGGAGTTGACTTCTAAATTTATCAATATTAATCCTTAACATTTTCTTCTTAAACACAATATGTGTTATACTACCTCTAATTCATTTTTCCATTATAAAATTTGCAGTGGGCTGATATGTGTAGATCTTATTTGTTGGAGGCAAAGTGGTACCACAGTGGATATACACCAAGCCTTCAAGAATACATTGAGAATGCATGCATTTCAATAGCAGGACCAAATATGTTGGTGCATACTTATTTTTTTGTCACAAATCCAATAACAAGGGAAGCCTTGGACTACTTGGAAGAGTACCCCAACATAATCCGTTGGTCATCAATGACCATACGACTTGCAGATGATCTTGGAACATCTACGGTATGCAATCTTTCAATTTTATGATTTAAATTGAATATTAAAAAATTTAATAAGTATACTCACTGTCACATCATTTAAAACTTTAAATAATGTGACAGTATGTATATTGTTAAAAAAGAGAAATAAGATATGAACCTTAAAATAGACTCTTTACAATTCAAGTGGATCCGTGTCCACAAACTACACTATTCTAAAAATTTCATTATGAATACTTCACACGTTCATAAGCTAACATTAATTGGTACATATAAAAACATAGGATGAGTTAGAAAGAGGTGATGTCCCTAAATCAATCCAGTGTTACATGAATGAAACTGGTGCTAGTGAAGAAGACGCATGTAAGTACATAAGGAATTTGATTGGTGCAACATGGATGAAGATGAAAAAAGATCGAGTTGCGAGTTCTCCCTTATCTCAAGCATTTATTGAAATTGCATTGAACTATGGAAGGATGGCTCAATGCATGTACCAGCATGGAGATGGACATGGTGTTGGCAACCATGAAACTAAGGACTATATATCGTCATTACTTATTCAGTCCATTCCGCTATATAAAGATTGTTAACGATAAGGATAAACTCTCTCAAGAGTTATCTCATTCAAATACTATCCTAGCTAGAGATAAAGATACTAACTAAAGATATGTAGTTGAGATGTCTTTGAAGTCTAAAGATGTAGTTGTGGTTAAACTCAAACTCTTGTAAATCTAAAGTATATAAATATATGATCTTACCTTGACCTGAATAAGGCAAGGCAGTGCACTTTCATCACATAATTATCTGTGTTTACATGGTATCAGAGCTATTAAACTGACCTCCGTCTCTTTTCCTTCTCACACACCTTTTATCAAACACCATGTCTTCAACATCTTCCTCCTCCTCCACCACCGAGTCCTCATCCACCATATCTACCACAAATGCTCCTACATCTCTTCCCCACATCCAACATCTCATCACAATCAAATTAACCCGTGACAATTACCTCCTCTGGAAAGCCCAGATTATTCCTTACCTTCGAGGCCAACATCTTTATGGCTTCATTGATGGAACCAAACCAGCCCCTGCATCTTCTCTTGCCGTCCCGGATTCTGGCACCACCGCTGCACTTCCCAATCCCGATTTCTACATCTGGCACACCCAAGATCAAATGATCTTAAGTGCTCTCATATCCTCTCTTTCTGAAACCGTGCTTGCCCATGTTGTCAAATGCAACACATCCCGTGATGTCTGGCTCTGTCTTGAACGCATGTTCACATCTCAGTCTCGAGCCCGTAGCATGCAACTCCATCACCAAATCTCAACTTTGAAGAAAGGTGACTCCTCTATGGCTGATTTCTACCAAAAATTCACATCTGTGGCCGATACCCTCGCTGCTATTGATCAACCCTTGAAGGATTTTGATCAGGTTAACTTCTTCTTGGCTGGACTTGGACCTGAATATGATGCTTTAGTCACTGCCATTCAACAGCGCCGTGGAGAGGTCACACTCGATGAGCTCTATGGTGACTTTCTCTCTCACGAGTTACGCTTGGCCCAAAATCAACCCTCCGTTGATCTCTCCTTGGCCACCGCGAACTTTGCCAATCGTTCCTCCTCCAACCGTGGTGGTCGTGGTGGCAAACCACCAGCTTCCTCCAATTCTGGCCGTAGCTTTCCCTCCAATCAGCACCGCCAGTACCGTGGCCGTGGCCGTGGCAGAGGCAATTACAATAATAACTCTCGCCCTGTTTGCCAAGTTTGCTATAAGCCCGGTCACTCTGCTTTAACCTGTTATCACAGGTTTGACAACTCATACACAGTGGACTCCACTTCAAATATGCAGGCACTTCTGGCAACCCCAACTCATACTCCTGACCCGAATTGGTACAGTGACACAGGGGCCACTCATCATCTCACCTCTGAACTAGCCAATCTCAATGTTCGTGCTGATGAATATCATGGCCCAGATCAAATCCGTGTTGGTAATGGTACTAGTTTACCAATTAAACATATTGGGTCCACCCAACTCTCTACCCCCACTGCTTCATTCCTTTTAAATAATGTTTTGCATGTTCCTCAAATCTCCAAAAATCTAATTTCAGTTCGCAAATTTACCAAAGACACTAACACTTCAATGGATTTTCGTCCTTCTTGTTTTCGTGTGCAGGCTCTGGATTCGGGGAAAACACTGTTATGCGGGCCGAGTAAAGATGGACTGTATCCATTCCCTCTTCTTCCAAGTAAAGATTCTATCCCTCCTACTGCTTTATTTGGTGAACGCACCTCCATCCATCAATGGCATTCTCGCCTGGGTCATCCTGCTTTTCGAGTCGTAGCTCAAATAATTTCCAAATTTGGTCTTCCAGTCACTTCAAATAAATCAAATTTTAGTTGTAGCGCTTGTCTTAGTTCTAAAAGCAAACAACTTCCTTTTTCTCTATCTCGCACTCAAATTCAGTCTCCTTTAGAATTAATTTATAGTGATGTGTGGGGCAATTCTCCTGTTTGTTCTCGTAATGGCAATAGATATTACATTTCTTTTCTAGATGCTTACAGTCGTTACACATGGCTTTTTCCAATGTCTCATAAAAATGATGCTCTCCCAATTTTTATCAAGTTTCAAAAATATGTTGAACGTTATTTTAATTTGCAAATAAAATCAATTCAATCAGATTGGGGTGGTGAATACCGTTCCCTTTCAAATTTTTTTGCAAATTGTGGCATCACACATCGTGTCTCTTGCCCACACACTCACCAACAAAATGGTGCAGTTGAAAGAAAACATAGACACATTGTTGAAACTGGTCTAGCCTTGCTTTCTCATGCAAATATTCCTCTTCGCTTTTGGGATGATGCATTCCAAACGGCTTGTTATTTAATCAATCGTCTTCCTCAACTACTTCTCAAAAATATTTCACCCTTTGAAAAATTATTTCATACTACGCCTGAGTATAATTTTTTAAAAACTTTTGGTTGTGCGTGTTGGCCCAATTTGAGGCCCTACAACTCGCATAAACTACAACCTCGTTCCACTCAGTGTGTTTTTCTTGGCTATAGTATTTCTCACAAAGGGTACAAATGTTTTCACATCCCCACTGGTCGCACTTACATTTCTCGTGATGTTATTTTTCTAGAGACTCAATTTCCTTTTCAAAAAACTCAAAATCCAATTTCTTCCTCCTCCACATCTATTCTTGGACCTCCAGTTGGATTGCTACAGTCTCACTCATTTACACATGGGCCGCATAACAGAGTTTCTCCTCAACAGAGACCTCCCACGGGCTCAAGCTCTCAAATCCAGCCCATTCAACCCATAGTGACCCAAACCCAGCAGCTCCTACCCAACCCGGCCCAAAACCCCTCACTTACTATCATACCCGAATCCCCATCCTCTCTACCCGATAATCTCTCACCCATAGATCCAGAAAATTCCAGCACCACTTCTCCAGAAATTTCCAGCACAACTCCTCCAGAAATTTCCAGCATCCCCGCCAACCCACCTCCTCCTCCACCTACCCATCCCATGAAAACCCGATCTCACCATCAAATCTCCAAACCCAAACACTATACCGATGGCACCGTCAGATACCCAATCCCCAAAGCTCTACTTGCCGAAGTCACCCATGAATCCGAACTCCCTGAACCCACATGTTACACCTCAGCCTCCAAAAGTCCTCACTGGCGCCGAGCTATGAATATTGAATTTGATGCCCTGCTCAAGAACCATACATGGCAGCTTGTACCATCTTCACCTTCCCAAAATATCATCGGCTGCAAATGGGTCTTCAGAATAAAGCGTCATGCTGACGGATCAATTGAGCGCTTTAAAGCACGGCTTGTTGCCAAGGGGTTTCACCAACAACCCGGCATAGACTACGGTGAAACATACAGTCCAGTAATCAAACCCACCACGGTACGTGCTATTCTCTCTATTGCAATATCTGCTGGTTGGGCTATTCGCCAAATTGATATTCAGAATGCTTTCCTCCATGGTCATCTTTCTGAGGATGTTTTTATGGCTCAACCCCCTGGGTATCAGCACCCATCCTATCCCAATCATGTCTGCAAGCTTAAAAAGGCCATCTATGGCCTTAAACAAGCCCCACGGGCTTGGTTTTCAAGACTTAGTTCTCAGCTTCTTCAACTTGGCTTTCATGGCTCTTTATCTAATTCATCTCTGTTTATTTACAAGTCCAAGAGCTTTACTATGTTTATTCTGATATATGTGGATGACATAATTATTACTTGCTCCAATCCGACTGAAATTGATGAACTTCTACTCCTACTTCAATCTGATTTTGCTGTCAAAAACTTGGGGAAATTACATTATTTTTTGGGTGTTGAAGTTATCCCAAATGCTCATGGTGCCTTTTTGTCTCAACAACGATATATTCTTGATCTACTGAAACGTACCAAAATGATTGATGCTAAGCCAGTCAGTTCACCTATGGCCTCTACCACTAGTCTCACTGCTCATGAAGGCGAATCCTTCTCAGATGTCACATTATTTCGAAGTACTGTTGGTGCTTTGCAATACCTGTCCCTTACTCGTCCTGATATTGCCTTCCCTGTCAACAAGCTTTCTCAGTTTATGCATAAACCCACTGTGATTCATTGGCAATCTGCAAAGCGGTTGTTGCGGTACCTCAAACAAACACTTCACTTTGGTTTGCAAATCTATCGCTCCTCTTGCAACACTCTACAAGCCTTTTCTGATGCGGATTGGGCTGGTAGCCGTGATGACCGCCGCTCAACTGGTAGCTTCTGTATTTTCTTGGGCAACAATTTGATCTCCTGGAGTTGTCGTAAACAAGCCACTGTTGCCCGTTCTAGCACTGAAGCCGAATACAAAGCCCTTGCCAATGCTGCTGCTGAACTCAAATGGCTTCAATCTCTCTTTGGTGAACTTGGTTTAGCATTGTCCACACCTCCAACCCTTTGGTGTGACAACATTGGTGCTACCTATCTCTCCTCCAACCCAGTCTTTCATGCTAGGACTAAACATGTGGAAATTGACTTCCACTTTGTTCGGGATATGGTAGCTAAGAAGACTCTCAATGTGAAATTTATCTCCAGCAAAGACCAACTTGCTGATCTTCTGACCAAGCCCATTTCTTCTTCCCTGTTTGCTGAACTTCGAACCAAGCTCAACGTTCTTCCCATTCCGTTGGGCTTGAGGGGGCGTGTTAACGATAAGGATAAACTCTCTCAAGAGTTATCTCATTCAAATACTATCCTAGCTAGAGATAAAGATACTAACTAAAGATATGTAGTTGAGATGTCTTTGAAGTCTAAAGATGTAGTTGTGGTTAAACTCAAACTCTTGTAAATCTAAAGTATATAAATATATGATCTTACCTTGACCTGAATAAGGCAAGGCAGTGCACTTTCATCACATAATTATCTGTGTTTACAAAGATCAACGTGGTGATCAATTATTGATGTATAAGGATGCAGATTTGCATTTTTAAATTAAGAATTGTGTTATATATTATCCAAAATTGTAGCCCAAGTTTTTTGTTTTTTTTGTTTTTTCCCTTTGCAGGATATATTTGTTAATAATATATTTTTTCATTATAATGAGTTAGTTTTATTTATGTGTTAAAAGTTACAATAATTCTACCAGCACAATGTTTTTACAATATTTTTACAACAATCTAGATAACAAGTTGTTATTGTTAGCTCATGTAAAATGTGACCAAAAACCCATGCATGCATCGCTTTCCACTCAATTTGGATGGGCACAAGTAGCTGGGACTAGATGGAAATCCCATCTATCCAACTTGTCAATCACTCATTTCCTTCCCTTGAATCGTACAAAGGAATCAAACTACTTTTCCATCCATCTTCTATCCTTGGCAACATTACGTGCCGAAATCAGAACAATTGCGAGTGACGTAGCAGATTCAACATTATAACAAATTAATATGTCCTTGACCCGTTCAAAATTTGGATGTTTTGAAGTCTATTGTGGTTAAAAGCCAAAAATTGATTTGATTCATAGTTGTTTGGCAATTTAGAGTAATGTTATAGGCAAAATATTTTTCACAACGGCTAAATTGGAAATTTTTTATTATTTCTCATCTGAACTCATTATTAACATCGTTTTATTATCTACTATTCATATCTTGACACATTAAAAATTGTAAAATTTTATGTGCCTCAATACTTATTGGATAATTTATGGTATCCAATCATTCATTTCCCTACCATTTTTTTTTCTTTTTTTTTTGCTAAATCATTTCCCTACTATTTAGAGATGGGATAACGTTATGCAGTCATGTGTCACAAACTCTATTAAAGACAGCGATGTGATATTTTATTAAAACATGCCATGCAAGAAATGGAAGATCATTTGTGTGACTACATGGCAACTCAGTTCGGCCAGGGACCAATGTTATCACTTACCATAACCTGCTACGATACCTTTGGAAGGCACATGAGCAAGATTTTGAATAAGCTATGGCTTCTATAATTTTTCCTTTTATTATCTGTCTTGGAACATTTAGCAAGAAAGAGACAGTAAAAGATGCTATAAATGAAGTTAGTTGATGTAGAGTTTAATGAATTAATGGTGTTTTCTTAACCATTAAATTTCTTAGAAATCAATGGTCTAAAAAATGTATTAACTCTTATGCTAAGTAATTTTAACCCAATTAAAGAAAAACAAAATACAGGCAAATTACTTTTTAAACCTTAAAGTTTTAAATATGTTTCATTTATGCCTTAAACTTTCAAAATGTTCATTTAAATCTCAAAGTTTCTTAAACGTTTCATTTAAAACCTTTATCACATTTTTTTTTTTCAGTTAACACCATTAAACATATCATTTGAAAAGTTGGTTTAAATGAAATTCATAAAAAAACTCTAAGGTTTAAATAAAATTATCTTTAACTATACAATTTAAATGACAAGTTTAGAAACTTTGAAGTTTAAATAACACATTTTGAAAGCTTAAGATGTAAATGAAACATACACAAAACTCAAAGGTTTAAAAAGTAATTTATAAAAATAAAAAATAAAATAAAAACACCAATTGCAACTTTTCACTTCCATAAGTTGTGAAATTATGTGTAAAAACAAAACCAAAAAATGTCTTTGGACTTTCTATGTATAACCTACTTGCTTCACTCCCTCCCTACAATTTCACGAGTACCTTTCCCAATCTTGAATTTCAAAAAGAGTTCCTATCCCATCTACAGGTCCCATTTTACTAGTAACATCCAAAATTGGGATAGTTCCTCATTCTGGCCAACGCATATGTGAGATGCCGCGTTGGTCACCTCTTCTTCTTTAAGGGGTTGTTCGTATTCTCAAACCTTTTTAGGGTTAGGAATAGAGAAACAAGGAGTTGCCACTTAGTTTATTGGTCCAAGAACCATAAATATGACATCATGCACAAAAGGACTAGTCTTGAGCTAGGTCCGGAGCTAAGGTACGTCTTGGAAAGGTGTTAGGCACCCAAGAACGCCCAACTTAATTAATGGTTGGCCTTCCTCTATATTACTTGATATCTTGAAAGAGTTTATTAGAGAATATCTAAACATTCAAAAGCACGTAAACCTAATTCTAGCAAAATCAAGAGACAAACAAAGCATGGCAAAACATTAATATTTAGGTCAAAGAATGAATCTCACCTTGCATCCAGCACTCACCAAATTATGGGATTCATCCCCACAACAAAAATAGATTGTAATTCTAACCTAAAACACATGGTAATATGTGAAACTATTCTAGTAAATAGACAAACATGACATAGCTCATTGGAGCGTGATTAATCATGCAAGACAACATGAAGATTTAGCTATTCTAACTAAACCTAGGAAACAATGTTATAAACAGACATTCATGGAGGTTGGTATGGCCAATTGAGGAGATCCATACTTAGCCTCTAAAAAACTTGTTGCAAGCTAGCAATTCACCGGTCTCTCAGACTTGATCTCTTTGACAGAATTGTGTATTGTTCTTCAACAAGAAAGGTTTTGAACGCCTAAGTTTGTGATTGGAGTTTCATGAGAAAGGGGTTATCCTTCTAGTTCTTCAACGAGAGAATAGCTACTTGCTCAAGAACTCTTCCTCACTACCTTCTTCTAGGCAGGGTTTCGTTCCTCTAAAACTATTTCTCTCTCTCTCTCTCTCCTATTCTAGGCTTCTACTTCAATAGAGTTTCGCTACTCTCTATTCTATTATACCAGGCTTCTTGGTATTTTCAGTGTTTCTGTGGCGACTCTCCGGGATGATTTGTTTGTGAGGTATGAAGATCCCTTTATAATGATAAAAGGGCTAGGGTTTGCTTAAAGAAGGGGTAAACTAACCTATTCCTGCAGGAATAGCCAGTCTCCACGAATTAAGGTTTCTACCTGGCGGCACTGGCGCACACCTCTTTGGAAAGGCGCACGCCTCTTCATTATAGATGTGCGCCACCTATTCCTGCAGGAATAGCCAATCTCCATGAATTAAGGTTTCTATCTGGCAGCACTAGCGCATGCCTCTTCATTACAGACGTGTGCCACCTCCAAAGGGGCGCACACCTATTAGGTTAAAAGGCAGTTTCTTAACTCTTTTTCTAGAACTTTCCAGGTGGTTTTCAACACACATTCATCATATGAGAGATCTTAAATTATCATCACTAAGACAGGGGACCATGAGTATTGACCTGTACAAATTGGGGTGTCTATAGTACCCCTCTTTCGACTTAGTTGCTCTTAAGCATCGAAGGTCAAAAGCCAATAGTCAAAACCATTTGTAGGTCGATGCTCATGAGTCCACACACTCACGCATCACAAAAATGAAAGAAAAGGGTCCTTTGGAGGACAAAACTATTGGGGATTTAAAGTAAAAGAAAAACCACTGAGGGTAAAACCCGTGAAAGTTCTCTCTGAGGAGACACGGTGTAAATCTGCTGGGGGATGAAAATACAAAGCCACTAAGGGCGAAATCCGTGATAGTTCTCTCTGAGGAGACTCGGTACAAATCCTCTGAGGGATGAAAATACAAAGCCACTAAAGGAAAAACCCGTGAAGTTCTCTCTGAGGAGACACAGTGTAACTCCTTTGAGGGATGAAATGTAAAGCCACTGAGGGCAAAATCCGTGATAGTTCTCTCTGAGGAGGCACGGTAAAAATCCTCTGAATAATGAAATTACAAATCCACTAAGAGCAAAACCCATGAAATTCTCTTTGAGGAGACACGGTACAAATCCTCTGAGGGATGAAATGCAAAGCCACTAAGGGAAAAATCTGTGATAGTTCTCTCTGAGGAGACACGGTGCATGCATGCTATAGATAAGATGAAACACGTACCTTTCTCTTACCTTCGCTGATGTGGGTACCTTCGTACTTACTTGTTTAGGATTCCTTTTTAAGACGTTTCTGGCTTGAAGATGTTTCTATCTCGAAGATGCTTCTATATGTAGACTTTCAATTTGATTATTCTGAGACGTTCCTGGCTTGATTTTCATTTGAAGATGCTTCTATCTTGAGACACTTCTGGCTCGATCTACTTAGGACGCTTCTGTTGAGATTCATTTGAAGATGCTTCTAGCTCTATCTATTTAGGACACTTCTGTCGATTTTTATTTGAAGATGCTTCTATCTTGAGACACTTCTGGCTCTATCTACTTGGGACGCTTTTGTCTAGATTCATCTGAAGATGCTTCTATCTTGAGGCACTTCTGGCTCTATCTATTTGGGACGCTTCCGTCGAGATTCATTTGAAGATGCTTCTATCTTGAGACACTTCTGGCTCTATCCATTTAGGGACGCTTCTGTCGAGATTCATTTGAGACTCTTTTGTCTTCATTTCATTGGAGACGTTTCTGTCCTAATTTCATGGAGACATTTCTATCCTGAAGATGCTTCTATTTTGATTTCATTGAGACACTTCTGTCTTGATTTCTTGGAGACGCTTGTGTCTAAATTTCCTTAAGACACTTCTGTCTAATTTCTTCGAGACATTTCCGTCTAATTCCTTCGCGCTTCCGTCTAATTCCTTCATGACGCTTCCATCTAATTAATTCACGACGCTTCCTTCTAATTTCCTCAAGATGCTTTCATCTAATTTCAATCTAGACGTTTCAGTCTTCTTTATTCTAGATGTCTCTATCTACTTCAATCTAGGCATTTTCGTTTTCTTCATTCTGGATGTCTCCATCTACTTCAATCTAGACATTTTCGTCTTCTTCTTGATGATAATCGTAATGTTCATGTTGCCTCTATCTTGTCCTTGAAGACTTGGTCTAACATAATTCCATCATCGCTGAATGCCTGCAAAACAAATGAGAACAAAGGTCTCCCTTTCTCGTGCATGTTAAAGCTTTATCAAAACAAATGAGCTGAAGAGATAACACGTTTATAAAAAGTGTTTTGTGCTTTAAGAATTTCTAACAACTTCTTTCAATTTCGAGCTTAGTCGACTTAGGGTGACAAAGGAGACCCTTAGTCAGATCTGCATGATGATTTCAAAATGAGCTCTTGACAGGATTTGAATGAATAACTAACAAACAAGGGTTCGCTTCGACCCAGAAGAATTTGTTCTTGACAGGATTTGAATGAATGATTGACAAACAAGGGATCGCTTCAACCCAAATGAATTCATGTGTTAGTATGTCTTCTATTTGAATTAACCTCATATAAATTTCCTACCTTTCTCATTAATTGGTTAGAATAAGAAACCCAAAACTCAACTGTCCTTCATAGACCTAATCGTCAACTTTGATCGACCATGCATGTCTTCTTCTCATTCCAAATCTTCTTATGCCCTCAATACTGAGTCTTGTCGTACCCCTAGGGTTGTAATCTTTCATGAAAATTGCTCTACATAGCTTAACCCTTTGATGGCGTAGTCATTCTTCAATTCGTGGCCACCCCTCGTTTGGAGTTGAGCTTGTCTTCTTCCTTTTTACAACTTGCAGATGATCTTGGAACATCTTTGATACTATGCAAACCAAATTATCGTAAGAGTTTTGTCATGATTACTTTTGACTATTTCACACAAACATAGACTGACATTCTTATAATTTTTGTCTTCTTTGGAAAAATCAGGATGAATTAGAGAGAGGTGATGTTCCCAAATCAATTCAATGTTATATAAATGAAACTAGTGCTGGTGAAGAAGATGCTTGTGAGTACATAAGGTGTTTGATTAGTGCAACATGGAAGAAGATGAATGAAGAACAAGCTACAAGTACTCCCTTCAATCAAACATTTTTTGAAATCTCAATGAACCTTGCAAGGATGGCCCAATGCATGTACCAACATAGAGACGGGCATGGTACTGGAGATTGTGAAACTGAAGACCGCGTTTTATCGTTACTTGCCAGCTTTTTTTCAAATACATTTTTGTTAAAGGTTGATTTAGAATTTGGGCCCATGAATTTTAAAATTGGTCCCCACTAACATAATTCTTGGTTCATTTGAAATAAAAATCGGCCTAAATTTCAACTTACAAAAACAAAATTCATCCCCAATTACAATTTACGACAACAACAAAATTAATACTCACCATTTTTTTCCAACAAAAAAAAAATCGATCGCTTTAAATCTATTCTTCATAGATTTGCAACACAAAGAGGTATGGCAAAGTCTATACGTAAAAGAGAGAGAAAGATAGTATAAAAAAGTGTAATGAGCTTTCTCTACAGTGCTTTGGTTTAGCAAAAAAATGGTGAGTTGAAACGGCGTGTTTGGTTGAAGATTGGATTTGTTACAACACACATAGAGACAGAGAGCCAGCGAGGGAGAGGGAAGAGTGAGTTGGTAAGAAAGAGAGTATGGAAAGAAGTGGAGAAAATGAAAGGAAGTGTTCTTTTTCAGAGACTCAGAGGGCTTCGCCTCTGCCATCTCCGATGCTCTTCGCCCTGACCCTCACTCCTCTTTGCGTCCTCCGTAAGCTAATTGCTAAAAAGTCGCTTCATTCCTTTTTTTTTCTTTTCTTTTGTTATGTGCAGAGAGGAGTCCTTCGACAATTGTTCATTTTAGAAAAGCATGCCTTGACGATATCAAAATCTTTGCATTTTATTGGCAGATGGGCTTGCGCCCTTTATGTTGTCCAGCAAAAATAAAAATAACTAATATATAGCTTTGCCACCAACTAATATATAGCTTTGCCACCAAGTTACGCAGGGGACTGAACCTAGTTAAGTTTGGTCAAAATGAGGAACTTGATCAGATGAGGAACTTGATCAAATAACTAATAACTAAAATGTTGATTTAAATTTCAAAGTTTAATTTCAATAAACGTTTCATTTAAACCATTATTACATTTTTTTTTTTCAGTTAACACTATTAAACATCATTTGAACCGTTGGTTTAAATGAAATTCATCGAAAACTCTAAGGTTTAAATAAAATTTATCTTTAACTATACAGTTTAAATGACAAGTTATAGAAACTTTGAAGTTTAAATAAAACATTTTGAAAGTTTAAGATTTAAATGAAACATACACAAAACTCTAAGGTTTAAAAAGTAATTTACAAAAAATAATAAAAATAAAACACCAACTGCAACTTTCCACTTCCATAAGTTGTGAAATTGTGTGTAAAAAAGTGTCTCTGGACTTTCCATATATAACCTACTTGTTTCACTCTCTCTCTACAATTTTGGATAAGGATCCTATCCATTTGAAATGAAATGAAGAATCTCTATTTCATGATCTAGATTAAATATCTCAGATCTAACAATATACAAATTGACACGTCATTTAAAATTTTAAATGACGAGACACTCTGTAAACCGTTAGATTTGTAAAATAAAATCTAAACCATAAAATGAACAAACGGAGAGATTTCCAAATGTAAAAGATCCTATTCCTACAATTTTACAAGTACCACTCCCAATCTGCAATTTCAAAAAGAGTTTCTATCCCATCTACGGGTCCCATCTCACTAATAACACCCAAAATTGGGATAGTTCCTCGTTCAGTCCAACGCATGGCAGCCAACAAAATTTCAGATAGTCCCATTAATATTGGTTGGGGATCAACAAATTATCAACCTCCCACTTCGCACTATGATTACATCCAGTCACTGACAAGTGAATATTTGATGCATTTTGTTTTTTTGTTTTTTTTCGGTGGATCAACAAATCTCCTAAAGTAAATGCTAATCAAGCAATAGAAATATTATATTGATTGATCATTCTTTTAGTGAGTACTAGTCATGCTCAAAGTTGTTCATATTGGTGGTATTTTGACCAAGTAACATTTAAATGTAGTAATTCAAATAAACTTTTTGTTATACTGCCACTGAATTGGCATTCCAGGTGTCCGATGAATGGTGGTGTGAACCGGGACATGGAGATTGGCGTACATGCCTAGAGAAGTATACACTCTGTCGAGATGGTATATACCACAAGGTACCTTTACATGCACTTCTTTAGAAAATATAAATATGGTTCAAACTTCAATATCTTGGTGACTTCCAATCTGAAAGATCATTCTTTTAACTGTGTGTAAAAGTTATTCTATACACAGTGGTTGTCTTTTCTTCTGAAGGAGTTGTGTAGGAAATATTCAGGATGTTGAGTCATTTTGTAGAAAATCTAAATCTAATGAAAATGGAATATAAAAGAGTTTGGGAAAGAGAGGAAGAGAATGGAGGCTAGGGTTTTTCAAGTGGTTCGGCTATGTGAGCTTACGTCCACAGGATGTAGCCAATGGGCTACATCTTTATTATATTCTCTTTGTATTATATTTTGGATGATTACAATGTGTTGTGAGGTGTCCTATTTATACATAGGACTACTAACACAACTCTCCTATCTAACCTATGTGGGATTCCTTAACATTCCCCCTCAAACTCAAGGTGTAATTTTTAATGTAGCCTTTGAGTTTGGTTACAAAAGAATAGCTCAAATATCTTGGCTCAACTCAGCTTGGCTCATATCTCGGCTCGATGGCTCGGATCTCGGCTTGGCTTGGTCGGATCATGGCTCAATGGCTCGGATCACAACTCAGTGGCTCAGAGGCTCGGATCTTGAAATGGTCTTGACTTGGGATCTCAGCTCAGTAGCTCGATCTCGGCTCATCAAAATATATATCCCACAAATGGTTCTCCTTTTTTTTTTTTTTTTTTTTTTTTTTTGAATTTTGAATTTTGAATTTTGAATTGAAATTCGAAATTTGAATTTTTTTTTTTTTAAATATTGCAAACAAAAAGAAAAAATAAAAATAAAATGCAAACAAAACTTAAAATAAAATGGAGACATTTTTTTTTTTTCTTTCTCTCACTGGTCTCTACCAGTTTTCTACCCTTTTTTTTTTTTTTTTTTTTTTTTTCAATTTTCAATTTTCAAAATTGATTTTTTTTTAATTAAATTTACTGAAAATAAAGAACTACCGGGTCATGGATCCGGGTTTAGGTGCACCGCGGGTTGGGACTGCGGATCTGGTTCAGGCTCTAGTCAATGAGCGACACGTGGCAGAGAGAAGACTGAAGGCGCGTGCCAGACTAGAGGTGCGTGGATCGGAGGCCCGTAACTTTTATCAACGCGTGTCAGCGCGTGATAAATCAGATCGGCATGGTTTTTCCTCCATTCAATAGAGCGGCTGAAGAACTCTTGAATCGTGGTGTTTGGAACTTGAATCAGTGGCTGGAGGATGTAGATCTGGAGCTTGGTGCTCGGCGGCGCGTGATTAAGATTCTGAAGACTATTGTAGCGCGTGGAGGCGCGTTAAATGTCTGATGATGATCAGAAAACGTGGGTTTTTCCCATCGTTGGTTTTTCTACAGATCTATGTGTTCGATTTTCTGAAAGAATGAGATCTATGATGAGAAGCTTTGGAATGGATTTTTTTTTTTTTGGTTGCGGAAGCAAAAGATCGAATGGCTCGTGAGAGCTTTAGGGCTTTGATACCATGTAGAAAACCTAAATCTAATGACAATGAAATATAAAAGAGTTTGAGAAAGAGAGGAAGAGAATGGAGGCTAGGGTTTTTCAAGTGGTTCGGCTATGTGAGCCTACGTCCACAGGATGTAGCCAATGGACTACATCTTTATTATATTCTCTTTGTATTATATTTTGGATGATTACAATGTATTATGAGGTGTCCTATTTATACATAGGACTACTAACACAACTCTCCTATCTAACCTATGTGGGGTTCCTTAACACATTCAATGGAAACCAAGAATCCTTACTTTATAGGATGTATCTCAGCTTGGTTTTACGTTTATTGGATTCTAGGATTGAAATAGGGTCTTTAATTAGTTATTAATCATTAAGCAATTGTATTAACATTTTGTTAGTATAAAATCCCATGATCAAACTTCCATCGACATGTTGAGATTTATTGAGCTATCTTTGACCATGCAGCAAGACCAATTTGGGCGCTTACTGCCAACTTTCATCCAAGTCATTGACTTGACAGAGCAAGAAGAATCTGAATATTGGTCTGTCATATCTGCAGTTTTTGAGGGCAGACAGGTTGATTCTGTAACATCTAGGCCAAGCTTTGAATCAATTACTTCAACTTCCATGGAGGCTAGCATTAACAAGAAGGTTTGTCTACATTCATCTTATTATTCTGAAAGCCAATTGTGTTTATTACTAGTAAGTGAATATTTGTTTAAATTATCTAATGTTATTTGTTTCATGCTTGCTAGTCAAGCATTATTTCCTAAATGCTTCAATCTGTTAGAAGATGATCGTGCTGAAGTTAACTATAATATGAGGACTATTTTCTATTTTTTATTTTATTCTTAATTTTTGTTTTAGTATACAACTGTTTTAAATAATTTTGGATTTAATGTTTTCACATATAGTTTTCTGCTGAGTGTGTTAATTAAGAAGCTTAACAACTTATTTTTTGCCGCCACCCCCCACCACCCAAGAAAATCCCCCCTGTTAGTTGATCTTATGACTGAACCTAGCGTGATAAATTGGCATCTATATGACTTCTGACAGATCATGAAGAAAGTTTTTTCCTTTTCTTTTTTTGAAACTTAAAAATATGTTTTTAACAAATTATTAATAGTATTCTTGATCCAATTGGAGTCAAGTGTTCTTGAAACATTGTTCTGTTTTTTTTTTTTGTTTATCATTTTTCTAGTCAAAATATAACCATGGGGAATTTTGAGACTTTGCTGTATCTTCAAAGCCCACATTACTTTCTTTCTCAGTTGTCGACACAGTATCAGTGATTGATGTTTCACAAGGCATTGCACATATTGAATTTAGATTGTAATGAACTGCAAGACAGGTGTAGTGTTCTTGGCACCCAAAGCATTCTTCATGGTGCAGACATGTTAATTGGTTGACTGTATTATTGGCAAATCTTGTGTACTGACTTGTGACCTATTATTTAGTGGCTCCCATATTGTTAATTTGTCTGTATCACTGCACATTCCGTATTGTACACATGCATACATGCTCACACACACTTACATGGGTAGTAGGTAGTTACAAACAGACTCTTCATTTCAATTAATGTTCTCTAAACTAATTGAGTTTTGAATTTTAGGTGCGTCTATTGAGGACAATGCTTCAGTGGGAACAGCAACTTCGCTCTGAAGCAAGTTTAGGACAACCAAAGCAAGGTGGAAAACCTTATGTTAATCCTGGCTCTGTTGTCCTTGGGGAAGTGGTGATTGTATGTTGGCCCCATGGTGGGATAATGAGGTTGAGGACTGGTAGCACTGCTGCAGATGCTGCTAGAAGAGTAGGACTTGAGGGAAAGCTGGTTTTGGTTAATGGCCAATTAGTATTACCCAGTACAGAGCTCAAAGATGGGGACGTGGTTGAAGTTAGAATGTAAATAACACCGAGTAGTATAGATGATAGGGTGAAGAAAACAGTCACCATTTTACAGTAAGCATCAGAATATTCGATAGTTTTTTATACAGATAGTTCAACAAGAGAATGGGGGGCGTATAATTCAACTTTTTTTTGGGGGTGTAAATAGGCCCTTTATAGGTACTTGATTTTTTTGTGTACATATGGCATATTCTAAATGAGTAATGGAATGAAAATTTGTTATCAACTTCAATTCTTGGGATGCATGGATATCTGGTTTTCTGATAGGAAGTGTTTTACTGTCGGTATTCATATGAGGGTAAGAATGCTAGCCCGGTGTACCTATTGTCCTGGATTCTGTGTGCTAGTTGTATTCTCATATTATTATTTCCGTTGTGAAATAAAAATATATATAGCAAGAGAAAATAATTTTAAAGATAAGAATATATTATGAGAATTCTCTTTGTATCAAGTGGTCATCCACACATTCAAAACTTGTTGAATACAATTGATCTCAATCTCATTTTCTGCATCTTATAATACTATAACTCTCACACATTTATAGGCATAAGGTGCTTGTCTTTTAGGTAGTAAACTTGCCGTGTGTGAATTCGTAGGAGGACACAAAGTCGTGCACTCATTAAATGGTGAGCACACTTTGTTTCTAACACAAAGCAATTCAACTTTCGGTGAATGTGAATAATTGCATTCACCTAACACCACATGGGATTATATCCCATGTGAACATAGTCAACAAAAGTTGCTATGACTATTATTCACAACACTCCCCTTTGGATGACCACTTACTAAGAATATGCCTCATTAAAACCTTGCCAAGGAAAAACCCAGTGGGATAAAAAAAATAAAATAAAATAATGGCTAAGGAAAAAGAGTACAGTATTCTTGTGAACCTTTAAGTGCTTTCAGATTGCCTCATTAAAACCTTGCAAAGGAAAACCCAGTGGGAAAAAACCCTAGCGAATGAAATAGAGTACAATCAACACATATTCTTCAGAATGTTTACTCCCCCTCATGAGTACATAGATCTTCAATTGTCAATGAAAAGATCCTTAAGTCGACGCATGCCAATATTATGAACAATCTTCTTGAATGTCGTAGTTGGCTAAGTTGTCACTTGATCGTATCTGCTTGACATCAATATCACAGCTCTTCTGGAGCTTATTTATTTCATGAATTGTGACATCTTTGTTCGCTTGATAAATCTTCATGCGATAACAGTGTTGTCACAAATGAACAGTATTCTGTTTCTGATCGTCCTTTGTATGGATCAGAAAGATATCATGCGTCTATATTTCCAAATAACTGTGGTTTTGATTTATAAGTTTAAGTGCAATTTTGCAAGATACATCAGAGTATCAATTGCACTAAGATATGGTGCTTCAGGACCAAGAATTTCTTCATTCTCTTCTTGAGGGTGAAAATGTTTATTCTTAACATCAAATGACCAATCAACCATTGGAGTACTCAAAAGATGAGTTTTATTCATATGAAAGTGCTTCAGGACTTCCTCTGTGTATATTGACTGGTGAACAAGAATTCCATTTGGAAAGTGTTCAACTTGCAAGTCAAGACAAAATTATATTTTACCGAGATCTTTCATCTCAAATTCATTCTTTATATAATTGGCAATTTTTGTGAACTCTTCAGGAGTTTCAACAAGATTTAACATATACCGCAATAATAGCAAATCGGGACTCTCATTCTTTAATGCATGGACAAATATGGATTATTCTCAAATAAATACTTGCTAAGATAATTGTACCACATGCACCCAGATTGCTTTAAACCATATAAGAATCTTTGTTACTAGGTAGAATATATCTTTCAGGGATTAAATGCTTCAGGCATTTTATATCCTTTAGGGATTATATGCTTCGGGCATTCAATATCCTTCAGGGATTATATGTTTCAGGCATTCCATGATTATATGTTTCGGGCATTCCATATCCTTTAGGGATTATATGCTTCAGGCAATCCATGATTATATGCTTCGGGCATTCCATATCCTTTAGGGATTATATGCTTCGGGCATTCCATATCCTTTAGGAATTATATGCTTCAGGCATTCCGTAAGTCGTACTTTGTACTTTATAATTTCATTAAGTTTTTGTACAAATACCCACTTGCATTTAACATGCATTACATCTTCAGGTGTGTGGACTACAAGTCCAAATACTTCATATTTTACTCATGAGTTTAGCTCTATTTGAATTCCACATTGGCCAATCATTTTTACGTTGACATTTTTTCGACAGTTTGTGGTTCAAATTTACCATTATTATTTCTGGTAGTGTTAAGAGCAAATATGTTGTCAACAACTATTTTATTTCTATCCTATATATCAACTATTTAAATAATATATCGAGATCTCGAAATTTTAGGTACCTATTTCTCTTCAAGGAGATTCCACTTCAAGGGGATAACTCTTTAGGAATTTTCTCTTCTAGAGGTTTATATTCAGGAGATATTGTGCACAATTTTGGATAGATTAATTACCTTATTGCATGTTTCATGGGTATAGCCTCTTCATGGGCTGCAACTTGCTTTTCTTGTGTTTTTCTCTTCCTGGGATTTCTATCTTTAGCACTGACAAGTCTTCCACGCTTCAAGCGTGCTTTCGATTCATTTGCTGCTACATTAATTAATTTTCCTTCAAGGACTTCAATTCGTACTAGAGTATTAGCAGCTGGAATGTGAGATTTTACTAATCTCTTACTGTCAGAGATTACATTCGGTAATTGGTTTGCAATACCCTGCAAATGAATAATCCTCTGAACTTCCAGTTCACATTGTTTTGTACGAGGATCAAAGTGAGATAACGTCGAAGCATTCCATATGATCTCTCGTCGTGCTTCTGGCATCGAATTTTCTCCCCCTAATTGTGGGAAGACTGTTTCATTAAAGTGACAATCTTCAAAACGTGCTTTAAAAACATCACCAGTTAGAGGTTCAAGATATCTAATGATGGATGGAGAATCAAAACCAATATAAATTCCAAGTCTACGTTGAGGACCCATTTTAGTGCATTGTGGAGGTGCAATAGGGACATATATAGCACAACCAAAAAATGCGGAAATGAAAAATATTTGGTTGTTGACCAAGAACAAGTTGCAATGGTGAGTATTTATGGTAAGCAGTTGGTCTGATGCAGGCTAATGATGTAGCATGTAATATAGCATGTCCCCAACCAGAAACAGGTAATTTTGTTTTCATAAATAAAGGACGAGCAATCATTTGAAGTCCTTTAATAAATGATTTTGCTAAACCATTTTGGGTATGTGTATGAGCTACAGGATATTCTACATCAATTCCAATTGACATGCAATAGTCATTAAATGCTTGAGATGTATATTCTACTGCATTATCTAAACGAATTTTCTTAATTGGAAAATCAGGATATTGTGCACGCAACCTAATTATTTGAGCAAGGAGTCTAGTAAATGCAACATTCCTAGTAGAAAGTAAACAAGCATGTGACCATCTAGTTGATGCATCAATTAAAACCATAAAATACCTGAATGGTTCACATGATGGGTGTATAAGTCCACAAATATCACCTTGAATTCTTTCTAAAAAAGATGGAGATTCAAAAACAATTTTTGAAAAAGATGGTCTAGTAATTAGTTTGCTTTGAGAGCAGGTACTACATGAATAGTCACTTGGTAAAAGAATCTCTTGGTTCTTTAATGGATGCCCATGAAAGTTCTCAATGATTCGACGCATCATTATAGATCCCGGATGTTCAAGACGATCATGCCAAAGCATGAAAATCTTTGGGTCAGAGCACTTCTGGTGCACTACCACATTTGTTTCAATTGTTCTCTTGGTGGTACAATATAACCCAGAAGAGAAAACAGGCAGTTTTTCTAGTATGAGCTTCTAGCCCGAAACTATTGAAGTGATATAAAGATATTCTTTACTGCCTTCATTGTTGGTTTCAATTATGATAACTATCATAACGTATATCTTTAAAGTTAAGTAAATTTCTTCTAGATTTACAAAGCATTATCAATATGGATTATTATCCCCTTTGGTAATATAAAGTTTGCACTTCTAGAGCCTTCAATTTATTTTATTTTTTAAATAATTGTGTTTGATGTTGCATCGTTTGCTTGACATAAATCTCCACATCATTTTGGAATTTCTATCCATTTATAAGACCCAATCTCCTTCATATATTAAACTTCATTATTTAATAAAAATATAGTACAACACCATACTATTTGTTAGATTTATGAATAATCTCTGTATATATGTCAAATGTAGTACAAGAGAGAGCCTTTATATAGGCAGAGGTAAGAGTAATGCACAAGTAAAATGAGTGCTATACAAGACAATATATTGGGCCTAAGACCCATTGGACTTATATTCTAACATCCCCCGTCAAACTCATGTTGGGTGAACAGACACCAACTTGAGTTTGGAAATAAGATCACGGAAACGGCCTGGAGGCATAGGTTTGGTAAATATGTCAGCTAACTAGTCCTAAGAAGACACTGAATGGAGCTGCAAAGTACCCTGTAGTAAGTGATGACGAACAAAGTGACAGTCGATCTCAATATGCTTGGTACGCTCATGGAAGACGTCATTGTGGGCAATTTGGATGGCACTTTGATTGTCACATTGGATCAGAACTGCAGTAGAACAATCAATGCCTAAGTCCTGGAGAAGCCAACGTAACCAAAGGAGCTCAGCAGTGGTGTCAGCAAGTGCTCGATATTCTGCCTCAGTACTAGAACGAGCAACAACAGATTGTTTCTTGCTGCGCCAAGAGATGAGGGAGTCACCAAGAAGAAAACAATACCCTATAGTGGAACGACGGTCAGTAGGGTCCCCTGCCCAGTCGGCATCAAAATAAGCCTGAAGAGTGAGCGACGACTGAGATGAGAAGTGAAGTCCATGAAACAAGGTGCCTTTCAAATACCGAAGAATCCGAAGTACAGCTACATAATGGAGAGACCGCGGTGCAGCCATGAACTAGCTAACAATGTGAACAGCATAGGAGATGTCCGGTCGAGTGATAGTGAGGTAAACAAGACTTCCAACTAATTGTCTGTAGAGGGTAGCATCAGGAAGTGGTTCTCCATCATGAGTATTCAGGCGATTGTTGTATTCAATGGGTGTGTCAACGATCTTGCTGTCCGTGATTCCAGCTCGAGAGATAAGATCAGATGTGTACTTGGCTTGAGTGAGATAGCAACCATCGGAGGAGGAAGAGACTTCAAGGCCAAGAAAATAACTGAGAGGACCCAGATCCTTCATCTCAAAATGCTGACCAAGAAAGCGCTTAAGATCCTGGATGCCCTGCACATCATCACCAGTAATAATCATGTCATCTACATACAACAAGAGAAGGGTAATACCATGATCTGAGTGTCGGAAGAACAGAGCTGAATCATATAAACTAGCTGAAAAACCATGCTGAGAAA